>OY978530.1:4952500-5595000 GCA_963854835.1 Megamerina dolium
TCTTATTACAGCTAAGGTGCGCATACGTTTATGTGTCGCAAATAACAAGAGAAGTCCCACACAGAGAAAGCTCGACGTCAGTAAGCTGCGATCACCAGAGACAGAATATGCATTTGCCACTCTACTGTCGGATCTGCTAATGCAGAATACTCCCCCACTTAATGATACATGCGCACGGTGGACCTATATATCACATTCCATGAGAAAAGGAGTGCAGAGAGATGTCTTTTCAGGCGGAAGAGGAGGGAGTTGGAAATACACGATTGTGAGGAGATAGAGATGTGTACCGACAAGAATGAGACTCAAAAATTCTTCGAAAAGATCAAGCACCTAAGTGGCGGTTTAAATCCGGGGGCCTCTTCTCGTCGTGATTTAAATGGGAATCTGGTTACAGATGTCCAGAGTGTACTGAGCCTATGGAGGGAACACTTCTCCATGTTACTGAATGGCGATGCTACGAACAATTCCGCCAGTGGAGGAGATTGCCCGATAACCCCAATTACAGATGATAGTGTTGATGTTCCACCACCCGACTATGTGGAGGTTGAAACGGCCATTTTAAGGCTAAAGAAAAACAAAACTGCAGGTGCTGATGGCCTGCCTGCCGAGTTGTTTAAGACCGGAGGCGATGAGCTGCTCGCCTGCATGCACCAACTCATAAGCACAATATGGTCAGATGAAAGCATGCCTGATGATTGTAGCCTCAGTATTCTCTGTCCAGTACATAAAAAAGGAGACCCCACAATTTGCGCCAACTACCGTGGAATAAGTCTACTAAGCATCGCATACAATGTCTTATCGTGCGTATTGTGTGAAAGATTGAAGCCCATACTTAACAACCTGATTGGACCTTATCAGTGTGGCTTCAGACCTGGTAAATCTACAGTACACCAGATTTTAACACTGCGTCAAATTCTGAAGAAGACCCAAGAAAGGCAGATCGACACACGCCAATATAAAGCCTCTTTCGACAGTTCGGTAAAGGATTACCGAACTGTCGATTTTCACTGCATAACTACTGTTGTGCAGCTACCGTGGAATAAGTCTTGGAGTCTTGGACAGCACGTTGACAACTACGCTTTTGAAGTAGTAAGGGACTGAGGATATTGCGAAGGATCACTCTTGCAAACAGGTGCTACTTTGGGCTAAGTAAGCAATTGAGAAGTCGAGCCCTCACTTGAAGAACGAAAACCACACTCTACAAGTCTCTCAACATGCCTGTCCTAACATATGGCGCTGAAGCCTGGACAATTTCCACCGAAAAGAGAGAAAAGTCCTACGCAAAAGCTTTGGACCTATTTGCGTTGGTGGCGAGTACCGAATAAGGTACTACCATAGCTGTACGAGCTGTATGCCGATATTGACTTAGTAAAGCACATCAAAATCCAGCGGCTGCGCTGGCTAGGTCATGTTGAGCGAATCAGAGAACACGCTCCAGCTACGAAGGAACCCGCTGGAGGACGACGCAGAAGAGGAAGACCTAACCTCCGCTGGAAAGACCATCTACTGGAGAATGTGACGGCCCTTGGAATTTCTAACTGGCGCCAGATTGCGAAGTACAGAAACTGCTGGTGAAGCATGTTATATTCGCCCCATATCGATACTCAGTTATTATGGCTACATAAGTAAGTAAAGTAAACCAACCATCGATATTCGTTACGCTGCCCTCCTCTTAGCCTTCTTCGTCTCGAACAAGTTTTTTATTTCATCTGATATGGCGCAAGTCGCTCCAAGTGCACTACTTTAAATTTTGCTCTTTTATTACAGGCACGTTAAAACCCATACACTACATCATTTGCCTTTGGTATAATCTCAGAAGGTCCTTCCCAATGAGTATGTAGATTAGGAGACAGGGCTTTCGTTCCTCAAGCCCTCAAGTCATACATGGCCAAGTCAAGTCATTGTTCAGTTATGTCCATAGCAATTCGTTCAAATGGAGCACCCACGTTGTATTTATACATTTTCCCTCGACTTTTCTTAGTGGGACCTTTGGCCATTGCACATTGCTTGCACTACAGATCCCAATCAGCGACATAGTCATGGCATCCAACCCAATAAAATCTGTTCTTTATTTTCTCGACAGTTTTGGTGATTCCCAAATGCCCTTCACTGGAAGCATTGTGATACTCAACTATCACTTTATTTATTCTTGCCTTGGGAATCACCAGAAGATCGATAGTGATTTTTCCATCTTCACTTTCCCATGCTCGGTATAAAAATCCATTTCGTAAGTGCAGGTTTTGCCACTGCGCCCTGTATGCCTTTGGTATTTGACTCTCATTAGCCAATTCTTGTTAATCTGTACGTACGCTCTGCTCCCTGTATTCCATAATCTTTACGAGATCTTGGTCGTAAGTCGTATGTCGACAATGTGCTCCTTGCTTTCCACTCGAGAGCAATGTTTAAATTACATTTTGCAAGGACGAGATAGGACATCCGCGTTGCTGTGATGTCCTCATTTACGATGCTCGATTTTAAAATCATGACTCTGCAGTCTTTCAATCCAGCGCGCCAATTGTCCTTTTGGGTTTTTAAATTGTAATAACCACCTTAGCGCTGCATGGTCAGTTCGTAGCTGAAATGACTGACCGTACAAGTAAATATTTATGGAAATACTTTACACATTTCAGTATTGCGAGCAACTCTCTTCGAGTGACACAGTAGTTTCTTTCTGGCTTCGACAGAATTTTACAGTAGTATGCTATTACTTTTTCTTGCCCATCTATGATCTGAGAGAGCACACCACCTATTCCATGGCCACATTCATCTGTGTTCAACACAAACTTTTGACTAGGTACTGGATACGCTAACACTGGTGCTAAAGAGAGTCTTTCTTTCAGCTGTTCGAACAATTTATGTTGTTCTCCGCCCCACACAAATGGTTTGTTCTTTCTTGGTAACTCATCCAGATTGCTGGCGATATTTGGAAATCCAGGAACAAATCGTCTGTAGTAGGTACATAAGCCTAGGAAGCTTCTTAACAGGTGAAGATTCGACGAAATAGGCCATTTTTGTACAGCTGCTACTTTATCCGCGTTGGTATGTACCCCTTCTGTTGTTACTTTATGACAAAGATATTTAACTTCTCGCCTGAAGACTGAATACTTTTTCATATTCAGTTTAAGCCCTGCTGATTGTATACGCTCAAATGCTTCTTGCAACCTTTCCAGGTGGTTGTTAAAATCTTTTCCCATCACGATAATGTCATCGAGGTACACCAAGCACGTTTTCCAGTGTAGTCCTCTCAGTACACGTTCCATCAAACGTTCGAAAGTAGCAGTCTAATTCGGCAGTAACTTCCTGGCAATGGCCAATCACGATTCCTTTCTTGACAACTGTAGATGTATTACTTTGATTTAATATTCGCACCGGTACTATTCCATTTTCGTTAGGTTCCACTAACGTCCTACCAAGTATGGTGCTTTTATTCGTTATTTCTTTATCTGCTTCCACTACCCACTACTTGCCTGTCCCATCATTCTTATTCATCTGTGCCCAAATCATCGCTTCTACACAATTTTATTCCCATTAAAGGCTCAAACCTCTTTACCAAATCGCTCTTGATTATAGAATGTGATGCACCAGTATCCAGAGTTAACATGAACTCTATATTGTGCAGTTTTTCATCAATAGTCAAGCTGCTTGACACACGCTGTAGTTGCGAAATGTGAATGATGGGGCAACCCACTGTTTGAGTCAGTTCACGCCCCGCTGATTTAGTTTAACGATGGATTTGTGTTAGTGGAGTGATGGCTGTCCACCTTATTCTCCTTCTTTTGTCTTCCTGGAGAATTCGATCTTAATAGCCTTAGTCGTAGACGGCAGTCACGCACAATGTGTCCTGGATTGTCGCAAATGAAGCACTTACCAGTAAATTCGTTTTCACGTCGACCTGTTGTTCTTGCTTCAGGTTGCACTACTGACTTGAATGCCTGACACAATGATTCAACCAGATCTGATGTTTCTGTTTCTAGTTGGCGTACCCGTGGCATTGGTCGACACATCAAACTGGAAGCTTCATATGTCAAGGCACTACTGACTGTTTCTGCATATGTATTCTTTGGTCACATGACTAGGGCACGCTTAGTCTGTCCATCACAGGTGGGTACCATTCGAAAGAAAAATCTTTTCGATATCAAATTTTATTATGCTTCAGCCGGGGATTGAACCACGACCTACAGATCAGAAGGCGAACAAAAAAATCTGAATTTTTTATTTATAAGGAAGTCTTGAACTTTTTCGGGAATTCCCTCCATCAACGCCATTATGGTGCATTCATTAATGGTTCTTCAGTCCATTTAATCTTAAATTCCCTATTGTCCATCGATACACCTTTCGTCTCCTTAAGTATCTGCCTAATTATAGTCCATTGGCCTCAGCTCTTGGCAGTTTGCCGGATTAGCCTCTCTAGGTACAATACTGATATTATTGCTGGTGTAACATTCCATGGCTTTTTTTCCATAGTGGCATGATGCCAAGTAAGGCAAAAAGAAGTTAGATTCTTTATGCTGCTCTACAAATGGTTTTAATCTCTTTTGCAAACATTCAGCAATGTAAACATCACTGTTTATTGACCCAGAATTTACATTCCAGTTACATTCTTTTACCGCAGCTGCATATGGCCTATATTATTGATCATACAATAATATGGACATTTGAACTAACATTTTTTGTAGTTGTAAGTTTACTGTAAGGTATGCTACATTACTTAATTAAAAAAATATAATACACTACTTGCTTCTCTCGTAGAAAAAGTCGTTTCTCTCGTAGAACACAATCGTTTCTATCACTTGCATAATACAACACTATGGATTTTGGATCGTTAAATCCACTCTCTACATTTGTTTCAAATAGAGTTTCGGATATACGGGAGTCAAACAATATATCATGGAGACATGTTCCCAAAAAACATAATTCTGTAGATATTGTATCAAGAATCCATAACGTAAATGAGATAAACGATTTAATATGTTTTGTTGAAAAATCCATGTTTTAAAACAAGCACTTTCTTTTGAATGAAAAAATCAATGAACATTTTTATCTGAAATACGAAGCAAGCCTACTGGAGAAGAATAAACCTCAAGTAAGTCTATTATTCCTTACTTAGGAATTTTGAAGCTTATTTAAAAATACTCATCTGATAATAACATTGAATTGAGTATATTTATCAATTTATTAACGGAAATTGAAGGATCAACAGCAGGAACTAATAATACGTTCACGTATGCAGTGATTAGCAAGGAAATCGAGAAAAGTAATCTACCTGTTCACGTATAGCAGATTACCTACAAAATTGAGAATCAGCTGTCAATATTGCTTTGAAAAGTTTTCTTCATAGAAATTGGTTTGGTGGACTTTTTTAGTGTTTTTGGTTTGAAATTATTATTAACGATATGGAAAAAAGGCAAGGAGGTGCAATAGTTAATTTAATTGCGTTAATTTATGGCAGCAATAGAATATTACATTTTATAATCAAGAATAGCAGGCCAAAGCGTCTGCGGACACACGTAAGCAATTATATAAGCTTTTTTATTAGTGAATATTAATATATTAATATATTAATATATTATTAATATGTGTATTGTAGGCGAGACACAGCAAGTTCTAGGAGCTGGACATTCCTTCTAGAAGCTTCTGCGGTCACTAATACAGAAGAAGTTCGACTTTTTGTTTATGCCATTGCACTCGCTCGTAATACGTTTGCATAATTAATAATATTTAAAAATCATTTTATTAGAATTATGTTTACAAACTTCTTTTTTTTGCCGGCTTCCATTTTGTTTACATTTTACTATGCGTTTCTCCTTACGTTCGTGACATTCGTGATAATAATTATCGATAACACAGAAAATACAGAAAAAAGTATTGTTATATTCTATAATTATTTAATAATCATTGATTACTGAGAGCGCAATTTTGTATGGGTTATTTGACTATTTAATTACAGATTCGAAGTTAAGCACGAATAAGTAGATAATCTGCTTATATATGAACGTATTACAAGTACCGATAAGATTTAAATTTGTTTTCAAAAAAATTGTGGAAATTATTCAAAAATAGGAATATGCTGAAGAAATAAAAAATATACAAAAGTCATTGTCACCCTTCTATAGAAGGCAAATGGAAAGGTTTTTTTTGGCAAACGTTTTTTATTTCTTTTAAGCTCGACACATTCAGTCCAGCGCTTTTCCAGATATGACATATGAAGTTTTTCGAAGAAATTGGATTATTTGTGTAGATCGCGGTTATTTTTAACACGCTTTTATTAGCTTCACTTGTATGTATTATACTTTTTAGCATGACTTAGCTACGCTAGCTACAGAGTTAAAAAATATATCAAAAGATCTTCATGAGTACATTGGGGGACAATTATCAAATTAAAAATTAGTGTATTCGTTCCTGAAATATTTGCGTGAGATATTAAATTTTTCATATTGAGACAGCAACACGAGAGAGAGAAAATTCGAAAACTGCAAATATACATACATACGTGCTCGTATATATGTAATGGTTTTTTGAATTGTTTTGCTCTTTTCTGCTAATGAAATAAATATATTATATATTATATTTAATTCTTTCTCCCTTTTCTATGGTTTTTAGATGCGAAAGTGAATAGCGATGAAATAGAAACATCTAGCGCTCAATTATAAGAACTAAAAAGTAAAAAATGAATGATAGTTTAAAAAACTAAAAAACACGCCTTGATGTGGACAAATTTTGTTTAAGAGTGTTAACAGAAACAAATCAATATCATTTCCAAAAAGCGTGGGGTGCTTTTTACTATATTTTTATACTAAATTTATTTTTATTTTGCTTCTCAATCTATTAGTTTTTTAAACTATTACTTATTAACAATTTATTTCGAGCACCCCACGCTTTTTGAAAATGATATCGATTTGTTTCTCTATATCATTATTTTACACTTATATAAAACATTATTTTTCTACTTTTTTAGTTCTATTTCCCATCAAAGCGTGTTTTAAACGATCATTTTCCCCTCGAGAAACACTCCCGAGCACTCATGTACTTGTACACATATATATATATATATATATATATATATATATATATATATATATATATATATATATATATATATATATATATATATATGTATGTATGTATGTACATGGAATACGAGCAGGCATGATGAATATAGTCTCTGCATATTTGAACGAAGAATATTACGCAGCATCTTCAGCGCAGTGAATGATGGAGGAGAATGGCGCAAACGCTTTAACCACGAACTTAAACATCTTCATAGCCCCGTCATCATAGCCACCATCAAAACTCAACGACTTAGATGGGCTGGTCACATAGAGAGAGAGAATGAAGATTACCTCCCACAACAAATCCTGCGTTCCATATGTAGTAGAACAAGGAAAAAGGGACGCCCAAGACTGATATGGATGGACCAAGTGGACAGTGATGCAGACACCCTAAACATCAGAAATTGGAGAACATTAGCGAAAGATAGAACCTTTTGAAGACAGATTTTACAGCAGGCGAGGACCTTTTCAGGGTTGTCCGGACAACTATGATGATGATATGTATGTATATATATATATATATATATATATATATATATATATATATATATATATAAGACTTGTCGAAAGACGCTGCTCTCATCAAATCAAAAGGTGGTTATTTTACTTACGAGTATGGTTTGGCTGTGATCGATTAAATTCCATTTAAAGTACAAAATATGTAGATATTCTTGCTTAAAATGCATATGAATATTATAATTGCATGCATTTCATTGATTAAAGTCTACTTAATATAGCGACAAAGACAACAAATTTATTTTTTGTTCAGGGTTTTCATAAATTTTACCGGTAATGTATATACACTACCTTGAAAAGTTTGGGTAATTTTCAAAAATTACACATATTTTGTATTTTTCGCATTAGTTTTTATATGAGGACCGTTTGATTGACCTTGTTTCTATAAAATTACATTATATAAATGATACCTGATTATTTTTTGTTAAAATATTTGATTTTTTTGGTAAAAAAAATGTAAATAAATCAAATGAGACGTTTCTCGTCAATATGGTTGCCTTTCGATTTGACGATGGCCGCACAAACTTTGGACATTCTTTCCACCAATTTTTGGAGTTTTTCTGTTTGGAGTTGTTCCCAAGTATTCTTTAAACATTCCCACAAGTGAAATTTGCTGTATCGAACCTATCTGTCAGCTCAGTTAGACAGAATCTTTTCCCGATTTCATGTAGTTTGTGCAAAGTGCAAAGATGGAATAACTGAAGTTCTGAAGTATCCGGTAATACTGTTCCTTGTGCATTATACCATCAGTTCTCACCAAATCGCCTACACCATAACAGCAAAAACAACCCCAAACCATCATACTGTCATCATCAAACTTCACTGTAGGCTTGACACATCCAGATTGATATTGTTCGCCTGATTTCTAAGGCAGAAAATTTTCCGTTTGGTCTCGAAAACTTCGAATTTGGATTCAAAATATACCGGTATTATATATTCCAAAAGAATACTACAAATTAAGCAATTTGAAACTAGTTCAATTTTTTGTATCTACAAAGTCACCATGTTTTGTTCAAATAAAATATTAACAATAAGTCAAACATATCAAGAAATATAAGAATAATGTTATGTCATAGAAACATGTTTAATAAAACGTTCATCGTGTAAAAAATATAGCCAAAATTCAAAATGTGTGTCATTTTTGAAATATGCCAAAACTTTTGCTGGTTAGTGTATATCTGTAGCAAAAGGCAATAATAGCTTAAATCAATCTTATGACTTTTATATGAGAGCCTTTTTAAATTTCTGTATGACAACAGTAAATGCACAAAAACGAAACGAATTTCAAAATTTGGAAGATATGAACAGCTTTGGTATAATTTAAACAGTTACTTACTAACTTACTTATGTTGTCATTACAACCGAAAATGGATTTAGGCCGAATCTAGCAAGCTTTAGAATTTCGCCAATTAGGTATTCCAAACGCTAACCAGCTCTCCAGTACCTGGTGTTTCCTGGTGTTAGTGATGATTCCAAGATAGGCAAAGTCCTTCACTACTCCAAAAGCGTAGTTATCGACAATGACGTGCTGCCCAAGACGCTTGGACTCTTTGTTTGTTAATATTAGGTACTTCGTTTTCACCGTAAGACTCATTTGACGCGACTTTCTTTATCGCGTTTTCATGCCGATTACGTCAATGTCATCGACATACCCTAACAGCATGACACTTTTTTTTTAAGGTAGTGCCATCATGTCGTAAATCAGCAGTTCGTATTATTTTCTCCATCATAAGATTGAAGAAGTCGCACTATTAATAATTGTAATTTATATTGTTTTTCTTCCTCGAAGAAAACGAGCTTAAATGAATATACATTTTTAATTTTTCTTGATTTTCTCAAAATTTTTTAATACGAACTTTACGAAAATATATAATTAGAGAATTCGCCATATTGTCATATTATGGTATAATAAGTTTAACAAGTGTTGTGCGCTTCTATACAAAAGTGATTAAACACAAGCCAAGTGTGTAGACTATTTTTTTTTTTGGCATTGGAACTTATCAACTGTTTCTGTTTACTTCTTCATCTTCTTCGTTGCACAATGAACGAACGAGTTCATTTCACGGATTAATAAAAAATTTTTTTTTAAGTACAGTTAAAATCACCTGTACTTGCATAAAATATATGAAAATCTACATTACTATCCCAAAAATAAGTTTTAAATATTGTAAGAGGTTAAGACTAAAACTGTTACAACCTTTTACATACCTACCTATGAACACTCAATAAATCATTAAAATATTTAACGTACCAATTATAAACAAACCATAGCAAATATGTGTATCATAGAAAAGTTCATTTGATTCTTCTTCTTCTCCTTATTGTTGTCATACAGTAATATCAGTAGATGTATACACACATATACATACTCGTGTAGTCAATAGCTATGACGACAGAGAATGAAGAAAAAAATTAAATGAATTTTCACTGAACGTAAAATGTAGCATCTTAGGCAATTTACAGTACATAATTCCTAAATGCTTTTTAAATGGATATGTACTAAAGGTGTATGACTTGCCGATGTATGATATGATAGATATAAAGGTCTCCCTCTTCTAGTTGTGAGGCCAGGGTGCTGGATACAGGAGATTCTTGTATCAAGCTACCCTACACAACTATCAGTCGCTTGGAGACTTCTGCTGAGGCGGATCTATCAGACGACTGATTCATAAGGTGCGACCAGATGGCTCTGTTCAATCCTATAAGTTTTCATTATATAAATAAGGTTAGTTAGGGTTAGGTATTCCATTTAGGCGTATAGTAAGAAATTGAATTTGCATTCTGTAAAATTGTAAAAAAAAAAGAAAGGAAAATAAAGAAAAATATAACAAAGTAGTGGTATAAGTTCCATTAGTACCGAGCCGAACACTCTTCTAGTGTCGGTGAATTGATTCAAAATAGGCAATCGTGCAGAATTCGGTCCTCCTCCTACAATAATAGCTTTTACGCTGCCCTCTTGTTTGAACATGGCTGACTGAGTAATACCCCAGCTGTGGAAACAAAAGGCACGAGTTACAAAATATAACGGAGTTTGTTTAGTGGGATTTTGAAATTAAGTATTGTGAGTCAAAATTAGGAAGAAAAAATCGAAGGAAAGTTTCGATGATCCTAAGGTATTATTATCTTCAGTGATACCTGTTAGTTTGCATGTGTTGCCATTATTAAAATTAATATCTGTTGGGTAATATACCCAAACGTTAAGTACATCTGTACTATAACTGTTTGGCCATGGCTTGAGAACCCCTCTATGTAGTACGATTGTGCCGTTAAATCTCATTTCATGTATTCAATTATGTTAAATAATATTCGTCTATTCAATTATATTAAATACATGAAATGAGATTTAACCGTTAGTCAATTCTATTATGCTTTCTACTTTGTAGATCATACTTGTACATGTTTAAATTTGATATAATAAATTAGTCTTTTGATGGCAACCAAACGTAACACACCGCTTTAATTTAGCTCTTGTTTTTTCTTGAGGTTAAGAAAAACGCTTCTTGACCATACATTTTTTGGCGCCCAACGTGGGGCAAGAGCACAGCATATATTGTATTGAGCGATTGATAACATTTTGGCATTTGGTGGTCAGTATTAGACGTCTCTCTGCTATTGTTGTACTAGCTATAAAACATTGCTACATTATCCATTCGATTCATCGTTGCCGTTACTTGTCACTGAACTAGAACGCACATAGATTGTCTCATATAGACATTACCGCTGTCGAGTCGTCGTTATCGCTGCTACATTACACTACATCTACACTGCCCATTTGACACATCGCTGCTGTTACATGTCATTGCACACATCGTATCGCATACATTATCTCTGGTAGATCATCATTACCTTTGTCGTTTTTCGTTTACATATCGCTTTTCTATACACTCAAATAAGGGCTTTACACAATTTGCAATTAGCGTTTACATTGTTTGCCGACTGTAAGTAAGCTTTACGTCCTCGATCACATTCCTGCATAATTTTAAATTGGTTTTGGAAATGTCTTTGGACGAGTTGAAACAACAACGTACAAGCGTGAATAAAAATATCACACGCATTAAGAATATAGTGGATGCTAGTTTGCGACCAGGTGGAAAGGTCCTGTCAGGAGCCGAATATAAATGCCGTTTGGGCATTCTTGAATCATATTTTAAGCAAATATTCTCGATTCAAACGGATATTGAAAAATTGGACACCAACGATAGCGCACGTACTGACTTGGAAGACCCTTACGTCACCACAAAAATAGCCATCCAAGCACAATTAATAGAAGAGCATAATGTCTCACTTTCAGAAACAGCTTGCATAACACAAGCTAGCACAAAATTACCGCAACTCAAACTTCCAACCTTTAATGGCAAGTACTCAGAAAACGAGAATTTTATAACATCTTTCAAGCAGATCATAGATCGGGAATTTAGTCTGTCTAACATTGAAAAGTTTAACCATTTGCGGAATTCACTTCAAGGTCAGGCCTTAGAAACACTAGATGCATTTCAGGTGACAAACGAAAATTACCCAAAGGCATTGGAATGGCTGAAGGCAAGGTACGATAACAAAATTTTAATTTTCTTGGAAAACATTTCCTTGTTTGAACTACCACTAGTCTCGAAACCGAATGCTCTGCAGTTGAGAAGTCTTATTGACAAGGCTTCAGCCATTTACGGTACTCTTTTGTCACTGGGTAATGATAGGCAGATTTCGCAAACTATATTAATTTATTTAGTGTTGCAGAAATCTGATGTAGAGACCAATAGAAAGCGGAAGGAATCGTTGGATTTTAAGACGCTACCGACGTGGGAAGACTGTACTAAAGTGCTGTACTATGGAATTCATTGACCATACACATGCTATGACTTACGTTGTTCGAGGTAATACAAAACCAGCCACAAGTAAGGCAAGAAATCAGCTTAGAGGTTACACATTTACATGCTCCAATACGCAGTGCCCAGTTTGTTCAAGCACAAATCATAAGATATCAAGTTGCGATCGTTTTAAGTCATTGAATACCACACAGCGTTTTGATCATGCAAAGAAATTAGGACTTTGCATCAATTGTCTTTCGAAGGGACATCAAATTGCTCATTGACAATCAGCACACAGATGCAACATCTGTTCAAGGCAGCACCACAGTTTGCTTCATTTCGGGTCTGCGCCAGGTCAACATACCACAAAGGCAACAGTACATACACACATGCACAATTCGTCGTCTGACAACATAATTCTAGCAACTGCAAACGTTTTAGTTCGTGACTCGTCGGGTGGTTACATATTGGGCAAGGCCTTACTGGACTCTTGCTCTCAGGTAAATTTTATTACAGAAGAATTTTCGCAAAGGTTACTATTACCAAAAATCAAACAAAATATTGAGATCCAAGGTGTCGGTACGTCGTCAACGACTATAAAATACAAGACCACAACTAATATCAAATCGCAAGTAAACGAATTCGAACTACCGCTAACATTTTGCATCACACCTCACATTGCCTATCAGCCAGATCCGGAAATCGATATTTCATCTTGGAATATTCCAAGCAATATTGTTCTTGCTGATGACAAATTTTACTTACCAAGGAAAATCGATTTGTTGTTGGGTACAGAAACTTTCTTTAGCCTGCTGTCAGTAGGTCAAATCAAGCTTGGATCAAATCTACCAATTTTGCAGAAAACATTATTAGGATGGGTTGTATCGGGTCGTTACCAATCAAGCAATAATTTAACTCGACGTCTATGATTATTTACTACCAATGACCCGTTGGATGCTAAATTAGAGAAATTGTGGAAATTGGAGGAAGTTTCTGTCACCGCAGCATCTTGGACTCGTGAACAAACCACTTGCGAATATTTGTACAACAATACGGTTTCAAGGAATCCTTCTGGCAGAATAATTGTCAAACTACCCTTCAAAGATGATCCATCCTGCCTGGGTAACTCATATACCACGGCATTGAGACGGTTCAATGCACAAGAACATCATTTGGCGAAATAACCTCAAATAAGAGAGCAGTATGTGGAATTAATGAATGAATATGAACGTTTGGGACACATGAGCGTTGTAGAGAATCCAAACTTAAATGTACCGCACTATTATATCCCACATCACTGTGTTCTGAAACCAACGAGTACAACAACTAAGTTTCGTGTCGTATTTGATGCTTCTTGTCGAACTTCAACTGAAAAATCTCTTAACGATATTCAAATGGTTGGTCCTACAATTCATGAAAGCGATAAAAAATTCCGATATATCTCGTGGAGGAACTCCCCAACTCAAGAAATTCGTACGTACGAACTCAACACGATAACATATGGAATGGCTTCTGCACCATATTTGGCTATACGAAGCTTGTTTTACTTGGCTGAACAACATCATGATCAATTTGCACTTGGATCAAGCATCGTCAAATCGTCATTTTACGTTGATGATTTACTGTGCGGTGCAGATTCTTTGGCCGACCTTCTACAGATAAAGCAAGAGGTAACACAATTATTAGCTTTAGGTGGATTTGAGCTCGCAAAGTGGCACTCTAACCACCAGTGTCTGGGGGAGAATAGTTCTGAGAAGAATCTAAATTTGGACTCATCTATTACAAGTGCGCTTGGGCTACAATGGGATCACACACATGATAACTTTTTATTTTCTTTTGAACCGAGGCTAAGATCCACAAGTCGCGTAACAAAGCGTTCTATTCTTTCAATTGCATCATCATTATTCGATCCTCTTGGTCTTTTGGCTCCTATCATTATTACGTCTAAAATTTTGTTGCAGGAATTATGGCTGCTTAAATTAGATTGGGACGAATCCGTGCCTCAGAATATTAATTTCGCTTGGACAAGTTTCCTCAACTCTGTATCGGATCTTTCATCGATCAAGGTGCAAAGGTCTTGTATTTCGACAGACACACAGTCGCTTCAATTATATGGGTTCTGCGACGCATCCATCCGAGCATATGGATGTGCAATATACACGCGTATAATCAACAAGGCCGGCAACACCATCCTTCGCTTAATCACCGCAAAATCGAGAGTCGCTCCCATCAAGCAGCAGTCGTTGCCGAAGCTAGAACTTTGTGGTGCTCTTCTTTAGCTCGTCTTTTCTCAAAAATTAAATCAATTTTTTCAAACAAATCTATTAATGTTTTTCTCTGGACTGATTCACAAATAGTCTTATATTGGTTTAAAATGCACTCAATAACACTTTCGACATTTGTTGGCAATCGCGTTTCTGAAATCCAAGAGTTATCTGCGATAGCCCATTTGAGGTATGTGCCTACATACAGCAATCCTGCAGACATAGTCTCTAGAGGTTGCACTGTTGAAGAACTCGGCAGATCAATTTGGTACACTGGACCTACGTTCTTATACGAAAGCATAGAAAGATGGCCTAGAAATAAAAGCGATGACATTGATATGGAAGTCATAGAAAGCGAAAAACGTAAATCGGCATTCAACACCACTATAACCAACAATCACATTCTTGAAACCATCAGTCATCGGAGCTCGTTCACTAGCAGTCTTCGATTAATTAGATGGATGTTTCAATTAGTAAATAAACTACGACATAAAGTTGAATCCAACGACATACGAACGATTTCACCGCAAGAGCTACGTCATGCCCTGCTATGCATAGTTTGGAACATTCAACAAAAACATTTTGCTAATGATATTCATATTTTAAGGAGAAATTTAACTACAAATGGTTCGTTACGCTACTTGAATCCTTTCCTTGAGTCTGTCGAAGGATTTCAACTAATGAAGGTTGGTGGACGGTTGCATTTAGCAGAGATTCCAGAAGAAAGGACACACCTCATACTATTGCGAAGCAAGTGCGAATTCGTCGTAAACTACGTCCGTCATCTTCATCGGAAACACTACCATGCCGGAGCTAAAGCGCTCATAGCATTGATAAGACTCGAATTTTGGATAATCAACGCGCGACTTTTGTTTTATGACTCTTGAAAAGTCTTTTTAAAAAATATTAAGCCAATAAGATATTTGGCAAACACAACCTAAATTCTTGATGCTTCAGACGAATTTGAAACTTTTCTTTATTTCTACTTTTCATGAAAGTTACAAAATATATGCTTAATCAGAAATTCAATATATGCTTAATCAGAAATTAAATATACTTTACAATATTATTTATTGGAAACGCTTAATTGCACAATTATTGATTTCTACTATATTATTGCAAGAGTTGCATTATCTTGTAATTTGTTTTTTACATTTAAAATAAATTGGTCAATATCGTTCGATGCTGACTGTGCATTTATATAAGTAGGTAGGTTACTGACATTATACGTAAGGGGGTGTCCCTTTTAGTTTAGAATTCTCCTGAATTCTACTATTTAGTTTTATTGTTATATGTTTATCTTTGGCAATTACAATTATGACAAATAATATTATTACAATTGATATAATGATAACGCAACCATATGAAATTTTACTGTGGTGACTTAATTTTACAATGTTACTGAAATTTAATTTGTTTATTTTAACTATATCATTTAATGTTGCTTTTTGTGTAAAATTTTGTCTTTTTTCGTATATATAATTTTTTCCTCTACATTTTCTTCTGTATTCGAAAAGTAATAATCATTTATTTTTAGTGAACAATTATTGTATCTTATTAAATTATTTCCATTTATTACAATTTCATTACTAGTGCATGTTTGATTTATTACAATGTTTTTTGCATTTTTTATATTAATTGTATCTATATCTAGTTCTATTATCTCTATCTCCTTATTACTAATGAGCTGGCAGTTCGCTTTTATTGAACAGTGTGTGCTTGGCTTCATATTTCGTAATTGTTTATTTCCTTCAAACTTGAACGTTTTATTTTTGTAGTCAAAAATTTGTTCTATTTCTGAATCTATTTCATTGTTAGTTTCGTTGGGTATTGGTATTAGATATCTAATTTTAATATTTTCAAAAGTGATGGGAATTTTTATGCCAAGTACTAAATATGTGCCATTAAAATATGCTGTTCCCGATTGTAAATACTTTAATTTATTATAATCAATGTCATACTTTATTATTTCATTACTTGTTAATATACTAGGATGTATTATTTTGTATTTCGTTGTTACAACGTTATCAAGTATTTGTTCGATTCTAGTTTTTAGTAATTGGATTTTTGTTAGTTGTTCTAAATATATACTACGCTCATATTCTTCATCAATAACCTGATGTATGACATTTAATTCTTCTTCTAATTTAATTTTGTCAGTACTTATAATGTCACTTAATTGTTCTAACGCTAAATTGAAATAATCATTTACCTCTATTTGTTTATTAATTTTCTCGCCTGTCTGTAATAAATGATTTTGTATGTCTTGTCTATCTTCGTCGTCCATAGTACAGAATATCCATTTCGATAAGCTACCTACACCATTTATTAGTCCACGTTTTTGTCTATTTCTATTGGGTCTTAGTGTAAGTAGTCTACTATTTCTAACTGAAGAAAATCTTTGTATTTAGCTTTAACTATTGCTATATTGTCAGTTATTTTATCTAAGATATTCTCTATCTTGCTTACGATAATCATATGTAAAACTATTTCCGTATCTTTAACTATTTCTTCGTTTTTTATATGAATATCTGCAAATCCTGTTTGGTCCGTTATTTCCGTTACTGTAATGTTACCATTAATTAAGTGCGTCGCTTGTATCATCAGTAGAAGTATTATTGTTATCTGTAAATTTAAATGGTCTTTTAGTGTTGCATGGGTGTACGTTTCTTAGGCTTTTCTTCTTAAATTTTGGTTGTTCTTTATGTCTTACTGCCTTATAGTTTTTCACAAAACCTTCATTTCTGATTTCTTCGTAATCTTCTCTTTTCGTATTTAGTTTGTCTATTACTTTCCTTTTACATAGTTCCATGTTTTGTTTAATTATTTCTTTATCTATTTTTCCGTTTTGTACATCAATAGGAGTGCTTTTAATAGTTGAGTGATATCTATTGTTATAGTTTCTAATGGCTTTTTGTATTATTTGGTTAACTGGTAGATTTTTGTTCGAATGGTATATTATCCTGAATTTTTCTGCAATTGTATTATGCATTCGTTCTACGTCTGCATTACCAGTATGGCTATGTGGTTTCGTAAGGTGAAGTTCAATTCCTTCTTGATCTAGAAATTCTTTAATACGAATTGTTTTGAATTCATTATCAGCTATTATTTTTGCTGGTTTTCCTATCTTTGAAAAATGATTTTCTAACTGCTCTATAATTGTCACGTGGTTTCTATCATTCAAAGGGTATGCTGCTCCGAATTTAGAGAATTTATCTATTATTGTTAAAAATTGAAACTTTTTCATGACGTAAGTGTCTATGTGTATTATCTCATTTATGTCTGACGGTGTTTCAGTGTAATTGAATTTCGGTTTAATGGGGTTCCGGTCATACTTAACTTCTTTGTATATATCACATTGATTGATTACTATTTGCACTAACTCCATTAACTTAGGGTAATAAATTTTATTTCTTATATGATTATAGGTTTCTTGAATGCCCGAATGCATACTTTCTCTGATATGGTACAGTGATATCTGCTTCACTGTTTCAACTTCGGTTTCGATATCTTGTGCTCTAAGTGTTAGAGCAAAATGTTAGAAAACATTTCTATTAATTTTTGTTGAACTACGTTGTAATCTGTGTCACATAATTCCGAATATATTCCTATATTTCCTTGTGTAATGTATTTTCGAAATATTTCGCCCATTCTATCAAAGTCGCATTCTGCTATAAAGATTATTCTTTTTCCATGTAACGTTTTTAATTCCTCTACTTTGTTGTTTGTTCAAATTATCTGAGTTTTGTATTTATTTACTATTTCTTTCTTAATGCAAAAATGGTCATGTAGATCTTCTTCAGCTGAATGGATTGTTGCTAGAGTTTCAATATCTTCTAAATTGTCTAACATTTCCAAACTTGATCTGTTATCTTCTGAATTTTGCAGAAACAAAAATTTATTAACATCTTTATCTTCGTCCTTTTCTTGATTGACATTGGAATTGTTCTCTGTTCTACTTAGGAAATCTGCTACTTGATTTTCCTTCCCTTTTAAATATTCTATATTAAAATCATATTCGGCCAATTTTAATAGCCATCTTTACTGTCTCGGTGACATATCCTTCACTTCGTATTTAATTACATCATCTTTCGTTATTGTGCTAAATTCAATTGGTTTCTTTAATAAGATTTTTTGAAAATCGTTTATATTACTATCAATTAAGCTTATACTAGCTTCGGTATCTATGAGAGCAATATATTTCTTCTTTTTGATCGTGAGTGTTATGGTAGGAAGACAGTCCGATGCTGTTCCTCGAAAAAATTATGCTCTTCATCTTTCTGGTTTTCTTTAGCTTTATTCTTATGACATTGACAGAAATTTAACTCAGTGTGTCTTTCTTCTTGTTCTCTTTGCTTTCTCTTTATATTGTCTACTTCCATAGGTTCTTCCCGGTTTTGCCTAAGATGATTCCAGCGATTTTGGCCGGAATTTGGCCTAGGGTGTCCTACCTGTTGGGGCCTATGAAATTGACCTGAATTATTTTGATATCCTTTGTTTTGGAAAAAATTTTGTGAATTCTGTCTTCTATGTGCCGACATATTTCCGTATTCCTGATTTTGTTTCATCTGTCCTGAGTTACCTTCTCTATAAGAAAAATTTTGTTTTTGTCTGATTTGTCCTAAATAGCTATCTATGTACTCTGTGTGTTTGTTAAAATATTGTGGATTTTGGTTATAGTCTCTTTGATCTACATTAAAATTTCTTCCAGGCCACTCTTTAGAATATGATTTGTATGATTTTCTGTATTCCGGTCTAATACACGTATCTTCGAATCTTCTTTGGTTCATTATAAATATTATTTGCGCTAGTTCTTTGTGTTCATATATTTTATCTAAAAGTGTCCCCTGCGTCATTTCCTTAATTGTATTTATTAAAAGACTGTCAATGTTTGTTAAATCTATTCCTTATCCGCCTTTATAATATACAATAAGTTCATCTGTCTTATACTTAATATTCTGAATTTCTATTGCCAACTCACTTACCGAATTTACTCGGATATTTGTTATTCTTCTGTAAATTTCGTGCGGCTCCGTGTCCGGTTTGTATCTCATCTTTAATGTGTTCTTGATCATTGTCCAATTATCTGGTTCCGGAATGTTGATTATAACGTTTTTAGCTTCTCCCTGTACGGTCCTGTAAAATATCATCATTGTAGCTTCCTTCCTCAGTTCGCTATTGTTTATTGTCGACAAAAGGTATTCTGCACTGCTGAAGAATGAATTTATCGTTACGTCGCCACGTCCTGTGATCACTGGTAGGTGTGCTATATTCTTGAATATTTGATCCATTTTGTTGTTATCGGCTGGTTGTTGTTGTTGTAACTCTATATATGCGGTCTTCAGTTCTATTTGATGTTCCCTTCTCGCAAGTTCCTCCATCAGGTCTACTTGTGGTATGTGAGTTTGATCCTCTGTCATCTTTCTTCTTATGTCGAGTTCGTGTTGAATCCTTGATCCTATTTTGATTCGCTGAGCGTTGTGAGTGGTGTCAACAAATTATATTGTATTCACTGCACTGTCACTTCTCGTTGCTTTATGCCGAATTAGGTGAGTGGTGTCAACAAATTATATTGTGATCACTGCACTATCACTTTTCGTTCCTTAATATCGAGTTAGGTGAGTGGTGTCAACAAATTATATTGTGAGCACTGCACTGTCACTTTATTATTTTATTTGTTTATATCCTAGAGGGTCCGGTCAACTTCCTGAGTTGGCTATGGAATCGCAGGATTATATTTGGGTGTTATAATTTAAACGAATTTTTCCGATCACTATCCTTTCTTCTTTTGCTGAAAGGACTACCGACTTTTGTGTTTTATGACTTTTGAAAAGTCTTTTTAAAAAATATTAAGCCAATAAGATATTTTTCAAACACAACCTAAATTCTTGATGCTTCAGACCAATTTGAAACTTTTCTTTATTTCTACTTTTCATGAAAGTTACAAAATATATGCTTAACCAGAAATTCAATATATGCTTAATCAGAAATTAAATATACTTTACAATATTATTTATTGGAAACGCTTAATTGCATAATTATTGATTTCTACTATATTATTGCAAGAGTTGCATTATCTTGTAATTTGTTTTTTACATTTAAAATAAATTGGTCAATATCGTTCGATGCTGACTGTGCATTTATATGACTAGGTAGGTTACTGACATTATACGTAACTCGCGCGACATAGCAAGGCGAGTGGTCAGATCATGCATACATTGTGTACGGTACAAGCCAAAACTGATGCAGCAAATAATGGGACACTTGCCAGTTGAACGATTAACTCCGTCATGTCCTTTCGCCCGTTGTGGCATTGATTTCTGTGAACCAGTCAACGTTTATCTGCGAATTAGAGCCAAGACACCCTACAAGGTATACCTCGCAATATTCGTTTGTTTAGCAACAAAGGCAGTACACATCGAAATAGTTTCAGACCTCTCTCTACTAACGGATTCTTGGCATCACTTGAGCGAATGATCGGAAGAAGAGGTTTACCTTCCGATATATTTTGCTATAACGCAACAAACTTTGTTGGCGCTACTAGTAAACTTGCAGAATTAAAGACATTTTTATTTAAAAGCGAAAATCAAGATACAATTGTAAGGTACTGTTCTAATGAATTTGTCAACTTCAGGTTTATACCCCCTATAGCACCTCATTTTGGAGGTATTTGGGAAGCGGCTGTCAAATCAGCTAAAGGTCACCTTAATCGCAGCATCGCAAACACGAGACTTACCTATGAGGAACTGTCAACAGCTTTGATAGAAATAGAAGCTATACTAAATTCTCGGCCAATACCACCATTGTCATCCGATCCGAACGACTATGAAGCATCGACTCCAGGTCACTTCATCATTGGCGGCGCTTTACAAGGTCTTCCGGAGCGAAATATATTACCAAACGTCAGCAATCTACAACAATGGGCACAAATAACAGGCATCAAACAAACTTTTTGGAAGCGGTGGTCACACGAGTATATCAATGAGCTTCAAGTACGCTCAAAATGGTTTGATGATCGACCGAACATCGACAACAACATTATGGTCATCATCCATGAAGACAACGTGCCACCACAACGATGGCAAATGGGGCGAGTCGTCAACACTATATATGGGAAGGATGCACGCGTTCGAGTGGTCGACATACGACCTTGAAAGAAATCATTCGTCGTCCTATTCACAAGATCGCAATATTACCTGCTTGAAAATCCTATCAACGGGGCCGGGATGTTGGGTAATATACCCAAACGTTAAGTACATCTGTACTATAACTGTTTGGCCATGGCTTGAGAACCCCTCTATGTAGTACGATTGTCCCGTTAAATCTCATTTCATGTATTCAATTATGTTAAATAATATTCGTCTATTCAATTATATTATATACATGAAATGAGATTTAACCGTTAGTCAATTCTCTTATGCTTTCTACTTTGTAGATCATACTTGTACATGTTTAAATTTTATATAATAAATTAGTCTTTTGATGGCAACCAAACGTAACACATCGCTTTAATTTAGCTCTTGTTTTTTCTTGAGGTTAAGAAAAACGCTTCTTGACCATACAATATCATTATTATTCAGTTTTTTGCAAATTAATATATCCGCGCCTGTGTCTATCGGAAATTTAAGTTTGCATTGGAACTGTTCGGAATTCAGAATGATGTAATTTGTTACGTTTTCTGATAATAGGTAAATGTTTAAGGTGGAATATTTTTAGTTGTGTATCTTTCCGGGAGCAACACAATGGCTGTGACCCAGGACACTCCCGTTCTGCGGCGAATGTATTATGTGTAGGTTGCGACTGTCATAACTGGAGTTTCTATTATGGTTATTGTTTCTATTCTTGTTTGTATAGCTTTCATTGTTGTTATACCGCAAGGTAGCAACGATATTTGATAGGACGCCAAGAAGGCTTAAAAGTACGGAGTAACAACATACGGGGTACAACATACGAAACAAGAACAGAGTTGAGCTAGAGCCAGAAAATGTGGCTTTGAAGAAAGGAGAAGCTCATTCTATTTATAATCTACGCTATTTGTTACAATCACAGAGCCAACTATAGCATTAAACACAAAATTGATGCCTCAGTCAAAACCAACTAAAAGTGTTTCTCCCGTACCTGCTACACATGATGCTCCATCTAGCTAACCCCAATTTCAAACAATATCATACTCAAATATTCTCAAAGGAACTCCTTCGATAATACCTTTTAGTGAGGAGAATAGTTCGCTTGAGAAAACAATGCAACTGTTTATAGTAAATATGACGAAATTAATGTGTTCAATACAGAACATGATGCAAGACATGATACGGAACCAGAATCTGCTTTTGCAATCCCTACTAGCCACGAGTGTTTAAAAATTAGCCATGACGAAATTCAACATAAAAATGAGCTTAAACCGTTTTTTAAAAAACATTCCATAGATCTGAGGTTAATATCGGAAACCCACATCACTCAAAAAATTTGTTTTCAAATAGAAGGATACACAGTGAATGACATCAAGCACACAAAATAATAAGGCATTTCCCAATGCAGGGGTACTATACCGATCACTTGTAAGCAATGACCCTTCAGCTCGAAGAAGATATCACGGGCCTAACAATCTCGGCTATTTACTGCCCACCCAGATCTAATATTGATGAGGAGCACTACAAAGAATTGTTTAGTACCCTCGGTAGTAAATATATAGCTGCTGGAGATTTTAATTGCAAAGCATGGCTCACGTGTAGTAACTCCTAAAGGAAGAAAGCTGTTGTCAGTGATAAATGTTCTTGGACTGGACGTTTTGTTCAATGGTACCCCTCCATATTCGTCAACAGATAGACGGAAGACTCTAAAACTTATTAATTTAGCAATTACTAAAGGGTTCAAGAATGTACACACCTCTTTCAAAATATGATAATAAAGCGCATTAGAAAAACAATTAACCACAAAACCATCACACCTTAGCATAAGTTTGGTTTCCGAGAGAAGAACAGCACTATCAAGCAAGTCCACCACATTGCAAACACTATACAAGACACATATGAAAGAAAGCAGTACTGTTCCGCAATATTTCTCGATATAATCCAGGCATTTGATAAGGTCTGGCATGAAGGACTTCTGCACAAAATAAGGAATATGTTGTCTTCTAACATCCACATGTTACTGGAAGGTAAGACTTTACCTTAATTGAATACCCCATTCACGCTGGAGTACACTACTGATATGCAGACTAATTCCAATACTCACTTTTGCAGATGATACAGCTATATTATGCCCTCATCCAGACCCGATATTGGCATCACAACTCCTCCAAGAACATGTAAATACTCTCCAAGAATGGTTTGACTGTTGGGGAACAAAAGTTAATGAGTCCAAATGTGTTCACATCACGTTCACTCTATGCAGGAGTTCTTGATACCTCAGGTTTTAGACACAAAATATCTCGGAATGCATCCCGATCGTAGGCTCACATGAACAAAGCATATAAGTACCAAAGCAACACAAACAAAGCTTAAAGTAAATGAATTGGCCCGGTTCTTAAACAAAGAGTCTAAGCTCAAATTGGGCTATAAAGTACTAGTTTATAAGGTTGTCATTAAACCCATATGGACATACGGTATCCACCATCAAATGTGGAAAGTTTCCAAGGAATCCAATCTAATATCCTTCGAATGATTACCAATGCTTCTTGGTACATTAAAAACTCCAATATCCATAGAGACTTACACATTCCGATTGTAACTGATGAAGTTTCAACAATTGTTAAGAACAACCGAATATCGATTTAGGCCGAATATAACACCTTCTTAGCTGGAGCGTGTTCTTCCATTCGCTCGACATGACCTAGCCAGCGCAGCCGCTGGATTTTGATGCGCTTTACTATGTCAATATCGGCATACAGCTCGTACAGCTCATGGTTGTAACTTATTCGGTACTCGCCACCAACGCAAATAGGTCCAAAGATCTTGCGTAGGACTTTTCTCTCGAAAACTCCAAGTATTCGCTCATCCGAGGTGGAAATTGTCCAGGCTTCAGCGCCATATGTTAGGACAGGCATGATGAGAGACTTGTAGAGTGTAGTTTTCGTTCTTCGAGAGAGGGCTCGACTTCTCAATTGCTTACTCAGCCCAAAGTAACACCTGTTAGCAAGAGTTATCCTACGCATGATCTCCAAGCTGACGTCATTACTGCTGTTAATGCTGGTTCCAAGATAGACAAAGTCCCTTACTACTTCAAAAGCGTAGTTGTCAACAGTGACGTGCTGTCCAAGACGCCGGGACTCTTTGTTTGTTGACACTAGATACTTCGTCTTGCCCTCGTTCACCGTGAGACCCATCCGACGCGACTCTCTTTCCAACTCTGAGAATGCTGCACTGACTGCTCGCGTGTTCATGCCGATTATGTCAATATCGTCGGCATACGCTAACAGCATGACACTTTTGTTGAAGATAGTGCCATTATGTCGTAGATCAGCAGCTCGTATTATTTTCTCCATAATAAGATTGAAGAAGTCGCACGATAACGAATCACCTTGTCTGAAACCCCGTTCGGTATTAAACGGTGCACAACGGGAGTTATGCAGTGTCATTCTACAAGTCGAATGAGCTTTGCAGGTATACCGAACTCAGACATTGTTGCGTAGAGGTAATCCCTTACCGGACTGTCGAAAGCGGCTTTATAATCAATAAATAGGTGGTGTGTGTCGATCTGTTTTTTTTGGGTCTTCTCCAGGATTTGGCGCAGTGCGAAAATCTGGTCGATGGTGGATTTACCAGGTCTGAAGCCACAATGATAAGGTCCAATCAGGTTGCTGAGCATAGGCTTCAACCTTTCACACAGTACGCTCGATAGAACCTTGTATGCGATGCTCAGGAGACTTATTCCACGGTAGTTGGTGCAAATTGTGGGGTCTCCTTTTTTATGTACAGGACAGAGAACACTGAGCCTCCAATCATCAGGCATGCTTTCATCCGACCATATTCTGCTTATGAGCTGGTGCATGCGGGTGAGCAGCTCATCGCCTCCGGTCTTAAACAACTCGGCAGGCAGGCCATCAGCACCTGCAGCTTTGTTGTTCTTCAGCCTTAAAATGGCCGTTTCAACCTCGTCATAGTCAGGTGGTGGAACATCAACACCATCGTCTGTAATTAGGGTTATCGGGCAATCTCTTCCACTGGCGGAATTGTCGTAGCATCGCCATTCAGTAACGTGGAGAAGTGTTCCCTCCATAGGCTCAATACACTCTGGACATCTGTAAACAGATTCCCATTTCCATCACGACAAGAAGAGGCTCCGGGATTTAAACCTCCACTCAGGCGGGAAATGCCTTAAAAGTTCGACCGTGGTGCTTCAAAAGACGTGTATACAATCGTGTCAGGAAACCAGGTATGGATATATGAGTATGAACTGGAAACAAAACAGCAATCGACCGTATGGGTGTTCCAAGACGAGCCAAATCCAACAAAAATCATTCGAGCCCGCAGTAAATGGTCGTCTTCGGCCAAATGGGTGATGTGGCCACTGTTCCGCTTGAGCAACATAGGACGGTCAATTCTTAGTGGTACACGAACATTTGATTTCCGGAAGTCTTCAGAGAAATTCGCAAAACCAACCGCCAAAGACGAATCATTCTCCATCATGACAATTCGAGTTCCCACACATCTCGTTAAACAGGTGACTTTTTAAGCAGTTAAAACATCGAATTTATAGCTCATCCTCGGTACAGTCCTGATTTGGCACCCAATGACTTCTTCTTGTTCCCGAATATCAAAGGTAACCTGCGTGGTCAACGATTTAAGAGCGCCAAAGAAGAAGTTGAAGCGTTCAAAACAATATTTTGGAAGCGTCTCAAGAGGAATGGAAAAACTGCTATGACAAATGGTTTGAACGAATGCAAAAGTGCATTGATCATCATTGTGAATATTTTGAAAAAAAAAAATATCCCCGTTTTCATTTCAAAGTGTTTGTTAATATTTGCTATTCCCGAAATATAAATATATCGTGTATGTTTTTATTTACCAAAATAGTAATGTGTTTTTCAACCGAAAATACAGAGAGAATGTTTGCGGAGTTTTTGGGGATGAAAGTGGACCTCCAATGGACGCGTAGACGTATGCGTACAGCAGAGTAGAAAACACGCAATCTTATGGGTTGAACCCCATAGCTACGCGCGTAAAAGTATTTGAACGCATAAAAGTTGAAATTTTTTACTTTCATGCGTAAAATGACAACCGCCATTTGTGTGAACAAATGCTAATACGATAACGCTGTAAAGCAAAATGATAGTAATGATAGTAAATCTAAATGATGAAATGATGATAGAAATGAAATGAAATGTGATAATGAAATAAAAATACAATATTTATTTGATGTTACAAGCCATTGCACTATTGCATTTAAGGCCTTTCACCAAAATAAAAAACATCAATGTAGAGAACAGTCTGCCTTCGGCCAGAATTGCTGGCCGCTTGGAATGCCTTTACAACTTTGGGAGCCTGAATAAAGCATCAAAGACTGTGGATTTAATGAGAGTTGCGATTCGAAATTGTTCAAGATCACACTGTTTTAATTTCTTGGACTTCATGGCAAAGGAACCACTAACCTGATGGCCCAAATATATTTCTTGCACCCACATCCTTCTTGTTGTCATTAGTTTAATGCACTCCAAGTACACTGTAATTACATTGCCAATCACCATCAATATAAACGTAAAATCTTCGTCTATTCTTATTAAGATGCTATTATTTTTATGAATAATATTAAAATATCACTTCCAAGTGCACAGAAAGTATACTATGGAGTTACCAAATCTGTTCGCTCGAAAATGCATACAAAGGGAGAATCTATTCGCACGCACGAGTTATATGTAACAGCTCGTCGAAATCTGAAATGCCGGTTGTAGCAAAAGTACAATCATCAATATTTTAAGTTAAGTTATAAAATGCAATTATGCTGACATGCACTTTGAAAGTTGAAAGACTTTTCACGTTTTATTCAAATAAGTCACGCGAGTTACATGATCACATCTATCTCTCTCTTAATTCTGTAATTCTCCTAGTTCGTAAGGAATGAGTATATATGTATTAGAGTTCAGTTTCACTCACACTAGATATACGAACTTCAAGTAATTAAGTTCATTCCTTATAAAAAAGAAAAAAAGAAAAATTAAAATTAAAATTTGTTTCATTTGGAATGGAAGTTATAAGGTGCAGTCGATAAAATTAACCGTGAATTAATATTTAAATAAATTTTCCATAAAAGTGAAAAAGGGCATGCAAAAAATGGCCTTACAGTCGGCTGGGGCCGACCAAATTATACCCTGCATATGTAGAGGTATATATAAAAAGTTTGCTCGTATATCCATCCTTTTCTTCCACTACTTTGTATAGGAGCCACATTAAGAACCAGGCTACCTCACCAATTTGTGAGGAATAATTTCTGCCTATAATACTAAACTACCTAGGTTGCAATGGGTTGACCTAGGCGTATTATTTAGTAAGTTATGGGTGTTTTAATGTTTAAAATAAATCCGAGATTTTGTACGGAAGCTATATAAAAAGTGGGCGTGGCTTACCTATTTCTTGTATATCTAATTAATTTTTCAATATCAATCCACTCCTTAAATTTGGTTGTCTTACGCTGAATAGTTCGTAAGTTATAGCGGTTTAAATTTTTTTTAATTTTCCAAATTTTGTATGGAAGCCCCATTAAGAAGTGGGTGTGGCACACTGATTTTTTGCCAGATTATTTTCGACTACCATATTAGCCGAAGTATTAATTATAATTGTTCTAGACAGAAGTATGCAGAAGTTACAGCTATTTCAATTTAAAAGAATTTCACTCATTTTGTACAGGGGCTACGATAAACAGTGGGCGTGGCGCGCCCATTTCCTGTCAGCCTAATTGCTCGTACAATACTAATCCACACCTTAAATCTCGTTGTCCTAGGCTAAATGGTTTGTAAGTTATGGAGCTTAAAATTTTATTTTAATTCACTCGACTTTGTATGGGAGACCCATGAAGGAGTGGGCGTGGCACACGATTTTCTGCCAGATTATTTCCGACTACGATATTAATTTAAGTGTCAATTATGGTTATTCTAGACAAAAGATTGCCGAAGTTACAGCTGTTTCAATTTAAAATTTGTATGGGGGATACAATAAACAGTGGGCGTGGTGCACCCATTTCCTGTGAGCCTAGTTGCTCGTACAATACTAATCCATACCTTAAATCTCGTTGTCCTATGCTAAATGGTTTGTAAGTTATGGAGCTTAAAATTTTAGTTTAATTCACTCGACTTTGTATGGGACACCCATGAAGAAGTGGGCGTGGTACACTGATTTTCTGCCATATTATTTCCCACTGCCATGTTAATCTAAGTGTCAATTATGGTTATTCTAGACAGAAGATTGTAGAAGTTACAGCAGTTTAAATTTAAAAGAAGTACAGACACTTTGTATGGGCGCTACGCTAGAAAGTAGGCGTGGCTCACCCACTTTTGGCAATGTTATCTAGTAGTATAACATAACTCTATGTGCAAAATATTGTTGTCCCAAGTGGTATATTATGTGAGTTATAGCAAGTTAAAGATTTTGAAAATTCCGAGGTTAGTCGCTTTGAATGCTTGGTGTGGGCGTGGCTATTGATCGATCATGCCCAATATCAATCCCCTCCGTACCCTTGAATCATAGGTTACTTGTGCCAAATTTCGTCGAAATAGCTCAATATTTACTCAAGTTATCGTTTGAACCAGCCAGGTGACAGACAGACGGACGGACGGACGGACGGACATCGTTAAATCGAAAATTTAATCGACGCTGATCACGAATATATATCTATGTCTATATCTCCGGAGATTCCTTCAAGTGGACACAAACATCTGACCGAAATGAATATACCATGCATATTGCATTATGCAGGGTATAAAAATCTATGTACAATATATATTTTTTTTTTATGTACAATATATATGTGTATAAAAAACTAGGTTCGGGATTTTGTAGTGACGTCTCATTAAACCGTTAAAAAAACAAAACATGGATATATATAAATTCAAACTGTGAAACAAATGTAAGAAATTAGAATAAAAATTTTTGAATAAGTGATATTAAGAAATAGAAAAACGGTTCTATGTGATTATTTAAAAAAGAAATAAGAAAGGAAAGAAAGGAAAGAGAGAAAGAAACAACAAAAAAACAAACAAAATAAATGAAAAAAAGACAAAACTTGTTCGATACAAATAGACTCCTTACGAAAATGGAAGACGTCGAATCGTTAAAACAAAGGATAGATCAATTGGAAGAAATATTACAACAACAACAAACATTTACTCTGCAGCAACAACAAAATCAACAGGAGCAACAATTAACCAGAAGCCAGTGCTTGCAATTAAAGCCGAAAGATGTTTTGTTAGATTCCGGCAAATCCGTCTTTTGGATGAGAATCAACATCAGTTGTTTTTTCACCTCAGTTGAAAAAACATTTGACTTTGTGAGTGTGTACGAATTTGTACGAATTAGATGGTAAGCATCCCTTAATTTATTCTCCAATGAGTGTAAACAAGGATTTAGTCGATATTTTGGTCGAAAAAATCGATGGTCCGACTCGAGCACATATAACACAAAATAGTACATTAAATGAAATCATTTTAAGATACTCAAATCTTAAACTTCTTGATGACCCTAGGTGTACAGATTTTAGACATCGAAAACAACAAAATAATATAAAAATCAACAACAATAATTACAAGACTCTATCATATAATAAAAACTTTAATAAGCAGTATGTACAAGATAGTAATTATTCCTATAGACAACAAAATAACTACTCGCCACTCTCACGGTTGGACAGAAATCATTATGAATCAAACAACTACAATTATTGTACACAGTCCAGAAATACTTATAAATCAGCAAATACAAATAGGGACAATTCTAAGCGATTCCATGCTGACGATAAAGTCAAACCCATGGACATTACTAATATTGAAGAGACTGTAAATTTTTACGAGGACGAAGAGTCAAAATTTTGCCGGTAATAACGATAACTATCCAGAATGAGAGAATTAAGTGTTTGATTGACACAGGTTTTACAACTAGCCTAATTGGGCCAAATATTTTAAATAATTTTTCTATAGATAATCTGGAAAAAAACATTATACTTTAAGATACTTAATGGAGTTAATAGAATAGCAAGTAAAATTATAACCGCATTTCCTAAAGAATTCAATTGTTATGATACAATATCTTGGAGACTTGCAAATTTAAAAAACGAAACCTATAATGCAATTATTGGACAAAATATTCTAAGGCCGTTTAAAGCAAAAATAAATTTTGAAAGCAATTGCCTCGAAATTAATGGAAATAGTGTTTCTTCATAAGTCCCCCTTTGATATTCACCACATTTATGCATTAAAACCAGTTACCACGGGTATTTTAAAAAAATTAAATCTAGAACATATAACTGCTTCAGAACGTAAAAAATCGATAGTTTATTATTGCCTTATGAAGATTAGTTTTATAAAGAGGGGGAAAGTCTCACGGCTACCCATAACATTCAGCACGAAATCGTCACTTTAATCAATAATCATATATATTCAAAAATTTATCGTTATCCTAAATACAAGAAATGCTAGAACAAAATATTATAACACCTTCATATTCCCCATACAACAGTCCATTATGGATTGTCCAAAAAAATCCGACAAAACAGTATCAAAGAAGTGGCGTGTCGTAATAGATTATAGGAAACTAAATGAAAACACAATTTCAGATAAATTTCCAATTCCTAATATTGAAGGAGTATTAGACAGATTAGGTAGAGCAATGTACTTCACCACTCTGGAGCATGCAAAATGTTTTCATCAGATTGCGGTGAAACCAGAGGATCGTAGAAAAACAGCCTTCTGCACTCCACTATGGACACTATGAATTCGTTAGAACGCCATTTGGGCTAAAGAATGCACCGTCCACATTCTAAAGGCTTATGAACTCGGTGCTCAAAGAATATACTAATAAACTATGCGGTGTCTATTTAGATGACATTTTACTTTTTAGTACTTCTTTAGAGGAATATTTAGTAAAAACTAATTTTTGAAGCTTTAAGAAAAGCTGGTATTAAAATTCAAGTTAATAAGTGTAACTTTTTATCCAAGGAAACTGAATTCTTGGGTCATATCCTAACTTCTGAAGGAGTTCAACCAAACAGAAATAAAGTCGAAGTCATACAAAATTTGAAATTGCCCACAATGGAGAAACAAATAAGATCTTTCTTAGGGATGACGGGATATTACCACAAATTCATAAGAGATTATACCAAAGTTACATATCCGATGATTTACTATTTGAAGAAAGACAGAAGGATAAATTATATTTCAGCTTTTGAGAAGCTTAAGGCATTAATAACAGAACATCCAATTTTAAAGTATCCTAATTTCAATAAAATATTATATAATAATAGGGGTCGTATTTTTGAAAGATGGCCATCCCATATATTTTGCATCCAGAACATTAAATGACCACGAGAAGAACTACGTCACAGTCGAGAAAGAGTTATTAGCCATTGTTTGAGCTGTCCGTTATTTTAGGCCATACCTTTATGGTATAGTGTTTGATTTGCAAACCGATCATCAACCACTTAAGTGGTTACAGAAAAAATATAATGGCAAAGATATTAATCCCCGCCTCCAACGTTGGTTAGTGCGACTTGGAGAATACGAAGCAAAAATGGACTACATCCGGGGGAAGGATAATAAAATTGCCGATTTTCTTTCTATTTGGTAAAATGAAAAAGATAGTGTGTAACTATGAATTCAACTCTGTCAATGTGAAAGAATATACACTACTCAAAGCCAAATAGCCATACAGGCAATTCCGAAGTCTACAGATTAAATAATACTTTAACTGAAAGAATAAGAGCACTTTATATAGAAAATAAAATATCAATAAAAGATCAATTCAGTAAAGCTATAGAGTTATATAATAATACTTTTCATTCAGTACTAGAAGATACTCATAATAATTTCCATAATAATATGGCAGATAGAAAAGAAATACAGAAAAAAATCGAAACAAAAAAATTGAAAAGGATATCTAAAGAGAATCAAAATAGGGAAGATTATGTTAAAACTATAGCTGAAGGATTTATTAAAAATTACTTAAGAAAAATGGTTTTGAAAAATGTTCACGAATCAAACATTAAACGTCCTTTAAAATTTTCAAAATGTTTTTAGCTACAACCAAATTATTGAAGCTAATGAAAACATATTTTTTACAAACTGCTAGTTAAATCTATGAAGCCAGATGAAGTTATGAAAAAAAATATATATATACATGTAAGTAATTAAAAATTTGAAAAATAAGATTTGTTTATACTTACTTATTTTTAATTTAAGGTTCTGAATAGAATTAAATAGAATTAGCTAAATTACTACAAAAACCGAATAATTTTTCTTTTATATATTCATTTGTTAAAGAAAAATATAAGTAAATATATAAACGTATACATACATATATATCCAAAAATAAACAAAAATTTAATAATAATAGTGTTATTTTTTTTTTGTTACATTAGTTCATCTTTCACTTGGCCATAACAACCGAATATCGATTTAGGCCGAATATAACATGCTTCGCCAGCCATCTCTGTTCTTCGCTAGCTGATGCCAGTTAGAAATTCCAAGCGCTGTCAGGTTCTATAGTACTTGGCCTTTCTACCGGAGGTTAGATCTTCCTCTTCCGCGTCGTCCTCCACCGGGTTCCGAATATAACACCTTCTTAGCTGGAGCGTGTTCTTCCATTCGCTTGATATGACCTAGCCAGTGCAGCCGCTAGATTTTGATGTGCTTTACTATGTCAATATCAGCATAGCGCTCCTACAGCTCATGGTTGTACCTTATTCGGTACTCGCCACCAACGCAAATAGGTCCAAAGATCTTGCGTAGGACTTTTCTCTGGAAAACACCAAGCATTCGCTCATCCGAGGTGGAAATTGTTAAGCATCGGCGCCATATGTGAAGACAGGCATGATAAGAGGCTTGTAGAGTGTAGTTTTCGTTCTTCGAGAGAGGGCCCGACTTCTGAATTGCTTACTTAGCCTAAAGTAGCACCTTTTTGCAAGAGTCATCCTTCTCAATATCTCCAGGCTGACATCATTACTGGTGTTAATACTGGTTCCAAGATAGATAAGGTCCTTCACTACTTCAAGCGTAGTTATCAACAGTGACGTGCTGTCCAAGACGCCGGGACTCTTTGTTTATTGACACGAGACACTTCGTCTTACCCTCGTTCACCGAAAGACCCATTCGACGCGACTCTCTTTCCAACTCTGTGAATGCTGCACTGACTGCTCGCGTGTTCATACCGATTATGTCAATATCGTCGGCATACGCCAACAGCATGACACTTTTGTTGAAGATAGTGCCATTGTGTCGTAGATCTGCAGCACAACGAAAAAACACAATGTCATTCTGCAAAGTCGAATGACCTTCGCAGGAATACCGAATTCAGACATTGTTGCGTGAGGTAATCCCTTTCTTCGGCCAAATGGGTGATGTGGCCACTGTTCCGCTTGAGCAACATAGGACGGTCAATTCTGAGTGGTACACGAACATTTGTTTACCGGAAGTCTTCAGAGAAATTCGCAAAACCAACCGCCAAAGACGAATCATTCTCCATCATGACAATTCGAGTTCCCACACATCTCGTTAAACAGGTGAATTTTTAAGCAGTTAAAACATCGAATTTATAACTCATCCTCGGTACAGTTCTGATTTGGCACCCAATGACTTCTTCTTGTTTCCGAATATCAAAGGTGCGTGGTCAACGATTTACGAGCGCCAAAGAAGAAGTTGAAGCGTTCAAAACAATATTTTGGAAGTGCCTCAAGAGGAATGGAAAAACTGCTATGCATATGGTTTGAACGAATGCAAAAGTGCATTGATCATCATTGTGAATATTTTGAAAAAAAATATCCCCGTTTTCATTTCAAAGTGTTTGTTAATATTTGCTATTCCCGAAATATAAATATATCGTGTATGTTTTTATTTACCAAAATAGTAATGTGTTTTTCAACCGAAAATACAGAGAGAATGTTTGCGGAGTTTTTGGGGATGAAAGTGGACCTCCAATGGACGCGTAGACGTATGCGTACAGCAGAGTAGAAAACACGCAATCTTATGGGTTGAACTCCATAGCTACGCGCGTAAAAGTATTTGAACGCATAAAAGTTGAAATTTTTTACTTTCATGCGTAAAATGACAACCGCCATTTGTGTGAACAAATGCTAATACGATAACGCTGTAAAGCAAAATGATAGTAATGATAGTAAATCTAAATGATGAAATGATGATAGAAATGAAATGAAATGTGATAATGAAATAAAAATAAAATATTTATTTGATGTTACAAGCCATTGCACTATTGCATTTAAGGCTTTTCACCAAAATAAAAAACATCAATGTAGGGAACAGTCTGCCTTCCGCCAGAATTGCTGGCCGCTTGGAATGCCTTTACAACTTTGGGAGCCTGAATAAAGCATCAAAGACTGTGGATTTAATGAGAGTTGCGATTCGAAATTGTTCAAGATCACACTGTTTTAATTTCTTGGACTTCATGGCAAAGGAACCACTAACCTGATGGCCCAAATATATTTCTTGCACCCACATCCTTCTTGTTGTCATTAGTTTAATGCACTCCAAGTACACTGTAATTACACTGCCAATTACCATCAATATAAACGTAAAATATTCGTCCATTCTTATTAAGACGCTTTTATTTTTATGAATAATATTAAAATATCACTTTCAAATGCACAGAAAGTATACTATGGAGTTACCTAATCTGTTCGTACGAAAATGCATAGAAAGGGAAAATCTATTCGCAGGCACGCGATTTACATGATCACACCTATCTCTCTCTTAATTCTTTAATTCTCCTAGTTCGTAAGGAATGAGTATATATGTATTAGAGTTCAGTTTCACTCAGTAGATATGCGAACTTCAAGTAATTAAGTTCATTCCTTATAAAAAAAAATATTACAATTAAAATTTGTTTCATTTGGAATGGAAGTTATAAAATTTCCGCAATGACAATAACATTATTGGTGCAGTCGATAAAGTGAACCGTGAATTAATATTTAAATAAACTTTCCATAAAAGTGAAAAAGGGCATGGAAAAAATCTATGTACAATATACTATATGTGTATAAAAAACTAGGTTCTGGATTTTGTAGTGACGTCTCATTAAACCTTAAAAAAAAAACATAACATGCATATATATAAAATCAAACTGTGAAACAAATGTAAGAAATTAGAATAAAAATGTTTGAAGCAGTAAAAAAGAATAAGTGATATAAAGAAATAGAAAAACGGTTCTATGTGATTATTTAAAAAAGAAATAAGAAAGAAAAGAAAGGAAAGAGACAACAAAAAACAAACAAAATAAATAAAAAAAGACAAAACTTGTTCGATACAAATAGACTCCTTACGAAAATGGAAGACGTCGAATCGTTAAAACAAAGGATAGATCAATTGGAAGAAATATTAATAGAATATGGGGATTCTGGATCAGCTATCTAAACGTGTGTGTTAGAGTGAGACGGAAAATCGACATGTTTGAAGCTATCTTAGCCGTGTGTTAGAGGGAGACAGTAGATCGGCAGAGTGTGTGAGGGAGACGGCATGTGTGTGGGAGGGAGGCAGCATGTGTGAAGCTATCTTCGCAGTGTGTAAGAGTGAGAAAGGCGTAGCACGGTTGCAGCTATCTTGATAGGTGTGTGAGAGGGAGATGGCATGATGGGTGGGCGGAGGGGTGGCCTAGGTGTGAGGAGTGGGGGGGGGGCGTTGGGGGGGAGTGTGTAGAGGGGGGAGTGTGTAGAGGGGGGCTTAGGTGTGAGGAGTGGGGGCGTTGGGGCGGAGGGTCTGGTGGAGGTGGCTTAGGTGTGACGGCGTGGGTGGGCGGAGGGAGTGGCGGGGTGGCTTAGGCGTGAGGATGATATTGAGCTGTGCTACCAGGCTATCACGATCGGTAGTAAGCAGCTATGACTTGTAGTGGTTGATATAGTAAGTGCATATGTGTGTGTGTATGTGTGTGTGTGTGTGTGTGTGTGTATGTATGATGATATGATATGATATGATATTAGGTTGTAGCTAAATGCTTGACTCATATGTTGAATCGCTTAGGGTAGCTTACCAGCTATGCGAGCTATACGCTCAGTATAGTAAATACATGTACATGCGTTTGTGTATGGCTATAGCTTGTTGCTATATAGTATGCGGTCGGTATAATAAACGCATGTTATAGCTTATAGCTACATAGGCTATATATTAGAATATTTATAGCGTAATATATATGTAGCTAGCATGATCACCAAAAAATTATGAGTTTTATTTAGGGGGTGGGTAGCATAATAATAGATAATAGATAATAGATAATATATATATATATATATATATATATATATACATATATATATATATATATATATATATATATATATATATATATATATATATATATATATATATATATATATTAAGTTACTTAGTCATGCTTTACGGTTTTGTTATTGGGATAGGTAATTGATGAAAAAAAAAATGTCTTATTAATGTTTGCTATTTTTTGCGAGCTTTCTTACATAGTTTATCAGATGAGAATATCTAGTTAAACTATTAACTTCAAAGCGATTAGTACTATATTTTTCAATATAGTTAGTAAAATGAGATTTATGAAGATATACACCTGGCTGAGTTTATTTGCTTTAATGTATAAGCAAATACTTTCAGCAGAGCGAATACCAATAAATTTGGTGTCTACATCAGATGGTGGAAGAAAGGGAAAATATGGATTTCGTTTGACTCTACCAAATGATGAGGTGGTCGAAATCGACATAGCTTTTTCTATGCTTAGTACTGCGAAAAATGAGGATAGAGTATTTAGCGATGAACCTACTAAAACGACACCATCAATTTCAAGTACGGAGGGGGCAACAAAACATTTTTTCACCATGACTGAAGCTATTGAAGCATTCAGGCAAGATTTGATACACAAAGAGCAAGAAATTAATGGTATAATTCAAAGTGAGCGTCCTTTCTACAGACATTTTAAACTACTTTATGATTCCGGTATATACATAACAATTCGATGCACCTATGATTCAAACTACGAGAAACGAAGTATGAGTATTCGATGTAGTGAATATCGTGAAGTTGTAACTGAACAGCTTATTGATGGTGAAGTTGCATTGGTTCGTTATTCTGATGAAAACTATAGATCTGATATTGAAATCTTAAATGTGCAACCTATTGAACATATGTATACAATGTCAATATTCTAATTTAATTATATGATGCAATCATTCATGTTCATTCATGAATTTTTTACTAATATATCATGTAATATAATACTTGGTGATAATAAAGAGTTTCAAAACATTTATTTATTCTGTTTGTTTATTGTTTACACTCAGACTTCGTATGCTAATAATCGATACATTTTGTTTATATTATATTTTTAAACTTCACTGTTGAGTAAGTAAAAGTATCAATAATTTTTTTATATAAATTGAGTATATCGATTTGAAGTTCTCATTAGTCTTTGATAAAGTTTTATGTAGAGGACAATGGATTCTAATCTAAATACTTCATTCGGTAGTAATAGTAGCGGTGGTAGTAATAAATATGGCCACATAAAAATGGAAGAGAAAGCAGTATGAAGTCCAGTCAAATTCGAAGGAGCTAAACACTGAGGAAGAGGATGCAAAAAGTATAGTACATCAAATGTTCCGTATAAAAGATTGAAGAATTAGTAATCGGAGTTAGTCATAGAGTGAAGCTCACATCAAGCAAACTTCAATAAAATAATCATGGACGATATACACCGAGAGATCATTTTAAGAAATATTGGACAATTAATCCGGCTAACAAATTATAAAGAACTTTCGAATAAATGTGTGGAAAACAACCTCATAACACAGCGCATGCTAGATATAATACAATATAGATTATATCGCAACATCTTTAATGATGACGATGATGATGATGATGACGATGTTGATGAATATAATAGAGAAAACAGGCTTCATGCGGAACTATTCACAAAGATAACCCATCGAGGACCTGATGCCTTTGAAAAATTGCAAATTATTTTTAAAGAATTAAAATATACCGAAGCTCTAAATGTTTTAGATAATTCAACTACTTATATAAAAATAAATAAATAAAATTATTGTTCGCTTGTTGAGGTGTGAAAAAAAATATATTGTTTTTTATTTCATTTATTTAAAAAGTGTGAGAAAGTTGATATAAAAATTTTAGACATAGATGACCACAAGTGTATGTATTGAATTTCTGATAACGTTTATAATTATAGTTGATGTTTGCCCCCAAATATTTTATCAGTTCTTTTGGTGGAGGTAAATTTCCGAAGCTATCATAATATTCAATATGACTTGTATTTTTATAGTATGTTACCCAATGTGTTCCACTGCTTTGTATACTATCAAGGTTCACAATTTCGCACTCGATCACATGAGGTTTTCGTGGAAAAGTATCACGCATGAATACTCCGCGAAAGTGTGGTATATATTTCGCGAATTTTATAATGTCAACGTCAGTGAGCGCTCTCTTGGGTAACATACTTAAAAGTTTTTTGCTTGTGGCCGATAAAAGAAGCCGTACCCCTTCAGATATGGCTTCAAATATAAACCTTTTCCCATAGCAATCGCTTCCATTGTCTTATTATGACGGTTTGCTTCATCCAACTGCTCTCTAGCTGCTTTGGCGCTGTTCACAGCCTTGACGATAGCCGATCCTCCTGATGCTAGACCACCAAGTGCACCCAATGCGGTTAGGATTGGTACCAAGGGGAGAAATCCCCCAACCTTGGGGATTTGTATGACTCTAGGAATATTGATATTCTCTTTATTCCCCCTAAATGTATTACTGATTACTTTATGTGCGATTTTCACAGCTTTTTCAACACTATCAGGCATCTTTGCGCGTCTTCACAAGGGCAGTTGTAAATAATTTTTTAGGACATTTACTTTTTACACATTTTCGTTTCCGTCTCGTCTTCATAATGTTATTACCCATTCCGAATTTAACTTTAGATTTCATCGCGTTTGTCACAAGCCAAGCACTTGCCTTCTCACCGATGCTACTATCCTTTGAAGTTACTCTTTGCCAAGCTCTTTCAACAAGTTGTTTATCAGCAATGTGTCTTCTATCTAAGTCTTTGTTTTGCGAATATGCAATATCGTGCTCTCTACAAGCAGCATCTAATGGATTTACACCCTTATCACCTCTATTTAAACGCTTTTTTAAGCTTAGTACCAGGACCGCAAAATTGATAGCCAGGTAAATGTAATTCAACTGGTAAAGAATTAATTATCCCATCAACAAGTCCACCACCATGAAGTTGTTTTTTATGACTGAGACCTTTTTTAATTAATAAACCCATTATTAATAGTTATCTATTGTTGCAACATGAAATGATGACAATATACTAATAATATTATTTGAAGAGGATGTGCTATTATATAATGTAATTCAGTTGTTAAAATGAAGTTCATAAGACAGGATAAAAAAATTGTTGTCAGGAATTTAGACTTTAAAACAAATGATACTTTAAAACCTCGTCATGGACTCCTACTACCGAATACAATCAGATGTTTAATTATCGGACCATCGAAATGTGGGAAAACTAATGTTATGATAAGTTTAATTGAAAGTCCGAATGGATTAAAATTTGAAAATATTTATATTTATGGGAAATCACTTAATCAACCGAAATATCAGTATTTGAAGAAGTTACTCACCCCCATAAAAGGGATGGGGCTTTTCACATTCTCAGAGAATGAGGAAGTTATACCACTAAATGAAGCCAGAAAAAATTCCATTATGATATTTGATGATGTCGCGTGTGAAAAACAAAATAATATTCGAGTATATTTCTGCATGAGTCGTCATAATAAAATTGATAGCTTCTATTTATGTCAAACATATACACGCATTCCAAAGCATTTAATTCGTGATAATAATAATGTTTAAGCAAGATGAGTTAAATATTAAGCATGTGTATAATGATCATGTTGGAACTGATCTTACATATGAGCAGTTTCATGAGATGTGTAAAGAATGCTGGTGTGATAAATATGGATTTCTCGTAATATCTAAAGATGATCCAATTGCTGATGGACGTTATAGGAAAGGGTTCGATATATTTATAAAATATTAGCTATATATATATATATATATATATATATATATATATATATATATATATATATAATCTATGAATCGAATATATATAGACATTTAAGATAATTCTATACTAGCATGCAGATATGCTGCGGAAAGTCGATCCAAAAATGTTGAAAGAAATTATTAAGGCGCGAAAGTCGCTAAAACAAAAGTTTAAAAGTATCAAGTTGGGTGAAGTTGATACGGAAAATCAATTGGAAAAAACTTTTCATCCTATAACAACACCTCTGAAAGCTTTGATTGATAAAGCTGGCACATTAAACACTAATGAATTGAATATTAAAGGTCATCCTAAAGATTGTAAAGATGAATATACTCCATATAAAGGTGATCGGGAACTATTTAAATCTGAAAATCCTTTACCGTATGAGAAGACTAAAATTACTACCAGCACACCAAAGAGAGTATCATTATCATCACAAAGTCGTAATAATACTAGCACCACTACCAATGATGATGTTTTTTATTCAAAAATGTTCGGTGACACTCTTGTCGATACTACTCATGATAGTATTTCAACAACATTAGAAAAATCACCATCATCTTCACAATTAATAACAAATATTTCACTTTTAAAGCAGCAAAAGCAATTAGATTTGGTATATGGATTTCATCAAGATGCTCATGGAAATTACATGCTCGGAAATAAGTCAATGAAATTTGAAGATGATAAAATTGAGATAGGTGAAAGAAGTTGGACCAGTTGATGAATCTGATGGAGTCACTAAGGTATATGTTGATGAACGTGTCAATGAAATAATGTCGAAACTAGAAAAAAATGAAGATGATAATAGGATTCTAATTTCTAAAATTGAAACATTGAATAATGATCTACTTGGGAAAATTAAAGTTACAGAAGCTAGACTAACTTCTCTACATGAAGACCTCGAACACTATATATAAATACTATGTACTTAAGGAAACACCTTCATTATCACCAGACGAGACTATGGAAATGTATGAGATATTGAAAAATCTAGAAAATAAGCAAAAAGAATGAGTAAACGAGATTTAGTTGAAGAGCTTCATCGACAAGCTCGCAAAAATTTTAATCGCCGACGAGTAATTACTAAAGGTATTGATGACTTGTGGCAGGCGGATTTAGTTGAAATGGGCGCATACATAGCATTAAATCATGGATATCGATTCATTCTAACAATTATTGACACTTTCTCAAAATTCGCCTGGGCAATAGCGATTAAAACAAAAAGTGCCGACCATGTAACACAAGCCATGAAGAATATATTTGAGAATGATCGACGAATACCGAAAAATCTTCAAACTGATGATGGAAAAGAATTTTTCAATAAACATTTTAAAAAATTGATGGATGAGCATAACATTAATCATTACTCAACATTTAGTCCGCTAAAGGCGTCAATAGTTGAACGCTTTAATCGAACATTAAAGGGTATGATGTGGAAGGAGTTTAGCTATAACGGATCATATCGATGGATAAATAATTATCAAAAATTGGTTGATGAATATAATCATAAAATACATAGAACGATAAAAATGGCACCGGTTGATGTAAATTCGTCGAATGAGAAAGATCTAGAAACTGTATATAACCATTTGAAGGTCTTTCATCGATCTAAATTCACTGTGGGGTCAAATGTTCGAATAAGTAAATATAAACATGCTTTTGAGAAGGGGTATACACCGAATTGGACTACTGAGATATTTAAAATTAAGCAAATTCAAAAAACTAATCCTACAACATATATACTGGAAGACTATCAAGGAAATCCTATAAAAGGGGGGTTTTATGAATATGAGCTTATGAAGACGAAATACCCTGATATGTATTTAATTGAAAAAATTGTAAAAACTACAGGTGATAAAGCCTATATTAAATGGCTCGGATTCTCTAAAGAGCATAGTTCATGGATAAATAAAAGCGATATTGTATGATTTTATAAATAAAAAAGTATATAAAACGAAATGTGGTGTATTTTATTTAACATAATCCTATTTGTAGTTAAGATGTCCAGAACAATAGAATTGGTTGGAAGAAGCTTAGAGCTAACAGCAGATTTTTTTCCGCCCATAGAGTTGAATGATGATTACGTTTGTGCTCTAGTTGATTTCACCACTTATCACTTAATACCTAATGTATTATGGACTATGGAAATAATTTATTTCACATTGGTGACCATGTTATCGAAATTCCAATAGGATCATATGAAATTGATGATATAATTGACTTTGTTGTTGAAAAGTATGAAGATGTGAATATAAAGGATATTTTGAAAATTGAACCTAATAACAATACAATGCAAATTGAGATATTGTCAACTACTGACCCCATTTATTTTGATCGTGAACGTACAATTGGTGGATTGTTGGGGTTCAGCAGACGTGAATTAAACCCCAATAAATACCATCAATCTGATGTACAAGTTGATATTTCAAAAGTAAACGTTTTACGAATCGAGTGCAACATAACTACAGGGTCATATATTAACAATGATTCGGCTCATACAATTCATCAGTTTTCTGTATCGGTTTTACCAGGGTATAAAATAAGTGAGCGACCGCAAACATTAATTTATTTACCTGTTAACACTAGACGGATAAGTCAACTCTTGGTGAGAATTGTTGATCAAGACTTAGTAAATTTTCGCAAGGAACAAATTACATTAAGACTCCACTTAAAGCCGGCTCTTTAGAATGATTATATATAATAAAGATATAGTCAGAAATAAATTTACTAACAATATACGATTGACCTCTGATAGAAACATATCGCAAAAAAAACCTCGCTACACATCTCCAAAAGTTGATGGTAAATATTTTAATCGAAAGCAAAATATCTTATCACCATTGAATAAAAAGTTTTTAAAAAGCTTAGGATTTAAAATTAAAAACGATAGTGCAAGAAGGAAAAACGTTTCAAATGGCGTCAACTGATGTGCTTAATATTATGCAACAACCCCTTTATGATGAGAGCATCATTAAGAAGGATTACCACAGTTATTCGGCGTATCAACAATCATATAAAAATAATGATGAAATTAGAATACCTATTCAGAATCAAGACCTCTACATTCTACCTTCGGAAAGTATGATCTATATTGAAGGAACTGCCACACTGAATGGACAGACTATCTCTCATAATATAAAAATGCGGAATAACTGTGTATCATATTTATTCGATGAAATTCGTTATGAAATGAATGGGATTGAAATTGATCGAACCCGACATTTAGGGATTACAACTACAATGAAGGCTTTTGCCTCTCTCTCACCTAATGAGAGTACAGTGATGATGAATGCTGGTTGGAGTGTTTCTGATGATATTGAAATAACCAATGGACAATTTAATTTTTGCATACCTTTAAAACATCTTTTGGGTTTTGCTGAAGATTATAATAAGGTGATATTAAATGCAAAGCATGAACTAATACTTCTTCGATCAAAAACTGATGAAGATATAGCCTTCTCCTCTGTAGCTGCTGAGAATGATAAAATTGTGTTAACTATAGTTAATTTAATATGGAAAGTGCCACATATTCAATTAGCAGACTCAACTTAATTAAATATTTACAATAATATTCGAAGAGGAGTGTCTATACCAATGGCATTTCGTTGTTGGGATATGCATTTTAATCCAACACTATCACAGACTACAAATCATCTATGGAATGTTAAATTGGCTGTACAAAGTGAACGACCACGATTCATGCTAATCGGATTTCAGAACTCTAGAAAATTCGTTCATTGTGATCTCACCGATGTAAAAGTTCATCTAAATTCTGAAGTTTATCCCTATGATGAGCTGAACCTTAAAATCAAGACATTGAAAATCATTCATGCCAATACTTCTGCTTATACCCTTCTCATACATGATCGGGTTATTAGCTATAACCCCATGACTGGAGAAATTAAGAAAATGATTTAATATATCCAGTATGATCTTTTTCTTCAAAGAGTGAAGACATTTATTACGGAATTTTCAATTTGAAATATCAAAAGGATATATATAAAAATGCATTCTAATTATATACAAAAAGTAGTTGTTGATATTCAAGGATTTAAGGGGCCTGAAAACCAATTTATTTTAAAGGATCTGGCAATATCCTTTAGCATTAATGAGGATATGCGTTTCATTGTAAAACCACCGTTCCCCTTCAATGATCTTCCACCATTCTATCTAAAACAAGCACGCTGGATTACATCAAAACATCACGACATTAAATGGGATACAGGATCAATCACATTCCAGAGCTTATCAAATTTCATACGGGAAAATTTATTTAATTGTGAAATTTATGTTAAGGGTTATGAGAAGAAGAAATAGCTTTTGTCATTGTTTGAACTTTCAAATATATTCAATTTAGATGATTATGGATGTGAAAATATGAAAAAAATTAGAGAAAAATATGGTTATTTTGATGGTTGTATAATTCATAATCAAAACTGTGCTTTAATCAATGTTAGAGCCTTAAAAAAATTTTTGAATTTTGAAATGAAAACATATTAATTTATATTTTTTATATTTATTTACTGATATTCATATACTTATTTAGTCATCTTAATATTAGACATGAATTGTTTATTCTAGTTTCACAATAATCTTAATACTAAGTATAATATCTAATTTTTTTCACATTAATAATTAATAAAAACTATGTAAAGAAATACAATGAAAAAACGTAAAACTTTGTTTTTTTTTTCTCTCACTCATCGGAATTATTAAGCAATTCAACTAATTCACTGAGGTTGTAATAACCGTGTGCATTTGTGTGAATGTTATCGGGTAGAATTTCTCTTTTATCATCATTTGAAGTTAAGACAATTTTATTCATTCCACGTGTATACAAATTATGATGAATAGATCTTATTGTATGTATAGGGCGAGTTAGTATATCCCCACTATATAAAATGTTTGCGAAATCATTGATGGTTAACCGCGATGAAATATTTTTGGGGATACCCTTCACTTTATTCTGAACATTATAATTAACTACATCTAATGAATACATTTTAGGACGTAGGCCAATAAATTCGCGTATAATTGCCCCATTATTCTCATCCTTCATCATACCTAATTTTTTTTTATTTTTCAACGGTATGTTGAAGGGGTTATCAATAGCATAGCCCGATGTATCAAATCTGCTATCAATATCATCTTTGATATCCTGATAAAAATCATCGGTGCGAATATTATAAATAAAAGAATCAGTATCGATATAACAGCGATAAATTTTGCTTAAATTTTGGAATCATATATTGGTAGTGAAAGTCATACATTTTAAGTTTTGATAATTCCAAAATTGCAAATCCCAGATATATCGGTTTGTTATATAATACTCGCATTTTATTCATTTGAATGGCACACATATTCTCATCAAAAATTCATATGCTGTGAAAATTCGGACTAGCTATTAGGGCTCTAACTCCTTTTCTCTTATGAACACTCTCCCAAGATTATAAAATTTTAATGTCATTACGTTTTTCAACGTTTTCCATTGTTTTACCGTAAACAGCATTGTTCATTAATTTGAAAAGATTTTTTTCAAATTCGCATGTAGCTAAGGTGCGATGTTGATTGTTTAAATCGATATACTGATTTAACCAAGGAGATTGATTAAATTTTAACACCCTATGAACTTTAGATAACTCTAAACCATTTTGTATTGCCTGTTGTAGAACCCTATAGTGTATTACATAATTGTATTTATTGTCTAAATTTGTAATTAATTTTGTTACTTTGTTGTTATTTGGAGGGTTCATATTTTCAACACAAAATGGTAAATCGTTATGCAGCTCATGCATCTGGAGAGGGTAATTCAAATCTACCTCTAAAAAATATCCAACGGATGATTCACTAGATGCATCTAATATGTCTTTAATGTTAATGTCTTCAACCCATTCAAATCCATCTGTTGGTAGATATTGTGACATTGCCCAACCATATAGATTATTGGCGTCTAAATATACTAAATATTCAGATGGTTTCAATGGATTGAAATCATTCATATACTTCTTGTTTGCCTTCAAGTGTCTTTTACTCACTTGGCAAATCCCACCACGGATCCCCTTCTGCACAAAATGATGCATTGAATGTGAAGTGAATAGCTCTAATGAAATAGATGTATGCTTCAACATTGCATCCCATGATAAACCGGGGGCTGTATAATATTGACATGGATCAAGCTTATACACATTCCTACATTTTTTCCTGAAATTTTCAAATATATCAGTTAGTAGGAGCACATCACATTTCAAATAGATTTCTATGTAGTCTTTCAAGGAAGAACAGCTAAATGTTATATAGTTATATGGATATACACCCTTACGTCGAATTAGAATGTGGAAATCTGAGGGATCGAGATTTTTTGCTAATTTCTCCAAACTTGAAGCCATAAATCTGAATGAGTATAAAAATCTTATCTCCATTATACCATTTTCCTTTCTACATTTAAATGATATAGAAATATACTTATCTTTATTTACAGCAATTACTTCAACATAACCACATTTATGTTGAAGCTCTCTGATAAATAAATGTATGTCATACCCCGAGAGGTTATGGAAAAACACCGGGAAAAATTTCGGAACTTTATATTTCAAATTGCATTCATTATGCGCTGGGCCACGATATTTCCCGGTTAAATGGCAATGATCCGTTATACGCTCTTCATTCCCAATGAATTTCCTCTCACAAATATGGCATATAGGAGATGAAAAATGAAAATCTCGCTCTCTATTAGTATGCCGTTAAATTCGAGAAATTTATTATCTTCAGCAGGCATTCTGGTAACCATAAGATTACATTCCCTGGATATATGTTGATTATATTTTTCATCGTTTGAAAAATGTTGAAAGCATACATTACAAAAATGAATGGAATTTTTATTGCCAGTTAGCGTTGACCGGAAAAGTCGCGACACATTCTTAATCCATACATAATGGAAATTATCCGCTAACTCATCTTGGATTCTATGTGAATCCTTTGTCCAGTAAATTGGACCAAAAGCATCACCAATTTCATCGTTATACCCAAAGACAGATATGCTGATGTTCATCGAAAATATGGATATTATTATAGTCTAGAGGAAACTCCATACCGCTAAAGTTTAACTCCAGATCATTCACAAATATTATTGCATCATTTATATTCACATTATAATTCGAACAACGGTTCGAATTAATTGGTGAATCCACAAAAGATGCAATAATAGACCATTTAAAGCAATACATGTCATCATTTTCAACATTGACACATGCTTTTTTCTCCATCAATTTTTTAGGAACAGGTATGAAACTACTTCCTTTTATTATGTCGAGTTTATTCACATTAACCTCAAAATGAAGTAATTTAAGAAGGGCCCACCCACTATCACATTCCTGGAATTCACTCATTTGATTTTTGATCTTTTCAACATGATCGTTTAGTGAGCTCTCCAGTTCGTGTATAGTGTGTATGGGTATCATGTTTGTTTGAAAAGATTTAACCTCCACTATATCGTGAGGTGGTTTTACATACTCTCCAAACAATTCGAAATTATATTTGAAAGGGTCATTACTTAGTAAAGACTCTTTCAAAACGCTAACTATACAATTCGAAATTTTCCCTATAAATTTTTCGGGGATTAAATCACCCTCATCATCATTATTAAATTGAAGGGTCTTTATCCTATTTTTAAACGCTGACTGAATAACTTTCACATTACCATCAACGATTTCGCAAGCATTTCTTTTATGAATATTCGTACGTATGTGATAACTCCAATTACGAGTTATCACATCCTTTTTACAAAAATCGCAATATGTAGTATTGGATTCTTTCTTTTTTTGTGAATGAACCCGTTTAATGTGTGCTTGCAAATTTCTCTTTGCAGAGAAAAATGTATCACATTCCTCACAAAAGAAAGCTGAGTGCACTGTTTTACGTTTCGACATTATTAAATAAAATTTAATATAGATATAATAATTATAATAATAATAATATTGGTAATATTACTTAATTGTTACTGATGCTCTTACTGTTATTATTATTGCTCTTGCTGCTGCTGCTGCTACTGCTGCCGCTGCTCTATTACTTTTATTGCTGCTGCTACTGTTGTTGCTAGGATTGCTTTTGCTACTATTGTTGCTGATGATGATGATGATGATGATGATGATGATGATGATTATGTAGTTGTTATTTTTTATTTCTGTTACTGCTGCTGCTGCTACTCTTAGAGTAAGATATCACTATTTTTGTTTATTAGTTTTTACTTCACATTAAATTAAATGAGTTGTTTTTATTCATATGAGTACGAATTCGAGTACTGTTTTTTAGAATGTGTATTTATAATAGTTACCCAAAAACTTATTACCGCAATTAAAAAACTTTCGAATACACGATTTAAATGATTTATTTTTTTCGAGTGCAGTTTTTTGAAAATGTATATTTATAGTAGTTATTTATTCAAAAAGTTATCACTGCACTGCACGAATATATAATTCACTTCACTTAGTTATTTTTTTTCATTTATTTCACTCATTAAATTATTTTATTGGAAAGATAATTTCAAGAGTCTTTCAACTACTCTTTATGAATCGCTGCAATTTTATACTGCAACTAATTCTATGAAATGAACCATTTAAATAAATGTGGGGCGTATAATAATGTTGGTAAATGTGGGGCGTGTATAAGTGTATATGAGCTTATCACCCCATATGACAAAAAATATTTTGTCAATGTGTTGAATCTTTATCTTTATATGTTGTCAATTTGCTGCAACTTATCACATAGCAGAAGTACAATTAGTGGTCTATTGCTGCGGCCCACTTTTCATATCTAATACGTTTAGGGATTTTAACTATGTGAACTATTATGTTGCGGTCAAGGGGCCGATTGTAAGCCGTATACATAAAAATATTTATCATATACATACATGTATACATGCTTCATATAGTTGAAAATTGAATAAATAGACGGTGTACGATCCTAATAGAAATCATTATTGAAAACTATTCGAAGAAAGCAGAATGAACCAGAACGATAATGTAAGTATACATTTCTTTTTTATAAGAAAATTATTGTTTTATGATATTAATAATTTATATATACTTTCATTACAGAATATTGTGGAAATTTTAGATGATGAAGAGATACCCTTCTCTCAGCGGTATATAATCTGCAGCAATCAGCAGCAACAACATCAACAACAACAACAGCAGCAACAGCAACAGCAACAACAACAGCAACAACTGCAGCAGCAGCAGCAACAACAACAAGAGCAGCAACAACAACAACAACAGCAACATCATCAGCAACAGCAGCAGCAGCAGAAAGAAAAGGAGGAGGAGGCGAAATATACACCGCAGGATGCGGTCAATGAATTAAATAGGTTAAATAACTGCAACCCGATAATTCGCATTGATGCTCTGATAGTCGATCAAGGCTATCAGATAATCAAATGCGAATTGAAGCAAACGGCCTACGGGCCGAAAATTATGTTAAGTCTAAATGACGGGGTGGTATTCTTACCACCCCGATTTAGTAATATGAGCGAGCCACTAAAAGCGCTTATAAATGCTGCTGGTTACGCCATTTATAGGCGTCAAAACCCACCGGGGACTATATTTAGACATAATTTAAACATATTAAAAATAAATCGCCATGAGGCGCAAGAATTTTATTTATAAAAATAAAATGTATTTTATTATTATTATTATTAATATTATATAAAATAATAAATGTACAACATAATTTTTATAAATTTAATATTTAATCAATAAAAATCTTATACTATAAAAATACATTTTTAAAGTTGAAATTATTTTTTCCGTTGGAAGATAGGAACTTCATTGATGGTAGGTATGTTGGTTGTCGATCTTATTCTCTCTCTCGCCCCAGAGTCATATTGTATTTATTCGTTAAATGTACGATATAGGTGAATATAGATCTATATATGTGACAGATGCAAGTATATGACTCATTATTCGTAATGAGTCTATTCCGTATACAGTCCTTACTATGGATTACATTGTCATTTTCGCAAAAATCCGTAACTGTGAAATCATTGAAAGTATTCATATTATATAATAAATTTTGCTTTTCTTCCACAAAGATGATATACTCATTTTTATTTAAAAAAAATTGAATAGCATCACTAATTTCACCCATTCTTTTATAGAGTAATTTTCACTTCAATAACCATCAGGGTACTGAATGAAATTCGAGTTAATTTCCTTCAACAATATCATGATTTTCGTTTACATCATCTTTATCATCTGTAACGAAAGACTTTCCAGTAGTAGTAGTAGTAGTATAAGTAATTTCATCATCACGCTTTAAGCGACTACCCCATCCCTCATCATCAGAGAATGGACAGTCCCCTAAATATTGGAAAACATTGATGCTTCTATAAGCTCCATCATATGATTGACCCGCCAACACTATTTCACCTCCTAAAACTTCAATTTGCACATGTTGATATGATTTAAATTTGAATTCCATATCTCGTAATAAAACACCCCCATTTCGAGTTACACGCAATATTAAAGATCGAAGTCCATCCTCTGGTTTTACGAATACCTCCATAACTCTTTCCCTCGCATCCACTTGAACTATTTTGCATTGGGACCATGCGCTATGACATACGCAATATTTATCATTATCGCGAATCGTTTGACACCAAAACATCCTAACACCCCAATTGTCAGGTGTGAAATAAAAAATAATTGTCAATTAAGTAACTCAAATATAATTTGGATACATTGACCTCCTCAACGTGAATAATGAGAAATATGAAGAACCTACCTCAATAAAAAAAAAACATATTATTTTTTGATACTCATGCTAGCTGCATATATATTAGGCTATAAATAGTCTAATATATATGTAGGTTATACCGACCGCATAACTCGCATAGCTGATAAGCTATCCTAAGCGATTCAACATATGAGTCAATTGCAAACAAGTAATTCAAATATAATTTGTATACATTAACCTATTCAACATGAATAATGAATAAAAAAAAAACCTACCTCAACAAAAAGTATATGTAGCCTATGTAGCTACAAGCTATAGCCATACACAAACGTATGTACATTGTACATGTATTTACTATACTGAGCGTATAGCTCGCATAGCTGATAAGCTACCCTAAGCGATTCAACATATGAGTCAAGCATTTAGCTACAACTTAATATCATATCATATCATACATACACATACACACACACCCACATATGCACTTACTATATCAACCACTACAAGTCATAGCTTGCTTGCTACCGATCGTGATAGCCTGGTAGCACAGCTCGATTCAATATCATCCTCACGCCTAAGCCACCCCGCCACACCCTCCGCCCACCCACGCCGTCACACCTAAGCCACCCCCACCAGACCCTCCGCCCCAACGCCCCCACTCCTCACACCTAAGCCCCCCTCTACACCCTCCGCCACAACGCCCCCCACTCCTCACACCACACCCTCCACCCACCCATCATGCCATCTCCCTCTCACACACCTATCAAGATAGCTGCAACCGTGCCACGCCTTTCTCACTCTTACACACTGCGAAGATAGCTTCACACATGCTGCCTCCCTCCCACACACATGCCGTCTCCCTCACACACGCTGCCGATCTACTGTCTCCCTCTAACACACGGCTAAGATAGCTTCAAACATGCCGATCTTCCGTCTCACTCTAACACACACGTTTAGATAGCTGATCCAGAATCCCCATATTCTATCTACTTGTACAAGATAGTAATTATTCCTATAGACAACAAAATAACTACTCGCCACTCTCACGGTTGGACAGAAATCATTATGAATCAAACAACTACCATTATTGTACACAGTCCAGAAATACTTATAAATCAGCAAATACAAATAGTGACAATTCTAAGCGATTCCATGCTGACGATAAAGTCAAACCCATGGACATTACTAATATTGAAGAGACTGTAAATTTTTACGAGGACGAAGAGTCAAAATTTTGCCGGTAATAACGATAACTATCCAGAATGAGAGAATTAAGTGTTTGATTGACACAGGTTTTACAACTAGCCTAATTGGGCCAAATATTTTAAATAATTTTTCTATAGATAATCTGGAAAAAAACATTATACTTTAAGATACTTAATGGAGTTAATAGAATAGCAAGTAAAATTATAACCGCATTTCCTAAAGAATTCAATTGTTATGATAAAATATCTTGGAGACTTGCAAATTTAAAAAACGAAACCTATAATGCAATTATTGGACAAAATATTCTAAGGCCGTTTAAAGCAAAAATAAATTTTGAAAGCAATTGCCTCGAAATTAATGGAAATAAAGTGTTTCTTCATAAGTCCCCCTTTGATATTCACCACATTTATGCATTAAAACCAGTTACCACGGGTATTTTAAAAAAATTAAATCTAGAACATATAACTGCTGCAGAACGTAAAAAATCGATAGTTTATTATTGCCTTATGAAGATTAGTTTTATAAAGAGGGGGAAAGTCTCACGGCTACCCATAACATTCAGCACGAAATCGTCACTTTAATCAATAATCATATATATTCAAAAATTTATCGTTATCCTAAATACAAGAAATGCTAGAACAAAATATTATAACACCTTCATATTCCCCATACAACAGTCCATTACGGATTGTCCAAAAAAATCCGACAAAACAGTATCAAAGAAGTGGCGTGTCGTAATAGATTATATGAAACTAAATGAAAACACAATTTCAGATAAATTTCCAATTCCTAATATCGAAGGGTGCCGTAGCTCAGTGGTTAGTGTGTTCGCCTTCTGATCTGTAGGTCGTGGTTCAATCCCCGGCTGATGCATAACAAATTTAATATCGATAAGATTTTTCTTTCGAACGGTACCCACCTGTCGGCAAGCAATTGGCAATTCTTCCGACAGTAACAATTTGCCATGAAAAAGCTTCTTAAAGAACTCTGTGACAAAGCTCAGAAAAAGTGATGTCACAAGTGTTCTGCCGTTCGGAACCGGCTAAAATAAGTAGGTCCCTTCTAATATTGTCCAAAAATTTAAGACGCACAACAGTAATGGAAGAGAAGCTCGGCCAATGAGCCCTTTGGGGCTTTATGTTTTTTTTTTTTTTACAAGCCTTTTTATTGGATCTTTCTAAAATTACTTAGAAACTAACAATAAGTAATCAAATCTTACAAACTAAATAAAATTATGTGATATTCCCAACGTTCCATCACAATTTGTTGAGTCACGAGGTATAGCAATTTCACAGCATATTCAGTGTATCTTTTCATTTTAATCGACGATGCCCCGTGTTCAGCAACAATTGCCTAGCAAGGGGATTCGGACGACTGTGTAATTTTTAAATGTAGCTTCTGCAAGACATTGCAACTTCCTCAGAAATTGTGGGTACATTTAAATCTCGATGGATGTTAACGTTCCTCATATACCAAGGCGCGTTTACAATAATTCGCAGATACTTGGATTGTATTCGCTGCAATTTTTCGATATTTGAGGGAGATGCGGTGCCCCAAAACTGAATACCATAAGTCCAGATTGGCTTCAGGATTGCTTTATATAATAGCACTTTGTATTCGAGATTCAACTTTGATCTTTTGTGTATCAGCCACCATAACTGATTAATTTTAAGCTTGATCTGAGTTTTCTTTGCCTCTATGTGATTTTTCCAGGGCAGCCTTCTGTCGAGGTGAATACCCAAGTACTTTGTTGAGGAACATTGTGGAACTGATTGGCCATTAATTTTAAGTGGGGGACATGTATCTGGCCTTAGCGTGAAGGTTACATGTACGCTCTTTGATTCATTGACTTTTATACGCCATTTTGCTAGCCAGATTTCGAGAAAATCGATATGAGTCTGCAGGAGTTTAGTAGCTTCTATGGGGTTAGAGCGAGAGCACAATATTGCCGTATCATCTGCAAAGGTCGATATAAATGTATGGTTATTGCTGGGCATATCTGTAGTGTATAAGAGATACAGTAAGGGGCCCAAAACGCTTCCTTGAGGAACGCCAGCGTGAATATCCAATGGATTTGTTGTGTAATCCTTGTGATGTACGAGAAATTGTCTTTTCGTGAGGTAGCTACTAAGCAATGAGGAGACATTTGCAGGCAGTAATAGTTTGAGTTTGTAAATAAGGCCATCGTGCCATACTTTGTCGAAAGCTTGAGTGATGTCAAGAAAGACAGCTGAGCAATACTTTTTTTCTTCAAAAGTGTTCCTTATCAGAGTTACAATGCGGTGGACTTGTTCTATTGTGCCGTGCTGTTTTCTAAATCCAAACTGATGTTGAGGAATCAGTTGGTTGAGATTAATAAATGGAGTTATATTCATGACAAGTAGTTTTTCGAATACTTTAGAAAGTAGAGGCAGGAGGCTGATAGGTCTGTACGATGCAACTTTTGTAGTTGCAAGTTAATATTGGTAATGAGGACTGTGAAGAGGGTGGATTGGGTGTAAACACACTTTTTAGGTGGTTTGCAAAAGCCAAACCCTTCTCACAGTTGCTTCTAGCCCAATTACCGTCACTCAAACGGATGGGGGAATCAGTGAGAATTGGCCGATTTGAATTTTTTGCTGATTTCCACAAAGAGTAGTCTGACGCTTCACCAGGTGTTAATTTCGCTATGTGCTCTTCTAACTCTTTGTTGTTTTTATTTTTTAAGGCTTGCTTTAACTTTCGAGTGCAGTGCTGTAGCTGTGTTTTCAGATTCGGTGATCTGAATTCTTGCCATTGTCTTCGGAGTCTTCTTTTCTGTCTTACTAGCAATTCAATATCGGCTGGTGTGTATGGGCTATAGTTTGATTGCTTGCATACCTTTGTGCAGGTGGCTGAGCTGAGAGCTAATGAGAGCAGCTGGTTGAATTTTTCGAGTGCTGAGTCTACATCGTGTCCATTTCTTAATACAGTACTCAGAGGAAGATGGGAATTTATATATTTCTTGAATTTTAACCAGTCCATTTTCTTTCTAACGCAATTGCCTTGTGGGCTTGGTGATTTTATAGATATTACCGTGGGTGAGTGGTCAGATGATAGATCATAATTACACTCTGTGGAGATATTTTCCATCTGCAAACCTTTGGCGACTCCAAAGTCTATGAGATCGGGTATTTTCCTCTTGTCCGTCGGCCAATATGTCGGTTGACCATTTGAAATAACATCGTAGCCGTGGTTAGTGATGATTGAACATAGTCTTCTGCCTTTTGGAGTTATTAATCGGGAGCCCCAGTGAGTGTGTTTGGCGTTGAAATCGCCAGCAACCAAGAATTTGCTACCAAGAGTTGAGAAAAATTCTTTATATTGCTGTTCGGTAATACTGTATCTTGGGGGACAGTATATCGCAGATATTACTAGCTTAGAGATGTATTCTTCCAGACATATAGATGTTGCTTACAAGTAGACGCTACTGAAATCTTCGAGAACATGATGTTTTATTCTGCTTTTTATCAATATGGCAGTTCCTCCGCGTGCCTTACCATGCGGATGATTTGTGGTGTACAGTTTGTAATATGGTATATGGTAGCAATTTTTGTCAGTGAAATGGGTCTCAGATATCATCATTATGTCGATTTGGCTGGATTCAAGGAATTGAATTAGCTCCAAACGGTGCTGGCTTAAGCCGTTGGCGTTCCAGTGGCATATCTTGAGACAACTCATGGTCTGGATAGCAATGTTTGGAGTAACATCGATTGATTTTTCATCATTTCTTGCATCATTGTTTGCATTGAGTTCATGAATTGGTTCATATTCTGAATTAATGTTTGAAGCAAATGTTCAAGGGTACTTGGCTGTTGGGTGGGCAGTGAGTGTTTCTGCTCATTATTTACATTGCTTTGTTGGTGTGGGTTTTGTTTTAACACGCTAGCGTATGAATTGGTTTGATTCTTGTTTGGGATTGCAGAGAAGAATTGTGTTGCATCAATATTTTGTCTCTTACTTGAGTTGGCTATATGAGTTTGCTCAACTGGTTTTAGAGGTTGATTGCTAGCGGAGAAATTTAGCTTTAGGGTTGTATATACTGGGCAACCTCTATAATTTGCGGTGTGATTACCTCCACAATTGCTGCATTTTTTCATGCTAGCATCGCCTTTAGATTTTGGGCATATGTTTGATTTATGGAGATCTCCACAAATCACACAAACAGCTGGCAGGGTACAATATGTCTTAGTATGTCCATATTCTTGGCAGTTACTGCACTGAGGAGGTCCAGTTCTCTTATGGGGTTCTTCGATTGTGATTTTGCGATGCAATAAATATCGAATTTTATATATGGGGTATACTTCAGCTTTTTTTAGGGGTTTTGTTTCAGACTGAAGATCAATACGATATAACGGTTGAGGTATATTGCTCTTGTTGAGAATGTTGAATACTGTTTTGGCTTGAAACCCTTCTTCCTGAAGGGCAAGTTTGATTTCGTTAATGTCAACGTTGGGTTCGACGCCTTTGAGTACTACGATTAAGCTTTTACTACTTTTTAGCTGATATGTGTAGTAATTCTTTTTTACAGCATCAAATTCCGCAATTACTTTGCGATAATAAGTTTCGCTGTAGATTTGCACTTTCGTTTCCTCAATTTGGCCTTTGCGAATAGGAACAACGTGGAAATTCTTTGGGCCTATAAGACTTGTAATTCTAGAAATCAACTTATCTGGGTTGCGTTCTCTTAAGAAAATGGGTGGGGGTTTGAAATTTTTCTTGGAGATAATATTTTCGTCACTTTCATCACCTGAAAGCAAAGCGTATCTATTTTCCGAACTAATAGGGGCAGTGTTCTGCTTTTGAATTTTTGTTGAATTCATTTGTTTTGAATTTTGTGGACTTCTTTTTCGCTTTACTACAGTAATGTAGCGATCAATTCCAGTTTGAACAGCAACTGGTTCTTTATTAGTCATCGCACTAGTTGCTTTAACTACTGGGTCATGCACTTCAGTAGAAAGGCCGTTATTTGTTTGCTTTGATGTTGTAGCTGTTGGTGTTACAGCAGGAGAAGCGCATTGTACACTCCACGGTATAGAGGGAGATAGTATATCACGAGAGAATAAATTATTTTTTTTGTCTGTATTTATTGTTGTTGCAAATTTTGATGTAGTGTTAGAGTGAGGAATATGTACAGGCAAAAGATTTGCACTGTTGTGCAGTGTGTATCAACTGTTTTTCGGGGGTGTTTGCGCGGGTGATTGCAAATTATTGTTTACACACACATTAACAGGCGATTGCCGTTGTCGGAGAGGAGAGCGCTGAACACTCATATTATAAACAAAATGTTTGCAAACGATATTATTTTGTTTATTTTTTTTTTTTCTAAAAAAAAAAAAAAAAAAAATCACCGAAATAACTCACTGAGTTTCTTAGCGTCTTTTCGCAAAATATTAAAAATTTTTATTTTTATCGAAAACAATCACTTTTCCGACTCTATCAAACACGTCCACTATTATTGGTGTCTTTCACGGAATATGGGGCTTTATGTGCCACATATTTATTTTTATTTTTTTAATATCGAAGGAGTATTAGACAGATTAGGTAGAGCAATGTACTTCACCACTCTGGAGCATGCAAAATGTTTTCATCAGATTGCGGTGAAAACAGAGGATCGTAGAAAAACAGCCTTCTGCACTCCACTATGGACACTATAAATTCGTTAGAACGCCATTTGGGCTAAAGAATGCACCGTCCACATTCTAAAGGCTTATGAACTCGGTGCTCAAAGAATATACAAATAAACTATGCGGTGTCTATTTAGACGACATTTTACTTTTTAGTACTTCTTTAGAGGAATATTTAGTAAAAACTAATTTTTGAAGCTTTAAGAAAAGCTGGTATTAAAATTCAAGTTAATAAGTGTAACTTTTTATCCAAGGAAACTGAATTCTTGGGTCATATCCTAACTTCTGAAGGAGTTCAACCAAACAGAAATAAAGTCGAAGTCATACAAAATTTGAAATTGCCCACAATGGAGAAACAAATAAGATCTTTCTTAGGGATGACGGGATATTACCACAAATTCATAAGAGATTATGCCAAAGTTACATATCCGATGATTTACTATTTGAAGAAAGACAGAAGGATAAATTCCAGTGATTATATTTCAGCTTTTGAGAAGCTTAAGGCATTAATAACAGAACATCCAATTTTAAAGTATCCCAATTTCAATAAAATATTATATAATAATAGGGGTCCTATTTTTGAAAGATGGCCATCCCATATATTTTGCATCCAGAACATTAAATGACCACGAGAAGAACTACGTCACAGTCGAGAAAGAGTTATTAGCCATTGTTTGAGCTGTCCGTTATTTTAGGCCATACCTTTATGGTATAGTCTTTGATTTGCAAACCGATCATCAACCACTTAAGTGGTTACAGAAAAAATATAATGGCAAAAATATTAATCCCCGCCTCCAACGTTGGTTAGTGCAACTTGCAATCGGTTTAAGTCACAAATAGTTATCGTAGAATAAAAACAAACTGAAAAACAAACTGTTTTAGGAAACCAAAGGATATACATCGAAAGAAAAGATATGCCTAACCAAATTGTCATATCAAACATGGCATAGCAAACCTGGTAAAACTGAAATATATTCGGAGCTTAATGATTCACTTTACAATATCGTGCAAAATGTATTAATTGAACTATTTCCAAACAATAAAAATATAAAATTTGTAAAATCTTCTTTCTTAGCTAAAGATTTACAAACTGAGGAAGAAGCAATTAAACATGTTTCAATCTTCCATACCAAAGAATCTGGCCATTCAGAGATAATACCAAATTATGAACACCTTAAACGACAAATTTATTACCGTAACCTTAAATATATAATAAACAAAGCGATTAACAACTGCGATATTTGTAATGCAGCAAAGTATGATAGAAATCCCATTCAAAAGAAGTTTTGTATTACTGAAACGCCTTCTGATATAAGAGAAGTAGTCCACATAGACACTTATGTTAATTCAAAACTTTCGTTTATAATTTTGTAACGAGTATCGATGGTTGGTTACTCATCACTATTGTGAATGACACGAATCTCGACTATGATAAAGGAAGTTTCTGGAGTGTTGCCACAAAGTATAAATAGAGCCAGTGTTGACAAATGCAAATCAATCCATCTAATCCCGAACGTAATTGCGCAAATATCGATACAGTATCAGAGGCTAAAGTTGTAAATACATTAAAATAAAATAAATTGTTGCTGTGTATAGTTGTACAAACTAAGTGTTGCAATTATTATTAACAGAATCCAGTAATCGAACAAGGTTGATTCAAATAGAATTACACGTTCACAAAATAAAAACGTAACAATATTCATCGACAACATGCTGCGGGTTTTTATTTAGAAGATCGAAACAGTAAAACCTTAATGGAAAAAATTAGATTATACATATCACTATTTGGTAAAATGAAAAAGATAGTGTGTAACTATGAATTCAACTCTGTCAATGTGAAAGAATTTTGTGAAGAAGAGGATACTAATATACACTACTCAAAGCCAAATAGCCATACAGGCAATTCCGAAGTCTACAGATTAAATAATACTTTAACTGAAAGAATAAGAGCACTTTATATAGAAAATAAAATATCAATAAAAGATCAAGTCAGTAAAGCTATAGATTTATATAATAATACCTTTCATTCAATACTAGAAGATACTCATAATAATTTCCATAATAATATGGCAGATAGAAAAGAAATAAAGAAAAAAATCGAAACAAAAAAATTGAAAAGGATATCTAAAGAGAATCAAAATAGGGAAGATTATGTTAAAACTATAGCTGAAGGATTTATTAAAAATTACTTAAGAAAAATGGTTTTGAAAAATGTTCACGAATCAAACATTAAACGTCCTTTAAAATTTTCAAAATGTTTTTAGCTACAACCAAATTATTGAAGCTAATGAAAACATATTTTTTACAAACTGCTAGTTAAATCTATGAAGCCAGATGAAGTTATGAAAAAAAATATATATATACTTGTAAGTAATTAAAAATTTGAAAAATAAGATTTGTTTATACTTACTTATTTTTAATTTAAGGTTCTGAATAGAATTAAATAGAATTAGCTAAATTACTACAAAAACCGAATAATTTTTCTTTTATATATTCATTTGTTAAAGAAAAATATAAGTAAATATATAAACGTATACATACATATATATCCAAAAATAAACAAAAATTTAATAATAATAGTGTTATTTTTTTTTTGTTACATTAGTTCATCTTTCACTTGGCCATAACAACCGAATATCGATTTAGGCCGAATATAACATGCTTCGCCAGCCATCTCTGTTCTTCGCTAGCTGATGCCAGTTAGAAATTCCAAGCGCTGTCAGGTTCTCCAGTACTTGGCCTTTCTACCGGAGGTTAGATCTTCCTCTTCCGCGTCGTCCTCCACCGGGTTCCGAATATAACACCTTCTTAGCTGGAGCGTGTTCTTCCATTCGCTTGATATGACCTAGCCAGTGCAGCCGCTAGATTTTGATGTGCTTTACTATGTCAATATCAGCATACAGCTCCTACAGCTCATGGTTGTACCTTATTCGGTACTCGCCACCAACGCAAATAGGTCCAAAGATCTTGCGTAGGACTTTTCTCTCGAAAACGCCAAGCATACGCTCATCCGAGGTGGAAATTGTTTAAGCATCGGCGCCATATGTGAAGACAGGCATGATAAGAGGCTTGTAGAGTGTAGTTTTCGTTCTTCGAGAGAGGGCCCGACTTCTGAATTGCTTACTTAGCCTAAAGTAGCACCTTTTTGCAAGAGTCATCCTTCTCAATATCTCCAGGCTGATATCATTACTGGTGTTAATACTGGTTCCAAGATAGATAAGGACCTTCACTACTTCAAAAGCGTAGTTATCAACAGTGACGTGCTGTCCAAGACGCCGGGACTCTTTGTTTGTTGACACGAGACACTTCGTCTTACCCTCGTTCACCGTAAGACCCATTCGACGCGAGTCTCTTTCTAAATCTGAGAATGCTGCACTGACTGCTCGCGTGTTCATGCCGAATATGTCAATATCGTCGGCATACGCCAACAGCATGACACTTTTGTTGAAGATAGTGGCATTATGTCGTAGATCAGCAGCTCGTATTATTTTCTTCATAATAAGATTGAAGAAGTTGCACGATAACGTATCACCTTGTCTGAAACCCCGTTCGGTATTAAATGGCGGGGAGAGGTCCTTTCCAATTTTCAAATCGACAGTTCGGTAATCCTTTACCGAACTGTCGAAAGCGGCTTTATAATCTACAAATAGGTGGTGTGTGTCGATCTGCCTTTCTTAGATTTTCTTCAGAATTTGACGGTGTTCAAATCTGGTGTACTGTAGATATATCAGGTCTGAAGCCACACTGCTAAGGTCCAATCAGGTTGTTTAGTACGGGCTTCAATCTTCCACACAATACGCTCTATACGACCTCGTATGCGATACTCAGGAGACTTATTCCAAGGTGGTTGGCGTAAATTATGGGGTCTCCTTTTTTATGTACTGGACAGAGAACACTGAGCCTCCAATCATCAGGCATGCTTTTATCTGTCCATATTGTGCTTATGAGTTGGTGCATGCAGGTGAGCAGCTCACCGCCTCCGGTCTTAAACAACTCGGCAGGCAGGCCATCAGCACCTACAGCTTAAAATGGCCGTTTCAACCTCGTCATAGTCGGGTGGTGGAATATCAACACCATCATCTGTAATTGGGGTTATCGGGCAAACTCCTCCACTGGTGGAATTGTTCGTAGCATCGCCATTCAGTAACGTGGAGAAGTGTTCCCTCCATAGGCTCAGTACACTCTGGACATCTGTAACCAGATTCCCATTTCCATCACTGGCGGAATTGTTCGTAGCATCGCCATTCAGTAACGTGGAGAAGTGTTCCTCCATAGGCTCAGTACACTCTGGATATCTGTAACCAGATTCCCATTTCCATCACGACGAGAAGAGGCTCCGGGATTTAAACCTCCACTCAGGCGCTTGATCTTTTCAAAGAATTTTTTAGTCACATCTCTTTCATTCTTTTCGGTACACATCTCTATCTCCTCGCACTCGCGTCTTTCCAACTCCCTCTTCTTGCGCCTGAAAAGACGTCTCTCTGCACTCCTTTTCTCTCTGGACCGCTCCTTAACAGCTCGCGTTGAGCCCGCACGCAGGGTTTTTCTGTAGGCGGCGTCTTTCTCTGCGGTAGCGTCGCGACACTCCTGATCATACTACTCACTCCTCAGAGGCCGGTAGTAACCGATTACCTCCTCGGCAGCAGTAGTCATGGAGTGGGATATATGTGTCCACCGTGCGGATGTATCATAAAGTTGGGGAGTGCTCCGCATAAGCAGATCCTATAGTCGAGTGGAAAATGCATCTGCTGTCTCTGGTGATCGCAGCTTACTGACGTCGAGCTTTTTCTGTGTGGGACTTCTCTTGTTATTTGCGACACATAAACGTGTGCGCACCTTAGATGCAACAATGTAGTGATCCGAGTCGATGTTGGCACCACGGATCGAATTTACGTCCATCACACTGGAAGCATGCCTTCCGTCAATCACCACATGATCAATTTGGTTTCTTGTACGTTGATCTGGAAACAGCCATGTCGCTTTGTGGATGTTGAGATGCTGGAATCTGGTACCACGAATTTCCATGTTTCGTGCTGCGGCGAAGTCAATCAGCCTCATTCTGTTATCGAAGGTGTTCTGATGGAGGCTGAATTTTCCGACAGTTGAACCAAAAGTACCTTCCTTGCCCACCCTGGCATTAAAGTCGCCAAGCACGATTTTGATATAGAGGCGGTCGTAAGCTTCTTCGAGGCGCTAAAAGAAGCTCTCCTTGGTCACATTGTCCTTCTCATCCGTCGGAGAGTGGGTACATATAAGACTGATGTTAAAGAATTTTGCCCTGATGCGGATTGTTTCCAGCCGTTCAGTCACAGGCGTAAAATGTGAGACTATATGTCGTAGTCTCTTGCTAACCAAAAAACCACATTCTAATTCGCGCCTTTCAGCATGGCAACTGTAGTATATATCACAGGACGCCCTTTTGGAGCAGCCCTGTCCCGTCCACCGGTGGACAGCAGTGATGTCAGCTCTGTATTTTTCGATGACGTCAACCAGCTGGATAGTGGCACCCTCCCTATAAATGGATCGGACATTGCAGGTGCATATCCGTAAATAGTGGTGCTTTTTTCATTTGAGTGGGGCATCAACAAAAGCGGTAGTCCCTATCCGAGGCATTGTTGTTTTCTTCACTGGGGGGAAAAATGGAAGTTATAAAATTTCCACAATAACAATAATAACATTATTCGCGCATGTTATGGAGGTCCGCTTTAACTTATTATTGAAGCATTTAGTTTATGAAAGTAGGAAAATGATATCAGTAGCTTCTCAACCTTTAATGGGTTGTGGGTAGAGGGTTGTGTCGCTCTGTTACTGAAATATGTAATACATCGCGCTAATCGCTTGATAAACAGCGTTGACATTATACACCAATTGGAACAAATTTTTAAAAATTCTTTCTTTCTTTCAATTATTTCAATCCATTTGTCTTTATCGGTTTCTTTAAATATAAATTAACTTCTTTCAAATGAATTATAGGTATTAACTACATTTGTAAGCATTGTAATATACGTATTAAACATGTTTTTTTTATCGTTTTATGGTTCAACTAGCCACCGACGTAGCGCCGTAAGAACATACAATTTGCTTTTGATTCTCTCCACTACGGCAACGGGAACGTTACCGTCATGCGGTGCTGAGTTTTCGTTAACACGACAATCCCATAAGATAAGTCGTGTCTGCTGACAAAGTCTTTAGTTTTACGTCGGTGGGTAGTTGAACCATTAAGCTATGTATATAATTTACATTAATTTTTTTTAATACCAAACTGAAGACCCCGTATTATTTTTAAGGGCTATACACTTCATAACTAAATAATTTTTAAGGGCTATAATTTAAGTGAAAAATTTTGGAACATAGCATTTATAGCCAGATTATGCTGTATAAGTTTTATTTAAGTCCATTGAGTAGTTGTTGAAAGCTTGTAGGAGTGGTTTAAAGATTCTTGCAATTTTTTTTGCGAAAAATGTGTCAGAAAAAAGTATTTTATTGGCAACACTCATGGCACTATTGCTCGTGATATAACGAATAGTAGTAACGATGCGACGATAATTACTCATAAATGGATAAACGAGTAAACGATTCTCTAAATATATCATAGCTTCGTAAACACGAGTATTTGTATTCGTATCGTACAATACAGTACGTAAGTACGTGAGAAAGCCAGTGTGTACTTGGTATGCATATGATCGTATGATACCACTACTACTGTCTACTTTGTTAGAAACTAAGTTCATACGACACCAATACAATGTTATTAGGCAAGCTGCTCATAACAAGGTTCTATCATATAAAAATATTCAAATAGAGAAAAAAAGGTGCTATCCAGATGTTAAGAGCTTGAAAATAAGTGAAACCTCCGCTTAAGTAAGTTTAAAAACGTTGTCGAACCATACTGCAGGGCGATTAATTCAAATTAGTGAAAACTGAATTGGCTCGCTAACCAACCGAGAACTTCAATTATATACAAAATGGGGTTTTGATGGAAGTTTAGCATTTCAAAATCCTCTACCGTCTTCCATTAGATTTTGCAGTCCCTTAAAAATTGAATTAGTAAAGAGAACTAAATCTGTGTCGATTGCCGAAAAAGAGATGTTAGAAGAAGAAATCAAGAATTTAATTTCTTCAACTATAACAATTGGTGATAAAGTTGTGTATGCGAATCACAAAAAATAATTTTGACAATAATTGAAGGAAAGGTGTGTGGAAAGGTGGGTAATAGCCCTGACAGATGGCAGCGTTAATCTGGATTAACGATTTAACATAAATTAACAGTTTTCGACATGAAAAAAATAAATCCAGCTGTCCATGACAAACTGTGAATGTCAATTTACAAGTTTCTGATAATTTTCAGTTCACGTACTTCTTGTAGATGTTCTCATATCGAGAGTGACAGATGACAGAAATTGATAGTGATAGTAATGTAAGTGAGCAAACCTAATAAAACAGCAATGAGCTGTTTACTTAATCCGCTAAGCTGCCGTCTGTAAGGTTAATATTTTATTCGGATTAAGTGCGCCGTTAATCCGGATTAACGCTGCCGTCTGTCTAGGCTATAAGGCTTTAACTACGACTACGTCAACACAAAAGTTTTATTTATATGGCACCACTAGTAAGAATTTCAACAATATAGATGACATGATCGAAATACCTGTAAATGTAGAAAACTTGAAATTTGGCTTATCTATTCCACATGGCTGGATTATATTTTTGAAAGCTAAAACGGAGTCTTTAAAAATAAAAACCAAACTAAGAATTCCAAAACAATTTAAACAAATCGTTAAATTTGGTGTTTAAATGGATATTAGTTTTTTTTTTATTTGGTTGTTATAATTGTTTTGATTTTTTATTTCTTATATATTCAACTTTATTTGTACTAAAACAGCCTTTATTTGTTTTTCTCTTTATAACTTTTGTTTAAATCCTTATGTACTTATATTTTACTTTTATACATCCGATTCACCGCCACAGTTTTTTCTCAACTCAATGCGGAATGATTTACCCTTTTACACTAAAATAAATAAGCTTGTTTTCTTTTAAAAAACGTTTTAATAAATTTTGATTAAATTCCCTCCAAATTAAATATTGATCCTTCAAGCCGTCAAACTATTGAAACGGCGTTATATACATTTGGCATCAAAATTTGGACATTTCCACCTCATTTGGGAAAATGCTCGGAGTTTTCAAGAGAAAGTCCTACACAAGATCTTTGGATCTATTTGCGTTGGAGGCGAGTATCGAAGTGAAGGCAAGAGTTGGCTGGTGATGCATGTTACCCTAAAATCGATTTTCGATTGTAATGGCCACATAAGTAAGTATTAAGTACAACCAAATCTTTTGGTATTTGGATGGTTTGGTTAGGTTATGTGGCTGCCTTCTCTCTCTGAGAAGATACGCTTAGGCCAGAAAGTCCCATTGTGATACCACCGAGCTTCTCTTCCAATACTGTTGTGCGTGTTTAATTTGGACAGCATTATAAGGGACCTACTTATATTAGCTCGTTCCGAACGGCAGAACCCTTGTGACATCACTTTAACTTAGTTTTGTCACAGAGCTCTTTTAAGAAGCATTTTTTGGCAATCTGTTACTGCCGGAAAAATTGCCAATTCTCGCCGGCAGGTGGTTACCGTTCGAAAGAAAAATCTTTTCGATATTAAATTTTGGTCAGAAGGATCAGAAGGTCAACGCACTAACCACAACGGCATCATTCTTTACCGGATACATTCTCACATATAGTCTCTCCAACTACAACAACTACGTCAGCAACCAAGCGACAGTGGGTGCTATCACAATGGGCGTTTCTTGCCTTGTGCAGCTCTCTATATTCGAACAGAATTGAACAATTCAGTTTCGTCACATCTCTTGGTGACAAAAACTAAAGTTGCGCTTTTACAGATGATAGGCGTGAATAATACTCAAACATTTTCAAACGTCCTTGCGACATTGCGTGTGATAGCTTGTATGTTTCGCTTCCTACATAGAGTGCAAAATGAATCTCAAATGCTGACTATACCAAATAGTACGTCTCTTTCGCAAGATGAAATCTTGATGTCGTCAAACTACGATTTATTATGCTGGCACAATCACGGTCATATCAGAGTGAATGGCTGTCGTTATATCACTCGATGCCAATCAGTATTAAAAACACGTTACTCAGTCTTAATCCATTTCTCGATTAAGGGGAATTATGAGGTTAAATGGTAGACACGTTAACGCACTCCTAAGCTATAACGAACGTCTTTCCATTATTTTACCCGAAAACTCTAGACACTGCTCATTATATTTTAATTCACGCAGAGCATCGACTCATGTTCAGGGTAGTTTGACAGAAATATTTTGTTCCCAGCCCCAAATTAAAAAATGTATTTTCCAACGGAAGATTTGCGCAAATTTAAATAAAAAACGTGATCTCTAATAATAGCTGCTCTACCTCTTAAGTGCTGTAAGCCATCACTGCCATTCGATACCACTGGAATCGATTTCGCCGGTCTGTTTCAAATAAAAGCTTCTGCGATCATCGACATTTCTCAAAGTTTACGTCGCCGGATTTGTTTGCTTTTCAACAAAAGCTATTCACTTGGAACCCACACATACACATTTGGCTAAAGGAAATAGCATTTTTTTGCCTCTATTCTCGAATATTTCTAGAAAAAATACCTATTTTGAAAAATCCGGGGGCTCGAAATTCATTTTAGAGCTATGGTTTCTTTGGCAATATATATATATATATATATATATATATATATATATATATATATATATATATATATATATATATATATATATATATATATATATATATATATATTATATATATATACAATATTATATTTATATAATATATATATATTAGGGTGGGTCAAATTTTTTCGACCCAAAGGCTCATCGTGATTCTTATTCTATGGGTCATTCTAAGCAAATTTGCCAAAGAAACCATAGCTCTAAAATGAATTTCGAGCCCCCGGATTTTTCAAAATAGGTATTTTTTCTAGAAATATTCGAGAATAGAGGCAAAAAAATGCTATTTCCTTTAGCCAAATGTGTATGTGTGGGTTCCAAGTGAATAGCTTTTGTTGAAAAGCAAACAAATCCGGCGACGTAAACTTTGAGAAATGTCGATGATCGCAGAAGCTTTTATTTGAAACAGACCGGCGAAATCGATTCCAGTGGTATCGAATGGCAGTGATGGCTTACAGCACTTAAGAGGTAGAGCAGCTATTATTAGAGATCACGTTTTTTATTTAAATTTGCGCAAATCTTCCGTTGGAAAATACATTTTTTAATTTGGGGCTGGGAACAAAATATTTCTGTCAAACTACCCTGAACATGAGTCGATGCTCTGCGTGAATTAAAATATAATGAGCAGTGTCTAGAGTTTTCGGGTAAAATAATGGAAAGACGTTCGTTATAGCTTAGGAGTGCGTTAACGTGTCTACCATTTAACCTCATAATTCCCCTTAATCGAGAAATGGATTAAGACTGAGTAACGTGTTTTTAATACTGATTGGCATCGAGTGATATAACGACAGCCATTCACTCTGATATGACCGTGATTGTGCCAGCATAATAAATCGTAGTTTGACGACATCAAGATTTCATCTTGCGAAAGAGACGTACTATTTGGTATAGTCAGCATTTGAGATTCATTTTGCACTCTATGTAGGAAGCGAAACATACAAGCTATCACACGCAATGTCGCAATTATTATTGTCAAAATTATTTTTTGTGATTCGCATACACAACTTTATCACCAATTGTTATAGTTGAAGAAATTAAATTCTTGATTTCTTCTTCTAACATCTCTTTTTCGGCAATCGACACAGATTTAGTTCTCTTTACTAATTCAATTTTTAAGGGACTGCAAAATCTAATGGAAGACGGTAGAGGATTTTGAAATGCTAAACTTCCATCAAAACCCCATTTTGTATATAATTGAAGTTCTCGGTTGGTTAGCGAGCCAATTCAGTTTTCACTAATTTGAAAATTTTAGGGTGGGTCGAAAAAATTTGACCCACCCTAATATATATATATTATATAAATATAATATTGTATATATATATAAATATATATATATATATATATATATATATATATATATATATATATATTTATATATATATATATATATATATATATATATATGTATATGTATATATACAGTATGTCAAGAATGAGTTTACACATTGAAAAAAATTCAAAGTTTAGATTTTCTTAGCAAAAAACAATTACTTTTATTTAAACATACACATTTTGTTTTATTAGTTATAGACATTTACAGTATTTATAAAAGATTCATGAAAAAAAATTGCAAGTTCTACCCAAAAGAAAATAAAAAAACAACAAAAAGAAATTTTACTCAATTTTACAAGTGTCAAGAAACTCTTCACAAACGATACATAGTTTTTTTTTATAATCTTTATTAGTTAAAATTTGATCAAGTAAAATATTTAGTATTTAGTATGACCACCTTCGCCATCTATCACGGATTGTAGCCGTTTATTAATAAACCAACTTTTTTGGGTCATAATTGCTCGGTATATTTTGCCACTCAAAATAGGTATTTTTTCTAGAAATATTCGAGAATAGAGGCAAAAAAATGCTATTTCCTTTAGCCAAATGTGTATGTGTGGGTTTTTTGGGTCGCGGAATCCATTTTTGACATTAATTTTTATTTTTGAGTGCCGCCAGAGGGCGCTTTCGTACATTTTTTTGGAAAAATATACGATACTGTTGTGGAAATAGACGAATTTTTGACTTTGTATTGAATATATTCAAAATACATACTCGAATTATAAGTTGTTAAATCATATTCCATACATTTTGTTCCTTTTTCCAGCTTTTCTAAAAATAAAATCGATAGATTTCAAGCTAAGACCTAAATCACATTTTTACCAGCTTTTGAAGGAAGAAAACCTCAAAATCTAGCTGGAAAATCTTAATATTTATAAATTAATTAATTAATATTTAATTTTAAACATGGATCTATTGCCGTCAACATCACAAGCCGCACCAACATCAATAAGTACCGAAAGTAGTTTGAAACATATGCCTTCTCACGATGTTCCTGCTTTTGGTATGTCTTCTGATTTGACTGGTCTGAATCTGCCAACTAAACAGGATATTTTAAGATGCTATTTTTTCTTGGCCGAACGTGCTAAAATGCAAAGTAAAATGTTTTCATATAAAACATTTACTCCTCAAGTGACAGACAAATTGATTGGAATTTGGAGCAAACTAAATATTGAAATTATATGCAAACGAAATATTGTTAGAAAATTGAATACCTTGCTTGACAAATACTACACTGCAGATAAATGCAAAGCAAAAGGCTCCAGTCTCACATCTTTCTTACGATCCATAAAAGAATTATTTTACATTGGGAAATGTAAATGTGACTTGAAAGCTGCTCTATGCTCATGTGGAATGATTCCAGAAGAGTTGAAAGAGTTTATGATGGATCAACATAATGACAGAAGATCTACGATACTGGAATACCAGACAGAAATTGAAGAGCAAGCACCTACATCTACATACGTGCCAGAAGAAGACCAGGAAAGTGATTATGAGCATAGTACACATTTAGTAGAAGCACAAAATGCATCTCAAACGAAACGAGGACCATATACACCCAGATACGATGCTTTCAAGTTTGCTATGATGTGTGACAGATTTGGTGTGTCAGATAGAATAGCATCAGCATTGGCAACATCTCTTATGGAAGACATTGGCGTCAAAGATGGTCATGGCAATCTTGTCATTATGGACAAGTCTAAAGTTCGTAGAGAAAAAGTTAAATGTAGACAAAAAGTGCTTCATAATCGGTATGATGCTTCCAATTTAATTGCATTTTCATTCGACGGCAGAAAAAATGATTCTTTAACGATGGAAAAAATCGATAACAAATTTCATCCAAGGATGGTGAAAGAACCTCACCTAGTTGGTTTAAAGGAACCACATTCCCAATTATTAGGCTACATAAAAGTAGAAAATGAAGATTCTGAACACAAAGTCATCAAATTGAAAGAATTTTTCATCAACAAAGCAATGTCTCTAGATTCTTTGATTGGCATATGCTGTGATGGTGAGCGAGCAAATACTGGCATAAGAAATGGAATTTTGCGACGATTCGAAATGCAGTTAAACAGACCACTGCATTGGTTTGTGTGCCTTCTCCACTTTAACGAGCTTCCGTTACGGCATTTGTTTGACACTTTGGAGAAATCATCCACCACTGGACCACGAACGACAACCGGAACGTTGAGCAAACAAATAGAAACTTGTGATAATGTTCCGTTATGTAATTTTTTTAAATTTGTATTACTATTTTGAATCGTATTTCTCAAGTAATGTGTTCGAATTTAAATGATAAAATTGTATATAATTCATCTAATCTCTTCTATTTTTAGGCGGTAAACGATTTTGAGATTATCACTCTGGAAAATATACCTGATTTAAGTGCTGTTGAATTAACTACCGACGCAATGTACTTGTACAAAATGGCGCTTGCAATTTCTTCTGGTGAGGTTTTGGCGGATTTGGCCAACATTAAACCAGGGCCAATAGCACATTCTCGTTGGCTCACCAAGGCCAGTAGATTATTACGGTTATATGTGACAACCAACAAGCCATCTACAAATTTAAAAATTCTGGCAAACTATATAATTAAAGTATATACGCCAATGTACTTCAATATTAAATATTACAACTCTGTCGTGCACGGTAGTGTATTATTTTATAAATTCATACGTTGGACTCAATATTTGGATTCGAATTTAAGCCAAATTGTAAATAATGTTGTTAAAGAAAACTCGTATTATGCTCATTCAGAAAACATTTTATTGGCAATGTTGTTCGACGATGAAAAAAAAAATACGCGACTAAGCTCTAAAAAAAATTTTACACTACCGTAACCATGTGGAAGATCCGATGCTACTGAGAGTTTATAAAAAGCCTATCATAAACTTCAATTGCACAGATTTTACGAATATGATTGACATGAATGATAATTCAATCTTATTCGAACCACCATTCAATCGAAATATTCCTTATGAATATCTACAACAATATTTAGAAGACATTGATCCACCGCTGCCTGATCCGAAAATTCCAGTACACATACAAGGAACGGAAAGACATGTTCAATTGCTGGCTAGTGTATCCAAAAGAGTTTTAGAACATAATCGAGATGGAGTTATGGCGGTGACATTAGAAAGTCGTGAAAAATTCGCTAGACTTGACAGCAAGAAAGACTTTCAAAAATAACTCCTTCGCGTTTATTTCCTAAAACTCTTCGTTTTGTTTCTTAATTACTGAATTCAATTAATTTTTTTTATTAATTACATTTTATATGCTTTTATTATTTGTTATGTTGAATTTTAGAAGAAAAAAATAAAGTAAAATATGCTTTGTTTACTCTTTGTCTTAAATTCGATATAGGTCGTGAATGAATAACCCCCCCCCCCCCCCTTCCCCCATCATTTTTAACGCTAAACACTCTGGGCTATTTAAAGTTTTGGGTTGTCTTATGAGAAAGTCAAATATTCGTCAATTTACACGAAAAATTTCGTAAATTTACCCAAAAAAAAACGATAAAATTAAAAAATGAACGAAAGCGCCCTCTGGTGATGCTCAAAAATAAAAATAGATCTCAAAAATGGATTCCTCGATCCAAAAACCCCCACATACACATTTGGCTAGAGAAAATAGCATTTTTTTTACATGCTTCTGTTACTTTCACTGCACAAGTGAAAGTAACAGTGCAAATCTTTTGCCTGCACATATTAAAAATTCATCAAATTTTGCAACAACAATAAATACAGACAAAAAAAATAATTTGTTCTATCGTGATATACTATCTCCCTCTATACCGTGGAGTGTACAATGTGCTTCTCCTGCTGTAACACCAACAGCTACAACATCAAAGCAATCAAATAACGGCACTTCTACTGAAGTGCATGACCCAGTAGTTAAAGCAACTAGTGCGATGACTAATAAAGAACCAGTTGCTGTTCAAACTGGTATTGATCGCTACATTACTGTAGTAAAGCGAAAGAGAAGTCCGCAAAATTCAAAACAAATGAATTCAACAAAAATTCAAAAACAGAACACTGTCCCTATTAGTTCGGAAAATAGATACGCTCTGCTTTCAGGTGATGAAAGTGACGAAAATATTATCTCCAAGAAAAATTTCAAACCCCCACCCATTTTCTTGAGAGAACGCAACTCAGATAAGTTGATTTCTAGAATTACAAGTCTTATAGGACCAAAGAATTTCCATGTTGTTCCTATTCGCAAAGGCCAAATTGAGGAAACAAAAGTGCAAATCTACAGCGAAACTCATTATCGCAAAGTAATAGCGGAATTTGATGCTGTAAAAAAGAATTACTACACATATCAGCTAAAAAGTAGTAAGGGCTTAATCGTTGTACTCAAAGGCGTCGAACCCAACGTTGATATTAACGAAATCAAACTTGCCCTCCAGGAAGAAGGGTTTCAAGCCAAAACAGTATTCAACATTCTCAACAAGAGCAATATACCTCAACCGTTATATCGTATTGAGCTTCAGCCTGAAACAAAACCCCTAAAAAAAGGTGAAGTACACCCCATATATAAAATTCGATATTTATTGCATCGCAAAATCACAATCGAAGAACCCCATAAGAGAACTGGACCTCCTCAGTGCAGCAACTGCCAAGAATATGGACATACTAAGACATATTGTACCCTGCCAGCTGTTTGTGTGATTTGTGGAGATCTCCATAAATCAAACATATGCCCAAAATCTAAAGGCGATGCTAGCATGAAAAAATGCAGCAATTGTGGAGGTAATCACACCGCAAATTATAGAGGTTGCCCAGTATATACAACCCTAAAGCTAAATTTCTCCGCTAGCAATCAACCTCTAAAACCAGTTGAGCAAACTCAGATAGCCAACTCAAGTAAGAGACAAAATATTGATGCAACACAATTCTTCTCTGCAATCCCAAACAAGAATCAAACCAATTCATACGCTAGCGTCTTAAAACAAAACCCACACCAACAAAGCAATGTAAATAATGAGCAGAAACACTCACTGCCCACCCAACAGCCAAGTACCCTTGAACATTTGCTTCAAACATTGATTCAGAATATGAACCAATTCATGAACTCAATGCAAACAATGATGCAAGAAATGATGAAAAATCAATCGATGTTACTCCAAACATTGCTATCCAGACCATGAGTTGTCTCAAGATATGCCACTGGAACGCCAACGGCTTAAGCCAGCACCGTTTGGAGCTAATTCAATTCCTTGAATCCAGCCAAATCGACATAATGATGATATCTGAGACCCATTTCACTGACAAAAATTGCTACCAAATACCATATTACAAACTGTACACCACAAATCATCCGCATGGTAAGGCACGCGGAGGAACTGCTATATTGATAAAAAGCAGAATAAAACATCATGTTCTTGAAGATTTTAGTAGCGTCTACTTGCAAGCAACATCTATATGTCTGGAAGAATACATCTCTAAGCTAGTAATATCTGCGATATACTGTCCCCCAAGATACAGTATTACCTAACAGCAATATAAAGAATTTTTCTCAACTCTTGGTAGCAAATTCTTGGTTGCTGGCGATTTCAACGCCAAACACACTCACTGGGGCTCCCGATTAATAACTCCAAAAGGCAAAAGACTATGTTCAATCATCACTAACCACGGCTACGATGTTATTTCAAATGGTCAACCGACATATTGGCCGACGGACAAGAGGAAAATACCCGATCTCATAGACTTTGGAGTCGCCAAAGGTTTGCAGGTGGAAAATATCTCCACAGAGTGTAATTATGATCTATCATCTGACCACTCACCCACGGTAATATCTATAAAATCACCAAGCCCCCAAAGCAATTGCGTTAGAAAGAAAATAGACTGGTTAAAATTCAAGAAATATATAAATTCCCATCTTCCTCTGAGTACTGTATTAAGAAATGGACACGATGTAGACTCAGCACTCGAAAAATTCAACCAGCTGCTCTCATTAGCTCTCAGCTCAGCCACCTGCACAAAGGTATGCAAGCAATCAAACTATAGCCCATACACACCAGCCGATATTGAATTGCTAGTAAGACAAAAAAGAAGACTCCGAAGACAATGGCAAGAATTCAGATCACCGAATCTGAAAACACAGCTACAGCACTGCACTCGAAAGTTAAAGCAAGCCTTAAAAAATAAAAACAACAAAGAGTTAGAAGAGCACATAGCGAAATTAACACCTGGTGAAGCGTCAGACTACTCTTTGTGGAAATCAGCAAAAAAATCAAATCGGCCAATTCTCACTGATTCCCCCATCCGTTTGAGTGACGGTAATTGGGCTAGAAGCAACTGTGAGAAGGGTTTGGCTTTTGCAAACCACCTAAAAAGTGTGTTTACACCCAATCCACCCTCTTCACAGTCCACATTACCAATATTAACTTCTCAACCTTGCTCAATAACGCTCAAAATTAAAAAAAAGGACATATTCAAAGCAATTTATAAAGATTTAAACCCAAAAAAATCACCTGGTCCAGATAAAATTACCGGTAAAATGATAAAAGAGCTACCTCCGGCTTCAGTAATTCATCTGATGCACATTTTCAATGCTATCCTTCGTATTAAACACTATCCCAAATGCTGGAAAACTTCAAAAATTATTATGATAGCAAAACCAGGAAAAGACCCTACAAAAGTTGCATCGTACAGACCTATCAGCCTCCTGCCTCTACTTTCTAAAGTATTCGAAAAGCTACTTGTCATGAATATAACTCCATTTATTAATCTCAACCAACTGATTCCTCAACATCAGTTTGGATTTAGAAAACAGCACGGCACAATAGAACAAGTCCACCGCATTGTAACTCTGATAAGGAACACTTTTGAAGAAAAAAAGTATTGCTCAGCTGTCTTTCTTGATATCACTCAAGCTTTCGATAAAGTATGGCACGATGGCCTTATTTACAAACTCAAACTATTACTGCCTGCAAATGTCTCCTCATTGCTTAGTAGCTACCTCACGAAAAGACAATTTCTCGTACATCACAAGGATTACACAACAAATCCATTGGATATTCACGCTGGCGTTCCTCAAGGAAGCGTTTTGGGTCCCTTACTGTATCTCTTATACACTTCAGATATGCCCAACAATAACTATACATTCATATCGACCTTTGCTGATGATACGGCAATATTGTGCTCTCGCTCTAACCCCATAGAAGCTACTAAACTCCTGCAGACTCATGTCGATTCTCTCGAAATCTGGCTAGCAAAATGGCGTATAAAAGTCAATGAATCAAAGAGCGTACATGTAACCTTCACGCTAAGGCTAGATACATGTCCCCCACTTAAAATTAATGGCCAATCAGTTCCACAATGTTCCTCAACAAAGTACTTGGGTATTCACCTCGACAGAAGGCTGACATGGAAAAATCACATAGAGGCAAAGAAAACTCAGATCAAGCTTAAAATGAATCAGTTATGGTGGCTGTTACACAAAAGATCAAAGTTGAATCTTGAATACAAAGTGCTATTATATAAAGCAATCCTGAAACCAATCTGGACTTATGGTATTCAGTTTTGGGGCACCGCATCTCCCTCTAATATCGAAAAATTGCAGCGAATACAATCCAAGTGTCTGCGAATTATTGTAAACGCGCCTTGGTATATGAGGAACGTTAACATCCATCGAGATTTAAATGTATCCACAATTTCTGAGGAAGTTGCAATGTCCTGCAGAAGCTACATTCAAAAATTACACAATCATCCGAATCCCCTTGCTAGGCAATTGTTGCTGAGCAAGGGGCATCGTCGATTAAAAAGAAAAGACACACTGAATATGCTGTAAAATTGCTACATCTCGCGACTCACCAAATTGTGATGGAACGTAGGGGATATCACATAGTTTTATTTAGTTTGTAAGATTTTAATACTTATTGTTAGTTTCTTGTATTTAAGAAAGATTCAATAAAAAAAAATAAGCTAACAAAAAAAAAAAAAAAAAAAAAATATAAATATATTATATATATATATATATATATATATATATATTGTATATAAATATAATATATATATATATATATATATATATATATATATATGTATATATATATATTATATATATATATATATATATATATATATTATATATATATATATATATATATATATTATATATATATGTATATATATTATATATATTATATATATATATATATATATATATATATATATTTATTTATATATATATATATATATATATATATATATATATATATATTTATTTATATATATATATATATATATATATATATATATATATATATATATGTATATGTATATGTATATATACAGTATGTCAAGAATGAGTTTACACATTGAAAAAAATTCAAAGTTTAGATTTTCTTAGCAAAAAACAATTACTTTTATTTCCACATACACATTTTTTTTATTAGTTATAGATATTTACAGTATAAAAGATTCATGAAAAAAAATTGCAAGTTCTACCCAAAAGAAAATAAAAAAACAACAAAAAGAAATTTTACTCAATTTTACAAGTGTCAAGAAACTCTTTTCACAAACGATACATAGTTTTTTTTTATAATATTTATTAGTTAAAATTTGATCAAGTAAGATATTTAGTATTTAGTATGACCACCTTCGCCATCAATCACGGATTGTAGCCGTTTATTAATAAACCAACTTTTTTGGGTCATAATTGCTCGGTATATTTTGCCACTCTTCCAATATAGCAGTTTTAAGTGCTGTACGGTTTTTAGGTTGGCTTTTAGCCACTTTTTCTTTAAGTAGACCCACAAATTTTCAATAGGGTTAAGGTCTGGACTTTGGTCTGGTGTATCCATAACTTTACCGCAGTTATAAAGAAACCACAGTCGCACCCTACTCGCCTTATGCTTTGGGTCATTATCTTGATAAAAATTGAAATGCGGTTTGCCCTCTCTGATAAGTTTTTTCGCACTACTGATTAAATGACTCTTCAAAATGCCTAAATAATGTTGTGCGTCCGTAGTTGACTCTATAAAAGCCAATTCTCCTACTCCTCTGCTTGAGATACATCCCCAAATCATAATGGACATTTTTCCAAATTTAATAGTAGGAATTATGTGTCGATTTTCTAAAGCTGTTAATGCCTTGCGCCACACTCTGGTCGGTCCATCGTTGTAATACAACATCATTTTTGTTTCGTCATAGAATATTACGTCGTCCCAATATTCATCAGGTTAAGAAATGAGCCTTGAGGCGAAGGAGAAACGTCTTTCAATATTTTGTGCTGATAGCAACGGCTTCTTACGAGCAACTCTTGATGAGTATTTGTTTCTCAGTATGGCTGTCGTACAGTTTCATGGAAAACCACTAAACCACACTCTTCCTTGAGTTTCGCCCCAAGCGTTCTGGTCGAAATTTGTGGATTTTTGTGCAGTTCCCTCATCATTAGGCGCTCTAACCGATCAGTAATTTTAAGCTTAGGCCCACCTCCACACTTTGGGTCAAATCTACCCTCAATTTCAGCTCGATTTAAAACATTATAAATTGTCTTACGTGTTACAGAGAACATTTCTGATAACTTCTCCACATTTTCTCCCAATTGGCGATTGTAGTATATAAACAGAACCACTTCAGCCGATAACATTTTGCCTGTCATTTTAAAAACACAATATTTAAACAGATGATGTGGACAAAGCAAAAATTAATCACAAACTAACAAACAAAATCATAGGAACTGGTAAATGTACCGTTAATCGTTGAAGTGTTGCATAAAGGAATTAAAAAAATAGTTGTGAAAAGAGTTTCTTGACACTTGTAAAATTGAGTAAAATTTCTTTTTGTTGTTTTTTTATTTTCTTTTGCGTAGAACTTGCAATTTTTTTTCATGAATCTTTTATAAATACTGTAAATATCTATAACTAATAAAAAAAAATGTGTATATGGAAATAAAAGTTAATATTTTTTGCTAAGAAAGTTGAAAATTTGAATTTTTTTTCAATGTGTAAACTCATTCTTGACATACTGTATATTGTCTACGCCAGAACACGTGTGTAGCGCACTGCCCGTAAAAATTTTGCGTGGGTTAGCAACTCTAATTTAATTCTATTTCGTCGTGCTATTTTTTAACTCTCCTCCTCTTTTTCTCTCTCTCGCTTTCCCGATCTTTTGTTTTTGCTTTTTTTTTTTCTTTTCACTGTTTTTGTTTCTATTACTTGCTATTATTGTTTATCAACTCCGTATTAAAGCAGTGCGCGATTTTTTCCCTTCCGATTATCATTATATATATTTAATTTTAAATCATTTTAATGAAGTGTTAAACAACTTACATATTGAATAATAAAAACAAAGTGGCGTATCAGTGTGTTTAACATTAACAACTACCACAACCACATCAATAGATGCAACCATACCCCCAACACAACATTCAGGCAAGTGCACCACATCGCAGTAAGTCCATCGGCACTCACTCGCTCCCCGCTGAAACATTGGTCCTTCGAGCCCAATCAGCTTGCAACGATTGGTAAGCAAATCTTGCCACCCCAGGTACGTGCATTCCATGCATTTTATGTACCCACATACACATACCTCTCTACACGTATGTGATTGCTTACATAATCCATACATACGTAAATTGCCTACATCCGATACGTATATGTATTATACTCCCGATTACCATAAACACATAAAATCATAAAAATTTGGACCAAAACACTAGGTTTTTGTTTTTATATTCTCCCGCTCTTTCTTGAGAAATACGTATATGTACGTACATGCATTTGAGTTTAAATCCCATCTACAAATCTCATCTGCAGTAATATATCACTTTATTTGTTGTTGCGTGAAGTGATACTCCCTCTCAGATCTCCCTCTCATACCATCACGAATCTCTCTAAGAGAGTGAAGATAAATCTATCCTTTATCACAGTAATAAAAAAAAGGAAAGGCGATCCCTCGTTTTTGCTTTTTTGGTTTGTGAATATAACGCACTAGAAATTGAGTTTAACCATTTGATGATTTTAATCACAATTCATTTGTACGTATAAATTTTTAAGTAATCAAAACGATGCTTCTTTTATTCAACACTTTTAATGTTGTCAATCTTTTGTATGTAATGGCACAATATACACAATAGTATTACTGTATGTTTATACGTATGTACAATAAATAAGTATATAAATCGTTTAAAGCACACAATATTTCGCACAACTTAATTAACACGATTTAGAATATAAAACTATCGAAAACAAATCTTTTGAATTGTTAAAAAATGAAAAAGGCGCGGAATGGCACGATCTCGATGGAAAAACTTCAAGGACCGAATGTATAGAAGATGATAACATCGGTCGATCATAACACGAACCGCGAAAACCCAACATAAAAGGTGAATTTATGTGGAGAGTTGGGTTGCCATATGGTAAGTATGAAAGGTAAGGTAAGTATAACTTGGTTTAGGGGGACGTAAGTATACTTAATTCATTATATAAATTCTTCTTTCAGGGACTGACCATATGGCTTGTCTAAAGGGATTTAGACATCGCGGCCCGCATGCACTCGTGCATTAATTGAGCGCATCTCGTAGCCGTGACAGTGAGCCGATCGCGTCCTCGATCGCTCGAGCTGTCCTTCGACGGACATTGGGAGTCGGGAGCTTCTCGGGGTTTAAACTACCTGTCGTAGCTCGACAAATTGGAAAACTGAATTAGCTTAAGGGCTTGAGCCAAAGTCTGACAGCGAAAAAAAAGAGATTTTTTGGATATTACGATTTTACGCGAGCGGCAAAATACATAATTTTACTATGGGCCGCTTGAGAACGGCCGATTTGGTCCGAATATCTGCGACACGAATGTGGCCGTCAGATCCTCGATACAAATGAGTGACGCGTCCGAGACTCCATTCGTTGGGGGCAGCAGCTCATCCTTGATGACCACCAGTTGACCTACTTCCAGCTCCTTTTGAGGGTGTTGCCATTTGTAGCGTTTGTGCAGATCTTGTAGGTACTCAGTTTTCCATCTGCGGCTAAACTGGTGGGGAAGCGCCTTGAGTTTTTCCCATCAGTTTATTAGGGATATATCTTCCGAGTTGGGTTCGGGCAAGGCCGTTAGTGGAGCACCTCGCAGGAAGTGACCTGGAGTTAGCGCTATCACTTCGTTGGGATCTTGAGAGAGGGGAGACAATGGTTTAGAGTTGAGCACGGCTTCGATTCTACAGAGCAGAGTTGAGAACTCTTCGAAGCGGAATTTGTGATTGCCGGCAGTCTTTTTGAGATGAGCCTTAAAGCTTTTGACTGCCGACTCCCAGAGACCTCCCATGTGAGGCGCACTGGGAGGAATAAAAACCCAGTCCATACCTTGCGGAGAGTATTGGGCCAGAATATCTTTGGACACCTCCTTAGAGAATTTGAGGAATTCTTTACTCATGGCTCTTTGAGCTCCAACGAAAGTTGTACCATTATCCGACATGATTTTGCGGGGAAGGCCTCTTCTGCCAATGAATCTGGCGAATTCGGCGCGGAATGCCTCTGTAGAGAGATCAGAGCACAATTCCAAGTGAATGGCCTTTGTGGAAAAGCATACAAATACAGCCACATACCCTTTGAGAAAGGCAGCAGTTCGAAGCGTAGATGCTTTAGTTTGGAATGGGCCTGCAAAATCAACACCTGTGGTCGCGAAAGGTACAGACAAGGTACACCGTTCAGGCGGCAGAGCTGCCATAATCTGTGATCGGACCTTTTGTTTGTGGATGGTACAAACTTTGCATAGAAATATGCATTTCCTTATTTGGGGCTTAAGACGAGGAATATAGAATTCTTGTCGAGCCATTCGGAACATGAGCCTTTGTTCTGCGTGTAGGAGCAGAGTATGGGGAAACTCGAGGTACAAAACGCAAAATCGGGATTTTTCAGGAAGAATTATGGGGTGGCGCTCACTATAACTAAGACCGGAATGAGCTAATCGACCATTTACTCTCATGAGATTTTCCTTGTCGAGAAAAGGATTTAAAGTCAGCAAAGAGCTTTTATGGCTGACTGCGGTTGAGCTGAGAAAAGCCTTCAGCTCTTTGGGAAAATATTGCCATTGGGCTAACGAAATTAGCCGGCTTTTTGCGAAACGAATTTCGTCCTGCGAGAGTGAGGAATTCGAAATTGGAGAAGATTTTCGCAATTTAGAGAGTCCGTTATGGACAAAACGGAAAACGTAAGAAATCACACGTAGTGCCCTTGAAAATGATGAGAACCGATCGAGAATGTCGGTATGGTCATCTAACGTGAGAAGAACCTGTACTTTCCTTTGCTCGGGGGGCAAAGTAATGGAAAGTGTTGGTTTTGGCCAGGCTTCTTCGGGGTGATGAAGCCATGCAGGGCCATTCCACCAAAGAGTATTGGACACAAGATCTTGGGGCTTGCATCCGCGTGTACCCAAATCAGCTGGATCTTCGCTGCTGATGACATGGCGCCAGATAGCATTTCCAACGTTTTGGAGTATCTGGGCTGTACGATTAGCGACGTACGTTTTCCATGTGTGAGGTGGTTTTTCCAGCTATGCGAGAACGATTTGAGAGTCGGACCAGAAAAATATGTCTGAGAATTCGACATCTAAAGTTTCTTTAACGGACTTGGCTAGGTGCGAAAGTAAAACGGCGCCACACAATTCCAAACGTGGTAAGCTGACCGTCTGCAGAGGTGCAACTTTCCCTTTAGCCACCAGTAAATGACAGGATATTTGATTATTCATGTCCATTGATCGTATGTACAGGTCTGCACAATACGCTTTCTCTGAAGCGTCACAAAATCCATGAAGCTGGATTCGCTTCTTGGGAGAGAATTGTACCCATCGAGGGATTTCGATGAGACCAATGGACGAAATGTTCTCCAAAAATACATTCCATTTGATGAGCGATCTGGGTTTCACGCATTCATCCCAGTCGGTGCCTTCTAACCAGAGCTCTTGGAGAAGCAGCTTGGCTTGAGTCATGATGGGCGAGAGCCATCCTGCCGGGTCAAAAATTTTCGCAACGGCAGCGGATGTTGTTTCGATGGGCGATACTGAGTACGAGATTGTGTCAGTCAATGCATTCCATCGTATTCCAAGGGTTTTTGTGGCACTGGCACTTTCGAATTTTAGAAAATCAGAATCGAGAAGTTCTGATTTTGGTATATTTTCTAAAATTTTAGGATGATTTGCAGTAATCTTTCGTAATGGAAATCCTGCGGAGTTGAGGACTTGTATCACTTGAGATAAAGATTCTACTGCATCTGGAATTGTATGTGAACCAGATAATATGTCATCCACATAGGTTTCTTTGAAGATTATTTTTTCCACGAGAGGGAAATTCTTCTTGGAATCCTTAGCCAATTGTTGCAGTGTTCTAATGGCTAAATATGGAGCGCAATTTACACCAAATGTGACTGTCTTCAACCGGAAGTCCTGAATTGGAGAATTTGATGACCTGCGAAAGAGAATTCGCTGGAAATCCTGGTCGTCATGGTGGACAAGAATTTGTCGGTACATCTTTTGTACATCACCATTGAAAACGAATTGATATAGTCGCAACCTCAGGATGAGAACCATGAGATCTGGTTGTAATGTGGGACCAATATGTAATACGTCGTTAAGAGAATGGCCTAAGCCGCTGCTTCTTGAGGCATTAAAAACAACACGCACTTTGGTGGTTTTCTTTTCTGGCCTCACCACTGCATGATGTGGCAGGTAAAAGGAGAAATACTTGCCACCAGAGATGATTTCATGCGAGCCTGTGGGTTCCATATGATCCAGCGTGAGGTATTCTTCGAGAACCTCATCGTAAATGGCTTTGAGATCGCCTTTCTTTGAAAGATTTTTCTCCATACTGCGAAATTGATTATAGGCTATGGTTCGGGAGTGACCAAGAGCCGTAAGAGCGGGAAAACTGGATTTAAATGGAAGTCTGACCACATATCTTCCATCTGACCTACGAGATGTGGTCCTCAGATAGTAGTCTTCACAGGCTATATCTTCTTCCGATACTTGAGCTGGCTGATTGACTTCTTCCTGTTCCCAAAACTTCCTTAGTTGAAAACTAAGAAGTTCATTGGAAACTTCCTCTACCTGTGTCGAGAATGTTGACACTTTTTGAGAGATAAGGCCAGTAATTATCCAGCCAAATATCGTATTCTGTGCGAGAAGGCTTCCACAGATATTATGGCGGATTCCGGTTAGGAGGATTTGAAGAATCAAATCACTACCTATGACCATGTCAATTTGCGCCTGCACGAAGCAATTCGGGTCAGCCAAATCTAACATTTCGAATTGCTGCCAATCGAGCTTAGAAATTTTAAATGTGGGTAGAAATTTGGCCAATTGTGAGAGTACAATTGCCCGTGTCTGTAACTTTTTATTAGCCTTTGGGGCGACTAACGTAACGGTACAAGTCTGGTTAGAGTTTTGGATGGTTTTGCCACCCATTCCAGAAATTTCGATGTGAGTTGCTTGCGAAGGAAGCCTCAGCCGATTTTGTACCTTGGTAGAGATGAATGTTCGTTGAGAACCTTGGTCGATGAGTGCTCGAACCTTGTGAAGTTGCTCTATAGAGACAAGAGCTGTGGGTAAAAGAGTTCTTTCTTCATTTGAGGTGAACAATGCTTGCACCTTTGAAGAAGATTTGGAGCATGATGAGCAGGGTTGCTCATCTTCGGATGATCGGTCCTGAGATCTCCGGCTTCTCAAGTTTCTTGAGGAGGTTATCGTCTGCTGCGTGCTCTTTTTCTTATTGTGCTGCTGAAGCGTGGAGGTTTGCGCCAAAACCTTGGTGTTCCTACTGGGAATATTGTCTGCTGGTATGTGAAGCATCGTGTGATGCCTTCGCTGACATTGCAAACAGGAGTGTTTGCTCTTGTAGTCCCGTTTATGGTGAGTAAAGGCCAGGCAGTTCTCACAGAGATTGTGTTCTCGAACAAGCCTCACTCTATCACGAACAACTAACTTTTTAAACCGCTCACAGGATTTAAGCGAATGTGCGGCTTCGCAGATTGGACAAGAGAATGTCCGATTGCTTTCTGCAAAAAGTTTTGGGTTTTGTTCTGGGGTCTGTTTTGTAGAATTATTGATTTGTTTGGTTTGACGCTGTTGAGCCTCTCCACGACTTCATACCTGAGAGTCAAGAATTCATTCATCTGCTGCCATGTTGGAAGATCCTTGCGGGAACTTAGGGATTGTTCCCAGAGAGCCAAGGAATCTTCAGGCAGTTTTGAACAGCAGATATGCACCAGGATCGGGTCCCAATTCTCTGTCGAGACGCCTTGAGAGGATAAGACGGACAGAGAATTATTGATCGTGGTTTGCAATTTCTGAATTGCCTCGCTATTCTCGTAACTCACTTGAGGGAGGTTCAAGAGAGTTTTTATTTGCTTATCGACCAGAATTCGCTTTTTTTCGAAGCGGGCCTTTAGCGCATTCCATGCCAATTCGAAATTTTCGTTGTTGAGCGCGTACTGCTTCACAATAGCTCCAGCTTTTCCTGCAGTTTTGTATCGGAGATGATACAGCTTTTGTAAACGGCGGTTTATGTAAACCGCCGTAAACATGTCGCGGAAGGACGTCCATTCTTCGTACCCGCCGGAAAATGTTTCGGTATCACAAGTAGGAACAGTCAGGCAAATCGCGGAATTATTTGCCTGCTCTGTTGCAGAAATAGAGGCAATTTCTGCTTGTGATGGAAGTTCCAATCTGGAGGCTGATTGAACCTCTAAGAGATCCGAAATCTGTGCTTTTATGGTGTGCACGCGCTCTTGGCAGAGTTCCATTTTATTTCTCGCTGCCATTTTGAAATTACTGGGCAGCTCGTCCTCATCCGTTAAACCTACTCTTCTAAACGTGGACTTGACTTGATCATAATAGCAGCTCAAGTCCTCGAGCTTAGCCTTCAGGAGAGAAGGTGTTAAGTCTTCAACCGGAATTGTTGAAAACTTCGTGCAGAAATGCACCAGGTTGTCCGCCTCGAAAATGAACTCATTCATGGAGGGGTCATAAGCTCTTATGGGTTTTTTTGTTTCGGATGGAACTTTTGGCATTTTTTCCACTCCGCCTTTTGGAATAGCGCCAGCTGACTCTGACTTCGACCTTCAGAGGCTATTTCCTGCTTTTCTGGTGATTTCGTCACTGGCATATTTGACCGAATCTATTAAGGTTTGTGGAGTGAAGAGAGTATCAAAAAAATGCACCAAAATGCGCTGATCGATTATGCGACGATATCGATATAGAGAAATTTATCGATCGATAACAGAAATGTTATCGATATAATGTGTAAACTAGCCTTTTTTTCAAATTTGCTGCTGCAAGGAAATTGCAGTCTGAAAGTTTGAATTCCACAAAAAAAAATATATATATACAATATATGTATATATGGGAATATATATAAAGAGAAATGTGTATATACGTATATATGAGAATATATAAAACGGTGTATATAATATATGAGATTTATATTAAAGAACTATGTATATATATATATATATATATATATATATGTGAATATATATACCAAAACGAAATATATGTGAAAATATGTGTATATATATATATATATATATATATATATATATATATATATATATATATATATATATATATATATATATATATATATATATATGGGAATATATAATAAAAGGATAAATATGTATATATTTAAGGGGAATATATATATACCGAAAAAAATATATATGAGAATATATGTATATATGTATATATGTGTGGATATATAAGAAATGAAATTTGTGTATATATAATTGAAGTAAAATATATATATGAGAATATATAGAAATGTATATGTGATATATATATGGGAATATATCAAAATATGTATATAATATGTGTGAGAATATATATATGTATATAAAAACAATCTTATCTGGTTATTCGGCTGCTGGTGTTTGTGACAGTGATGTGCTGCTGTCCCAATATTGCTGTGTTGTTATTATCGTTGTATTATTGTTCTAAGTAAAAAAAAAAATTTTCTTTTGTTTCCTTTTTTTTTTTGAACCACACTAATGTATTTTTCAAATTTCCAATTATATATGTTTTAATATTTATATATAAAAATTTTATTTAAAATAAATTCTTATTTGAGCCGCACTAATGTACACTTTAATTTGCCGCTTGTTTATGTACTATTTATTTTTTGTTTTTATTGAACCATGTACATGTTTAGTGTTTGTATATTATATTGTTACGTTTTTATTCTGTGAACGTTTAATTCTATTTGAATTACCTTGTTCGATCACTGGATTCTGTTAATGATAACTGCAACACTTATTTTATACAACTATATACAGCAACTGATTGGACCTTATCAGTGTGGCTTCAGACCTGGTAAATCCACAATCGACCAGATTTTCACACTGCGCCAAATCCTGGAGAAGACCCAAGAAAAACAGATCGACACACACTACCTATTTGTTGATTATAAAGCCGCTTTCGACAGTCCGGTAAGGGATTACCTCTACGCAACAATGTCTGAGTTCGGTATTCCTGCAAAGCTCATTCGACTTTGTAGAATGACACTGCATAACTCCCGTTGTGCAGTGAAAATTGGGAAGGACCTCTCCGCACCGTTTAATACCGAACGGGGTTTCAGACAAGGTGATTCGTTATCGTGCGACTTCTTCAATCTTATTATGGAGAAAATAATACGAGCTGCTGATCTACGACATAATGGCACTATCTTCAACAAAAGTGTCATGCTGTTAGCGTATGCCGACGATATTGACATAATCGGCATGAACACGCGAGCAGTCAGTGCAGCATTCTCAGAGTTGGAAAGAGAGTCGCGTCGGATGGGTCTCACGGTGAACGAGGGCAAGACGAAGTATCTAGTGTCAACAAACAAAGAGTCCCGGCGTCTTGGACAGCACGTCACTGTTGACAACTACGCTTTTGAAGTAGTAAGGGACTTTGTCTATCTTGGAACCAACATTAACAGCAGTAATGACGTCAGCTTGGAGATCATGCGTAGGATAACTCTTGCTAACAGGTGTTACTTTGGGCTGGGTAAGCAATTGAGAAGTCGAGCCCTCTCTCGAAGAACGAAAACTACACTCTACAAGTCTCTCATCATGCCTGTCCTAACATATGGCGCTGAAGCCTGGACAATTTCCACCTCGGATGAGCGAATTCTTGGGGTTTTCGAGAGAAAAGTCCTACGCAAGATCTTTGGACCTATTTGCGTTGGTGGCGAGTACCGAATAAGGTACAACCATGAGCTGTACGAGCTGTATGCCGATATTGACATAGTAAAGCGCATCAAAATCCAGCGGCTGCGCTGGCTAGGTCATGTCGAGCGAATAGAAGAACACGCTCCAGCTAAGAAGGTGTTATATTCGGAACCCGCTGGAGGACGACGCAAAAGAGGAAGACCAAACCTCCGGTGGAAAGACCAAGTACTGGAGAACCTGACGGCGCTTGGAATTTCTAACTGGCGCCAGCTAGCGAAGAACAGAGATGGCTGGCGAAGCATGTTATTTTCGGCCTAAATCGATATTCGGTTGTTATGGCCACATAAGTAAGTAAGTATATACAGCAACAATTTATTTAATAAACTCTATTTACAATCAACTCTGTTTATAATCAACTATTTACAATAACACTTTAATGTACTAGCAACTTTTGCCTCTGTATAGATGTTTGCGCATTCACGTTCGGAATTCGATTGATTGTCAATTCTCAACACTGGCTCTATTTATACTCTGTTGGCAACACCCTAGAATCTTCCTTTATCGAGATTCTTCTCTTCCTTTCTCGTTGGCTTGTTCTGGTTATCGCTCATTTCTTTTTGTTGACATTCGTTTCGATGCTGCCAATAGTGTCAGTCACAATAGTGATGAGTAATCAACTATCGATACTCGTTACACTGCCCTTCTCTTAACCTTGTTCGTCCCGAACAAGTTTTTATACTTCCCCTCGATATGGCGCAAGTCGCTCCAAGTGCACTACTTTAAACTTTGCTCTTTTATTCCAGGCACGTTGAATGCGATACACTACGTCATTTATCTTTGCTATAATCTCATATGGTCCTTCCCAATGAGTCTGTAGTTTAGGGGACAGGCCTTTCTTTCGTTGTGGATTATGAAGCATTACAAGCTCTCCTTCATAGAACCCTTTTGAATTTGCTTTCAAGTCATACCTGGCCTTCATCTTATCGCTTATCATCTGCGACCGCTCTCTGATGAACTGATGTACTTCATCCAACTGTTCCCGCTTTTCGCTAGTATAATTTCCTTCGGTTGATCTCGTTGGTGTTACAACTCCAAATTTTAAATCAGCTGGCAGTCTTAACTCGTTTCCAAAAATTGCCATTGCCGGTGTAGTAGCCGTCGTATCATGTTGTGCGGATCGATATGCCATGAGGAACATTGGTATATGTACATCCCAGTCTCTTTGGTATTTATCTACGACTTTTCTCAAATATTCCTCGAAGGTACGGTTAAATCGTTCTACCATGCCATCAGATTGTGGATGCAAAGGTGTTGTACGAGTTTTGTATATACCCAGCATACGGCATATCTCTTGGAATTCAACTGATTCGAAATTTCGACCTTGGTCTGAGTGTAACTCCATCGGTACACCAAAACGAGTAACCCATTGGTTGACGAATACATCCGCAACTGTACTAGCTTCCTGATTTGGAATGGGGTATACTTCAGGCCATTTACTGAAGTAATCTATAACCACCAGAACATACTTGTTTCCTGCGTTGCTTATTGGAAATGGCCCAGCTATGTCCATAGCAATTCGCTCAAATGGAGCACCCACGGTGTATTGGTGCATCTTACCTCGACTTTTCTTAGTGGGACCTTTGGCCATTGCACATTGCTTACACTTCCGAATCCAATCAGCGACATGGTCATGACATCCAACCCAATAAAATCGTTTCTTTATTTTCTCGACGGTTTTGGTGATTCCCAAATGCCCTCCACTGGAGGCATTGTGATACTCAGCTATCACTTCATTTATTCTTGCCTTGGGTACCACTAGCAGATCATAAGTGATTTTTCCATCTTCGCTTTCCCATGTTCGGAATAAACATCCGTCTCGTAAGTGCAGGCTTTGCCACTGCGCCCAGTATTCCTTTGCTATTGGACTCTCATTAGCCATTTCTTGCCAATCTGGACGTATGCCCTGCTCCTTGTATTCCATAATCTTTACGAGATCTGGGTCGTTCCGCTGATCTTCTTGCACTCGTTCGGTGATCCATGACTCCTCCGGCAATATATTCGTAAGTCGTATGTCGACAATGTGCTCCTTGCTTTCCACTCGAGAACAATGTTTACATTCCATTTTGCAAGGACGACGAGATAGAGCATCCGCGTTGCCGTGATGTCCTCCTTTACGATGTTCGATGGTAAAATCATAACTCTGCAGCCTTTCAATCCAGCGCGCCAATTGTCCTTCTGGGTTTTTAAATTGCAATAACCACCTTAGCGCTGAGTGGTCAGTTCGTAGATGAAATGACTGACCGTACAAGTATTTATGGAAATACTTTACACATTCCAGTATTGCGAGCAACTCTCTTCGTGTGACACAGTAATTTCTTTCTGGCTTCGACAGGATTTTACTGTAGTATGCTATTACTTTTTCTTGCCCGTCTATGATCTGAGAGAGCACACCACCTATTCCATAGCCACTCGCATCTGTGTCCAACACAAACTTTTGACCAGGTACTGGATACGCTAATATTGGTGCTGAACAGAGTTTTTCTTTCAGCTGTTCGAATGCTTTCTGTTGGTCCTCGCCCCACACAAATGGTTTGTTCTTTCTTGTCAACTCATGCAGACTGCTGGCGATGTTTGCAAATCCAGGAACAAATCGTCTATAGTAGGTGCATAAGCCTAGGAAGCTTCTTAGCTCGTGAAGATTCGACGGAATAGGCCATTCTTGAACTGCTGCTACTTTCTCCTCGTCGGTATGTACCCCTTCTGTTGTTACTTTATGACCAAGATATTTAACTTCTTGCCTGAAGAGTGAACACTTTTTCATATTCAGTTTAAGCCCTGCTGATTGTATACGCTCAAATACTTCTTTCAACTTTTCCAGGTGGTCGTTAAAATCTTTTCCCATCACAATAATGTCATCGAGGTACACCAAGCACGTTTTCCAGTGTAGTCCTCTGAGTACACGCTCCATCAAACGTTCGAAAGTAGCTGGCGCATTGCATAAACCAAATGGCATGACTGTAAATTGCCATAGACCATCGCCAATACTGAAAGCTGTTTTCTCTTTGTCTTCCTTACCAAGTTCCACTTGCCAGTAGCCACTTTGCAAATCAAGAGTTGAGAACCACTTCGCACCAGATAGTGTGTCCAGAGTGTCATCGATTCTTGGCAGTGGATAGCTGTCTTTTTTCGTAATCTCATTCAGCTTTCTGTAATCCACACAGAATCGAGTACTTCCATCCTTCTTCTTTACCAGCACAACTGGTGAACTCCATGGACTCGCTGATGGTTCAATAACACTTTCTTTCTGCATATCGGAAATCAGCTTAATGGCTTCGTCTCTTTTGGCCAATGGAACTCGTCGTGGTGTTTGACGAATTGGTCTAGAATCACCGGTGTCAATGTGATGCTTCACGATGGTTGTTCGTCCTCCAGTTTTTCCATTTGAAGAAAAGATTGAACTGTACTTCTCCAATAGTTGTAAAGCCTTTTCTTTTTGCTGGTTGGTAAGCACACCTGCCCATTCTTCCATCTGTGCTTTTATTTCCGCTCTGACAGTTCCTGATCTTCCACTTTTTATCGACGAACTCTTTTCGCAGTCTACTACGGCAGTGACTTCCTGGCAATGACCTATCACCATTCCTTTCTTCACAACTGTAGATGTATTAGTTGGATTTAATATTCGCACAGGTACTATTCCATTTTCTTTAGGTTCCACTAACGTCCTACCAGGTATGATGTTTTTATTTTGTATTTCTTTATCTGCTTCCACTAACCACAACTTGCCTGTCCCATCATCCACATTCATCTGTGCCCATATCACCGCTTCTGATTTTGCTGGAACCTCTTGGCGTTGACATGCCAGTACTCGTTTGATGTTCCCACTACGCTTGTAACCGATGTTCAATGGTAGTTCGACATTTGCATAGCGCAGAATCCGTTGATTTAAATCTAACGTAAATCCGTTGTCAATCATAAAATCAACACCAATTATTACGTCATCGATGATGTCGGCCACAATGAATTCATGTTCCCATGTGCAATTTCCAATAGATACTCGTTTCTTTATCTTGCCCAGAATTTGTGCATCCTCACCCGTTGCTGTACGCAATTTTATTCCCATTAAAGGCTCAAACCTCCTTACCAAATCGCTCTTGATTATAGAATGTGATGCACCAGTGTCCAGAGTTAACATGAATTCCATATTGTCCAATTTTCCATCAATAGTCAAGCTGCTTGGCACACGCTGTAGTTGTGAAATGTGAATGATGGGGCAACCCACTGTTGGAGTCAGTTCACGCCCCGCTGAACTGACTCGATTTAGTTTAACGATGGATTTGTGTTAGTGGAGCGATCGCTGTCCACCTTATTCTCCGTCTTTTGTCTTCCTGGAGAATTCGATCTTGATCGCTTTCGTCGTAGACGGCAGTCACGCGCCAGGTGTCCTGGTTTGTCACAAATGAAACACTTACCAGTAAACTTGTTTTCACGTCGACCTGTTGTTCTTCCTTCAGGCTGAACTACTGATTTTACTGCTTGACGCACTGCTTCAACCAGATCTGTTGTTTCTGTTTCTAATTGGCGTACCCGTGGCATTGGTCGACACATGAAACTGGCGGCTTCAAACGTCAAGGCACTACTGACTGTTTCGGCATAAGTATTCCTGGGTGACATGACTAGGGCACGCTTTGTCTCTCCATCACGTATACCATCTATGAATGCCTCTATTTTTATTTTTTCGACGAACTCTTCCGAATTACCGGAGAACGCTAGATGACATAAGCGCTCAATATCGGAAGCGAATTCCTGAAGACTCTCATTACTCCGTTGCACTCGCGATCTCAATTCCACTCGATGTAATTGACTCTTGTATTCATTTCCATATTTCCGCTGGAGTGTGTCCATCAGTGATTGGTAGCTACCACGATCTTTCTCTGGAATCATCTGTAACACTTCGGAAGCATTACCTTTTAATGCGACTATTAAAGCAGCAGTCTTGTCGCTATCATCCCATTGATTCTTCGAAGCGGTTGTCTCGAATTGAAGCTTGAAGATATTGAATGGCGTGCTTCCGTCAAATGTTGGTGGCTTTAGTTTGATTGTGCTTGAATCTCGAATCACTGATGTGGCTGGTCCATTTATTTTTAGTTGATTGAGTTCGTGCTGTAATTTCTCGAACTTATCTTCCAAGTCATCTACATGTTCCTTTAAATCCGTGACCTTTTCATTAATGGTTCCGGAAATTTCCTGAAATCTAGTCTCAATTCCTTTTTGTAGATTTTCGATGACGTGTTCTTGTCGAGCCGAACCTTCTTGAATTTCCATACGCAATTCAGCCGAATGTTCTTGAAGCTTGTAGTCAATTGTTTTCTGAAATTCTCCCATAGCGTTTTCTTGGCGAGACGCATTTTCTTGTAGCTTCGCATTAATTCCTTGCAGTTGCTGCTGCTGTTGTTGCATCATGGATTTCATGAATTCCATGAGTTGACCACTCGAATCTATTTTGCTCTCTTCCTCAGCGTGCACAACTGCTTGTATATCGGCTTCCTCGAAGAACTCATGTTCTTCTACATTAATTCCCTTAGCCTCCATAGCTTGCCTCAGCCTCACCAGCAGTTCCGCCTTTGCACCTGATGACGATAGATTCATCTCTACCAACAGCTTTTTAAGCTGGTCCACTTTTAGTTGGTCAATTTTCACCATCTTTACAGAATCCCACTTCTGACACCAATTGTTACGTTTTTATTCTGTGAACGTTTAATTCTATTTGAATTACCTTGTTCGATCACTGGATTCTGTTAATGATAACTGCAACACTTATTTTATACAACTATATACAGCAACAATTTATTTAATAAACTCTATTTACAATCAACTCTGTTTATAATCAACTATTTACAATAACACTTTAATGTACTAGCAACTTTTGCCTCTGTATAGATGTTTGCGCATTCACGTTCGGAATTCGATTGATTGTCAATTCTCAACACTGGCTCTATTTATACTCTGTTGGCAACACCCTAGAATCTTCCTTTATCGAGATTCTTCTCTTCCTTTCTCGTTGGCTTGTTCTGGTTATCGCTCATTTCTTTTTGTTGACATTCGTTTCGATGCTGCCAATAGTGTCAGTCACAATAGTGATGAGTAATCAACTATCGATACTCGTTACAATATGTTCACTGACACTATGTAGTTTTTTTTGTGTATTATTGTCTTTGCCGTTTTCTATATGTTGTTATTTATGTTAGTATAATGTACTTATCGCAATGTAATTTATTTTTAGTTTTTGTACATACTCTTGCACATATTTATTTATTATGGCATTTTGCTTTATTTATTTTATCACTGATGTTTTGATTATGTTAATTTTTACACTTTATATTGGTTTTTATATATTTATCACTTCACATATACGTATATAGGGCCGGTTTAAAGATCCGGCTCGAAGGACCATGAATATAACGCACTAGAAATTGAGTTTAACCATTTGATGATTTTAATCACAATTCATTTGTACGTATAAATTTTTAAGTAATCAAAACGATGCTTCTTTTATTCAACACTTTTAATGTTGTCAATCTTTTGTATGTAATGGCACAATATACACAATAGTATTACTGTATGTTTATACGTATGTACAATAAATAAGTATATAAATCGTTTAAAGCACACAATATTTCGCACAACTTAATTAACACGATTTAGAATATAAAACTATCGAAAACAAATCTTTTGAATTGTTAAAAAATGAAAAAGGCGCGGAATGGCACGATCTCGATGGAAAAACTTCAAGGACCGAATGTATAGAAGATGATAACATCGGTCGATCATAACACGAACCGCGAAAACCCAACATAAAAGGTGAATTTATGTGGAGAGTTGGGTTGCCATATGGTAAGTATGAAAGGTAAGGTAAGTATAACTTGGTTTAGGGGGACGTAAGTATACTTAATTCATTATATAAATTCTTCTTTCAGGGACTGACCATATGGCTTGTCTAAAGGGATTTAGACAGTTTGGATTACACTAATTACAAATTAAGGAGAATATCTGGCTTCACAAACTAACAACAATACTTGGTATACTGTTTGGCACAACATCCATATTTCTCAAATGCAAATTGTTGCTTTTCCCCTCATAATAATAATTTATATATTGTTGATAAAAACCAATATTACGAATAATTGTCCTCCCTATTTGTTATAATTTTACTTAGCTTACATGCAAGGCCAACAACCTTGTTTTTTTATCAAATTCACATGCAATTACCTGTTGTTGTTGACACTTGCATTTAATCTACCTGCAGTGATTTGTGTATATTCATGAACAATCAACAACAAGTACACTCAAAATTAAGCAAAAAGCTTTTTTGTCATACACAAGCAGCAACAAAGGAATTGACTTCGATTGCATTTGATTATAAGTATTGCGGTACTATATTATAACTAAATATCGTTCTCCCTATTTTTGGTATTGTACATTAGCAACAAATATACTTGCATTGTGCTTTATACTAGAAGTAGTATAACAACAACAACCCAGTGAGGAAAATAGTCACTCTCTACTCCAAGTCTACTCTACTACCCAATATAATTTATTTTTTTTGTGCGAAATAATATAGAAAAGTTCTGAAAGTGCAATACAGTGGTTCCCAAATTTATATTCGGTACCGCGGTTATTTCCTTATACATATATCTTCTTGTATATTTATGTATAAATATCACATTTCTCATAAGTTCGCACACTGGCTTTACTTAACTTTACTATTTAAGACTACGTCAGTTGGATTAATGTCTTGCCCGGCACATTTTGGCAACCCGTTTTTTGATAAATCGTGCAAACAGGCAAGTTAACTCCAGATTTGCCAGCAATTCTCTCTCATTTTCAAATTTATCCCGTATTACATCTGTGATTCTAAAATTGCCAATAGGATGTCAGCTTACGATCTCTTCAAAGCTACCGTGGAAGATATTATTGAATTTGATAGCAATTTTCATGCCATCAACCCAGAAGCTCATGACAAAATTAGCTTGGAGGCACAGAAAAAACAATTTCAATCCCTATGGAGTGATTGCAAAACGGCATATCACTCTCTCATAACAAAGGAAGTAGCTGAAGATGTTGACGTTAGTCAAATTAATGAAGCATATAGAGAGTGCCTAACCTCTTATGTCCGGTGCCTCTCTGCAATAAACGCCTATCTTCACGAGTTGAGTTCCGAAGTGGTACCCCTCGCAGTTTCCTCTTCTCCGGCAATTCCGAATCCACCCGTTGAGAGAGTAAATAATTAATATTCATTTCCTTCTATTCAATTGCCGCCATGTGATACAAAGTGCTTTTACGGGGATTACGTATTTTGGCCGAGCTTTAGAGATATGTTTACGGCCTTATATCGGAATAACCCCCGGTTATCCCCAGTCGAGAAATTGTACCAATTACTCCAAAAAACCCGTGGAGAGGCGCATAGCATCATTAAGTCGACTTCCCTGGCTGATGGCTTCGCGCTCGCTTAGTACAATCTTGAACAACGCTACGAGAACAAGAGGATACTTATAAATATCCCGTTAAAAAAAGTTTTCGATCTACAATCGGTTACCAATGAAACCGGTCCCAATTTAAAGCGCTTACAGCGCACCATTAACGACTGCATCACAAACTTGTACCTATGTTCAACAAAACTCCCCGATACAACCCTGTGCCTATGGAAGCAATCGTTGAAGGATAAGCGTGTAATTCCGAAGTAGAGCGATTTTGACACTTTCTTATCTGAGCGTTATCAGACACTGAAGCCTGTTTCAGATATACGAAGTGGTCCTCGGCCATTCAGCCAGCCACTTAATCGACAACCCAGTCGATTTGATCCTCCCAAGCGATCCTACAATCCTACAGTGAACTTCCGAAAAGTAAACACGAGCTGCAAGAGCTTGTTCACGTGCTCGTTTTGCAGAAAACGCCATGATTCCCTTCTTCACAGACTGGAAAACTCATCCAGCAGTCATCGTGAAGCAACCCATGTGCCAACTTCCCCTGCAACATCATGTGGACGATCTTGTCAGTCGTTCACGTCCCAGCTGCAAGCTGTTACTACTGAGAATCCCAACACAGCTTTGAATACAGCAAAATCTACAACAGCAGATTCCACAGTGCTCCTTGGAACAGCACTGATCTATATCCGACATCAGAACAAGACATTTAAAGCCCGTGCCTTGATCGACTCAGGCTCCGGAGCGAGCTTCATGTCAGAAGGCTTACGTAGCAGGTTGCGCCTTCCTGTTTGCGACGTTCGAGCTGATGTCACCGGCCTGAATAAGGTAGTTACGGCACATCCAACGAAAAAGTGTTCACTTGTGATCGGATCTCCGATTGACCCGAGGTTTTCATTGAAAGCTGATACTTTCGTATTAGAGAAACTTACGGAAAACTCCCATCACATTCGATATCTGCCAACTTACGTAAAGAGCTCTCTGGTTTACGATTGGCAGCTGAAAATCTACACAGAAGTTCCCCTGTGGATTTAATATTAGCAGCTGATATGTACTTCTCACTGGTACTCGAAGGAGTGAAAAAGGTATTCTTAGAAGTTTGATGGCACAAAACATTGTTTTTGGATGGATAATTACTGGTCGTTACACGAACTCACAATTACATAGAGCGGTTTCTTCATTCCATACTGGAATAAATTTCGTTAAATCCCCCTGTTCGTCTCACGTTCTCGAAGCACTACGGATCAGATACAAGTGAATAAGCGACAACATCCGAATTGTGCCGATAACTCCCCATCAACCATTAAAACTATTACTTCGGTGAATACTGCGATCACAAATACACGCTGCCCATTGTGTAGAGGCATGCACCCGCTGAGACGACATACAAATTTTTCCAAACACACAATTGAACAGAATACTCTTTGTGCATTAATATAAAATTTGCAGCAACTGCTTGGCAACATCACATACCGTTGCAAAGTGCCACAGCAAGTTTTCATGCCGTCTTTGTGGAAATCAACATAATTCACTGCTTCACAGAGCACGGTATGACCCTAATCCGAAGTTTAATGTTCGCCGTTTCTCAACTCTCTCTCCAGCTCCAAAAAACAGATCTTACAGATCTTGTAGAAAACGAAAGCAGCTCCCGACCAGGATGTCTACAACCCGTAGTAATACATTCCCTACAACGAAACTCAGCGAAAAGTGAGTTGGAAGCATCACTTCCCAAAGACGTCTCGTTCATTCGACGAGAGAAATAATTCACGAATTTCAACGCATTCGATCTCGCCCAATAGTGACCCTTACGATTACTATCACGGAAATGCTGATACGAGAATTGTGGCTCGGGCGTTATATAACCTTTTGAAGCCACACCTATTTAATTCTATTTCCATCAATGTACCATATCTCAACTCGATACTTGATTGACAACTACGTTGACCTAAAATCCCGTACATCTGGTCTACGACTAGCCCTTATGGTTTATACTCTCTACTAACCCTATCTATCTACGATGGATGGAAAAAGTAGTTTGAGAAGCCACAAAGTTTACTGTTTGGAAACCCTCACAAACTGAACTTCTAGATCACTACTCTAAGCGTGGAGGTGATCACAATAGTTATCTTACTTTGAGCAGATACATCTCATCTGTTATCGATCAACGTTCGTTCCGTGATCTCCAATCAACATACAACATACAACCCCCGATCCACACACCAACCCGAGAGCAAAGCGGAAAGTTCGACATTATACAATGCTCTCCCTAGATGCAAAGGATCAATCTTACAAATCGCATACAAGAAAAAGTCAACTCCCGTCTAAGGTATTTACCACCCGTAATACTTCTCGAACAGCGATATTTAACGGATTATCGAGTTTTGCGCATCACTCCCTAAAAATGACAATGCATTCGATCCCGCCTAATACTGGCCCCCCAAAATTATTGTCACGTAATAGGTGATTTTAGGATTGTGGCTTGAGCAATATATAAGCTTCTGATGCCACACCCGTATTATGTAGCAACGTTTTGTCAGGTTATGCGATACCGACCGTCATACGCATTCCCGAATTTCTACGAAGTTTCAATGAAACTATGCACTGGCGTAGTGTATATGCATATGAATGATTCCATGTGTTATTTTCACATTATTTGCTAAATATTCATGAGCTGAGTCATATCATGAATCCAAGACATGCAGATTCAATCTGAGTTTAGAACTTGTCATGATCGTTAATATTCTGGCAATCCCGTCAATCTGGAATTATTAATGCTGCTAGTGTCCTACGAGCTCGAGGTTTGTCAACTCATCAATCAACATACTCAGCAGTCAACCCGTTTCTCACTCTTACAAGAGTCAAACTCTAGAATTCCGGCTTGAACTCCCTCACTGCTGATGCTGATCAACGTGAATCCGAAATGAATTAAGAATCCGAATACTTTAAGCTAATTTTAAGTATTTTTAAGATTAATTTTAAGTATATGAAATACCGTATTTTTATTTGTATTTACTTTTATATAATTATTTTTTTTCTCATTTCCTCAGTCTCGGGTGGAGGTTCCATCTCTTTGGCAGTATTCCTGCAAGGGGGGCGGAATGTCTACGCCAGAACACGTGTGTAGCGCACTGCCTGTATAAAATTTTGCGTGGGTTAGCAACCCTAATTTAATTCTATTTCTTCTCGCTATTTTTTAACTCTCCCTATTTTTCTCTCTCTCGCTTTCACGATCTTTTGTTTTTGCTTTTTTTTCTTTTCACTGTTTTTGTTTCTATTACTTGCTATTATTGTTTATCAACTCCGTATTAAAGCAGTGCGCGATTTTGCCCTTCCGATTATCATTATATATATTTCATTTTAAATCATTTTAATTAAGTGTTAAGCAACTTGCATATTGAATAATAAAAAGAAAGTGGCGTATCAGTGTGTTTAACATTAAGAACTACCACAGCCACATCAATAGATGCAACCATACCCCCAACACAACATTCAGGCAAGTGCACCACATCGCAGCAAGTCCATCGGCACTCACTCGCTCCCCGCTGAAACATTAATATATATATATATATATATATATATATATATATATATATATATATATATATATATATATATACATATATATATATATATATATATATATATATATATATATATATATACATATATATATATATATATATATATATATATATATACATATATATATATATATATATATATATATATATATATATATATATATACAGTGGCTCACAGCTTATTTCGTACAGTGTATATATTTTTATGTACATGGCTGTAACATCGAAACTAAAAAACTTATCAATAAATTTTGAATGTAGATGTCTATGTATGTGTTTAGTAAACCTAATAAGAAAACGGGGAACCCCAAAAATTGTTCTTTTTGTCATGCAAGAGAGAAAAACTATTGATCAGCTGATTTTCAGCTCACATCTTATTTCGTACACAAACTTCAATGTAAGTAAGTTTCATTCTGCCGCGCAGTTACAAAGTTTTTTTGAATTGTATGAGTTTTTGGACCTTTTTAACTATTATAACAATTTTTATTATTATTATTTTAAATAGTTAAAGTGCTGTAAATTAAACATTTAGCGTTATGGGTCGTCGTACAACGATGGAACAGCGTAAACTGGTAATTAACCATTTTAGGAAAGGTCAGAGTGTGCGAAAAATTGCTGAAATGACAAATTTAAGTGCCTCAACTGTCCAATACATCATTCAACGCTTCGTTCGCTAAAATCGGTTGGAGAACAAGGGCAGAGAAGCACCTAATAAGATTTTCAACGCATCAGACGAGCGTTATATTGTACGAAAAATTAAGAAAAATCCAAAGTTATCCGCTCCGAAGTTGGCTGCAGAGGTTCAGCGTGAAATAGGAAAATCATCCAGTGCTGAAACTGTCCGACGTGTGCTGCGCAATCATGACTTGAACGGTCGAGTAGCCCGAAAGAAACCATTCATTTCGAAAATGAATATACAACGCCGACTTGACTTCGCCAAAGAGCATATTATTAATACTCCTGCGTTCTGGAATACCGTTATTTTCGCGGATGAGTCTAAGTTTAATATTTTTGGCTCGGACGGAATGTCATATGTTTGGCGTAAAGCGAATACCGAGCTAAACAAGGAGAACCTTAAGCCCACAGTGAAGCATGGTGGCGGTAGCGTGATGGTTTGGGCCTGTATGTCAGCAGCCGGAGTAGGTGAATTGGTTTTTATTGAGGAAACAATGGACAAAATGAAGTACCTCGAGATTCTGAAAAACAATTTACTTCAAAGTGCAGACAAACTGGGTTTGCGGGAAGAATTTCGGTACTACCAAGATAATGACCCAAAACATAAATCTGGGATTGTGCAATCTTGGCTTATTTGGAACTGCCCACACTTGATGTCTCCACCACCACAGTCACCTGACATGAATGTGATTGAAAATCTTTGGTCTATTTTGGACAATAAAATAAGAACACACAAGATTTCTAATAAGCAAGACCTAAAGAAGGTACTGATGGAAGAATGGAAAAAAATCACACCAGACATCACTCAAAAATTGGTGGATTCAATGCCAAATAGACTCCAGGCTGTCATTAACGCTAAGGGATGTCAACTAAATATTAAAATCAACTTACTTTGTTTTTAGTTTGAACTTAAAGAGACTGTACGAAATAAGCTGTGACATGAATTTTCCTATTTTTTTCTTATTTTATTTTTTTATAGTGTCAAACACTAAAATTTTGAAAAAGTAAATTTTGGAAAATAAAAAACAAACCTTCCTTTCTAAAATGGCATTTATATTTTGTTCAAATTTTTGCTATATTAGGAATTACGACTGCAGCAATTTTTAAACTGTCACTGTACGAAATAAGCTGGGAGCCACTGTATATATATATATAATATTACAACCGACTATCGACTTCAAAGAATCTTAAATTAAAAATGCCAAACGAAAATAATAACTTCTTGCGCAAAAAGCAATCATTGGATTTATTCATAATTCCATCAAATAAGTGCTTATAATTTTTAGTAGGAGATGCTTTTATACGTACATGTTCAATTCCGGACGATGTACAGTGCTAAAGCTCTAAAGGGGTTTTGCTATGGTTGACTGACATGCCTCACACACTAATTTTCTACGACTTTGACTAGCCCCTGTCCGAGTTCTTTATAGGGGTTGGTATCGCTTTCTTTTTAGGTCTTTTAGGTACTCCCTTTCCATCTATAACTGAGCTCATGATGGAGGATCTTTAGTTTTTCACAATGATTGATAAGAGATGTCATCGTTGCCAGGTTCGGGTAAACTAACTAAGGGAGAAAGTATCCAGGAGTAAGAGCTGAGAGTTCAGTTGGATATTGTGATAAAGGAGACATAACGAGAAGATTTATTAAGATCTGAACACAATTCCAAGTGAATAGCTTTTGTTGAAAAGCAAACAAATCCGGCGACGTAAACTTTGAGAAATGTCGATGATCGCAGAAGCTTTTATTTGAATGGCAGTGATGGCTTGCAGCACTTAGGAGGTAGAGCACCTATTATTAGATATCACGATTTTTATTTAAATTTGCGCAAATCTTCCATTGGAAAATACATTTTTTAATTTGGGGCTGGGAACAAAATATTTCTGTCAAACTACCTGAACATGAGTCGATGCTCTGCGTGAATTAAGATATAATGAGCAGTGTCTAGAGTTTTCGGATAAAATAGTGGAAAGACGTTCGTTATAGCTTAGGAGTGCGTTAACGAGTCTACCATTTAACCTCATAATTCCCGGTTAATCGAGAAATGGATTAAGACTGAGTAACGTGCTTTTATTACTGATTGGCATCGAGTGATATAACGACAGCCATTCACTCTGATATGACCGTGATTGTGCCAGCATAATAAATCGTAGTTCGACGACATCAAGATATCATCTTGCGAAAGAGACGTACTATTTGCTATAGTCAGCATTTGAGATTCACTTTGTACTCTATGTAGGAAGCGAAACACGAAAGGACGAAAAATGTTAGAGTAATATTCACGCCTATCATCTGTAAAAGCGCAACTTTAGCTTTTGTCACCAAGAGATCTGACGAAACTGAATTGTTCAATTCTGTTCGAATATAGAGAGCTGCACAAGGCAAGAAACGCCCATTGTGATAGCACCCACTGTCGCTTGGTTGCTGACGTAGTTGTTGTAGTTGGAGAGACTATATGTGAGAATGTATCCGGTAAAGAATGATGCCGTTGGGGTTAGTGCGTTGACCTTCTGATCTGTAGGTCGTGGGTTCAATCCCCGGTTGAAGCATAACAAAATTTAATATCGAAAAGATTTTTCTTTCGAACGGTAACCACCTGCCGGGGAGAATTGGCAATTTTTCTGGCAGTAACAGATTGCCAAAAAATGCTTCTGAAAAGAGCTCTGTGACAAAACTTAGTTAAAGTGATGTCACAAGGGTTCTGCCGTTCGGAACGAGCTAATATAAGTAGGTCCCTTATAATGCTGTCCAAATTAAACACGCACAACAGTATTGGAAGAGAAGCTCGGTGGTATCACAATGGGACTTTCTGGCCTAAGCGTATCTTCTCAGAGAGAGAAGGCAGCCACATAACCTAACCAAACCATCCAAATACCAAAAGCTTTGGTTGTACTTACTTACTTACTTATGTGGCCATTAAAATCGAAAATCGATTTTAGGGTAACATGCATCACCAGCCAACTCTTGCCTTCACTTCGACACTCGCCTCCAACGCAAATAGATCCAAAGATCTTGTGTAGGACTTTCTCTTGAAAATGTATATAACGCCGATTCAATAGTTTGACGGCTTGAAGGATCAATATTTAATTCGGAGGGAGTTTAATAAAAATTTTTTAAAACGTTTTTTTAAAAGAAAAACAGCTTATTTATTTTAGTGTAAAGGGGTAAATCATTCCGCATTGAGTTGAGAAAAAACTGTGGCGGTGAATCGGATGTATAAAAGTAAAATATAAGTACATAAGGATTTAAACAAAAGTTATAAAGAGAAAAACAAATAAAGGCTGTTTTAGTACAAATAAAGTTGAATATATAAGAAATAAAAAATCAAAACAATTATAACAAAATAAAAAAAAAAAATAATATCCATTTAAACACCAAATTTAACAATTTCTTTAAATTGTTTTGGAATTCTTAGTTTGGTTTTTATTTTTAAAGACTCCGGTCTAGCTTTCCACTTTTGTAGAGGTTATTAATATGCAATCGGCAATAATATTTCAAAAAATATAATCCAGCCATGTGGAATAGATAAGCCAAATTTCAAGTTTTCTACATTTACAGGTATTTCGATCATGTCATCTATATTGTTGAAATTCTTACTAGTGGTGCCATATAAATAAAACTTTTGTGTTGACGTAGTCGTAGTTAAAGCCTTATAGCCTAGACAGACGGCAGCGTTAATCCGGATTAACGGCGCACTTAATCCGAATAAAATATTAACCTTACAGACGGCAGCTTAGCGGATTAAGTAAACAGCTCATTGCTGTTTTATTAGGTTTGCTCACTTACATTACTATCACTATCAATTTCTGTCATCTGTCACTCTCGATATGAGAAAATCTACAAGAAGTACGTGAACTGAAAATTATCAGAAACTTGTAAATTGACATTCACAGTTTGTCATAGACAGCTGGATTTATTTATATATAAATATACACGGTATATATATATATATATATATATATATATATATATATATATATATATATATATATATATATAGATATATATATATAGATATATATATAGATATATATATAGATAACAACTTGTCATGAAAAAGCTTCTAAAAGAACTCTGTGACAAAGCTCAGAAAAAGTGATGTCACAAGGGTTCTGCCGTTCGGAACCGGCTAAAATATGTAGGTCCCTTCCAATACTGTCCAAAATTTAACACGCAAAACAGTAATGGAAGAGAAGCTCTGGCAATCAGCCCTTTGGGGCTTTAAGTGCCACATATTATATATATATATATATATATATATATATATATATATATATACATATATATATATATATATATATATATATATATATATATATATATATATATATATATATATATATATATATATATATATATATATATATATTGTTAGTTAGTTGTTGAGAATAAGAATACGCGTAGATCATTGCTATTCAGAGCTTATTCAAGACTCAGAGCTAATAGATAAAAGAACATATTATAAGAAAATAAGAAAATGGAGAGAGAAATACAAAGCCAGATATTCGGGTTGCATGTGACTAATTTATCTACTGTTTCACTACTATTTTAACATCTCTCAAAACGAATATTCATTTAGAAGATTTAACAAATGAAACATACTAATACAAGCTCATCATTTTAATTAATTTACAATGTTTTTCTTTAGTTAAATTTTTTGTGAAAACATCGGCTAGCATTTCATTCGTACAGATATATTCAATATTTACAAGTTTGTTTCTTACAGCTTCACGCACGTGATGGTATTTGATATCAATATGTTTAGTACGCGCATGATAAACGTTGTTTTTGACGAGTTGTTATGCGCTCAGGTTATCCCCTAGCACGACAATAGGCGAATCTTTTTTGTGGAAGCCGATTTCCTGTAACAACCTCTTCAAGTATATAGCTTCTTTCGCTCCGGAGGATAGGGCGATATACTCGGCTTCTGTTGTACTCAATGCCACTGTACTCTGCTTTTTTAAATCCCATGACACTGGGCTGCCGCTCATAATAAACACGTTGCCTGAGTACAACTTTCTATCTTTAGTGTCACCACCCCAATCTGCATCGACGTAGCCATATACCTTTGCACCGTCTGGGTGTAACGTAGCTTGAGGTCAATGAGCAAGATGTGTTTAGCACAGCACTCATGCTCAGTTGTGGGGTTCGTGTTACACTGTGCTAATTTACTCACAGAATGCATTATGTCTGGTCTTGTGGATTTAGCCAAATACATCAGTCCGCCAATCAGAGTCTAATATGCGCCTTTGTCTGTCATCACGGAGTTATCGTCAACACGTTTTATTTGGAAGCCTGAATCGAGCGGTGTTGCGACAGGACGACAGTCGAGCATGACATACTTTTCCAACAGAATGCTGATGTACTGCTTTTGGCTAACTTATATAGAGCCAGTGTTTTTGCCAGGCCTTTGTTCACGATTTTAAACTTGTTCGCCAACTTGGCTTTGACTGCTTTTAAGTCATCTTCGTCAGAGCTACCTAAAATTAAATCATCAACATATACGGCTATTAAAAACAACTTGCCAAGATTTGTCCTTTTATATAGACACGGTTCATTACTACATGGAGTAAAACCCATGCTCTGTAGCACAGTATCTAGTTTCGAGTTCCACTCTCGCCCGGATTGCTTTAATCTATAGATGGCTTTATTGGCTGTGTGCCCTTGAGTGATTTCTGGAATACTTTCCTGCTGTTTTGTTATCAATACGTCTGTTGCATACACTGCTGCCACCCATCAGTACGCTTTCATTAAATTTGAAGTCTCTTTTGATTACAATTTTCTTGTCTTGCAAATCATATAGGCGGTATGCTTTTGATTCCTGAGAGTAGCCGACCATTATACATTCTCTACCTTTTGGTCGGAACTTGCGATTTTGTGTTTTATCTAATGCTATTGCTAAACATAGTGGGTGCCGTAGCTCAGTGGTTAGTGTGTTCGCCTTCTGATCTGTAGGTCGTGGTTCAATACCCGGCTGCTGCATAACAAATTTAATATCGAAAAGATTTTTCTTTCGAACGGTACCCACCTGTCGGCAAGCAATTGGAATTCTGCCGACAGTAACAACTTGCCATGAAAAAGCTTCTAAAAAGAACTCTGTGACAAAGCTCAGAAAAAGTGATGTCATAAGTGTTCTGCCGTTCGGAACCGGCTAAAATAAGTAGGTCCATTTTAATACTGTCCAAAATTTAAGACGCACAACAGTAATGGAAGAGAAGCTCGGCCAATGAGCCCTTTGGGGCTTTAAGTGCCACATATTTATTTTTATTTTTTTTATTTTTATAGCTAAACACCCAAATACTCTGAGGTGAGCTATACACGGTTTGCGCTTGTACCAAACTTCATTTGGAGTTACTCCGTCAAGGGCTTTAGTTGTTTCTTTCTTAAACGAACAGTTTTGGGCTCGTTTGTTTAATCCATCATGAACTAGCATGCACCGCGCCATTTCGACGAGCGTGCGATTCGTGTGTTCCGCTACGCCGTTTTGCTATGGCGTGTATGAAACAGTAAGCTGACGCAAAATACCATATTCTTTTAGGTAATTATGAAACGCGTTGCTCACATACTCACGGCCATTATCGCTTCGAATAGTTTATATTTTTCGACCAGTTTGTCGTTTGACAAGATTCCTAAAATCCTTAATAAAATAAATATTAGAAAGTAACGTGCACCACCGATGGATTGTGTGCTAAATGGGCCACACACGTCCGTATGCACCAAGTCTAAAATGTTCTTCGCCCTATTCTCAGCTGTTTGCGAAAATTTTTGGGTGCATATTTTACTTAACATACATGAAACACATGCTTTATTTTCTGATATTATTATATTATTAAAGCCGTGCACTATTTGTTTTGATGCAAGTTCTCTTAAGCTTTGAAAATGTATATGTCCGTACCTATTATGCCATTTAATAGCGTCTTCTATGCACGAAAAATTTGACTCTTAATCGTATCGAAATAAATATGTTATTTTCTTTATAGGCTTTAAATGATATTTCATTGGCCTTTTTATTTTTTACGATCGCGCATTTGTAAAAGTAACTTCGGTACCGTTCTTAACACCTTTACTAACCGAGAAAAAATTTACTTGCAAAGAAGAATATAAAACATCTTTAAGTGTGAGTTTACAGTTTGATATTCTAATCTTTACTTCACCTCTACCTTCTGCATAGACAATTAGCTCTCCAGCGACTATTATTTTCTCTTTCTCTTATTTGAATGTATCAAACATATTACGATTGTTACACACGTGCGACAATTTTGCAGCTCTTTGTCTTTTCTTTTGACATCTCTGCAATTCGCCGCATAGCGACCTTTTTGTCCGCAGTTGAAACATTTACCGTTGTTTTTTGCATTATCGTTGTTACTTTTTGTACTCACACTTTTGCTGTACCTTCTAAAATGTTTACCGCTATCATATTTTCGCAATTGCTGCTGCTGGCGCCACTGTCGCTGTGATGTGCAATGTATGCCTGCTTATTGCAATCGATGACGTCATTATGATTACTTCTGCACTCAAACTCTTCTAGAAGCATTACCTTAAGTGCATCAAAATCAGGAAGCTTATCTCTTGCTTCCATCGCAATTATGAAACTTTCGTATTTCTTTGGGAGACTTGACAAAAGGATTATCGATGTTATTTCGCCGGCAAGATCAACTCCAACTTCTGCTAGCTTTTCGACGATATTGGTAAAAGAATTTAAGTACTGTACGTTACCGTCATCAGACAAGATTCTAAAGGTTTATATACAATGTGACCTTTCGAGCACGCCATTTTGGTTTTTAAATTGACTCAAGCTTCGTCCATGCTTCGGCTGAAGTCTCGCACTTCTTTATGTGGTTAAGCTGCTTTGGTTTGACTTTTTCATCTATTTGCTCCCATTCATTGGTATTTGCGGTAGTCTTCTCCAACTTCCCGAAGACAACCTTCCATAACTCAGAGTGTAATAAAACACTTCGCAACTGGGCACACCAGGAATCATAATTTGTGTCGTCTAACTTTTCAATCGCGTATAAACTGGTTCCCATTATGGAACTTCTTCTGCGGACAGCAGTAGTTGAACTAAAACTTAGAGTATCTTCGAACACTTCCTCTTCAATGTCACTATCGCCTTCTGATTTCGTGGGTAGTCCTAAACCGCTTCGGGTGACTGGGCCCATAACCTATGTTAATTAGTTATGGTTAGTTGAGAATAAAAATACGCGCAGATCATTGCTATTCAAAGGTTGATAAAAAACATATTATAAGAAAATAAGAAAATGGAGAGAGAAATATAGTGCCAGATATTCGGGTTGCATGCTTCACTACTATTTCGACATATATATATATATATATATATATATATATATATATATATATATATGTATGTATATATATATATATATATATATATATATATATATATATATATATATATATATATATATATATATAAATATATATAAATAAATAAATATATATATAAATATATATAAATAAATAAATATATGTATAGATATATATATATATATATATATATATATATATATATATATATATATATTTATATATATATATATATATATATATATATATATATATATATATATATAATTTGATTATGTTACATATCAAAACCAAAACAAAAAACATGTGTTAGTAACTACTTTCGCAATACATATTAGAATTACAATATTTTTTAATTTGTTTATTTAATTGTATAAGAAATTTGGCATTCACTACATTTTATTAAAATAATGAAAAATGACCGCGATCTACACAAAATCCAATTTTTACGAAAAAACTTCATTTGTCTGTCCATTGATTGTTTGAAAAGATAAAAGATCCACCTGGAAGAACCCTGGACTGAATGTATCAAGCTTAAATGAAACACTTTTGCCAAAAACATGCTTTGTTGAAAATGGCACTGACTTTTCTATCTGCTTTCTTTTTCCATATTTTTGAATAATTTCCACAATTTTCATGAAAGAATTTTTATTATCAGATGAGTAGTTTTCAAATAGCTTCAAATTTAATTTTCCTCATTATAAGTTAGGAATAATATAGTTGAGGTTTTTTGGGAACATGTATCCATGATATATTGGTTGACTCTTCGAAACTCTATTTGCAACAAATGTAGAGAATGGAGATTAATGTATTTTAAGCCAGTACAAATAAATTTTTGGATATATAAAAAAATTTATGTATTATATTATGCGTGGTCTAAATAGTTGATCAAAACTTGAGCAAATGTTCAGATATTTTGACGAAATATGGCGTAGTTGGATTTCCGCCATCAATCTCGGGATTCTTTCTGACATAAATGATTATTTGTCGGTTGTTGCTGGCTTTTCGAGTTTAGGAAAAAAACTGAGGTGATGGTAAAAATGTGACTACGGCTTTTGATTTAACGATCCAAAATCCATAGTGTTGTTTATGCAAGTGATAGAAACGACTGTGTTCTACGAGAGAAACGACTTTGTGCTTCGGGAAGCAACTAGCTTGGCTTGGATCAATATGTAGAAAGCAGACGGCGAGACATTAGTCTTTGAGCTGGACTGGAACCAATTGGTGTGGTGTCTTTTGATAGTTCAGCATCGACAACCTCGTGGCTCACTAAGGCTTTTTTGACGAGACGATTCGCAATTTTAGCAGTTGACTCGGTTTTACCATTCGATTGTGTATATTTCGATGACGAAGTGGTAACCTTGATCTCCCAACTATTAAAAAATGTTAGATTTTCTTTACTTACTAGTTGTGTGCATTTGTCACATATGATTGTTTCTGCAATGTCATGCCTAGCGAAGTTCCGCTTGCAACACTCGATTGTTTCTTTCTACATTAACTCTTTCAGTTAGTATAGCTCGAAAAAATCGGAAAAATAAGCCAGTGAATTTGTTATTATTGTTTGGGTTATTTAATTCGCCTACATCCATTGCAACTCGGTTAAATGGTAATTGAGGGTTTTCATGCGTTTGCATAAGTAGTTTCTTCGAAGAAATGTCAAATTTGATGCATGTTCAACATGTTCAACATGCTTTCAACATATTCCTTAATTTATATATTATTTGGCCACAAAATCGAATCTCGGGCCAATTTTAAACTTGTTTCAATTCCCGGATGACTGCGATGAATTCGTCGTAACATATCTACGCGTAATGTTATTGGTATTATTATTCGGTCACTTTTGTATAGCAAACCATTTTCGGGCTCTCTCACTCTCGGGCCATCCATTCCGAACATATTGTGCTAATAATTAGGAGATTTCATCGACATTAGTTTCGTTTTGAATGAGTTTAACTCTCTCATTACTGATGGGGAGGAATTCTACGCTGTTAGTGTTCTCAAATTCCGGAAATAATTTCTTGATTTCGTAAATTTCTTCTTCATCTTGAGTCAAATTATCACTTGTAGATGTCACTGTTCTTGATAGCAAATCAGCTATCCACAACTCTTTACCTGGCTTGTACATAACATTAAGTTTATATCGTTGCGAAGCTCAAAGCATTTTTTGCGAACGGTGCCGTCAGAATTGATTTCTTGAAAATATTTTGTAAAGGTTTGTGGTGAGATTCTACGCTTATTATCTTACCACAAAAATATTGGTTGAACTTTTTGCACGCATAGGCATTCCTTTTCAATTTGAGCGAATCGTTGCTCTGTCTCTGTCAACTTCGTAGATACGTAGGCAATGTGTCGACCATTCTGCAACAAAGTGGGACATACACCAGAATGTGAAGAGATATACTGTATACTGACGTCGGCATTTACATTGAAATAACCTAATGCTGAAGCAGTTGTAGCTAATTGTTTCAGCATTTCAAATTCACCAGTCTGGTCTTTTGACCAAGTAGAAATTAAATCTTTCTCAAGTGTTTTCGTAATCGGTTCAAGCACTTCGGATAATTTTGGTAAAAATTGCCAAAAATTAGCCATACCTAACATATGCTGCGTTTTTATTGCATTAGTTGACGTTGGCATGCCTGATGATTGGAGGCTCAGTGTTCTCTGTCCTGTACATAAAAAAGGAGACCCCACAATTTGCGCCAACTACCGTGGAATAAGTCTCCTGAGCATCGCATACAAGGTTCTATCGAGCGTATTGTGTGAAAGGTTGAAGCCTATGCTCAGCAACCTGATTGGACCTTATCAGTGTGGCTTCAGACCTGGTAAATCCACCATTGACCAGATTTTCACACTGCGCCAAAGCCTGGAGCAGACCCAAGAAAAACAGATCGACACACAGCACCTATTTGTTGATTATAAAGCCGCGTTTTACAGTCCGGTAAGGGATTACCTCTACGCAACACTGTCTGAGTTCGGTATTCCTGCAAAGCTCATTCGACTTTGTAGAATGACACTGCATAACTCCTGTTGTGCAGTGAAAATTGGGAAGGACCTCTCCGCACCGTTTAATACTGAACGGGGTTTCAGACAAGGTAATTCGTTATCGTGCGACTTCTTCAATCTTATTATGGAGAAAATAATACGCTGATCTACGACATAATGGCACTATCTTCAACAAAAGTGTCATGCTGTTAGCGTATGCCGACGATATTGACATAATCGGCATGAACACGCGAGCAGTCAGTGCAGCATTCTCAGAGTTGGAAAGAGAGTCGCGTCGGATGGGTCTCACGGTGAACGAGGGCAAGACGAAGTATCTAGTGTCAACAAACAAAGAGTCCGGGCGTCTTGGACAGCACGTCACTGTTGACAACTACGCTTTTGAAGTAGTAAGGGACTTTGTCTATCTTGGAATCAGCATTAACAGCAGTAATTACGTCAGCTTGGAGATCATGCGTAGGATAACTTTTGCTAACAGGTGTTACTTTGGGCTGAGTAAGCAATTAAGAAGTCGAGCCCTCTCTCGAAGAACGAAAACTACACTCTACAAGTCTCTCATCATGCCTGTCCTAACATATGGCGCTGAATCCTGGACAATTTCCACCTCAGATGAGCGAATGTTTGGGGTTTTCGAGAGAAAAGTCCTACGCAAGATCTTTGGACCTATTTGCGTTGGTGGCGAGTACCGAATAAGGTACAACCATGAGCTGTACGAGCCGTATGCCGATATTGACATAGTAAAGCGCATCAAAATCCAGCGGCTGCGCTGTCTAGGTCATGTCGAGCGAATGGAAGCACACGCTCCAGCTAAGAGGGTGTTATATTCGAAACCTGCTGGAGGACGGCGCAGAAGAGGAAGACCAAACCTCCGATGGAAAGACCAAGTACTGGAGAACCTGACGGCGCTTGGAATTTCTAACTGGCGCCAGCTAGCGAAGAACAGAGATGACTGGCGAAGCATGTTATTTTCGGCCTAAATCGATATTCGGTTGTTATGGCCACATAAGTAAGTAAGTAAGTATATAATATATAGCACTTTTTGAAATGCCTGTAATCTTACTTAACTTAAGCACCTTCCGCCGGTGATCATCCAATACCATTTTGTGGATTTTCTTAACCGTTTCTGGCGTGGCCACCTCAATTGTCGACCACTACAGTGTTCGTCTTGGTAGCTCGTACGACCTTGTTTAAACTCTGCCACCCAATATTTTTTGGTTGTAAATGAAGGAGCAGACTCCCCCAGAGTAGAATCGAGTTCGGCTTTAATATTCAATGGACTGAGACATTTCAAATGAAAGTATTAAATTACATAATGGTGACCAATTTTTACCATGTTTACATGTTCACTGAGGTCGTTAACTTTCGATGGCTCAAAGATATTTTTTCTAAACAACGTTTCGCCTTGAAACTTAAAATATATGTTTTGTAATGTTGCCACTGTAGTTCTGGGACCGTCCTCGTAACATAACATAAAATGCTTAATAGATACAGTTTCATCGACAACATTATTAGACAAGAACGATTTAAACTTGACAAACCTATAACATTGAAGACATTAAACGGAAAATAATTCGCAGAAAACGAGGTAATAACAGAATTGCCAAAACACAGACCTAATGGCCTGATATAACAATTAGCAACAAATTCCCGATAATCAACATTGATATTATCCTCAAAAAACTTAAAAGTTTTTCGGTCTTAAGGACAAAATTGAACCAATACAGAAACTAAAGCTGCCACAAACAGTAAAACAAATAAAATCGTTTTTTGGAGCAACTGGATATTAAAATTTCTTATCGAAATATGAATTATTCTACCCCGTCGAATACATACGTATCTATCGACTCGTACGACATTAGGTCTAGACGCATGACGAGTCAACGCAAGCCATTAACAAAGAGAACACATACAAATATAGACCTCCACGTAGATAAAGTTTACATAACATAACTTCCTTTTGTTGTTTTTGTATTTTTAAATTGGTTCCGTCACACCGGTTATGCTCCGGCTAGTGAAGGCCGATTGGTCATAGTTTGCAACTGACCATGGTGGAACCACGAAGAGATAATAAATACGCGGGCGGATTGATAAAGTAGCTACCTAAGTACGAAAAAGGCATCACAAATACAAAAACTTTTTGAAATTGGGATCTGTCAAACGTCAGCTGTTAAAATTTCACCCAAATTCATCGATTCGTTTATTTGTTGTAGTCGTTTAAAGTAACCAACTTTTGTGTTTCTTGAAAAATGGAAAAAAGCGAATTTCGTACAGTGATTAAAAACTATTATTTGAAAGGGAAAACGGCGAAAGAGACAAAAGAAAAGCTCGATAAACATTACGGTGAGCCTGCTCTGTCAGATTACATGGTAAAATATTGGATTGCTGAATTTAAACGCGGCCGAACAAGCACTGCAACAATACCATCAACAGGAAGGCCAAAAGAGGTGGTTACTGAAGAAAATATCAAGAAAATACGATGCTAAAATTACGTGAAATACACTTCGAATTGGTTGATCATCCACCTTATAGTCCAGATTTAGCTCCTCGAGATTTTTTCATGTTTCCAAACTTGAAAAAATGGCTCGCAGGAAAAAGATTCAGCTCAAACGAAGAAGTGATTACTGAAACTAACGCGTATTTTGAGGGGTTCCTGAAATCGTATTATTCAGATGGTATAAAAAAGTTGGAATATCGTCTTACTAAGTGTGTCGAAGTAAAAGGAGACTATGTTGAGAAATAAATGGTATTTGAAAAAAAATGTTTTTTTCCTACTTAGGTAGCTTCATTATCAATCCGCCCTTGTATCTTCTCCCCGAACAGAAAACAAACGAAACTAACCCACTCACTCACTTGTACACATACACCCACTCCCATACCAACGACTGTTGGTATAGTATGTGGCATCTACTCCATGATCGAATGGTATTCAACTCCGAAAAATGTTCGAGCACACTCACCCCTCCCACCAATTTATTAATCATACAAATTGAAATGGAATCATTAGTCCTACGGAATACCAATTGAATTTGAATTAATACTTAAAGTGGAACGCTCGTGGCATAGACACACACACCTGCGCATTCGTTTTGATTGTTGTTTTTGCTTTCGTTTCTAGCATATAGATCCTAGCCGTCCAAGAGTAGCACCATGTGTAGTTTGCCTTCATGTTTTCACACCAACGATAACGATGTGTAAGCACGATGTATTGCTTTCGCTTCTCAGTTGCTGTTTAGCATGACGAAGCAAGAATGTTGCGCATGTTTGAAAGAAACAGTGAACACGAAAATAAATGACAATATGCTACGATGCTTGCTCACTATTTTATAGTTCACATTTTTTTATGTTGTGGATTCTCAGTCTCTGTTGCACTTTTAAAAAAGCAATATGGTTGCTCATGTTTAAAAAAAAACATGAATGTTATACTTTTGCGCATATAATAATAAGAATATGCTGCAATGCTTGCTATGTGAGCGAATTTTCAGTTCACAAAGGCTTTTTTCCTTAAACAGGCATTTTAAGAATTACCATAAAGAAGTAGCTTCCCTTTCTAGTTCAGAAAAATTGATATTGTTTCATAAATCAAAGAGGAAATTAATTTCGGATGATGTCCCAAATGAAAATACAGTAAAAAGAAATTACGAAATTAAAAAGGCATCCTTTGTTGTAGCTTTGTTTTTAGCAATACAATTCGCCCAAATAAAGATATGTATTTTTAAAATCTTTAGCGAAAGAATTTTTTGCATGTTTCGAAGGAGTAGGCAATCAAATCTGTGACATTTTAAATTATGTTCCATTGACCAGGCAAACCATTACACGTAGAACCGAAAAAATAAGAATTTGTATTTTATCCGAATTGAAACTGCTATTAGAAAAGTGTGATTTTTTTGTCAGATGTCAATAACATAGGTCAACTGATTATTTTTGTTAAAGTAATTAATAAAAAGACCAAGTACTGGAGAACCTGACGGCGCTTGGAATTTCTAACTGGCGCCAGCTAGCGAAGAACAGAGATGGCTGGCGAAGCATGTTATTTTCGGCCTAAATCGATATTCGGTTGTTATGGCCACATAAAGAAAGAAGAATTAATAAAAATTTTGAATCCAGTGAAAATTTACTTTCGGTTGTTGCATTTCATGGCCACGTTAATGGAGAAACTCTTTTTGACTCCGTCAATAAACATGTGTTTTCAATATGTAGTCCAAATAAATTGAGTTCAATTTGTACAGATGGTGCCAAAAACATGGTAGGAAAAAACTGGTCTCATAGGAGGGTTAATGAATAATGATATAAATGTGCCTGCATAAATGTGACTTAATCGCGGCAAAAGTTTGGAACTTACTTAATTTGAGATAAGAAGTTCAGTTGTTTCTGGAGCAAAATAATGAAAAATAATTAGCAGATTAAATCAAAAATGAATACTTTAGCTCAGAACTGAAATTTTATGTGATATAACACAGTTAATAAATGAGGTGAATCTCGCTATGCAAGGGCAAAATAAGCATATTTTTGACCTCATCTTACACATAACTCAGAAAACAATAACACATGCTCAGAACAACTGAACTTTTTGACCAAATAAAAATCACCTTACAGTCTGGTCCGACCAAATTATACCCTGCATATGTAGATATAAATATAATAAGTTTACTCGAATATCCATCTTTTTCTTTCATTTACACTTTTTGAGAAACAATTTTTGCACATACTACTAATTTACCCCCGAAATGTGGTTGACTTTGACGAAGTACTTTGTATGTTATAAGCGTTCTAAAAGGAATAATTTAACGGAGGTTTTTAAGATAATTCCGAGGCTTAGTATGGGAGCTATATAAAAAGTGGGCGTGGCTTACCTCTTTCTTGTAAATCCAATTAGTTTTTCATTATTAATCCACACCATCACGTTGAATAGTTCGTAAGTTATAGCGGTTTAAATTTTTCTCAACTTTGTATAGTAGCCCCATTAAGAAGTGGGCGTGGCCAGATTATGTACAACTACCGTATTAACCTAAGTAGTAATTAAGATTGTTCTAGACAGAAGATTGCAGAAGCTGCAGCTATCTCAATTTAAAAGAAATTCAGTCGTTCTGTATTGGAGTCACTATAAACAATAGGCGTGGCTGACCCATTTCCTGTGAGTATATTTGCTCTTACAGTACTACCTTAAATCTTAAATCTGGTTGATCTACGTTAAATGGTTTGAAAGTTATGGAGCTTAAAAGTTTTCGTTTAATTCCCTCGACTTTGTATGGGAGACCCATGAAGGAGTAAACGTGGCACACCACGTGATTTTCTACCATATTATTTCCGACTACCATGTTAATCTAAATGTCAATTATGGTTATTCTGGACATAAGATTCTAAGTTACAGCTGTTTCAATTTAAAAGAAGTACAGGCACTTAATATGGGAGCTACAATAAAAAGTATGCGTGGCTCGCCCATTTTTGGCTATGTAGTAGTATAATGTAACTCTATGTGCCAAACATTGTTGTCCCAGATGGTATATTAAGTAAGTTATAGCAAATTAAAGATTTTGAAAATTCCGAGGTTAGTCGCTTTGAATGCTTGGTGTGGGCGTGGCTATTGACCGAACATGCCCAATATCAATCCCCTCCGTACCCTTGGATCATAGGTTACTTATGCCAAATTTCGTCAAAATAATCAGCCAGGTGACAGACAGACGGACGGACGGACGGACATCGTTAAATCGAAAATTTAAGCGACGTTGATCACGAATATATATAATTTTCTATATCTCCGGAGATTCCTTCAAGTGGTTACAAACATCTGACCGAACTGAATATACCTTGCATATTGCATTATGCAGGGTATAATTAAGGGTAATTAAAAAAACATTTGATAATTTGCATTAATGGCTTACTTAATTTTTTAATTTTTTATGTTAAAATTTTTCCGTGCGCACTCTGCAGTTTTAGAGTAAGCTTCATACTTCAAATGGAAACGTTTTATGGTTTTCAAAGGGTTTTATTTTATGATGAAAAAATGTTCGATTAGGGGGTAGAATCAGAGGAAATAAATTAAATTTTTTAATGGTTCATGGATTATCAAAGTCATATATGAAGCACACCACCCCATCCTCCCACCACCAAATCCAATGAATTTGTAATATGGAATCTTTTTAGGAATTTGAAGAATTTGAATTCAACTCAACACCCGCACCTCAACACCAACATGTTCGTGTTCCTTTCTTCTGCACTTCGTTTTCTTCTGCTTCTGTTCTTCTGTTTGTTGTTTTTCTTTACTTCGTCCCCATGGTATATGGGGTACTCATAATTATTTTTTTGAATTTCGTTACGTAGAGGCGTATATATTATGAGAATTTTGAATTTTCATGCTGTAGAAAATAACCAGAAAATTCGTGCGAAACTTTTCTCAGATTGAACTGTTATATACAGATATATATGCACAAAAGTAGATGATGTAGTAGAGGAATAAATGAATTACACATGAATATTGGATATTCGTAAATCAATTTTATTTTTCTGATAAGGATATTATGGTACATAAAGTTTTATTAACAAAGTAATTGTAATTTTTTTTATAAAATGAAATAAAATGGAGATATTATTTCTTAAAAAATACACTGGAATGAATTAAATCGTATGTAATAATATGAATGACTATACATACATTATACTTTATTACTTATGTGACCATTACAAACGAAAATCGATTTAGGCCTAATTTAGCATGCTTCGCCAGCATTATCTTTTCTTCGGTAGCTAGTGGTAGTTAGAAATTCCAGCGGCTTCCAAATATAACACATTCTTAGGTGGAGCGTGATCATCCATTCGCTCGACATGACCTAACTAGTGCATCAGCTCAAAAAATTTCCTTTTTGATTCTAGCGCAACCACCGTTTTTAACAAAAAATTGTTCGAACAAAGAATGCTAACTTTTACTGAGTATTTTGTGGTTCAAATGGTTCACAAAGCCCATTTTCAGTGTGACAATGACTCCTAAATATCGATATCCTACCACCAGTTTAATTTCTTCAGCTTTCAGGATACGAAATTACAGATAACTCCGAAGGCATCTATTTCAAAAGCACTCGTTTTGGAAGTGATCCAACTAATCACACAAGACGGGCCAAATTCAGTAATAAGATTTGATTTTAATGCAGTCAAAATAGATATATCAACAAAGACCAACAACCTCTGGACTATATAGGCAACCTGATTCCGGACAAAATTAAGCAAATCCTTGAAATTTCAATCATACTTCCCAACATAGTAGAAGAACCCAAAATAACTTCAGTAAGAAAAAAAACGGGAAGAGTTTGACTTAAAACTAAGCGAATTCTACCACCTCATCGGCAGGTACTCGAAACTGTCAATCCACAACAATCCACAAATGGTTTGTAAACAAATTCAGAAGCCAGTTTGGACTTATGGCATACAATTTTAGAGTTGTGCCAGCAAGCAATGCATTGCAACAATCCTGCGCTTTCAAAATAAAGGGCTACGATGCATCGTAAATGCTCCATATTTCATCAGCAACACCGATCTCCACCGTGACCTTGGCATACCAACAGTTGACGACGTGTCTAATAATTATTCCGTTCCTCACAGATAACGTTTCAAAACACATGTCAACGTTACAGCATCCAGTCTCCTGCAGGCAGTTGCACTACCTAGATTTCTAAAAAGGAAAACAGTAGCAGACCTAATGCACAGCGAGTAGCAAAACAGCATTTAATTCCTTTTAAATTTTCCATTCAAAATTGCTTATTAGTACCACTTATTAGTTATATGTACTAGGTACAATACTAAAAACGCTTCTGTCTTTATTTCAAGTATAATAAAAACTCAGGACAATATAGAACAAGCCAACCTGAACCGATGGAAGATGACCATCTTGGAGGTTCAGACGAGAGTGAAGTAGCTTTTCTGTTGACAAGGAAACTTTCTCTTTATTTCTCAATATAATATCCTTTAGCTCTATACACTTTTTCCAGCGATATTCTATAGCTTCGATACCTTGTTTATAGTATGAACTGTCTAGCTCATTAAAATAGCCATTTACCGCAGACTCCATCTCTTCATTGTTTGCAAATCTTCTACCACCAAGCCATTTTTTCAAATTTGGCAATAGAAAATAATCCGAAGGAGCTAAATCTGGCGAATAAGGTGCGTGCTGAAGCAATTCGGGCTTTAACTCATTGATTTTGGCCATCGCAATAGCGGATGTGTGAGCTGGTGTTTTTATTCTATTGTGAGCAAACGCAGCACTTGCACACAGCTTCTTCATCTCCAAATTTTTGGTGAATATATGATGTATAGCACTTTTTGAAATGCCTGTAATCTTACTTAACTTAAGCACCTTCCGCCGGTGATCATCCAATACCATTTTGTGGATTTTCTTAACCGTTTCTGCCGTGGCCACCTCACTACACCACTACACCACTACAGTGTTCGTCTTGGCAGCTCGTACGACCTTGTTTAAACTCTGTCACCCAATATTTTTTGGTTGTAAAGGGAGGAGCAGACTCCCCAAGAGTAGAATCGAGTTCGGCTTTAATATTCGATGAACTGAGACATTTCAAATGAAAGTATTAAATTACATAACGGTGACCAATGTTTACCATGTTTACATGTTCAATGAGGTCGTTAACTTTCGATGGCTCAAAAAAAAAATACAACGTTTCGCCTTGAAACTTAAAATATATGTTTTGTAATGTTGCCACTATAGTTCTGGGACCGTCCTCGTAACATAACGTAAAATGCTTAATGGATACAGTTTCATCGACAACATTATTAGACAAGAACGATTTAAACTTGACAAACCTATAACATTGAAGACATTAAACGGAAAATAATTCGCAGAAAACGAGGTAATAACAGAATTGCCAAAACCCAGACCTCATAGCCTGGAAACCCACTACGCTTGAAAATATAAATTTCCAAGGACTTATAGGACAGAACATTTTAAAGCAATTTCAGGCTAATATAGATTTAGGCGATGAGCTCGTCGAAATAATCGAAAATAAAATTCATTCATACGATATTCATTAATACCTGCCCAAAAAAATACAAAGGGATACATATCCCGAATCGGAACAAATGTACGGCACAATAATTCAGAAAGTTTTACGCAAAGACATGAATTACGAAATAAGGTCGCTGCTAGAAACCCTAACAAATGAATTCGTAGTTTGGTTTCTTCAATAAGGAAAACAATTATCACATACTCACGAAGTAAATCATGAAATCGCGATTACAACGGAGAAAGTGATATATTTTAAAATACATCGCTGCCTCCAAATCCATTAAGAAGAAATCAATAAGCAATTGAGGGAAATTCTAGCTCATGGCGTTATAAGAGACTATACAATTCGCTACTCTGGGTCGTCTCGAAGAAAATAGTCATTTCTGGAAAAAAGTGGCGCTTCGTAATAGACTATAGGGATTTAAATGATATAACAATTAGCAACAAATTCCCGATAATCAACATTGAGATTATCCTCAAAAAACTTAAAAGTTTTTCGGTCTTAAGGACAAAATTGAACCAATACAGAAACTAAAGCTGCCACAAACAGTAAAACAAATAAAATCGTTTTTTGGAGCAACTGGATATTAAAATTTCTTATCGAAATATGAATAATTGTACCCCGTGGAATACATACGTATCTATCGACTCGTACGACATTAGGTCTAGACGCATGACGAGTCAACGCAAGCCATTAACAAAGAGAACACATACAAATATACACCTCCACGTAGATAAAGTTTACATAACATAACTTCCTTTTGTTGTTGTTGTATTTTGAAATTGGTTCCGTTATTGACTGTTCGTTCTATATCGTCTAACACCGGTTATGCTCCGGCTAGTGAAGGCCGAATGGTCATAGTTTGCAACTGACCATTGTGGAACCACGAAGAGATAATAAATACGCGGGCGGATTGATAAAGTAGCTACCTAAGTACGAAAAAGGCATCACAAATACAAAAACTTTTTGAAATTGAGATTTGTCAAACGTCAGCTGTTAAAATTTCACCCAAATTCATCGATTAGTTTATTAGCGAATTTCGTAAAGTGATTAAAAACAAAAGAAAAGCTCGATAAACATTACGGTGAGCCTGCTCTGTCAGATTACATGGTAAAATATTGGATTGCTAAATTTAAACGCGGCCGAACAAGCACTGCAACAATACCATCAACAGGAAGGCCAAAAGAGGTGGTTACTGAAGAAAATATCAAGAAAATCCTCGATATCGTTATGGATGATCGCCGAGTCAAGTTGCGTGAGATTGTTAATATGGTTAACATCTCATATGAACGTTTGTTCAACGTTTTGCATGAACATTTCCATATGAAAAAGCTATCGGCAAGATGGGTGCCGCGTTTGCTCAGTGTCGAACAAAAACGAGTTCGAGAGACCACTTCACAGCGGTGTTTGGACATGATAAAGCGTAATCCTGTTGATTTTTGGCGTCGATTAATAACTGTTGATGAAACGTGGGTCCACCACTACACACCTGAAACCAAAAATCAATCGAAAAAACGGATGGAATCTGGTGGTAGTGCTCCGAAGAAGGCGAAGGCAGTCAAATCGGCTGGCAAGGTTATGGCCACTGTATTTTGGGATCCACTCGGAATATTGCTTATCGATTATCTTGAAAAAGGATCCACAATCACAGGAAAGTATTATCGTGCATTATTGTATCAATTGAATGATGCAATCAAGAAAAAACGACCATATTTAAAGAAGAAAAAAGTGCTCTTTCTTCAAGACAAAGCACCGGTTCACACAGCATTAGATACGATGCTAAAATTACGTGAAATACACTTCGAATTGGTTGATCATCCACCTTATAGTCCAGATTTAGCTCCTCGAGAATTTTTCATGTTTCCAAACTTGAAAAAATGGCTCGCAGGAAAAAGATTCAGCTCAAACGAAGAAGTGATTACTGAAACTAACGCGTATTTTGAGGGGTTCCTGAAATCGTATTATTCAGATGGTATAAAAAAGTTGGAATATCGTCTTACTAAGTGTGTCGAAGTAAAAGGAGACTATGTTGAGAAATAAATGGTATTTGAAAAAAAATGTTTTTTTCCTACTTAGGTAGCTTCATTATCAATCCGCTCTTGTATCTTCTCCCCGAACAGAAGACAAACGAAACTAACCCATTCACTCACTTGTACACATACACCCACTCCCATACCAACGACTTTTAGTATAGTATGTGGCATCTACTCCATGATCGAATGGTATTCAACTCCGAAAAATGTTCGAGCACACTCACCCCTCCCACCAATTTATTAATCATACAAATTGAAATGGAATCATTAGTCCTACGGAATACCAATTGAATTTGAATTAATACTTGAAGTGGAACGCGCGTGGCATAGACACACACATCTACGCATTCGTTTTGATTGTTGTTTTTGCTTTCGTTTCTAGCATATAGATCCTAGCCGTCCAAGAGTAGCACCATGTGTAGTTTGCCTTCATGTTTTCACACCAACGATAACGATGTGTAAGCACGATGTATTGCTTTCGCTTCTCAGTTGCTGTTTAGCATGACGAAGCAAGAATGTTGCGCATGTTTGAAAGAAACAGTGAACTCGAAAATAAATGACAATATGCTACGATGCTTGCTCACTATTTTATAGTTCACATTTTTTTATGTTGTGGATTCTCAGTCTCTGTTGCACTTTTGAAAAAGCAATATGGTTGCTCATGTTTAAAAAAAAACATGTATGTTATACTTTTGCGCATATAATAATAAGAATATGCTGCAATGCTTGCTATGTGAGCGAATTTTCAGTTCACAAAGGCTTTTTTCCTTAAACAGGCATTTTAAGAATTACCATAAAGAAGTAGCTTCCCTTTCTAGTTCAGAAAAATTGATATTGTTTCATAAATCAAAGAGGAAATTAATTTCGGATGATGTCCCAAATGAAAATACAGGAAAAAGAAATTACGAAATAAAAAAGGCATCCTTTGTTGTAGCTTTGTTTTTAGCAATACAATTCGCCCAAATAAAGATGTGTATTTTTAAAATCTTTAGCGAAAGAATTTTTTGCATGTTTCGAAGGAGTAGGCAATCAAATCTGTGACATTTTAAATTATGTTACATTGACCAGGCAAACCATTACACGTAGAACCGAAAAAATATGATTTTGTATTTTATCCGAATTGAAACTGCTATTAGAAAAGTGTGATTTTTTTTCAATTTCCTTAGACGAAAGCACAGATGTCAATAACATAGGTCAACTGATTATTTTTGTTAAAGTAATTAATAAAAAGACCAAGTACTGGAGAACCTGACGGCGCTTGGAATTTCTAACTGGCGCCAGCTAGCGAAGAACAGAGATGGCTGGCGAAGCATGTTATTTTCGGCCTAAATCGATATTCGGTTGTTATGGCCACATAAAGAAAGAAGAATTAATAAAAATTTTGAATCCAGTGAAAATTTACTTTCGGTTGTTGCATTTCATGGCCACGTTAATGGAGAAACTCTTTTTGACTCCATCAATAAACATGTGTTTTCAATATGTAGTCCAAATAAATTGAGCTCAATTTGTACAGGTGGTGCCAAAAACATGGTAGGAAAAAACTGGTCTCATAGGAGGGTTAATGAATAATGATATAAATGTGCCTGCATAAATGTGACCTAATCGCGGCAAAAGTTTGGAACTTACTTAATTTGAGAGAAGAAGTTCAGTTGTTTTTGGAGCAAAATAGTGAAAAATAATTAGCAGATTAAATCAAAAATGAATACTTTAGCTCAGAACTGTAATTTTATGTGATATAACACAGTTAATAAATGAGGTGAATATCGCTATGCAAGGGCAAAATAAACATATTTTTGACCTCATCTTACACATAACTCAGAAAACAATAACACATGCTCAGAACAACTGAACTTTTTGACCAAATAAAAATCACCTTACAGTCTGGTCCGACCAAATTATACCCTGCATATATAGATATATATATATTAAAAGTTTACTCGAATATCCATCTTTTTCTTTTATTTACACTTTTTGAGAAACAATTATTGCACATACTACTAATTTACACCCGAAATATGGTTGACTTTGACGAAGTACTTTGTATGTTATAACGGTTCTAAAAGGAATAATTTAAAAGAGGTTTTTAAGATAATTCCGAGGCTTAGTATGCGAGCTATATAAAAAGTGGGCGTGGCTTACCTCTTTCTTGTAAATCCAATTAGTTTTTCAATATTAATCCACACCATCACGTTGAATAGTTCGTAAGTTATAGCGGTTTAAATTTTTCACAACTTTATATAGTAGCCCCATTAAGAAGTGGGCGTGGCCTCTTGATTTTTTGCCAGATTATGTACAACTACCGTATTAACATAAGTAGTAATTATGATTGTTCTAGACGGAAGATTGCAGAAGCTGCAGCTATCTCAATTTAAAAGAAATTCAGTCGTTCTGTATGGGAGTCACTATAAACAATAGGAGTGGCTGACCCATTTTCTGTGAGTATATTTGCTCTTCCAATACTAATCCACACCTTAAATCTGATTGTTCTATGCTGAATAGTTTGTAAGTTATAGCAGTTAACATTTTTGTTTAATTTCCTCAACTTTGTATGGGAGCCCCAATAAGAAGTAGGCGTGGCACACTGATTTTTTGCCCAGATTATTTCAGACTATCATATTAACTTATGTATAAATTCTGATTATTCTAGACAGAAGGATGCAGAAGGTACAGCTATTTCAATTTAAAAGAAATTCGGTCATTTTGTATGGGGGGCTACTATAAACAGTGGGCGTGGTGAGTCCATTTCCTGTGAGTCTAGTTGCTCTTACAGTACTACCTTAAATCTTAAATCTGGTTGATCTACGTAAAATGGTATGTAAGTTATGGAGCTTAAAATTTTTCGTTTAATTCCCTCGACTTTATATGGGAGACCCATGAAGGAGTAGACGTGGCACACCACGTGATTTTCTACCATATTATTTCCGACTACCATGTTAATCTAAATGTCAATTATGGTTATTCTGGACATAAGATTCTAGAAGTTACAGCTGTTTCAATTTAAAAGAAGTACAGGCACTTTATATGGGAGCTACAATAAAAAGTATACGTGGCTCTCCCATTTTTGAAAATTCCGAGGTTAGTCGCTTTGAATGCTTGGTGTGGATCATAGGTTACTTATGCCAAATTTGGTCAAAATAATCAGCCAGGTTACAGACAGACGGACGGACGGATGGACGGACGGTCATTGTTAAATCGAAAATTTAAGCGACGTTGATCACGAATATATATAATTTTCTATATCTCCGGAGATTCCTTCAAGTGGTTACAAACATCTGACCGAAATGAATATACCTTGCATATTGCATTATGCAGGGTATAAAAAACCGGCCATTCGAAGTAGAAAAATAAATGAATATGTTGAAGTCATCGGGTCACTTCTAAATAATTTACAAACCAGGTTTCAAGATTTAAAAACTTTTCGAAATATAATCGGCGTTCATATCGATCCAATAAACTGCGAAATTTCACAACTGCAACCAGACCTTCGTGACGAATTGCAGAGAATGCGTTCAGATTTCAATTTACCATTCGAAAATCGACATTTTTTTTTTTGGAAAAATCTTAGTGCAGAAAAATATCCAAACATCAGAATTAAAATTTTGAAATTATACAGCAAGTTTGGATCTACATACAATTGTGAGGCTGCGTTCTTAAAAATGAAACTTATTCAAACCAAATGGCGAATAAAATTATATAACAATAAAATAAGCATTGACCATTTAATGTAAAATGAGGGTTTAATAAATAAATTTTTTTTAATATCCTCGTTTTTGTTTTCTCCATTTCACAGTTCGCAGTTTTTTTTTAACCACTGTAGAAGCTCCCTTTGACACACACACACACACACACTAATGCAAATGTTTTAGTATTCGAGTGGCCGGCATTCATATAGATCATATAGGAGAATGGGCAGCCAATAGACTAGTTTCATCTGCATATAGCAGAAAGGGATACATGAGGCTATCAGCATCCTTCGAATTTGTATGAGATTTAGACTGTTTGTGGTCATGCTTCTGCAGCCGCGATGATGACAAATTTAGAATGAGAGAACAAACGAAACATTTCTCTCGTGTATTCTGTTACTCATATATACATTAGAGTGGGCCAATTGTGCGGCCATGAATCGCATATCAAAACCAGAAACTACTATGATTTTAGAAATATTAGCCCAAGAGCCAATGCGTCTAAAATTAATTTAGACACTACGAATTTTGAGAAATAAGTATTTCTATCCATACAAAAGTAATAATAAATACAAAAATTCGCTATACAAATCCGACCTGCCCTATCACCCATGTGTGATTTTGTTTGACGGACCACAGAATACTAAAGTTGCGCTCATCTTTTACCCAAATATGCACCCTATGCATACGATATGTTTATGTTCAATGTTTAATGTAATGAGTAATGAACGAATTCACGACCAACCTATACACAGTCTTGGTATTGCATTACATAAAACAATGTACAATATGGTGAGTTCGTACTACCGGAGCTGTGTATATGAGAATATTATTATTGACTTATTATTATTTTTTTTGTACACTTTTATATATCTGCATACCTGTAGTTCATTGTTCTTTTATGTTTCTTCCGCTTTTATGCAATTTCCTACGCGCTGTATTTATTTTGATTCAACATATTCATATATTGTCTGGATTTATATTTTAGAATGTTTATATATATTCCAATATATTCGATATATTGATTTTGGCTGTAAAACAGCTATAGATATTCAAAAACTATTCAAGATATGGCATACAATGCAATGGTTACAAGTGCTCGAGTTAAAACTAAAGCTTATCTTGGTGTATCACATTGGTAAAAACATTCATCATCAAGTTGAACAATTGAGGCGCGGAGTAAAAAATAGGTGTAGTCCTGTTTCAGGGCCAGGTTTACCATAAACTTAAAGTCCTAGAGACACAGCCTATTATTAGGCATTATTAGGTGTAACCACAACATACTCTTGGTACAAAAACCAGCGTACTTCTAGCACTAACATCCTTGGAAATAAGCACCACAATATAATTTCATAACGGTAGCAACAAAAGAGTTTCTGGGAAATACATTGGTTATTATTGGGTGTAAATGTTTGGCATACGAAAGTAACCGCAACATTTTGGCGCAGTCGGTAGGATACTGCAAAATATATTGTATATACAAGATATTTTACGTTCAACCTTTAACGCAGTATAGGATCTACTTCTAGTTCATTTTGTTTTCCTCTTTGGGATCAAATGGACGATATCTCCTAAGAAGCAATAGCAGACAAACTAGACGTTGCAATAATCGAGGTTATCTCATTCATGTCCGCCTTAATTAGATGTAACAGCACATTCGCACAATTCCAACTCATAAAATCAAAGGTAAAAGACGAAATGGTACTAAATCCAATCAAGTAATTTGACAGTCCACCTGGAGCCTCTCACGCATCAAATACAACTCACACGGCAACTGCCCCAGATACGTGTTTTTACAAGGAGATTGGGTGATTTAAAATCCACAGCAACACAGTGTATTAAGAGTGCATACTGAGGAATTGGAGACCAACCGTTGCCGAATTAGCTAGTGGATACTGTCACATAGCCGAATAATGCAAGCAGTCATTTGTATGCATATATATTTAATATATTTTATACTACATATATGTTCACATATTGGGTGCCGTAGCTCAGTGCTTAGTGTGTTCGCCTTCTGATCTGTAGGTTGTGGTTCAATCCCCGGCTTATGCATAACAAATTTAACATCGATAAGGTTTTTCTTTCGAATGGTACCCACCTGTCGGCAAGCAATTGGCAATTCTTCCGACAGTAACAACTTGCCATGAAAAAGCTTCTGAAAGAACTCTGTGACAAAGCTCAGAAAAAGTGATGTCACAAGTGTTCTGCCGTTCGGAACCGGCTAAAATAAGTAGGTCCCTTCTAATACTGTCCAAATTTAAGACGCACAACAGTAATGGACGAGAAGCTCGGCCAATGAGCCCTTTGGGGCTTTAAGTGCCACATATTTATTTAATTTTTTTTGTATATGTTCACATAGGCGAAACCGATATCCGCGCAGCGTCAAACACTTCTTCTCAGTTTGGTTGCTGATTGATTACCTTCCTCCTTCTTTTACAGTCGGCTTTTCCTGAACCTTCGACTCTCCTTATCGAACGGAGTTGTCTGACTCATCTGCAGATTCATTGTCATCATTGTCCTTATCTTCTCCGTACTCTGGCCCAGAGCTACACCATGGTTTCAAATGATCGCTGGATAAGATTTCGGTGTAACTTCTTCGGTTCTTAGATACATCTGATAATCTTTGACGACGTAGCGATCACAGTCGAGTACCTTGGTAACTATATAGGGCCCTTTGAACTTAGGGTCCAATTTGTGAGACTCGCCAGTGGCGCTTGCCAGAAGCTCCAGTACAACTAAATCACCTTCAACATAAGTGATTGGCCTTCGACGTCCAGCATTGAAACTCTCCTTCCACATGACCTTTTGTTTACGTATGTTGTCTGCCGCTTCCTTTTTTCGGTAGTTACTGTCTAATGGATCTTCGTTATCTAAAGCTTGGATTAGACGGTTCTGGCTGACTTTTCTAAGATTGTAATTAATAACAAAGCCGTTTGGGCTGAATTTGGTTGTTGCATTGGTCTGTGTATTAATACACCATTGTTAATTTGGCAGAGCGATGTCCCATTCGCGATAACTCACTGTTGAACATTTTAGAGAGGCCAAAACCATTTTGTTGATTATTTCAGCCTGACCATTTTCCCTTGGAGTCCCAATCGCTGTTCTGATGTGTGGTATGCCGTATGTTGCAAGAAAACTTTCGAACTCTTTTGACGTAAATGTTGTGCCTCGATCGGTGACAACTCGCATAGGCTGACCATAGATAGACATAAATTTCTTTAATACGCCGATGACTGGTGCTGATTTAGTGTTTCGTAATGCTCGAAGAATTCTATACTTAGTGAACGAGCATACAAAAACAAGGATGTATAAATTTCCCTTCTTACTTCTTGGAAATGGCCGTAGATGATCACCTTGATTCTGAATGGTATAGGTAATACCTTTTCGTTATGCAGTCGTCCTTCTTCTTACCGCATCTGGCTTTATTGAAACAGGATTCTGCACACGCACTAATGTAAGATTTAACGAATACGATACGATACGTTCCAGAGTCTTTTCTATGCCAAAGTGTCCACAGTCGTCATGATAAGCCTTGCATATTCGCCATCTGGCTGATCATGGTATTACAAATTTTTTCTCGGCATTCACCTTTCGATACAATCGGCTCGAATGGATAACGTAATTTTTCCGCAGTTGTTCCGCGATATCGGAACGAAACGAAACGTTATTTGAACGAAAAATCAGCCTATTTTTCGTTCAAAACCTGTACAATATCTTTCAGGATGTGGTCTTGTAGTTGTATTGCCATAACCCAGTCGTCCTTGACGTTGTTGTTCATGCGAAGAACGTTATCATTTCATCTACCAAGGTCATTTTGGACCCTGACCGATGAATACACTCGAAGTCAAATTTTTGTAATTTCAACCACCATCTTGCGACTCAGGATGGTAACGTTGATCGTACTTTCATTGTTGCTATTGCGTTGCAATCTGTCACGACTTGGAAAGGTTTGCCCAATAAATACAATCGAAATCGTTGAAGTGAGTCAACAATTGTTAAGCCAGTTCATGGCTTGAATATCTGCTGTTACATCGTTACATTGTCGGCTGTAGTAAAACACCGTTTTCAATACGTTGTCTTCCCGTTGAAGCAATACTCCTGATAGACAAACAGCACTTGCGTCAATATGTACTTCTTGCTCTTTGGCTGCGTCATATAACGTTAGTATTGGCTCATTCGAAATTGCTTCCTTTAGTTTCACGAATGCTGCTTTCTCTTCTTCCAACCACCTAAACGTTGTGTCGTTCTTTAACAGATTAGTAAGTGGACGGGCTATGTTGCTATATTTGTGTACGAATTTTCTAAAGAAACCCGTGACTCCCAGAAACTGATGAACTACAGTAAAGTTCGTGAGTGTTGGAAACTCTCGTATGCTTTGCGTTTTAATGTCGCCTAGTCTGATACCACTAACGTCAACAGTATGACCCAGGAATTTGACCATGTTTGTCATAAACGACCTAACCGTAAGGCTTGCATTCTTAATTGCTTCTAAGAACTCTCTTAATGCCTCCATTTCTTCTGCTACAGGAATTCGTGACAATAATCACTTCGTCAATGTAACTGATGATGTGATCTCGATGATGCAATGGCTTGATGATATTCGTAATGATCTGTTGAAACCACATAGGCGCGTTCACAAGACCGAAAGGCATTACATTGAACTGATAAAGCAATTCGTGTGTCAAAAATGCAGTATACGGTTTGCTTTTTTTATGTAATGGTATTTGATAATACCCCGATGTTATGTCTAATATATTGAAATATTGTTTGCTGACAGTTTGGATAGTTGCTCATCCACGATCGACATTGGATATTGCTTTTTGATGGTTACAGCGTTGAGTGCACGATAGTCTACACACATGCGATTATCTCCGTTTCCTTTTTTCACTAAAAGGACTGATGCTGATACGCTCAAACAGGCTATTCGATGAATCCTTTTAAGGATCATCTGAATCCCAATTTGATTTACCTTGGCCCACCATCCCAGAGAGGCATAGGTGATCATTGGTACTATTACAGTTTTGTAAGACCACGCCATAATTTTAGGTCGTAGTCTCCATGTTTTACCATACAGCCTTTGGCAAGCGAAGGCTTTGTTCGTGATGTATGATAAATGGTTGTTCCAAGTAAGAGTTTTATCCAGGATTACTCCCAAATATTTCATCTCCTCAGAGAGTGTTAGTTCTGTTTCAAGATCCCTAAATTCAGCTTCCTCCTCTTCGTGAAGGGTACCAGCGTCGTTTTGCTAGGGTTTATCGAAAGTTCTTTCTCTTGACACCAGTTTTGTGTGATGTCAAGAGCCAATTGCATGCGCTCAGTTATGATAGAGTCAAATTTGCCTCTAACCATAATTATTAAGTCATCTACAAAGCCCTAAACTTCGTATCTGAGATCATCGAGAGTTTGTAAAAGCTCGTCAATGACCAATAACCATAGGAGCGGCGATAAAACGCCTCCTTGAGGACAACCATTGGTTGACTTGAAAATTAATTTTTCTGTCCTCTTTTCGAAAATTAATGTCCTGTTTTTCAGCATATTAAGAACCCATTTTCTGATCAGTCTATGAATTTGCTTCCTGGCTATACCTTCCTCAATCGACCTGAAAGTAGCATTATCAAAAGCTCCTGTAATGTCAACCGGTGTATAAAGAGCTATCTCTTTACCCTCTAATACCTGTTCGATTTTACTCGTTAGGCAATGCATTGCAGTCTCGGTCGACTGGCCTGACTGGTAAGCATATTGTTCAGTATAGAGTGGTGTATCTTTAAGATAAACTTCTCTGATGTACTGATCTATAATTTTTTCCATTGCTTTTAGGAGGAAGGATGTTAGGCATATGGGCCGAAAGGATTTGGGCGTGTGATCCGCCTTTTTCCCTACTTTCGGGATGAAAGCGACCCGAGTTTTTGTACATGATTTAGGCACTGCACCTAATTCCAGGCCTGAAAATTTAGTTAGAATTGGTGCTAATACATCAGCCCCTTGCCGGAGAAGGCAAGGTTTAATATCATCAACAGCCGGAGATTTAAATGGATTAAATGTGGAGATTGCCCATTTAGTTTTATTGACGGTATAAATTTTACGAGCCAGTGATAGTGACCTGCGTGTAGCCATAAAGAAACTGATATCCTCGATGCTTTCACTGTCCTCATCACTGCTTGGAAAGTGAGTGTCCAGCAGTGACTGTCTCGTTTCTTTCAGACTTCCCGTATAATTTCCGTGTAAGTGTAAAAATTCCAACTAAGTAATCTTTTTTGAGCGATTTGTGGAGTCTGCTAGCTACTGGGAGCGCCTTGATCTCGAATGACTTAAGTAACTCTGTATATGTTACAATATTCATAGTCAACAACGTTCTGGTTAAATTTCCATCGTTCAAACCATTTATGATAAAAGAGTTGATTGAGCGATCGTCTAGCTTTCCTCGTCGACCCATAGTTAACATCACGTAGCAATATTTTACGTAACTTACGCTTCTTTTTCGCTCAAAATCTCTGTAAATTTGACCACCTTATGTACCTTGGTACCTGTCGCCTGTAAGTTGTTTGTGCGTAGTAAATAATTTAGCTGCTTTACTTTAAGCGTCTGTAGCTTCACCATTTGTCCGATGCGATCCGTTCTTCTCTATGGTTTGTTCAATACACTTCCTTCGATGCGCATGCGGCAATTTCTTTCGTACAATTTCATTCCTATGTATGTACGAACATTTCGTTGCATTGCCTTGCTCTTATTTTCAACGTGTAGGCTTTCATGAGTATCCTAGCTTTTACTAGCTTCGTTTGCCATTGCTCTGTACGTGATCAACGTGGCGTTGTCATTTGCATGTTTAAGTGTCGTTGCTGTTGCTCTTTGCAAGAACATGTAAGCTTCTATAAGAATATTCAAGTTCCAAAGTATAAGAATGATATTCAGCATTTTAAGGTTTCGTAAATTATTACCAAAAATATGTTGAGAATATAGCGGATATGACACTGCAAATTAACAAACTACTCAGAAAAGGCGCAAAATAGGAATGGACAGAAAAATGACAGGACGCTTAAAGAGTTAAAGAAAGCAATTTACTCAGCGATACTGAGGAAAGGTATTCCACTATTGAAAAGGAATTTCTGACCATCGTATGGGCGGTGAAGGATAATCGAGCCTATATCCTCAGTAGAACATTCAAAATCTATACTGACCACCAGCTACTACGAGGAATTGTAAACCTAAAAGACCAGACATCACATTTGACACGTTTCAGGCATAAACCACCCGAATTTAATTTTGAGATAATCTATAAACTAGGTAAAAAGAATTTAAAAGCCTATGCACTCAGCAGAGTACCACAGCTGAAACCTGAAGTAACTATAATTAAGACTCGTTGTATGCGAAAAAAAAACACAGAAGAACAAAAGACAGAGGAATCTGAAAAAAATTACGCCGACGAGCAAGATCTGGATGAAGAAACAGAAAATAAAGAAAACTAGAATGTGGAGTTTCTAACCGAAAAAAAGGACGGTACACGCAGTTTCCACGATTCACCCTTAAGAGGACATCATGTTGCACTGAAAACTTATTTTAGAATTGGAAGGCAATACAAGTGGAAAGGTATGCGTAACCAAATTAAAAGTAACGTTAAAAATTGTAAAAAATGCCAAATCAACAAAAGTTCAAGACTTACCAAAATGTCAATAATATTGACCGACACACCTTCAAGAAGATTCGAAACGGTTTATATGGACCACATCGGAAAATAAGTACATTCTTACTTTCAAGATAATTTTTCAAAATTCTTTATTTGTGTAGCTATTCCTAATGCAAATACTTCTCTAGAAAGAAACTACCGACCTCTAGCAGAATACCTTATGAGTTTTGCCAAAGAAGATGGAACTGGGACCAGTGGCTAGCATCAGCAATGCATGTTCCGTGAAAGTCACCAATAAGAGTGGACGTGTTTGATAGAGTCGGAAAAGTGATTGTTTTCGGTAAAAAAAACAATTTTATATTTTGCGAAAAGATGATAAGAAACTCAAGGAGTTATTTCGGTGATTTTTTTTTTTTTTTTTAGAAAAAAAAAAAATAAAATAATATCGTTTGCAAACATTTTGTTTATAATATTTATAATATGAGTGTTCAGCGCTCTCCTCTCCGGCAACGGCAATCGCCTGTTAATGTGTGTGTAAACAATAATTTGCAATCACCCGCGCAAACCCCTCCGATAAGAGCATTATCAAAAAAAACAGTTGATACACACTGCACAAGTGAAAGTAACAGTGCAAATCTTTTGCCTGTACATATTCCTCACTATAACACTACATCAAAATTTGCAACAACAATAAATACAGACAAAAGAAATAATTTGTTCTCTCGTGATATACTATCTCCCTCTATACCGTGGAGTGTACAATGCGCTTCTCCTGCTGTAACACCAACAGCTACAACATCAAAGCAAACAAATAACGGCCTTTCTACTGAAGTGCATGACCCAGTAGTTAAAGCAACTAGTGCGATGACTAATAAAGAACCAGTTGCTGTTCAAACTGGAATTGATCGCTACATTACTGTAGTAAAGCGAAAAAGAAGTCCACAAAATTCAAAACAAATGAATTCAACAAAAATTCAAAAGCAGAACACTGCCCCTATTAGTTCGGAAAATAGATACGCTTTGCTTTCAGGTGATGAAAGTGCCGAAAATATTATCTCCAAGAAAAATTTCAAACCCCCACCCATTTTCTTAAGAGAACGCAACTCAGATAAGTTGATTTCTAGAATTACAAGTCTTATAGGACCAAAGAATTTCCACGTTGTTCCTATTCGCAAAGGCCAAATTGAGGAAACGAAAGTGCAAATCTACAGCGAAACTCATTATCGCAAAGTAATTGCGGAATTTGATGCTGTAAAAAAGAATTACTACACATATCAGCTAAAAAGTAGTAAGGGCTTAATCGTTGTACTCAAAGGCGTCGAACCCAACGTTGACATTAACGAAATAAAACTTGCCCTTCAGGAAGAAGGGTTTCAAGCCAAAACAGTATTCAACATTCTCAACAAGAGCAATATACCTCAACCGTTATATCGTATTGAGCTTCAGCCTGAAACAAAACCCCTAAAAAAAGGTGAAGTACACCCCATATATAAAATTCGATATTTATTGCATCGCAAAATCACAATCGAAGAACCCCATTAGAGAACTGGACCTCCTCAGTGCAGTAACTGCCAAGAATATGGACATACTAAGACATATTGTACCCTGCCAGCTGTTTGTGTGATTTGTGGAGATTTCCATAAATCAAACATATGCCCAAAATCTAATGGCGATGCTAGCATGAAAAAATTCAGCAATTGTGGAGGTAATCACACCGCAAATTATAGAGGTTGCCCAGTATATACAACCCTAAAGCTAAATTTCTCCGCTAGCAATCAACCTCTAAAACCAGTTGAGCAAACTCAGATAGCCAACTCACAAAATATTGATGCAACACAATTCTTCTCTGCAATCCCAAACAAGAGTCAAACCAACTCATACGCTAGCGTGTTAAAACAAAACCTACACCAACAAAGCAATGTAAATAATGAGCAGAAACACTCACTGCCCACCCAACAGTCAAGTACCCTTGAACATTTGCTTCAAACATTAATTCAGAATATGAACCAATTAATGTACTCAATGCAAACAATGATGCAAGAAATGATGAAAAATCAATCGATGTTACTCCAAACATTGCTATCCAGACCATAAGTTGTCTCAAGATATGCCACTGGAACGCCAACGGCTTAAGCCAGCACCGTTTGGAGCTAATTCAATTCCTTGAATCCAGCCAAATCGACATAATGATGATATCTGAGACCCATTTCACTGACAAAAATTTATACCAAATACCATATTACAAACTGTACACCACAAATCATCCGCATGGTAAGGCACGCGGAGGAACTGCCATATTGATAAAAAGCAGAATAAAACATCATGTTCTCGAAGATTTCAGTAGCGTCTACTTGCAAGCAACATCTATATGTCTAGAAGAATACATCTCTAAGCTAGTAATATCTGCGATATACTGTCCCCCAAGATACAGTATTACCGAACAGCAATATAAAGAATTTTTCTCAACTCTTGGTAGCAAATTCTTGGTTGCTGGCGATTTCAACGCCAAACACACTCACTGGGGCTCCCGCTTAATAACTCCAAAAGGCAGAAGACTATGTTCAATCATCACTAACCACGGATACGATGTTATTTCAAATGGTCAACCGACATATTGGCCGACGGACAAGAGGAAAATACCCGATCTCATAGACTTTGGAGTCGCCAAAGGTTTGCAGATGGAAAATATCTCCACAGAGTGTAATTATGATCTATCATCTGATCACTCACCCACGGTAATATTTATAAAATCACCAAGCCCCCAAGGCAATTGCATTAGAAGGAAAATAGACTGGTTAAAATTCAAGAAATATATAAATTCCCATCTTCCTCTGAGTACTGTATTAAGAAATGGACACGATGTAGACTCAGCACTCGAAAAATTCAACCAGCTGCTCGCATTAGCTCTCAGCTCAGCCACCTGCACAAAGGTATGCAAGCAATCAAACTATAGCCCATACACACCAGCCGATATTGAATTGCTAGTAAGATAGAAAAGAAGACTCCGAAGACAATGGCAAGAATTCAGATCACCGAATCTGAAAACACAGCTACAGCACTGCACTCGAAAGTTAAAGCAAGCCTTAAAAAATAAAAACAACAAAGAGTTAGAAGAGCACATAGCGAAATTAACACCTGGTGAAGCGTCAGACTACTCTTTGTGGAAATCAGCAAAAAATTCAAATCGGCCAATTCTCACTGATTCCCCCATCCGTTTGAGTGACGGTAATTGGGCTAGAAGCAACTGTGAGAAGGGTTTGGCTTTTGCAAACCACCTAAAAAGTGTGTTTACACCCAATCCACCCTCTTCACAGTCCTCATTACCAATATTAACTTCTCAACCTTGCTCAATAACGCTCAAAATTAAAAAAAAGGACATATTCAAAGCAATTTATAAAGATTTAAACCCAAAAAAATCACCTGGTCCAGATAAAATTACCGGTAAAATGATAAAAGAGCTACCTCCGGCTTCAGTAATTCATCTGATGCACATTTTCAATGCTATCCTTCGTATTAAACACTATCCCAAATGCTGGAAAACTTCAAAAATTATTATGATAGCAAAACCAGGAAAAGACCCTACAAAAGTTGCATCGTACAGACCTATCAGCCTCCTGCCTCTACTTTCTAAAGTATTTGAAAAGCTACTTGTCATGAATATAACTCCATTTATTAATCTCAACCAACTGATTCCTCAACATCAGTTTGGATTTAGAAAACAGCACGGCACAATAGAACAAGTCCACCGCATTGTAACTCTGATAAGGAACACTTTTGAAGAAAAAAAGTATTGCTCAGCTGTCTTTCTTGACATCACTCAAGCTTTCGACAAAGTATGGCACGATGGCCTTATTTACAAACTCAAACTATTACTGCCTGCAAATGTCTCCTCATTGCTTAGTAGCTACCTCACGAAAAGACAATTTCTCGTACATCACAAGGATTACACAACAAATCCATTGGATATTCACGCTGGCGTTCCTCAAGGAAGCGTTTTGGGCCCCTTACTGTATCTCTTATACACTACAGATATGCCCAGCAATAACCATACATTTATATCGACCTTTGCAGATGATACGGCAATATTGTGCTCTCGCTCTAACCCCATAGAAGCTACTAAACTCCTGCAGACTCATATCGATTTTCTCGAAATCTGGCTAGCAAAATGGCGTATAAAAGTCAATGAATCAAAGAGCGTACATGTAACCTTCACGCTAAGGCCAGATACATGTCCCCCACTTAAAATTAATGGCCAATCAGTTCCACAATGTTCCTCAACAAAGTACTTGGGTATTCACCTCGACAGAAGGCTGACCTGGAAAAATCACATAGAGGCAAAGAAAACTCAGATCAAGCTTAAAATTAATCAGTTATGGTGGCTGATACACAAAAGATCAAAGTTGAATCTCGAATACAAAGTGCTATTATATAAAGCAATCCTGAAGCCAATCTGGACTTATGGTATTCAGTTTTGGGGCACCGCATCTCCCTCAAATATCGAAAAATTGCAGCGAATACAATCCAAGTGTCTGCGAATTATTGTAAACGCGCCTTGGTATATGAGGAACGTTAACATCCATCGAGATTTAAATGTACCCACAATTTCTGAGGAAGTTGCAATGTCTTGCAGAAGCTACATTCAAAAATTACACAGTCATCCGAATCCCCTTGCTAGGCAATTGTTGCTGAGCACGGGGCATCGTCGATTAAAAAGAAAAGACACACTGAATATGCTGTGAAATTGCTATACCTCGTGACTCAACAAATTGTGATGGAACGTTGGGAATATCACATAATTTTATTTAGTTTGTAAGATTTGATTACTTATTGTTAGTTTCTAAGTAATTTTAGAAAGATCCAATAAAAAAGCTTGTTAAAACAAAAAAAAAAAAAACAACAAAAAATTTTCACAACAAAGCAATGCATACGAGAACAAACCGAACACCTTCCAGTATACTATATGGCTTTAATACCGATATGCCAATGAATTTGAAAACCAAAAGAATACCACTGTATAACACAGAGAACGAAAACAAGGTATTAAAATACCAATTACAGAGGTCCTATGAACTAGTAAAGAAAAATCAGGAAAACGCAAAGGAAACTGTGCAAAAATTAGTATGACAAAGGGATTCACCCGATAACTTTTAAAATAGAAAAAAGTTGTTATTAACCCTAGAAGGGTAACTTTATTTTTTATCTTCTGAAAGTAATGTTCGTCGACTCTACGAAGTCTGTTTTAGAACTTTAATTTAAAAAAAGAATATATCATTAATTGAAACTAACTGTAAGAAACTAAAATTATACATTTATTTTAACAAAATTCGCCAATGTTGAGTTTTGTTGAGGAAAAATGTACATTACCAGCTAAATGTATGTAAACCAGTTATCCATGGTTATGTTTCGGTTCGTTCCATATATATGCTCGAAATGAATAAAAGTATTCACAAGGTAAACTTCGTCTTTTTTACGAAGTCTGTTTTCATTTTGCTGCAAAAAAGCACTTACGTCATGCTTACACCGCTTAACGTCGGTTAAACTTTAAAGCACAATTTGAACAAACGTCACTGCAAAAGAGAGTCCTATACGACAAGCGAATGGAGAGAAAAATAAAAAAAAATGCAACAGTTTTCGTCGAATCGACGAAGGTTACCCTTCCAGGGTTAAAAAATCAAACGAGTGAAAACAAATTTAGTCCCATTTGAAATAGTAAATATATACACTTCAGTAACGACTATTCAAATCGGAGGGAAAGGTAAAAAGTACCATAATAATTTAATAAAACCTTTCATTTCCTTTCCACCAAGTATGCATAAAAGTATGATAGCGAAATGTGCAAAATATTGATACACACACCATACTATATATAGATATACCAGAATCAAATTACAGACAACATAAATATAACACCAGCAAACGCAGAAGTATGAGAATTTATTATTTTTATTTGTTTTTGGCATGACAGTGTAAAATTTCTAGACGCATAAACACATCCCAACAGACACATGATAATTAACATAAAATATTTTCAAGATACAAAAATGTTTTTAAAGTATACAATTTCTATATGCAAGAAATAATACATCATTAATCAAATGACTTTTTAATATATTGTATCGAGTTTCGAGTTATTGTTAATAGCACGTATAATAGTAGCATCGCAACGAATGTCAACAAAAAGAAATAGGCGATAACTAGAATAAGCCGACAAGAAAGAAAGAGCAGAAACTAGATTACCATAAAGGAAGATTATAGAGTGTTGCACAGAGTATAACCAGGGCTAGTTTGTTAAGAGAAGCTCAGCCAATGAGCCCTTCGGAGCTTTAAGCGCCACATATTTTTTTTTTTAGTTTGTTAAAAAGTGGATTAATTCGATTACGAAAATAATAGAGGCAACATAAGACCGTCAATTCAATTTCGAAAGTGACCGAGGCAACATAACACGATATCCAGTTAAAGTAGCAAGTGATTGTAAATAGAAAGTATTGATTAAATAAATTGTTATTGCACATAGTTGGAACAAAATAAATGTTTGCATTAGTTAAGATCGTGTTTGCAACAGATTAATAAGAGCCTTCAGGATTTTGCTTCCGATGTTGTGCGCTTATGTTATTTTGCGTTCTCCGTTAATTCGGAAGAATTCGTCGAAAACATAAAAATAGACGTATTCGTCGACGGAATACGCGATGGAGAGACTAAGCGCGCCCTAATAATGTCACCAAGGAATACATACGCCGAAACAGTTAGTAGTATCTTGAAGTACAAAGTCTCCAGTTTAATGTGTGGACCAATGCCACAAGTACGCCAACTAGAGGTAGAAACATCAGATCTGGTTGAAGCATTGTATCAGGCAGTCAAATCAGTAGTGCAACTTGAAGGAAGAACAAGTCGACGCGAAAACAAATTTACTGGTGAGTGCTTCATTTGCGACAAACGAAGACACATAACGCTGGATTATCAGCAATCGGTTATGAAGTTTAAAGCAAGTACAAGGAATCAATGAAAAAACAAGTTTACTGGCAAGTGCTTCATACTCCTGCTTGCTCTCAAGCAACCGAAATTTAATTCTCAAGGACAACGAAAAAAAGAGCGAGATGTAAGTCAACGCAGTAATGCTGATACTCCATCTCGTTGTACTTGAGCCGTCGATAGGAAACATTGTTCTCGAGTAAGAAACCAAAATTATATTGCCAATCTACGACTTAAAAATTTCTTGCTTGAAGCATAATGGACTACTATTCTGTGAGTTTTTATTGCTATGTGTCATTTAGTTTGGTTACGGCGTCATTAGGAACAAGTCAACCTTTTGTGTGCGTTGCGATTTTTACTATGGATAAAAATATCGAACAAAGAGTTTGTGTGGGTACTTATTTGACAGAATGTATATATTCTATTTTTTTTTATATATTCTAGTGAAACGCGTATACTTCTATTTCAACGGAGTTTATATCAACAATAAAAAAAGTAAAAAAGTTGGAAAGTGGAGAGAAATAGTGAAGGAAAATAGAGTACGGAAGATAGAGAAATAGAGAGAATGAGATCGAAAAATAGCTGAACGAATAGAGTTATACTAGGGTTGCTAACTTTATTCGGGCAGTGCGCGATACACGTCTTCTGGCGTAGACATTCCCTTGCAGGAATACTGCAAAAGAGACGGAACCTTCACTCGAGACGGAGGGAATGAGAAAAAAATTATATAATAAGTAAATACAAATAAAAATACGTTATTTCATATACTTAAAGTTAATCTTAAAAATACTTAAAATTAACTATAAAATATTGGGATTTTGAATTCAATTCGCATTCAAGTTGATCAGCATCACCAGTGAGGGAGTTCAAGCCGGGATTTGAGATTTTGACTCTTGTAATAGTGAGACAGAGCCCTCGAGGAGGGATGACGCATGTTAGATGCAGCACGTGGAAAACATCACGAACTGAATGGCAATAGATCGACTTCTTCAATGCGAATGCTTTTCGATCTTCAGAAAAAGGGTTGCTAAGCTCGACAATAGCGGTCAAAGCGATTAAGCGTTCAACGAGTGTGGTTTGTAACTCCTCATGGTAATAGGAACCATTCAGTCTAATGTAGGGAAATGGCAAAAATCCTTAGGGAGAGATGAATACTGAGTGTGGGCTGTTGATTGTTGAATGTAGTACGTGGAATGTTGATTGGTGTAAGTTGATTCAAGAGCGTTAATTTGAAAGTGTTGTCCAATGTTTATTGGTGTATAGATCGGGGTTGGATCTCACCATCTCAGGTGAACAGATTCTCAGGGCTGGTCGTAGACCAGATCAAAGGGTTCGAGAAGTCAACGTAGTTGACAAACCTCGAGCTCGTAGAGCACTTGCAGCATTAATAATTCCAACTTGTCGGGATTGCCAGAATATGTAACACTCGTGACACGTTCTAAACTAGGATAGAATCTGCGTGTCTTGGGTTCATGATGACTAGACTCATAAATATGTAGCAAATAATGTGAAAATAATACATGGGATTATTCACACGCATATACACTATGCCAGTGCATAGTTCCATTGAAGCTTCGTAGAAGTTCGGGAATTAACTCGGGCAGTTACAGTGAACTGAACAATGTGAGAGTGGGATGCGTATGGCGGTCAGTATTATGTAGTCTGACAAAACGTTGCTACATAATACGGGTGTGGCATCAGAGGCTTATATATTGCTCAAGCCACAATCTTCGAATCACCTTTTACGTGACAACAATTTTGGGGGGCTAGTATTAGGCGGGATCGAATGTGTTGCCATTCGAGTAGAAGTCCTCTCGTTAACTGAACGAACCTTTTTTGGGGAGTGATGCGCAAAACTTGATAAACCGTTGAATATCGTTGTATGGGAAGTATTACGTCTTGTAAATACTTTTGACGGGTGTTGTCCTCTTCTTGGATGAGATCTGTAAGATCGATCCTTTGTATCTGGGGGGAGCATTGTATTATGGCGATCTTTCCGCTTTGCTCTCGGGTCATGCCGTGCTCTGTGAAGCAGGGAATGATGTTGCTTCCCATGACGGCATGAAAACTCACTGTGGCATTTCGTAAGGGTATGCGATGTTGCCAAACAGTTTATGGAAATCTTCTGCTGACGCACAAAGATTATTCTCTCTTCAATCGTAAGTTTGGAGAATAGTGTGCTTCTTGTTCGGGTGCTTATCGCATTTAGTACGAGGTGATGAATGCGGGAGTTTGTCAAAATGAATTTGGTTTTGAAATGATGAAACCATTCTACGGGATGTCGAATTCACTGGTGGGAAGATTGTCGTGATGGGTACTGTATTCAAAGCTGTATTATGTTTTTTCTTCGTAACAGCTGGCAGCTGAGAAGTGCAAGTACGCTGACAAGAACGTTCAGCTGATGTTTCGGTGGGAGTTGCATCACAACCAGTGCTGGAAGCATTCTCTAGCCTATGAAGTAGGGAATTGTGTCTTTGTCGACACAGTGAGCATGTATACCGGCCTTTACATTTATTATAATTGTGAGAATTTGCCAAACAGTTGGTACACAGTTTGTGCTTTTTAACTACGTTGTAGCGTTCATCAACCAACAACTTCAGAAAATCGGGACAATGGCGAAGAGGGTGTGTCTTTCGGCACAATGGACAACCGTGATTTTCAACTTTAACGTGATAGGTGTTAATTCTTCTGGGAGTCGTTGGAGGAGTGTTCGATAGCCTGGGAGGGTCGAACCGTACGGGTTGCCGATTCGATGCATGGCTGAATGGCCAATTCTGTGGCTGGCTGAGTTGCCGAGAACCACTTCTGATATCGGAGACCGATTCCAAGGTCTGATACCGCTCTGTTAAAAAGGCGTCGAAGTCATTCCAATTAAGGATTTCAAGTTTATTTTTTAATGATTGCTCCCAAAGACACAAGGTGGTATACGGGAGTTTTATGGAACACAAATAAACAAAAATAGCGTCCCAGTGACTTGTGTCAATGCCTAAGAGCTTTAAATTCATAATGCAATCGCTTAGTGTTCGCTGTAAGCGCTTCAAATGCGGGCCGGTTTCTTGAGTTACCGGTTGGAGAGTGAAAAGGGATTTCAACTGTAGGTTGACGAGAATCCTTTTATTTTCATATCTATGCCAAGCTAGTGCGAAGTCATCATTAGTCAAGGGAGTAGACTGAATGATGCTATGTGCTTCACCTCGGGTTTTTTGTAGCAAGTGGTATAATTTTTCCACTGGCGACAGACAGAAGTCACGAAAACTTGGACAGGAAACATAATCGCCCGAAAAACACTTAGTGTCACATGGAGGCAGCTGTATTATGGGGGATAAAGGTTGAGTATTTACGGGTGAATGCGGAATGTGGGTGAATGCGGAATTGCGGGAGAAGTCGAAACTGCGGGGGATGCCACCTCGGAACTCAGCTCGTGAAGAACAGCAGGAAATGAAGGTTGACGAGGTATGTTTTCAGCGGGAGAAGAGGAAACTGCGGGAGGTACCACTTCGGAACTCAACTCGTGAAGATTAGCGTTGATTGCAGAGAGGCACCGGACATAAGAGGTTAGGCACTCCGTATATGCCTCTTTAATTTGATTAACGTCAACATCTTCAGCTACTTCCTCTGTCATGAGAGAGTAATATGCCGTTTTGCAATCACTCCATAGGGATTGGAATTGGCTTTTCTGAGCCTCCTATTTTTGTTATGAGCTTCTGGGTTGATGGCATGAAAATTGCTATCAAATTCAATAATATCTTCCACGGTAGCTCTGAAGAGATCGTAAGCCGACATCCTTTTAGCAATTGTAGAATCCCAGATATAATTCCGGATATGCCTGTTCGCACGATTTATCAAAAAATTGGTTGCAAAAATGTGCCCGGAAAGAGATTAATCCGAAAGACGTAGTCTTCCGTAACGAAATTGAAGGTTATACTAGTGGGCCAACTTATGGAAGGTATGACCTTGAGTTTATTTTAAATTCATATTCGATCGCTCTGAATTCCGGAATTGACGTAGGAAGATGTAATATAATTAATTCACAGTCAATAAAATTACCCAATTATAATGAGCCGGGGTGATATTTACGTATAGAAAACTATTATCCGATGTGTATAAACACGTTTGGGAACCACTGCATACTACTTTCTTTATCTTGTACTGTATTATCTTGCACAAAGAACTCAATTATTTGATATTCGTTAACACTGTAGCAACTTAGGGTTGAGAGTGACTCTTTTTCACACTGGGTATTTTTCAATAGAAAAGACAGTGTACAATTGTTATTGCAATTACATTTCCTTTATAAAAAAACACCAGCCAATGCAATTATATTTTGTTGCTATTACAGGTATATGCAAAACAAAAAATTGGGAGTTAGAAATTTAGCAACAATATACACTACCGCTATATTTGTGATCAAACGCAGGTATATTAGTCGAGCCAAATCAATGCCTTTTATTGTTGCCTATGTATGACGAAATACCTTTATTGCTTACCTTTGGGTGTGCTTGTTGTTAATAGTTTAGGGATATGCATGAACCATAGCAGGCAGTTGAAATGTGTCGCATGTGCGTTTGTATAATAAGGCGGTTGTTTTTGCAAATACACAAGGTAAAGGTATTGAGAAAAAAATGCAATATGTATGAAATTGTTATTGCCAAAGAAATATTTTTTGAATATTTTAATGTTGTTGCCGTTATCAGTCTTCGTGAGGGAAAAAACAACTTCTATTGGGAAAGTGTAGTTGTATTACTTATGCTTTGTTCTTCCTTTTGCAAAGCAAGAGACTAATGTTGTTATTATTAGTAAAGGGTTATCCATTTTGCGGTTTCAAAAGTAAATGTAAATAAAACACATATAAAATATTTTTTATCATGATATTTCTTTTTTATTATAAAGTTTGAACGTTCACATTATGTGTGAAATAGAGTTGGAGAACTATCGATAGTCAGCACCAGCAATAGTCAACGATAGTTTTTTTAAAACCATCGATAATAATCGATAGTTTTCGATAGTCACTTTTATTACAAAAATTTGTATAAAAATATCAAAATGATTATAATTATAAACTCTATAAACTGTTGAAAATAAATTTCGCTTCCATAAGCAACAATATGGGAAAATAATTGAGCGAAGCCAAAAATTAATTATTTTCCTTTACTTTTCCAACAGAAATTATAAAAAGGAAATCATATTTTTTTGGGTTTTTGATCATTTTTGTTCGTAGCTATCAAAATTTGCTTTAATTTTTGAAAAAATTTTTCAATCAGCTGTTTGATTTCTCCACTAAACAAAACAAATGACTAATCTACAGAAACAAGTTTTATTTTCAACAGCGTATCGGTCTTTAACTGAAACATTTTCATTTTATTCAATATGATATATGTATAAGTACATAAGTACATATTAATTTAGTAACCACAAATTTTTGTTTAAAAATAGCAAAATATTTATATTTTTTTCTTTAAGCCGAGTCCGGAAACTATTTGACCTGTTTTGCTGAACATGCGTTCTGATTCCACTGAAGTGGCGGGTACACATAGGTATTTTAACATAAGGGTCTTTATCAAATTAAACTCAGCTTCGTTCACCTGAATTAATTTAAGAAATAGTCAGTATTTTGTGGAAATAAGCACTAAAAAATAATAAAACTTACCTTCATCCACTGAAGAGGATCAGTTTCCTGAGATGCTATAGGTCTTTCAAGATACTGTCGTTTTATAATTATTGCATCTGATCGTACGGTACTGGTTTTTCCCATGGCCTTTTCTTCCAAAAAATCGAAAAATATTGGAGCTTGACTTTTGCTTTTAAACGTCACATCAATGTTAGGTGGCATTTGCTGATGATACTGCTTTACCAATTCGCTTTCCAGGCAAATCGATGCTTGCTCGGCATTTGAATCATACTGAAACCCGTCTTTTTTGAATCTTGGATCCAATATAGTAGCCATTCTTGTGACGGTCCTTTGTTCGTAGGCGAAAAGTCTTTTTCTAATTGACTCCAATAGATTCTGTTGGAAAATTATCCCTTCTGAAGTATTCAGGTTTGGTGAAAGATGATCCACTTTGCGGTAAAGTCCATAAACCATTGGTATTATTAAGGATACTGTAATATACTTTCCTCCTGAAATTTTTTCTGTTACATTTTGAAAATAACCCAAAATTTGTTCAATGTCTTTAAATATATTTATTTCAACGGCAGTCAATGGCAGCGGTGCCTTTGTAGTGGCTAACAGAACTTTAGATATAGCATCATTTGTTTTTAATATTCTTTCTATCATAAAGTAGAACTGTTCCATCTTGTAGGGGTTTCTTGTAACAAGCTATAAGGTGAGTCTGAATTTTGCGCTATCTTAAATTTTTCGTTTGCAATAGAGTTTTGTTTAAAAAATTTTACAATTGTTTTACATTTAGCAAATAATGTTTTCAAGCACGAATTATCATTTTCGATTTTTAAATCGTCTTGCACCACAAGATTTAAACTATGCGCAAAGCATGGTAGATTTGTAATTTTCAAAATTTCACAAGCTTTTACCATTGTGCTTGCATTATCCGTTACAATGCAAGCTGTTTTTTCTATAACATTCCAATTGGTTAAAACATCTTTCAATGTATCAGCAATATTTTGAGCCGAATGATTAGTTAAATCAGATAGTTTTGTTGTGGCTAGTGATACTGTTTGAAGGGTATAATTATGAATGAAATGGCATGTCACTGTTAAAAAATTATCGTTGGCACACGATGTCCAACAATCACATGTGACTCCAATATCCGTAACGTCTTTTAATATTGCTTCCAACTTAGCGACACTTTTTTCAAACATATCTTTCATTAGTACATCTCTAACTTGTGTTTTACTCGGAATTCTGTATCGAGGATCTAATATTTGACAATAACGTACAAAACCTTCATTTTCAACAATGTTAAACGGCTGCACATCCATCGCAATCATCATAGTTAATGCTCTGTCAATGTCTTTTTTCCGTTTCGAATTGCTGTCATATTGGATGGCTCTGTTAAAATAAGAAGCAACTGATTGCATGCCTGATCTGCAGCTGCTTTTTGCAGTACTGGTTACATAAGTCCTGGAATCCGTTAAAGGAACATCCAAACCTGGATGAAACCTTTTTAAGTGGTCTTGTAAATTAGACGTGTTACCGCTCGTCTTGTATTCTTTTCCACATTTAAGACACTTGGCAAATTTCTTATCCTCCGACTTCTTAAAATATTTCCAAACTCTTGAAATTCCATTTCTTCTTTTGCATGTTTTGCCTTTCTCTCTTAAAGTTTCCACGTCCGAGTCTGTGCTGCTGAAATCGCACGACAATATCTCAACATTTGAAGCACTAGGTGCGAGCGAACTGCGCCTTTTTCCTTATAGCCAAGACAGACGGCAGCCTAATTCCGGATTACCGGCTCACTTAATCCGAATAAAATAATAACCTGACAGACGGCAGTATTGCGGATTAACTAAACGGCTGATTGCTCTTTTAATAGATTTGTTCACTTACATTACTATCACTATCAATTTTTGTCGTCTGTCACTCTCGATATGAGAAAATCTACCAGAAGTACGTGAACTGAAAACTATCAGAAACTTGTAAATTGACATTCACAGTTCTTAATTGACAGCTGGATTTATTTGTTCGCCAACGCTTTTCATGTTGAAAACTGTTAACAGTTGTTGAAAGTTTTTTCTTAGCGAACACACCTAATGGTTTGTAAAATGGACGGAAAAAAATTGACAATAGACAATTTTCAGCGGTGTTGCCAGCGCAAATTGACCTAATCCTCTTTTATTTTGAGAATTAACTCATAGAGTTTATGCGGATTAGCTGCAGTTAATGCCCGAGTTAATTCGAATTAACTCGGTAATCCGGAATTAGGCTGCCGTCTGTCTAAGCTATTAAATGAAATACAAACGTTGTAAACTTACTTTACATTTATGCTTAGATTACTCCATAATTATCCATTTCACTTATTTGGAAAAATTTATCCATTTTTCGCACAAAAAAGACAACTTGTCAAAATCAGCATCACAATTATAAACGCGCCATTTCTCAGTGGTGTGTAACGCTTGCATTTGTTGCAAAATTGTGTACATAAAAACTATCGATGGCGCAGGGTGACTATCGATGGTTGCTCGATAGGGACGAACCATCGATAGTGCCGATAGTGCCATAGATAGTTCTCCACCTCTAGTGTGAAATACTACATCATTTAAATGACCACCACGCGAATTGTTGCAAGCATCGATTCTTTTGAGGTAATTTTCGACCACTTTTTAACACATATTGGGCGGTATCTCAGCCATAACGTGACGAATGTTGGTTTTTAGGTGCTCAAGAGTTAAAGGTTTATCTGCATAAACACGGTCTTTCGCGTAGCCCCACAAAAAAAAGTCAAGCGGTGTCAAATCGCATGATCTTGTTGGCCACTTGATATCGCCACGACGAGAAATTACGCGGCAAGAAAATTTCTCTTGCAATAAAGCCATATTCGCTCGAGTTGTGTGGCATGTGGCACCGTCTTGTTGAAACCACATATTCTCTAAGTCGTATTCTTCAATAGCAGGCAAAAAAAAGTCGGTTATCATATGACCATAACGATCCGAATTGACGGTGACAGTCGTTCCATCGTCGTTTTCGAAGAAGTAAGGTCCAATCACACCTCCGGACCAAAGAGCGCACCAAGCAGTGACTTTTTGTGGATGTAGTGGCCTCTCTTCAATTACTTGAGGATTCTCAGAACCCCAAATACGACAATTTTGTTTGTTAACATACCCACCGAGTGAGAAATGTGCTTCGTCGCTGAAGAAAATTTTGTTCGAAAAATCGCCGTCCACCGCCTGTTGTTCAAGCACCCATTCGACGTATCTACGACGTTGTGAATGGTCAGCTGGCTTCAGTTGTTGTGTGAGCTGGATTTTATATGGATATAGGTGTAGATCCAAATGCAAAATACGCCATAATGTGCCGTAAGACAGTCCTAATTCCTGAGAACGACGAGGAATCGACACATTCGGGTCTTCGGCAACACTTTCACTTACAGCAGCGATATATTCGGTGGTACGAGCGAAACGATGATGCACAGGCCTTACAATATCTGTAACCGATCCAGTCTCTTCATATTTCTTCACAATTTTGCCAATTGCTTGCGTAGTTGGACGATTATGTACACCATAATCTCCTCTTAAAGCACGATATGTGGCTGTGGCAGAATCACCATTTTTGTAGTAGGTTTTTACAATTTTAATGCGTTGTGCGATAGTTAAGCGATCCATTTTCGCAAATGTCAGACTTTGAACTGAAAAAGAAAGAAATTGTTTTAACAACTCAGTTTGACAGATGTCGAATTCTAGCCCTATACTTTTGAAACCGCGAAATGGATAACCCTTTACATTATTGGCAATAATGTTTTTCGTAGAGGGGTGTATGCGGGGCGATACGACTGATATGATAACACTTATTGGTTATGATGGAGATGCGTTGATGTACTTATAGGTTTTTACTGAGAGATGTTCAAGGGATTAGAAAACAAAATTTATGTAGTAATAAAACACCAATATAAACCAAATGGGGGATCGTTCAAAGGTGTAGTCTCTCTTGAGATCACTTGATATATTTTTTCTTTATCTCTTCTCTTATCAATATGTACTTATGTAAATGGTATGTGCAATATGTGGGATATGATTTCGGATATTGTTTTTGCACATATACCAATTAACAACACTTCAAATAATGAGAAGAAGAAGAAAATAAGCGGGAAATAAAAAATAAAAACAAAATAGATCAACCAAAAGTGCGTTTTGCCGTCGGCAAAACAATATCTATTGTATCACAATATATTATGTTGTAATTTCTTAATTTTTGCAACTATATGGGAGAATTTACTAAGCAGAATGCAATATTTAACTCAGCGAAAGATTCGCTGTAAGTTATTGGGATATTTAAGCGGGATTTGTTATAAAATGTACGTTCGACGTACTCATAAATATTGTAGCCAAAAATTAAGAAATCAACAATAATTGTGCTGCAACAATGTTATTAAATATTTCTTGTTGATTTTATCGGGATATGACGGGATATATTTTTGATTGGTTATATGTATGTATGTAAAGACAATCAACAATTGGGTATACATATGCACCTTAATTTTCATACATATGAGTTCATGTATATAAAAAACAGGGAGTACACGAGAGTTATACACCGTATACAAATGTATCACAAGACCATACCTTGATGGGCAAGATTGTCTTACCACACGTTGCGAGCCTGATCCGGCTCGAAGGATAAATGTTTCAGCGGGGAGCGAATGTATGCCGGTGGGTTCGCTGAATGTGGTGCACTTGCCTTCTGGTTGAGTTGGATGTGTAGCTATTAGCGACGGTGACTGTGAGAGTCGTTGTTGTGGCACCACAAAACACTTCTTGTTCATTTGTATATATTTATTGTATATATTTAAACAATGTTGAGCACTTAATTTTAACTCTTGTTTAAAATTAAATATATTTCGTGTAATTAAAGGGAATCGAGTTATTACATCGAGAGGGAAAAATATCGCGCACTGCTCGAGAAATCGGTGTTTTTATATATTTTATTTTATTTTTATATATTCTAGTGAAACGCGTATACTTCTATTTCAACGGAGTTTATATCAACAATAAAAAAAGTAAAAAAGTTGGAAAGTGGAGAGAAATAGTGAAGGAAAATAGAGTACGGGAGATAGAGAAATAGAGAGAATGAGATCGAAAAATAGCTGAACTAATAGAGTTATACTAGGGTTGCTAACTTTATTCGGGCAGTGCGCGATACACGTCTTCTGGCGTAGACACTGAGTATCACAATGCTTCCAGTGGAAGGCATTTGGGCATTATTAAAACCGTCGAGAAAATAAAGATAAGATTTTATTGAGTTTGACGCCATGACCATGTCGTTGATTGGATTAGGAAATGTGAAGAATGTGCAATGGACAAAGGTCCCACTAATATGACTCGAGGCAAAATGCACCTGTAGGTGCTCCATTTGAACGAGTTGCTAAGGATATAGACGGACTATTTCCAACAAGCAACGAAGGAACAAGTATGTTCTGGTGGTTAAAGATTACTTCAGTAAATGGCCTGAAGTATACCCTATTCCAAATCAAGAAGCTAGTACAGTTGCCGATGTATTCGTCAACCAATGGATTGCTTGTTTTGGTGTACCGATGGAGTTACACTCAGACCAGAGTCGTAATTTCAAATCAGTTGTATTCCAAGAGATGTGTCGTTGGGTATATCGGGTATACACAAAACTCGTACAACACCTTTGCATCCACAATCTGATGGATTGGTAGAACGGTTTAACCGAAAATTGGAGGAGTATCTGAGAAAGGTGGTAGATAAATACTAACAAGATTGGGATGTGCATATATCAATGTTCCTCATGGCATATCGATGCCCACAACATGATATGACGGCCACTACACCGTCAATGGCAATTTTTACAAACGAGTTAAGACTGCCAGCTGATTTAAAATTTGGGGTCTCTACTAGCGAAAAGCGGGAACAGTTGGATGATGTACACCAGTTCATCAGAGAGCGGCTGCAGATGATAAGCGATAAGATGAAGGCCAGGTTTGGTTTGAGAGAAAATGAAAAAGGGTTCTATGAAGGGGAGCTTGTAATGCTTTATAATCCAGCGAAAGAAAAGTCTGTCCCCTAAACTACAGACTAAGTGGGACCAAAGTGGGTGCCGTAGCTCAGTGGTTAGTGTGTTCGCCTTCTGATCTGTAGGTCGTGGTTCAAGCCCCGGCTGATGCATAACAAATTTAATATCGTTAAGATTTTTCTTTCGAACGGTACCCACCTGTCGGCAACTTGCCGTGAAAAAGCTTCTTAAAGAACTCTGTGACAAAGCTCAGAAAAAGTGATGTCACAAGTGTTCTGCCGTTCGGAACCGGCTAAAATAAGTAGGTCCCTTCTAATATTGTCCAAAATTTAAGACGCACAACAGTAATGGAAGAGAAGCTCGGCCAATGAGCCCTTTGGGGCTTTATGTGCCACATATTTATTTTATTTATTTTAAGTGGGACCATATGAGATACTTACGAAAAGTAATGTCATGGTGTATCGTATTCAACGTGCCTGGAATAAAAGGGCACAATTTAAAGTAGTACACTTGGAACGACTTGCGCCATATTAGGTGGAAGCGTAGATACTTGTTCGGGACGAACAAGGTTAAGAGGAGGGTAGAGTAACGAGTATCGATGGTTATTCATTGTGAATTGTGAATAACATAAATAACGGAAGCATCGAAACGAATGTCAACAAAAAGAAATAGACGATAACCAAAACAAGCTAACGAGAATGAAAGAGAAGAAACTAGATTACGATAAAGGAAGATTCGGGAGTGTTGCTGAAAGTGATCGAGGCAACAAAACCCGATATCAAGTTAAAGTAAATAGAAGTGATTGTAAATAGAAGTATTTATTAAATAAATTGTCATAGAAGGAAATAAACATAATCATCTAAAAAATGTGAAGGTAGACGCAGTATCAAGGCTTCGGGTGGAATTTATCGCGATGAATTGTAATTCGGTGTGTGGCGGAATATCATTAAAAAGTAAATAAGTATAGAGGATGCATCCAAAAATAATATTTATATACACTTAGTAAGAGTATACACTTATTATTGCTCCAATAGTTAAACACTTAGACTTGGGGTACACAGTGTCACATCGACAATTTTGCTTGGCAGTACGGCACACACTAAAACCACTTTGTAAGCTATTGTTCATACCATTCCATAAATAATTACCAAAATGTTAATTTTGAATCGAATTATTGGACGCATTAGGCACCAGCATCAACCCACAAGCACACCAAAGCAACTTTCGGTCAAATCCTCAATAACATTCTAGATTACTTTATCAATCCTAATTTATTATTAGAATTATCGATCAATGTACCCCAAATATGCACCTTATATATATATATTGAACGTCGTTTGAATATAGTGTTCCAATATTAAACTGATTGAATTACTGTCCTCTTTCGAGCAGAATACCCGTGTTTACGGCCTCCTCTACTAACTCTTCTAACGTGCCCGTTCTACCTAGCATATGAGTTTTTAGCAATGGGTCTTGAAGGCCTGATATAAAAGATGTCCTCGCATACCTCTCCACCTCTTTTAACAACGCTTGGTCTCCGATCCCACCGTATCTATTCTTAATACACTGTATCGCCGTTGATTCTAAATCACCTAATCTCCTTGCAAAAACACGTATATCTTCTTGAGGTAGTTTGCGTGCGACTTGTATTTGATGCGTCAGCGGTTCCAGGCGAACGGTCTTCAAATATGTGTTTCGCAGAAGTGGATACAATTCTTCTATTTAGCGAATTTCTTACTTAGCACCAAGTTATAAGCATCACCATATAGTCGCTGTTTTATACAAGCTACAAAATCTTCCAACTCGTCGGGTTTTATGGTTTTAATTGCAAATTCGCACCCAGAAATGAACTGGGGTACTCCGGTCCTCAAATCTTTAGACTCTGCTCCAGTGAGTAGTGGGACTAGTCTACTGTCTGCACCTTTGATTTTATGAGCTGGAGTTTCTCGTATGTGCTATGTTGCTTAATCAGGCTTTACACGTAGTCGGTTGACTCGGTTATTGCAACGTCTAGTTCTATTGCTAATGCTTCAAAAGTTTTAGTGTCCATTTGATTTTGGTCATACACACAATATAATTAGGTCCTATACTGCGTTAAACGTTGAACGTAAAAAACCATTTGTATATATAAGATATTTCGCAGTATCCTACCGGCTGCGCCAAAATTATGTGTACTATTTTTCCACAACACTCACTAAGTACCTAACGGGTAGACTCAAGGATGTAACGCACAAGATTAGCACCTAGACCTAAATATCCTTCGAGTCTATCACACTAGTTAGTTGAAATAAAACTTTATCAATGATACTTGCGGCTATGGGAATTCGCTTTATTGCTGGTGTTACTTTCGATTTTGCACTTTTACTCTAATCGTAGTATTTACAATTTCTCACACTCTTATACTAATACTGGAGGGCCTCGTAAGGATCGCAGTATTTTACAATTTCTTACACGCTAGCACTTCGGTGCAAGGCTCACAACTGAAAAAGCGACTGCTTTCGGTAAGCTGGGAGCTTATATACCATTTTCTAACACTAGCCACATATCACTCTACCCTCATACCAACATATAACATACAATAATATATTCACACCACACGTGTATGCATGTATGTGTGTACATATGTACACGACCGATGCACTCCGCATGTGTGTATATACTACGTGAGAAAGCAACTTTTTGATATTCACACACATGAGTAGTCCGCGTGCTTTTAGTTATCATGTATGCTTACACAGGTATGCTTACGTAAGTGCAGAACTACGAATTGTGTGGGAAAGTGCTTTGTCAGCATTTTCACACCCAACTGCAACTCAGTTGGCTCAATGTTCTGACATTCCACAATTATAAGTAATATTAGCATGGATTGTGTATATCACATATTCGAGCAATGTTGGTATGTCTATGGATAAATATGTAGTTCTCAATTTCGGGAAATATGTCGCGAGGCAAAATATGCATATGTGCATATTTCATATTTTGGCTCGCAACACGTGCAATAACTTCGTTGTAAAAACTTTTGCTACTGTGCTAGATTCCGCATCAGAAATAGGTACACAAATGAAAAATTTTGAAAAATCATCTTGAAAAGTAAGAATGTACTTATTTCCCGATGTGGTTTCTGGGAGAATTCTCACCATAGCTCTGGTTGTCTTCTAAACCTGAAATAAGTTTTCAAAGCACCTTGATGCCCTCCTAAAGGTGAATCATGGAAGTTGCGAAGTATCGTCGATATATCCTTCTCATTAGTGAGAAGTTCCGCATTCTTGTTCTCCTAGTTGCTGGCATCTGTTGTTAACACAAAAGGTTTAGAAAAATCTGGGTAGGCTAAAATTGGGGGAGAGCAAATTGCTTGCTTCTGACATTTTTCTGTCCATTCAAATTTTGTGTCTTTTCTGAGTAGTTTGTTGACTGGCAATGCCATACTAGCCATATTCTTAACAAATTTTTGGTAATAATTTACTAAACCTAGTAATGCCTGAACATCTTTATTATTTTTGGCACAGGAATATTTTTAACACATTCCACCTTATCAGGGTCTGGTAATGCTCCTTCCTCAGTGCATTTATGGCCTAGGTAATTTATCTCTTTTCGTAGAAATTGCCACTTTTCTGTATTTAACTTCAGGTTATGTTTACATAAAAGTCCAAATATTCTTCGTAAACACGACTCATGTTGTGCCAAGTTCCGACCATAGACGACGATGTCATCTAAGTAGACAAAAAAATCTATACCTTGAAGTCCTGTTAGTACATGGTTCATTAGTCTTTGGAAGGTGGCAGGGGCTCCTCTTAAGACGAAAGGCATTCTATTAAATTCGTAATGCCCGACACCTGTACTAAAAGCTGTTTTTTCTCTATCTGGAGTCATTTAATTTCTTGAAATCTACTACTAGCCTCCATTTTCTTTTACCAACTTCTCACGATGAGCTGGGAATAATTATGTCGTCTTCCAACATTTTGTTTACTTGCTCATTGATTTCTCCCTTATGCGCTTCTGGTAGCCTGTACTGTCTTTGGTTGATTGGTGCCTGGTCTGCTTTTATTGGTATTTTGTGTTTTATACCTGTGGTGTGAGACAATTTGTCGCCTTCCAAGAAATATAAATCGTGGAATAACTTAAGTATTCAATCTATGGATCTCTTTTCCTCAATGTTTAAGTTTTCGTCTAGCTTAATTGTTTCTAATATTTTGGGTATTAGTTTCCTTAATATTATTTATTTTATGAGCTATGTCGTATTCTTCGTGTTCTGAATGATTAAATTTGATTATATTAATTTTAAGCTTATTATTTACAATATATGAATCTACATTCGTATTGAGAATTGGGACATAAAATGTGTTGTCCGTCACACTGCCCAATGTCTCACCTAAATATATTCCAGGAGATACTTCCTGTTTCTCTACTATAATTGTTTCGAAATTTGTATTTATTTTAATGGGGAATACCTTCATAGTTCTCCCAGGTAATACAACCTCACTGGTGTGTAGTATTCTATTACCCTCGTTCAATGGTTTGAGAGGTAAAGTCATCAAATGCTGTTTTCGTTCACCGAAGGAAATCAGCTTCGTTTTCATAGTATTGATGACCGATCGGTTCCATAAATTGTCTCTACCTAGGATACCATCAGCAGGTATCCCTCTCTCTTCAGAGATTAAGTGTAGTTCTAAAATCAAATCTTTAGTCCTCTCGTGTTGGACTGCTATTGACCTTAATGTGGTGACAAATCCTCCGAATGCACCACTAAGATTTTTCCTTAAATGTCGCTTCTTGCTAACAGATTCATCAATTACTGATGACTTTATTAAACTGGTATCTGCCCCAGAGTCTACAAGTAAAATTAGTTTTCCATTTTTTGCTTCCTCACATGGAAACTCAATGAACACATCACCTACATCAGAGACTCCCAAACAGTAGCCATGTTTGTTATTACTGGATGGGAAAGATGGTTCAACAATCCTGCTGGACGCTTGACTACCAACTTCCTCCATCTTGCTATCTAACTTGGAGGGTGTGCCAACAATCTCTAAGAACGCATGACTGACATCTTCCATTTCAACTGGCCTACTTTTAGCAAAATTTTGGGGTTCCCGGTTTATTGACCGTTTTTGGACCCCCCGCAGTTTCCCTGGGTTTTTTTCCATTCTTTGCGTTTTCAACAGTCGGCGATCTTGTGTCCCGGCTTCTTACAGAAAACGCATTTGGTCTCAGAATTTTCGCGATTAGGGTCTTTGCTTTCTTGACCTCCCTTACTAGGTGCAGGTGTTTGATTGCCTTTTCCTTGTGACCTGTTGTTGCTAAAAGGTGTGCATGACAAATTGAACTCATGTCCATATTTTTTACTCTTTACGCATGTTAGGGCATGTTTTTTCTCTTAAAACAGTCGTCTCTGGTGTCCCCCTTTTTGTCGCAGAAGGAGCAGGTAGGAACTTCCTTTGGATATTTTGAGGACTTACGTTATTATTTTGATATTTGTTCATTCCGAGTGTCATCTTGTCATTTCTGTTCTGGTGAAATGCCACTGTATTACTGGCCTCAGTCTGGTGAACGTCGTTTGAATATGGTGCTCCCATATTAAACTGATTGAATCGCTGTCCTCTTTCGAGCAGAATACCCGTGTTTACGGCCTGCTCTACTAACTCTTCCAGCGTACCCGTCTTACCTAGCATATGAGTTTTTAGCAATGGGTCTTGAAGGCCAGATATAAAAGATGTCCTCGCATACCCCTCCAGCTCTTTTAACAACGCTTGGTCTCCGATCCCACCGTATCTATTCTTAATACACTGTATCGCCGTTGATTCTAAATCTCCTAATCTCCTTGCAAAAACACGTATATCGTCCTGAGGCAATTAGCGTGCGACTTGTATTTGATGCCTGAGCGGTTCCAGGCGAACGGTCTTCAAATATGTGCGAATCTTGGGTAAGGCACAAGATTTGCACCAAGACCTAAGCTCCTAAATATCCTTTCAGACTATCACGCTAGTTAGCTGAAATAAAACAATTATACTTTATTAATTATACGACACTTGTGATTTTGGGTTTTTGCTTTATTCCTGGTATTACTTCCAATTTTACACTTTTACACTAATACTGGAGGGCCTCGTAAGGATCGCAGTATTTACAATTTCTTACACTTTTACACTAATACTGGATGACCTCGTAAGGATCGCAGTATTTTACAATTTCTTACACGCTAGCACTTCACAACTCGGTACAAGACTCACAACTGAAAGCTGGCAGCTTATATATCATTTTCTAACACTAGCCACATATCAATCTACCCACATACCAACATATAACATACAATAATATATTCACACCACATGTGTATGCATGTATGTGTGTATGTATGTACACGATCGGTGCACTCCACATGTGCGTATGTATGTACCCATTATGTGAGGAAGCAACTTTTTGATATTCACACACATGAGTAGTCCACGTGAGTTTAGTTATCATGGAATGTCTAAACATGTATGCTTACACAGGTATGCTTACGTAAGTGCAGAACTACGAATTGTGTGGGAAAGTGCTTTGTCAGCATTTTCACACCCAACTGCAACTCAGTTGGCTCAATGTTCTGACATTCCACAATTATAAGTAATATTAGCATGGATTGTGTATATCACATCTTCGAGCAATGTTGGTATGTCTATGGATAAATATGTAGTTCTCAATTTCGGGAAATATGTAGCGAGGCAAAATATGCATATGTGCATATTTCATATTTTGGCTCGCAACACATGCAATAATTTCGTTGTAAAAAGGTTTTGCTAATGTGCTAGATTCTACATCAGAAATAGGTACACAAATGAAAAATTTTGAAAAATCATCTTGAAATCCTGGTAATTCGGTGATTATGGTGCCCATGATGACGATGTGTTTCCTGCTGGTTATTGTCTGCTGTACTTAGTTTTTTCAATAGTTTTGTTGCAGCTTTTGTTATTGAATTCTAGTGATGAAAACAGTAACTTCCTCTTTATCAAAGTTCGGTTTTTGTTTCGGCAATGAGAGCGAGATTATTTACATTGGGTTGATCTTCTGGCTATTTTGTCATGGAAGTATTATCTGGATTGTTATTGTGGTTTTAAGTGATACTTGTTTTGGCGTGCTTGTGGGTTGATGCTGGTGTCTAATGTGTTTAATGGTTTGGTTCAAAAGAAACGTTTTTTAGTTTTTTTTCTTTTTTTTATGGAATATTATGAATAATAGGTTGCAAAGTGGGTTTTGTGTGTACCGCACTGCTAAGCAATATGATAACTAAACTCACGTGGACTACTCATGTGTGTGAATATCAAAAAGTGGCTTTCTCATGTACATCGATCGTGTACATAAGTACATACATACATACATACACACATGTGGTGTGAATATATTATTGTATATTATATGTTGATATGTTGGTTGATAGATATGTGGCTAGTGTTAGAAAATGGTATATAAGCTGCCAGCTTACTGAAGGCAGTCACTTTTTCAGTTGCGAGTCTTGTACCGAGTTGTGAAATGCTAGCGTGTAAGAAATTGTAAAATACTGCAATCCCTAATAGGCCATCCAGTATTAGTGTAAAAGTGTAAGAAATTGTAAATACTGCGATCCTTACGAGGCATCCCACACACCATCTATTTGTTGATTATAAAGCCGCTTTCGACAGCTCAGTAAGGGATTACCTCTACACAACAATGTCTGAGTTCGGAATTCCTGCGAAGCTCATTCGGCTTTGAAGAATGACACTGTGTTACTCCGATTATGCAATGACCATTGGGAAGGACTTTTACCCGCCATTTAATACCTAACAGGGTTTCAGACAGGGTGATTCGTTATCGTGCAACTTCTTACGACGTAATGGCACTATCTTCAAAGAGTTTGAGTATTAGTCTGATATTCGACTTCATTCAAAAGATATATACAATCTTATCAAGAACTGGATACTCTAGTGGCTTCACCAAAAATAAAGTAATAAGCAATACAATCCATCTTAGACGAGTCAAAACAGACTACATGTAACATAACAGAAATAAAGACGCTAAAGAAAACAATAATGAACATGGGTAACAATGATAATAATAATACAACTCATACACTTTTCTCCAATATGAAAGACAAGATTAACAAATAATAACATGATATTGTTTACAAAAATAGGATGCAATGGCAAAGACGAAGAACATTGCGATCAAATATATGTATATCGGAACAACGAAGAGAGAATTTGGAACGAAATAACGGAACATGAAATGGACATGAAAAACAACAACGGCGCACTCATAGCACATACAAGATACCAACCACACAGCTGATATTGATAACGTATAATACTACATAGAGAAAGGAAACAAAACAAACTTTATACATTGGAAACTTTTCGAATACAAGAGAATATAAAAATAACTATTAATACCACAGAAGTCAAAGATAACATACATTCTGTACATTTCTTTGCCAGTAAATTCGTCGATTCGACGAACGCTGTTGTTATTTTTTTATTCGTCTCTCTATTCGCTTATTGTAAAGGGTTATCCATTTCGCGGTTTCAAAAGTATAGGACTAGAATTCGACATCTGTCAAACTGAGTTGTTAAAACAATTTCTTTCTTTTTCAGTTCAAAGTCTGACATTTGCGAAATTGGATCGCTTAACTATCGCACAACGCATTAAAATTGTAAAAACCTACTACAAAAATGGTGATTCTGCCACAGCCACATATCGTGCTTTAAGAGGAGATTATGGTGTACATAATCGTCCAACTATGCAAGCAATTGGCAAAATTGTGAAGAAATATGAAGAGACTGGATCGGTTACAGGCCTGTGCATCATCGTTTCGCTCGTACCACCGAAAATATCGCTGCTGTAAGTGAAAGTGTTGCCGAAGACCCGAATGTGTCGATTCCTCGTCGTTCTCAGGAATTAGGACTGTCTTACGACACATTATGGCGTATTTTGCATTTGGATCTACACCTACATCCATATAAAATCCAGCTCACACAACAACTGAAGCCAGCTGACCATTCACAACGTCGTAGATACGTCGAATGGGTGCTTGAACAACAGGCGGTGGACGGCGATTTTTCGAACAAAATTTTCTTCAGCAACGAAGCACATTTCTCACTCGGTGGGTATGTTAACAAACAAAATTGTCGTATTTGGGGTTCTGAGAATCCTCAAGTAATTGAAGAGAGGCCACTACATCCACAAAAAGTCACTGCTTGGTGCGCTCTTTGGTCCGGAGGTGTGATTGGACCTTACTTCTTCGAAAACGACGATGGAACGACTGTCACCGTCAATTCGGATCGTTATGGTCATATGATAACCGACTTTTTTTTGCCTGCTATTGAAGAATACGACTTAGAGAATATGTGGTTTCAACAAGACGGTGCCACATGCCACACAACTCGAGCGAATATGGCTTTATTGCAAGAGAAATTTTCTTGCCGCGTAATTTCTCGTCGTGGCGATATCAAGTGGCCAACAAGATCATGCGATTTGACACCGCTTGACTTTTTCTTGTGGGGCTACGCGAAAGACCGTGTTTATGCAGATAAACCTTTAACTCTTGAGCACCTAAAAACCAACATTCGTCACGTTATGGCTGAGATACCGCCCAATATGTGTTAAAAAGTGGTCGAAAATTACCTCAAAAGAATCGATGCTTGCAACAATTCGCGTGGTGGTCATTTAAATGATGTAGTATTTCACACATAATGTCAACGTTCAAACTTTATAATAAAAAAGAATTATCATGATAAAAAATATTTTATATTTGTTTTATTTACATTTACTTTTGAAACCGCAAAATGGATAACCCTTTATATGACTCTCTTTTGCAGTGACGTTAGTTCAAATTGTGCTTTAAAGCTGAACAGACATTAAGAGGTGTGAGAATGACGTAAGTGCTGTTTTTTGCAGCAAACGAAAACAAACTTCGTCAAAATGACCTTTTGAATACTTTTATTTATTTATATATATGGAACGAACCGAAACGTAACCATGGATAAAAGGTTCACATACATTTAGCTGGTAAAACCACTTTTGCATGCGCCATACAACATAACGCTTGCAGGAACTTTACTTACAAATAAAAAGGAGATCCCGAAAGTATTGGGAAACACAAAAAAGGGCCGAAAATACATCTATCTTATGTTACGATATCGAGCTCACTCCTTTTTTTACAAGCCGAAACCGAATAAAATTGTTTCGATGCTGATGTAAGAAGATCTCTAAATGCCGAAAATTAAAAGCCTTTTTGAATCCAGTTCTGCAACAGCACTAAAGGAGGGGTCTACATTTTCGATCAGATAGGCAGTGCATGTGAATTTTGAACATAGCATTTACAAACAGTTATCTGAAAGCTGTTTTTAGAGATGAATCTATCGTCATCAGGTGCAAAAGCGGAACTGCTGGTGAGATTAAGGTAACATGAGAACATGAGTTCTTTAAGAAATCCGAGATACATGCAGTTGTGTACGCTGTGGTAGATAGCAAGATAGATACGTGTGGTCAAATTATGGAATTCATGAAAACCATGATGCAACAGCTACAAGAAAATGCGTCTCGCACTGACTCAGAGTTTCAAGAACATTTGGGTCGCTAAGAAAACGTTATTGGGGAAATCCAGAAGACAATAAACTACAGGTTTCAAGAACATTCGGTTCGCCAGGAAAATGTTATTGGGGAATCCTCAAAAACAATTGACTACAGGCTTCAAGTACATTCAAATCGTCAAAAATATGTAGTCGAAAATCTACAAAAATGAATTGATGTCGGACATCAGGAAACTTCCAGAGAAAGTCACAGAACTGAAAGAACATGTAAATAATTTATATGAAAAGCTGAAGCAACATGTAGATAGACATGATGACTTGGTGGAAAAGCCTGGGAACTTAAAACGCGGACTTAATAAACTTACTAAACGGACCATCCTCATCAGTGGTTAGAGAATCAAGTTCAATTAAAATAAAACTACCAAGATTTGATGAAACCATTCAATATCTCAAGCTTCAGTTCGAGACAACAGCTTCGAAAAATCAATGGGGCGATAGTGACAAGACTGCTGATTTAATAGTCGCATTAAAAGGTAATGCTTTCGAAGTGTTACAGATGGTTCCAGAGAAGGATCGTGGACGTAATGAGAGATTATGTCATCTAGCGTTCTCTGGTAATTCGGAAGAAAAATATAGGCTTTCATAGATGGTATACGTAACCAAGGTAACCAAGGAGTACATATGCTGAAACAGTTAGTAGTGGCTTGACGTATGAAGCCGCCAGTTTAATGTGTCGACCAGTGCCACGTGCACGCCAACTAGAGGCAGAAACATCAGATCTGGTTGAAGCAGTGTGTCAGGCAGTCAAATCAGTAGTGCAGCCTGAAGCAAGAACAATAATTCGGCGTGAAAACAAATTCATACTTGCGTAAAACTCAAAGGAACCTAAAATAAATGGAATGGTACCGGTGAGAATATTAAATCCAACTAATACATCTACAGTTGTGAAGAAAGGAATGTCGTTGCTATAAAGTTACTGTAGGGTACATACCGACGAGGAGTAAATAACAGCAGTGCAAAAATAACCCATTCCGGCGAATCTTCACTAGTTAAGAAGCTTCCTAGGCTTGTGTACCTACTATAGACGATTTGTTCCTGGATTTACAAACATCGCCACTAGTCTGCATGAGTTAACAAGAAAGAACAAACCATTTGTGTGGGGAGAGAAACAACAGAATGAGTATCCAGTAACGGGTCAAAAGTTTGTGTTGGACAGAGATCCGAGTGGCTATGGAAAAGGTGATGTTATCTCTTAGATCATAGATGAGCAAGTAAAGAGCACATTTCAGACATACGACTTACGAATATCTAGCTGGTGGAGTTATGCACCACCGAACTAGTGCAAGCAGATCAGTGAAACGATCTAGATCTCGTAAAGATTATGGTATACAAGAAGCAGGGCGTACGTCCAGATTGGCATGAAATTGCTAATGAGATTTCATTAGCAAAGGCATGTTATGCGCTATGGCAACGCCTACACTTACGAGACGGATGTCTATTCCGAGCTTAGGAAAGTGAAGATGGAAAAATCACTAATGATCTTCTAGTGGTTCCCAAAGCAAGCATAAACGAAGTGATAGCTGAGTATCACAATGCTTCCAGGGGAAGGCACTTACGGGATGGATGTCTATTCTGAGCATGGGAAAGTGAAGATGGAAAAATCACTAATGATCTTCTAGTGGTACCCAAAGCAAGAATAAACGAAGTGATAGCTGAGTATCACAATTCTTCCAGTGGAAGGCATTCGGTCATCACCAAAACCGTTGACACAATACAGGAACGCTTTTATTGAATTTGATGCCATGACCATGTCGTTGATTGGATTAGGAAATGTGAAGAATGTGCAATGGCCAAAGGTCTCACTAAGATAAGTCGAGGAAAAATGCACCAGTTACTATTGATATAGACGGACTATTTCCAACAAGCAACGAGGGAACAAGTATGTTCTGGGGTTACAGATTACTTCAGTAAATGGCCTGAAGTATACCCTATTCCAAATCAAGAAGCTAGTACAGTTGCCGATTTATTCGTCAACCAATGGATTGCTTGTTTTGGTGTACCGATGGAGTTACACTCAGACCAGAGTCGTAACTTCAAATCAGTTGTATTCCAAGAGATGTGTCGTTGGGTATATCGGGTATACACAAAACTCGTACAACACCTTTGCATCCACAATCTGATGGATTGGTAGAACGGTTTAACCGAAAATTGGAGGAGTATCTGAGAAAGGTGGTAGATAAATACCAACAAGATTGGGATGTGCATATACCAATGTTCCTCATGGCATATCGATGCCCACAACATGATACGACAACCACTACCCCAGCAATGGCAATTTTTGCAAACGAGTTAAGACTGCCAGCTGATTTAAAATTTTGGGTCTCTACACCAACAAGAATAATCAAAGGTAACTACACTAACGAAAAGCGGGAACAGTTGGATGATGTACACCAGCTTATCAGAGAGCGACCGCAAATGATAAGACCGATAAGATGAACGCCAGGTATAGTTTGAGAGAAAATTCAAAAGGATTCTACGAAGGAGAGGTATAATACACAATGAAAAACGGCCTGTCGTCTAAACTACAGACTCATTAGGATTAAGATAATAAAGAAAAGAAATGAAATCGTGTATCGTATTCAACGTGCCTGTAATAAAAGGGGAAGATTTAAAGTAAATAGTACACTTGCAACGACTTGCGCCATATCAGGTAGAAGAGTAGAAACTTTCTGGGGACCAACAAGCTTAAAAGGAGGGCAGTGTAACGAGTATCGATGGTTATTCATCTTTAATTGTGAAAAGCACAAATAATAGTATCATCGAAACGAATGTCAAGAAAAAGGAATAGGCGATAACCAGAACAAAGCCAACGAGAAAGAAAGAGAATAAACTCGATTACGATAAACGATTACCATTCTGGAGTGTTTCCACAGAGTATAAATAGGGCCAGTTATTGACAAAGGAAATGGATTGAATTCCGAAAGTGCTCGTGCAAACAGAACAGATAAAGCAGATAGAGTATCAGAGGCAAAAGTTTTAAGAACATTAAATAGTGATTATAAATAGAAGTGTTGATTAAATAAATTGTTGTTGGACATAGTTAGTGCAAAATAAGTGTTGCAATTATTATTGACAGAACTCAGTGATCGAACAAGATTGGTTCGAATAGATCTAAACGTTCACAAAATAAAAACGTAACAATATATTTACTTGCTGTTTACTGTGGTTAAACAACAATAAATCACAACATTTATGGAGACGACATTTATGGTGACGATTCGGGGAGGCGGTGTCCCAGGAGCTCCAGCAGCTCATGGGTTACTGCCTCACTCGGAATCTTCAATGGGTGATGTGCTGCGACGCTAATGCACATCATAAGGCATGGGGAAGCACAGATACAAACACTCGAGGTGAGTCACTTTTTCATTTCATTACTATTAACAACATTGTGGAGTTAAATAGGGGAAATGAACCAACTTTTGTAAATGCAATCAGGGGGGAGGTGCAAGATCTCACTCTAGCCAGTGCATTTATATCTAATAACATTTCTAACTGGAGGGTGATGGATGAAGTCTCCTTGACAGATCATCGTTATATACGCTTTGACCTGAAAGGGGAAGTTAAAGACATCTTCGAAATAAGAAATGCTAGGAAGACCAATTGGTCGCTGTATAACTTCTACTTAGAGCAAAATTTAGGGTGTCTAAGTGAAAGAATTAACAATTTTCCAAGAACTGGACCTCGAGGTCAGGATACTTGAAAAAACAATAACTGAAGCTTTCAAAAAGAGCTGCGACTTGATGGTGAAGAAACGTTTTAGGAACGTCCCTTGGTGGAGCGAGGAACTTAACAAGCTGCGCAAGAAAGCACGTGAGCTATTCAATAGAGCCAAGTCCAATGGGGACTGGGTATCCTATAAATGTGCCTTAACGGCTTACAAGAGCAAACTGAGAGAATCTAAGAGAGATTCATGGAAAAGGTTCTGCGAGGAGATCGAGGAGCTCCAGTAGCTACCAGATTCCAGAAATCGCTCAAGAAAGATTACTTAGTTGGCCTCCTACAATTAAAAAGGCAGACGGAAATTATACGGGAAGTCTGAAAGAAACGGGACAGTTACTGCTGGATACTCACTTTCCAAGCAGTGATGAGGACAGTGAAAGCATCGAGGATATCAGTTTCTTTATGGCTACACGCAGGTCACTATCACTGGCTCGTAAAATTTATACAGTCAATAAAACTAAATAGGCAATCTCCACATTTAATCCATTTAAATCTCCGGCTGTTGATGATATTAAACCTTGCCTTCTCCGGCAAGGGGCTGATGTATTAGCACCAATTCTAACTAAATTTTAAGGATAAGCCTGGAATTAGGTGCAGTGCCTAAATCATGTACAAAAACTCGGGTCGCTTTCATCCCGAAAGTAGGGAAAAAGGCGGATCACACTCCCAAATATTTTCGGCCCATATGCCTAACATCCTTCCTCCTAAACGCAATGGAAAAAATTATAGATCAGTACATCAGAGAAGTTTATCTTAAAGATACACCACTCTATACTGAACAACACTCTATATTCATAGACTGATCATAAAATGGGTTCTTAATATGCTGAAAAACAGGACATTAATTTTCGAAAAGAGGACAGAAAAATTAATTTTCAAGTCAACCAATGGTTGTCCTCAAGGAGGCGTTTTATCGCCGCTCCTATGGTTATTGGTCATTGACGAGCTTTTACAAACTCTCGATGATCTCAGATACGAAGTTTAGGACTTTGTAGATGACTTAATAATTATGGTTAGAGGCAAATTTGACTCTATCATAACTGAGCGCATGCAATTGGCTCTTGACATCACACAAAACTGGTGTCAAGAGAAAGAACTTTCGATAAACCCTAGCAAAACGACGCTGGTACCCTTCACGAAGAGGAGGAAGCTGAATTTAGGGATCTTGAAGTTAGGTGAAACAGAACTAACACTCTCTGAGGAGATGAAATATTTGGGAGTAATCCTGGATAAAACTCTTACTTGGAATAACCATTTATCATACATCACGAACAAAGCCTTCGCTTGCCAAAGGCTGTATGGTAAAACATGGAGACTACGACCTAAAATTATGGCGTGGTCTTACAAAACTGTAATAGTACCAATGATCACCTATGCCTCTCTGGGATGGTGGGCCAAGGTAAATCAAATTGGGATTCAGATGATCCTTAAAAGGATTCATCGAATAGCCTGTTTGAGCGTAACGGGAGCGATGAGAACTAACCCCACAGCAGCTTCAGGAATAATCACAGGTCTCAATCCTACACCTTGTGGTTAAGAGGACAGCAGCCATAAGGCTTTCGAACTCTATTCACCCGAAAGAAGGTAACCTAAAAGGGCACATTAAGATTCTAGACGTAGTTTGCAATTCACCGGGCCTCACGGTCTTTGAAAGGATGGATAAAAAATTTATATTCCCCAAACTCTTCGAAGTGATCATTCACGAACGCTCAGCGTGGAGAAACAACAAAGTATTTCTAGAACAGGGCTCACAGCTATGGTACACTGGTGGGTCCAAAATGAAAGATGGCAGTGCTGGAGCGGGAATTGTAGGGCCAAATTTCCGGAAGGCAATTGCATTGGAAAATATAGCTTCCATTTTTCAGGCGGAGGTCCACATCTTAGAGCTATCTGTCAGAGAATGCCTACGTAGGGGCACTCGAGGAACCAACACATGCATTCTATCGGACAGTCAGGCAGCTCTAAATTCACTAAGGAATTACTCGTTCTCGTTGGTTTGGGAATGCTTTGAACCCTTCTGCAGAGTAAACAGTAGCTTCATGAACAACGTAATATGTGAAAAGGAAAAAAATAGTCTAACCGATTACTGGAGAGCCCAAACACGCACGCGGTAGTCGAAAAGATTCATTGACCCTGAACATATTAAGGTTGATACTATCTTGAACCTCGCAAGAAAAGACATCAAACTGTACACTGAACTACTAAGAGGTCATTGTAAACTTAATTATCACATGATGAAAATGGGTGTGGTAAACAACGATCTCTGTCGACTCTGTCTTGAAAAGCTTGAAACAGCAGAATTATATATATATATATATATATATATATATATATATATATATATATGTGTGTGTGTGTATATATATATATCTGTATATATATATATATATATATATATATATATATATATATATATATATATATATATATATATATGGTGTAATTCCTTCAATTGCCACTTAAATTTGTATTTCCGTGTTTCAGTTTTTAAGAGGCATTCGGACCAGATGAGTCATTCCAACGTTATTTTTTTCTACGTCATTTTGCGTTGTATTTATTTCTTCTCTTCCGATTTCGAAACATTTTTTACGAAAGTGAATCATGAATTTCTCTCAGATTCTGTGGGTCAACATCCTTCCATTTATTTACTGCTTTTATTCTCCTATTTTCCCAACAGGTTTTGGTAGATTCATCACACTTCTTCTTCTATTCTTGTATATATCTTTCGTATTTTCAAAGAACTGTTTTTCGTCAATGTATTGTACTTCACTCCACTCTTTATGTAGTAGTCTAGGGATACTTACCTTTGGATTCAGCCCAGATCCTTGACGTAGAAATGTGCCCGTAATAAACCAAAAACTATTTGATACAGAAAACTGATTCTCGACAATATCGGAATCACGCCAGCATGGATGCGGGTTATTCCATTCATAAGGTGAAAAGCGTGCCATTACAAATAATGTAAATGAGACTAGCACATAAGCGGCGAGCACGTATAACCAAATTTCCATAGCCAATGGATTCATAAAGGAGAATAGACGTGTTGGCTGACTAGTGGGCACCTACAAGTACACAAACAAAAAAGGTAAGCCAAAGATACAATTACATACACTTATGTACATTAGGCCGTACCTTAAAAAAAGTGCGCCGCACACCATAGGATATGAAGTGTTTTTGCAACCTGATTTCAAAAAATTTTTTTTTTTGGCAGAACGTAGGGGTCAATAACCGCTAAAGCAAAAAATTGGTTTCCTTGAGACAAAAATATCTCGATTTGATACTTTAAGATCGGACTATAAATGCAGAAGATATGACTAACAATTTAAAAAGCGACCCCTACGTTCGGCAAAAAAATTAAAACATATTTTTTAAAGAGTTCTACCGGAATAATCAAAATACTTCCTTAGCAAAAGTTTTTTACGAGCTTTAATTTTTTGTCATTAGAGTATTATATTAAGGCGGTAGAAACTGATGTATGGTGGGTAAATACTACAACGGGACACTTGAGGTTAATGATCTTTGCGGCAGAAATTGGTCTTCTCGAGACAAAAACATCGATGTATCACACTATAATATCCGACTGTAAATGCCGATGATATAATGAAAAAATGGGCGGCTCCTACGTTCGCCAAAAAAAAAAAAAATTTTTCGAAATCCGCATGGAAAAATACTTTCGATTCGAAGGTGTACGGCGCACTTTTTTTAATTTGCCTGTGAGGTGGTACGGCCTAATGTACATACGAGTACATTTGGAGTAAAGACCGGTGTTTGAGATGTATGGACAGTTCTTCCGGACTAGTTAACTAGGCGGAGTTTTGGTTATTGAAACTATATTTGTGAAATTCACAAACTTTCAAATACAGGTGAAATTTCTAATAAGTTAAACATAAAATAAAATAGGGCCTTTAGCTAGTTAAGTCCCAAACCGAAGTAGAAGCGTGGAAAGGAAAAACTAGAAATGAGATAAGCATTCTTAAACCAAAATCCGAATTAAAGTAACACAATTGAAAGTATTGAAAAACGCAAGTCAATGGATATACCTAATTCTAAAAAGAAGTACCTTGAATAGAATGCCAATACCCAGATTCATAAAGGGTTTTGTAAAATCAATAACACTCTCACGTGCATAGTTTATAGTCATCGAAGCGACAGCTAAATCAGCACGGCGTTCCATCAATTCACGCACTATTCCATTCCAGGAGTTCGTTTCGGGATTATAAGCACCATACATATTATCAGGTACCAAGTCGATGCGATAATGGAAGCCTACTTGCGAAGCTATCGCCTTTAGCAGATCAATACAAAAGCCTTCGAAACGAGAATTCCCTGTTAGATTTGTATCATGGCGTACCATAACATATGGCTTTTCCTAAATCAAATTAAAATTAAGATGTAAGCTGAATCTTAAGAAGACAAATATTTACTTACTTCTCGTGTCATCACAACTAGTGTAATATTTGCATTATTTGTATCATAGAATGCACTGGGATCGGTAATGTTCACACCATCCGTTGGATTCCAGAATCCGACTTTTTGAACTTGTTCATGTTTCAATTTCAGTAAGTCGATTTTGAATTTATTACGACGTCCCTCGACAAAACTTATTTCACCGGTCAATCCGGATATAGAAACCTACAACCGAAAAAACCCAAAATTTTAATTCCCTCTCAAAGTTTTCCCTTTTAGAGCAATTCGTTTCATTACCTACCGCATTTATAAAGTTATATAATGATAAACCATCCATCCAAGATCCTTCCTGATTGCATGAGAGATTACGCAAAGTTAGCGTATGACTACGATCGAGCTCCATTAGACCAGCAGCAAATGCATAAACTGAATCAAACATTAAGGCCGGCTCCGTCTGAAAAAATGTAAAATGTATATGTCAATGAATTTTTATTTAATTTAAATTCAGCCCTTTCAGAAGAGAGCTTAACGCGTTCTTTTCTTCAACCGGAGTGTTACTCACTCGGTTAGTACTTTGCTTACTTTTTTATTTCAAATTCATAGTTCACAGGGTTTACTTACACTATCCTCAACCTATAACATACGACATGATTATTTCTTTCCTCTAACAACGGCCCTCTATTTCACTCTCATAAGATTATATTCTCAGTACTCTCATACTTTATTACGCTTTTATTAACAGTATTGTTTCGCTTGTGCCAAAAAGGAGTAACGTCCAGAAATTACAGTGTTGGTGTAAAATCTACCACATGTCGTCATTTGTGCAATTTTTGCATAGAAAATAATTTACTACCACATTAGAGTTAACGTAAGTAAATCAAAGAAAAACAATTACTACTAAATTAGCGTAATTTTTAATAGAAAAATATTTATAAACAGTTTTTCAGAAAAAAAAGTTTAACATTATAGCTTTTTTACTGTAAACTTTCAATTATATAGTGAGAAATGGCACATTCGAAACACATGAGGATACAAAAAAAAAAGTTTCAAAATTTCACGCCAAGTTTGAAAGATTATGTAGAAAAAAAATTGTTTTTTGCTTAACCCTTTTAGAACCGTCAAAATGGTTTATTTTATCATAGCACAATTGTTGATTGTCCGACTTTTAAAAATGATAGCTCGTTGAAAAGCTACCAGGGAGGGCTATAACTTCTACATATATAACTTTGACATTTCACCAACCTTTACATTTCTCCATCATAAAATTAAAACCATACAAATCAAAGGCCTTAAAGGAGTGTGGGACTTCAACCCATTAAAATTTCTTTTATATCCGATTGTTTAACTAGTAGAAACATCTGTCACTTGCGGGACGGTTACTCATATGTCACATTGTCCTAATTGACGGTTCCTCTTAGTAATCACATCGCAAAGTGATTTTAAATAAGCAATTTTTATGTTATGCTAACGTCTATGTTATATAAAACGCAGTCAGGCGAAAGTTTGTTTAATAAAAATTATCAATATTTTATATGGGAATATTTTATTATTCATACAATTTTCTATATTGGCTACACTACAAAGTGACTACTGATATTTAAATACTTACTTACTTACCTATATGGCCATTACAACTGATACTCAATTTAGGCCGAATCTAGACTGCCTCGCCACCCAACTCTTTCTATTGCTAGCTGGCGTCATTTACTGGATAAAGTTATTCACTATTTCAAAAGCGTAGTTATCAACAATGACGTATTGTCAAAGATGCCGGGACTCTTTGTTTATTGACTCTAGGTTCTTCGTCTTGCCCTCGTTCACCGTAAGACCCATTCGATGCAACTCTCTTTCCAACTCTGAGAATGCTGCACTGACTGCTCGCGTGTTCATGCAAATTATATCAATATCATCGGCACTAACAGCATTACACTTTTGTTGAAGATAGTGCCATTATGTCGTAGATCAACTCGTATTATTTTCTCCATAATAAGATTGAAGAAGTCGCGTGATAACGAATCACCTTGTCCTTTCCAATTTTCACTGCACAACGGGAGTTGTACAGTGTCATTCTGCAAAAACGAGCTTTGCAGGAATTGTTGTTTAGAGGAAAGGCCTTACCGGACTACCGAAAGCGACTTTATAATCAACAAATACATGGTGTGTGTCAATCTGATTTTCTTGGGTAATCTCCAGGATGTGGTGCAATGTGAAAATCTTGTCTGAAGCTACAGTGATAAGGCCCAATTAGGTTGTTAAGCTTCAATCTTTCACACAGTACGCTCAAAAGAGCCTTGTATGCGATGCTAAGAAAACTTATTTCACGGTAGTGCGGTAGTTGCGCGACATTCCTCATAATACGACTCATTCCTCAGAGGGCGGTAGAAAACGATTACGTCTTCAGCAGCAGTAGTCATGGAATGGGATATATGTGTCCACTATGCGCATGTATCATCAAGAGAGGGAGCGTTCTGCATAAGCAGATCCTTAGAGCGTGGGCGGATATTAGGTTGATGTTGAAGAACTTTGTCTTAATGCGGATTCTTTTCAACTATAACTGCTATGACCAATATCAGCAACAATATAGACGACTCAGACTCAGCAGAAACTCCCAATAAAGCACTAAGGATCTCATGTTCGATACAGAATACATGGGGCAATCCTAAATCGCCGCAGTTCAGTACTCTGAAAGAAGAGTGCCGCAAGTTATTCAACCTTGCCCAACCACGCACTTAGAGATAGACTGGGCAAGCTATAAAGCTGCCCTCAGATAACATAAGCATGGTCTTAGAAAATGCCAGGGCAAATCTTGGAAAGTTTCTGTGGTGATACAAAAGATGTTTCTGAGGTATTTCGACTTGGAAAAATTCTCTCTACTACTCCGTTCACTCTAAGTGTCCTGGAAAAACCAGATAAAACTTGAAACGAGCATGGAAACGTTACAATTACGAGCATGGAAACGTTACAATTACAAGCGAACAAACACTTTGCTGATGACCTCTCAGTGAGGACAGACAGTCACCTCCCGTTCAATAGGTCAACCATCATGACAGAGAAGATCGCATGGACGATTAACTCCTTTAAGTTTTACAAATCAGCAGGTGCTGATAGAATATTTCCGGCTCAACTACAAAGCGTAGCTGATTTACTGGCAGATACAGATATTTAGAGGCTAAGCATTGCTTATATTCCATCATTGGTATCGACGCTACAGAAATACTTTCACCACAAAGCGTATAGGCTCGCGGTCTTCCTGGATACTGAGGGAGCCTATTTATAATAAGTAGACTTGTAAGTTTCGTGCTAGGTGAATCCACTGCCACTAAACGAATAAGAAGGGGAACGCCTCAAGGAAGTGCCATCTTAATGTACTTTTAAAGGAAATAGAAATTACTTTCGTACAGAAGCCAATCTTGACTATGCCAAAATAAAATACTAATTTATTAAAAAGTTACTCTGAAGTATATACCACTACAATGGAAAATTTCTGAAATCATAATGATTCCAAAACCTGGAAAAATCCCAATGAAGCAACTTCCTACCGTCCGATATCTTTACTTCCACTGTTGGGGAAATTATTTGAAAAACTATTGCCGAACGCCTGAAAGAAGTAATTACAGTCAATCAACTCATACCTTCAAATCAATTTGGATTGAGAGAAAAACATTCAACGATTGATCAAATACATAGAATAGTCCATACGATTGAAGAAGCTTTTGAAAAAAGACATGTCTGTTCCGCAATATTTCTAAATGTGGTGCAGACTTTTGATAAAGTCTGGCATGAGGGCCTGATTAACAACCTGAAATTATCGCTTCCGATACAGTTCACTGATCTTCTGGAATCGTACATAAAAGAACGTTACTTCCGTATTGAACTAGGCCAATCGTATTCTAATATTAGGAAAATTAATGCCGGTGTTTCGCAAGGCAGCATTCTTGGACGTTAGAACTGTCGGTACAAAACAAAATTGCAATTTACAACAAAATATTAAAACGGGTTTGGACGTAAGGAATCCAATTATAATTATGTACTGCAAACTCCAACAGCATTTTCAAAACAGGCATCTAAACAGTGTTTAGAGGCATCGTTAACGCTCCGTGGTATGTAAGGAACGACGACCTATATAGAAACCTATGCATGCGTAAATTCGCAGATGTCATAAATATAATCGCTGCTAAGCACGCAAAAAGGCTACATCATCATATAAATACTGAAGCTTCATCCCTTTGATTAAAGCAATATACACAAGAAGGCTAAAAAGAACTAAACCACCGGATCTTGTGGTTAACACTTTATAACTGAATTTATAATCCGAAAAATATTAATTGTTAGTGTAGAACTAGGTGTAATTAAATGAAATGTATTTCTATTTTATTACCGTTTCAATAAAAAAAAATTATTAAAAAGTTCCAAACTTCCCTTCCTGAGAGAAGCATCTGGAAGGAAGAATGGCTTTTCTTTAATTACATCCACTTTTTTACAGACGGCTCCAAGCTGGATGGAAAGGTAGACGGAGATATTTATTGGAAACTCTTGAATCTGGACATTAAGTTTTGTCTGCCTGATCACTATATTGTGTTTGAGGAAATCAAAGATATTCCCACAGCTTTAGCTTGGATCAAGTCGAAAATAATTTTTTGCGGAGAAATTTGTGTTTTGAGTGATAGCCAAGCTACCATACAAGTCTTCGATTCATTTCTCTTGAAGTCGGAGACCTCCATTGACTGCCGCAGATATTTTAAGGAGATGGCAGAATAGAACAACTTAGTGCTACTCGTGCATAACGGTATGAAAGGAAACTGTAGAGTAGATGAGCTCACGATAGAGGGGACAAAAGCAACGACAAGCGAGGAAAATAGATTATTGGCAGTCCTAATTTGCATATGTAAACTCAAACTAGAAAGAACAACATTTTCTGCCTTCCAATGAAGATGGACTGAATCTCCCATCTGTGGCACGGCTAACTGGCTGTGGCCTTAAGAAGAAAGGCACATCAACTGTTGTAGGAGTTGTCACGGATCATCTCATGCGTGACTTCTGTAGAAACTGCAGAAAGGAAGAGCTTGAAACCGTCACGCATCTGCTATGCAAATAACCTGCACTATGCAAAATACGAAAATTATTTATAGGTTTTTCCTACTTTCAGGATCTAGCCCTACTTTCAGAGATAATAATAGGTAATTGTCTGAAATTTATATATAAATCCAAATGGTTCAGCGAGGACTTGGAATAGAAATATCCGCGTTGTCTACATTACAAATTCTTCGAAGAAATACAGAGTTTTATATTTTCCTTTCCGAATTTTCCGAATACTGTAATTGGAATTAATTTGGATTATTTAAATATGTAACCATTACAATACAAAAACTTCTATTCAATTAAAAGACAGAAAATGGTGTCAAATGTACGACCAACTCTACAATACGTTAAAAATTTCACTTCATAATTTAAAAGTTAAAAGTTAAAAAAAAAAAATGGAAGACCACAGAGCCTCTTAATATGTTTACGTTGTGCTTTGATCCAAATAAAGACATAAAGAAGATTTGTGGAATCAAATAAATACTTAATAGTATTGTTAAATTGTACAAATAAAACCATCAAAAGCTATCCCGCAGTGTAAATCAGGACAAGAATTCATGCACATAAAAAACTACTATTTCAAGCTTACAAATTGCGTGAAGTGATCTAGCGATCATGGAACGACTAAATGCACAAAACAAGATAACGAATTGCCAACATGCTGCAACTACGGTCAAAATCATCGAGCGAGCTATAGAGGATATCAAGTGGCTAAAGATTTACAAAACTTTGCAACAGGAAGATGGCTGACTGCAAAGAATCCATTAGCACAAAGCCTCCATACCAAAAATCAACCCTTAAGAGTTCAAAATGGTTCAACATTCGCCGAAGTAGCTTCCGGAAATAAAACCGCCCAGAAATCAGAGGACTTTTTGACTCAAATCATAAAAAACTAAATTAAGAGGCATCGTTTAATCAATTATAATAAAGAATTCAATAATGCACTATGAAGACGAAAAAATAAGCTCGGCCAAGATACAGGCAACAACAGTTTACATCAACTTTTCAAAACAATCCAATCAGAAAATTATAAGCTGCTTTTCAAAAGAGGAAGATTTATAATTGGAAGAGGCCGATGTAATGAGTGACATGGAAGCTATTGAAGTTGAAACTGCAAATTTCGGAACACACATAAAAAAGCTGCTTGGTTTAACACTCCAAGAATTAATCCGAAACATGCTCAACGTCGATATCCGAAAGAGAAAAAGGGAGAGTTAGGAAAAAATGACAATCGTCAAGAACTCCCACTGTCAAAATTAAACTTAATAATTTAACTAAATTACTTTAAGAAAAAATACGAAAATAATAACAACATTTAGAATTCAAAATTCAAATGCTTGTCAGAATAAAAAATTACGATTATTCCAAAACTTAGGTTAAAAGTGTTGCAGAGAAGGCTGATATATTTGCAGTACACCTACACAAAACATTCCGACCACACCAAAAAATATTGAAATTCAATCAACATTCAACAACTCAAGACTCCGTTGAAATAGAGTGTTTCACACTAGATGAATTCGCTGATGAAATTTCAAGATTAAAATTACGAAAAAGTCCAGGTTTTAATCTAATGACCGCTGGAGTTTTAAAGAATTTATCGTTAAAGGAATTACATAAACTAACTTCAATCATGAATGCATGCATCGATATCCAACCTAGGTAAAAATCCGAATGAAGTGACATCTTACAGACCAATTGCACTACTCCCAGTAATGGGAAACTTTTTGGAAAACTATTAAGACTATTTATGATGTCCACAAGTGTTGTGCCCTGTAATGACACCAATCAGCATCCTATCTCCATAATCGTAGGAGAAAGTTCGCTCGTCTGCTGTCAGGTTCACGCACAAAGCCTTTGGCGGCCTGCGTGTCTCCAAGGTAGACCATCAAATCTTGTGGATCATGACCACAGAATCTTCGATTCAGAATTGAGTCCTCGCAGAGCTCACGCCGAATATAGGATCAGGGCCCATAGGCGTACCGGTAGAGCCCTCATTGGCCAAACCATCTGCCAATTCATTCCACTCAACACCACAGTGTCCCGGAACCCAAATAAGATGAAGCGTGTTGCGCTTTGCAACACTGTTCAGCCTCATCTTACATACACTGATCATCTTTTAAGAGATGGCAGGACTCGCAGTAGCTTTGAGTGCAGCCTGACTATCACTGCAAATGCCAATTCGCTTCTCATGCCATATCCTCTCAATAATCCAGTAGACCGCTTTTAGAATAGCGTATTTTCATCCAAGTACCAACCGGCCTCAGTACCATAGGAGGCTTTAGAACCGTTGGTGTAGAATATGTGAGTCATTCCCCATAGTAGAGTCTGTGGATTTAAAAATTGATCTCATTATGATAAAATAACCTTAAATCTACGTCCGAAGCGTATAAGGGCCACACGATCAACCACGGGTATTGCAAATAGTGGGCCTTGCTGCAATAGCTCATTCAGGCTATTCAATGCACTGCGACCTAAAGGATCTTTTGAGCTCCTATAGCCCAACTAAAACAACTCTAAACTATTTATAAATTTTATAATTGCTGTGGGCTTGATTTTACCTATGTGGTTTGTAGTCAAGATTCCATTACCTATGTAGCCAAGTCTACGTCTTACCACTGCTGGGCAATTGCATAGAATATGTTCCGATGTTTTCTGCTCCTCATGACAGAGTCGATAGGTATCGTTTTCTACCACACATATTTACTTCATATGGTAATTGAGTCTACAGTGCCAAGGCATATAGTTATTTGTAATCTGTTCAGAGAAGAAGCAGCAGATTTAACAACAGTTCTGCGCCACCAGACCACAGACGCATACGTCACAATGGGTCTGCCGGTTTTTAACCTCAAGTTTTGCCAAAAGCCCTCTTGCACTGCCAGAAAACTTTTAGTGCTCTAAAGGTTTTCTGCTCAATATGAAACTTTCAAGAAAGCTTAGTATCTAGGATGACTCCCAAATATTTGACTTCAGAAGACAGCTGCAAGGTCACCCCTTTTAAGGTTGGCAGAAATAAGCCATTCAATTTGCGTTTCCTGATAAAGAGCACAAGTGTGCTTTTACCAGGATTCACGGAGAGACTTTGCAGGTCGCACCAATGCTCAATCTTGTCGAGAAGTCTCTGCATTTTGATACAAATTATTTCTAGCGACCTTGCTGATATTAGAACAAACACGTCATCAGCATACGCTTGACCGTGTACACCAAAATTATGCAACTCAATTAAAAGAGAGTCCACAACGAAACATCAGAAAAGATGAGAGAGTACAAAACCTTAGGGGCATCCTCTCTCAACCTCAACCGTGGGGCTATCATTGTGTTCTCCCCCTCTCGTGAATAACCATTTGGTGTAATGCATGGCGTAAATCCATGGAGTAACGACTTCATCAACACCATATCTTCTGGCTGAGCAACACATGGAGTTGAAGGTAGCATTGTCGAAAGCACCCTTAATGTCAAAAAATAGCCACGGAGTGCAAATACTTGCTTCCAACCTCTCCTCCACTATGGTAACACAGTCGTGAAGAGCTGATTAACAGGACCTCCCACTCTGATAAGCATGTTACCGAATACTTAAGGGATTCCGGCCAAGTTCCTTTTAAGCAGGAATGAAGTCAAGCTTATAGGTCTGAAGCTTTTTGCCAAGGAGTAGTCATCCCTTCCTGGCTTAGGAATAAATACTACCTTGACAGAGCCCCAAAGTTGTGGGATGTACCCATGAGCGATGCACGCAGTAGAGATCCTTTTCAGAATCCCCACCAGAATAGCTTCGCCTTACTTTAGCATAATTGCATATACATCATCTGGTCCTGAGGACTTAAAGTCACTGAATGATGAAAATGTAAACTTTATCGTTTCATCAGTAACTATCTTTCAAGCTATAAACTAATCAAGCTTAGTGGTTGTCGAGCATAACAAGTCATTGGCCAGGGTGACAGCCTGCGGTGAGACAATTCTACAACCCGAAAAATATGTTGATATACGTATGTCATTGACCTCTGACTTCGAGCACGTATAGGTACCATCAGGTTTCAGAAGTGAGTCCAGCCTGGCAGTTCGATCCTTTTGAAGAACTCTGTACAGCCTAGATGTTCTTTTCTGATCAGTGATCTCATTACAAAAATGTCTATAAGAGTCCAATTTAGAGGTCTTCACTGTCCTCTTATATTCTATCTGCAACTGACGGTACTTGCGTCAGTCAAATTCTAGCTGGGTTTTAGGTGGCCGAATTAAAATTTTCTGGATTACTTAGGAAGTTTCAAAAGCTCGCCGTTGCACCAAGGGAACGCTTTGCCCTGTCTGCTTCTACGTTCCGGACACGCCATCTCATAACAATTGATTAAGACTCGCTTTCAAGATCTAGAGGCTACCTGAATAGATTGTATGGTCAGGAGCTTAGGAACGACGCTAATCCAGAATACTGCAGAGTCGTGTCCAATCCGCTCTACGAGGGTTCCGACCCGCGGGAACCAGATCAAGTTCAACAGCAAGTCGAAACTCTATATAGCGGTGGTCCCAAAAGGAGTCATCATCTAGGATTCACTAAACCCTGATCTTCTCTGCTATGAAGCTATTTGATAGAGTCAGATCAATGACTTCTTGTCTCCTGCAAATCACAAAAGTCAGGCTGTTGCCATCATTGTGTATGACTCTTCCTTGGGATAGTAAGTAGTCCAGCATTTTGGTTCCCCTGTTGTTGCATTTACTGCTACAACAAAAAGTGTTCTGGAAATTAGAATTATATTCCACTATTAGTACCAAATGGTTGAATTCCGCAAATAGCACCACGTCAACCAATTCTTGTGGAGGAGGTGGCGCTAAGGCATCATATTGTAAGTAACCCGAAACCATTACAGTTTCAACTACACTTCCCATATTGCGGTACTTGATTTTGACTGAAATTATGTCTTGACAACAAAGCTGCCTCAAGACCGTGCAGTCAACTACATGCGGCATTATGATGCACGAACGTGGACGAGCCTCCCCTTCTGCGTGAATGGTGGAACCCCATTTAATTCCTCCTAAGCAACATAAGCGCTTTGCATTCACCCATGTTTCTTATATTAGAATTATTTAGGAATTTGTCTGCAGTTTAGCATGACTACTGCATAATAGGGCAGTAACCGATTTTCTGTCTTATTCTTCTTCTTCTTCTTTATTTGCCAATTAGTTTACACCAACTTATAAATTATGTTAATTGCAAACATTAATATGTTACGTATAATTTTCCAATGTACATATAAATAAATTGCACAAAATCACAGGGTTTTGTCTATTGCTGCATATTGTTCTTTACCTCTCGCCACATCTATAAGATTACCAACGTTCTGTATTCCAGTCCACTGTCTAATATTTCGAAGCCATGAAAATTGTTTCCAGACAATACCTCGTTTCGTATTTCGAATTCCTCATTAGATGTCCTAAGGGGGCTGCTTCTCTTTTCTTAATGGGCGCAAATAACTCTCTTTTACAGTTCATTCTTCTTAAAACTTCATTGTTGGTGACATGATCTGTCCATGCTATTTTTAAAATTCTTCTAAAAAGCCATAGCTCGAATGATTCTAGTTTATTGATGTCTGCTATTTTCAGAGTCCTAGTTTCCATGGCATAGAGGAATACTGACCAAGCATAACATTTTAAAAAAACGGATTTTGGTTTTAATGTTGAGGTCATGGCTATTAAGTATCTTTTTGTATTTGGGGTATTACGCGCCATTTCGATTCTACATTTTATTTCTTTGGAACAATCCCATTTCATTGATTTGGCATCCAAGATACTTAAAATCGTTCACGCTTTCGATAATCATGTTGTTTGCCATTAGCTTTGTGTTGTTGTACATGTCTTTTCTGCCTATAATCAAGTACTTGGTTTTCTTTATGTTAATTCGTAGACCAACTTCTCCGCTGCGTAAGTTAACCTTGGTAACAAGTTCTTGCAGTCCAATTAGACTGCTGGCTATCTGTGTGATGTCCCCCGCATATCTTATATTATTGATAAAAACATAGTTCACTTTCACCCCTTACGTAATGCCATTTATCGATTCTTGAAAAATTGTTTCTGAATATATGTCTTTTGGGTATTGTCCAGTTTCATAGACGTGGCTGAAAAGTTTTACCAAGAGTCTCCATATTTTTGTCGTTTATTAATTTTAAGATTTTGGCTGGAACCTCATCTGGACATGTTACTTTGTTGTTTTTCATTCATTGTAACCGTTTTCTATTTCATCCTTTGTAATATAATTACCCGTTGGTTTATGGGGAAATTTAAGATTTTGGTTCGATATGTTGTCATATGTAAAAACTTCTTCAATATATTTCTCCCTTATACGTTTTTTTTTTTTCATTTATGTCAAAAACTATTTCGTTGTTTTCATTAATAATGATTGAGGGCGGATTTTTGCGATAAATACCTGCAGTTTCTTTCAATTTTTTATGTTCGTGCCATGTTTCTCCATTTCTAAAATCGTATTTGCTAGTTTTCCAAGCTCGAATAAGCTTCTAGTATTTCATGTCCAGTAATGCTGAATGATGAATTGGTCATAGAAAGGAATTACTTATTACAGTCGCAGCGCTACCACCCACAGGCAAAACGGTTCTGTACAGGTCTGCCGTCGGAGCAACTATTAATGAAGTCGAGATTTTCCTGGAACCCTCGGGGACAGTACCATGAATTAGAGGGGTCACCTGTTTTCCCGGACCATCGAATTCACCACTCTAACCTCTTACTCGTTCAGCAACAGATTCTCCTGCCATAGAGTCACAGAAGAACCTGATGAAGAGGCATAATCTGAAAGATTGTCGCCGGGTGTCCGGGTCCAACCCCAGTCCTAACCGTCAATGAGTTTTAACTCTAACATTTTCCCCAAACATATTTCCTCCTCTTAGGGGTTCCCTATCAATTTAGCGTTTTTTATAAAATGTGTCTCCATCGCTACCAGGGTTCCACTAACTTGACGGATCCTTCTTCATTTTTGTACCTCAACATTTCTCTCCAACATATTTACCCCAATCTCTACCCTTTATGGAGGCCCATGCAAAATTTATAAAAAAAACCCTGAAAACAAACTCATTCCGTTTTTAATTCTATTCCTGCTACGCTAAAAAAGTGAAATTTTATTTTTATTCGAAAATGCGAATAAATTTTATCCGTGTGGTTAATTTTGCGCCCTCTCAGAGGATATATATATAGGTGGTAAGTATGTTTTGAAAAAAATTGTATGATGACAAAATTAATTTACCCTGCCAAGGATAAGGATAGATCTAGAGTCGTTGCGTTCACGAGGAGTAGAAATCCTAACAGTAAAGATACCATCAACCTAGCCGCATCATCCTCGCCAACAGAAGCGAAATGAAAAGCTACTTCGTCATTAAAGACAGAATGCTTCAAAGATTCATTTGAAAAAGCACTGTTCTGATGGCAGGAGATATTAGAGGAAATGAAAAATTTGCTAAGCACCTCAGAATTGAAAATACAGTGAGTGTTATTTTTGTTGGTTGTCTTAAGTGTGCAAATATTACACCACAACTTCTTTGATAAGAGACTGGAGTGAAGTTTGGAACCAAGAAAACGTGTTTTAGAGTGTCGAATTACGAAATTAGCATTGATGTGAGTAATTTTATAGGCATAGGAATATAGTTTGTGTTTCACCCTGACACAGCATAATACATGATTCTCTAAACCAAGGGCAGTATTTATTAGACAGAATTTAACAGAAACAAACCTCTCAATTTACGCCGAATCTAGCTAGTGGTTAGTGCGTTGGCCTTCTGATGTGTAGGTCGTGGGTTCAATCACAATGAGGTGGGGGGTTCAGACCAATCTTCATCATTCAAAGGCTGCATCGGCCGAAATGAAAAGAACTTTTGTCAAATGCACCTCAAACATAGGTCTTATCCAAGAGCCCTGGATTAGACAGAAACGAATGTACAATAAAGTGGATCCCTTCCCGTACAAAAAAAAGTTCCAAAATTTCACCCCTAGTTTGAAAGAAAGAAAAACAACTAAACATTTTTTTTCTCAACCCTTTTAGAACTCCCGAAATATTTATTTTTTAATTTTTTATATTTGTTAGTTATCCTATTGTTAAAAGTGCTATCTCGTTAAAAAGGCCTTAAGGAGGGCTATAATTTCTTCTTATTTGCTTTGAAATTGAACGAAATCTTAAAAAATTATATTCAGTTCCCCTAATTCTACACCCTAAACAAAAAATTATCCACCATAAAATTTAAGTAATTTAAAAACCAAACAAATTTCCATTTGAAACTGTGAAGCTAACTCGAAAAATGAAGGGATAATATCGAAATTAGGTTTTCATAAAGGTTGGTGGGGAGATACCACAGTACTTTTTTTAAAGAGCAGAAAGCATCGAGAGCCTTGAAGTAGTGCGGAACTTCAACCCACTGAAACCACCTCTATGTCCGATTGTTTAACTAGTAGAAACTTCATCGGAAAACACATTGAGTGAAGGTTACTCGTATGTCGTATTGTCTTAATCGTTCGCTTCTGTCCCTGTAATGTCCGTAGTCACGTTGCTGAAATAAGCAATTAAATATACATTTGTTACACTAAATCTTGACGAGATTGATATTGTTTGTAACACTCTCGGCTTTCTAGTCTGGCATCGGTAACAACGCAGACTGGGTAACTCACTAATCGTACACAACGTTCAGGATTTTGTGAATGACATAGAAATTTTATAAACATCATCAAACATATTTCATGTAGCAATTTCTTTTGCATATTATTCACTTGGGATTGATATAACCTTATTAGTTGAGTATTGAAATGAGATTAATTCATCATCCGTGTAGAACTGTATGCAAGACAGCTCTGTAATTTTAAATTTGTTCTGACCTATTATTGTTATTTAGGCATCACTATTCCATTAATAGCAAGTGGTTTATTTTTCACAAGGAACCAAAACGGAAGAGTTTCTCTCCATTAAAGTAGAACTTAAGTCTACCGGATATTTCTCACAGGCAATAAGTTCCTGAGTTAATGTACTAGCCCCAACTCCTGGCTCTCTTTACTTCCAAAGAAATGAATTACAAAGGATAATTGAAAGATGCTGTAAAAACATCAAAGCCTGCTATTTTTTTTTTTTTGTTTGTTTTTTAAATAAGCATTTTTATTAAATCTTTCTTTAATACTTAGAAACTAACAATAAGTAATCAAATCTTACAAACTAACTAAAATTATGTGATATTCCCAACGTTCCATCACAATTTGTTGAGTCACGAGGTATAGCAATATCACAGCATACTCAGCATGTCTTTTCTTTTTAATCGACGATGCCCCGTGCTCAGCAACAATTGCCTAACAAGGGGATTCGGATGATTGTGTAATTTTTGAATGTAGCTTCTGCAGGACATTGCAACTTCCTCAATCTCGATGGATGTTAACGTTCCTCATATACCAAGGCGCGTTTACAATAATTCGCAGACACTTGGATTGTATTCGCTGCAATTTTTCGATATTTGAGGGAGATGCGGTGCCCCAAAACTGAATACCATAAGTCCAGATTGGCTTCAGGATTGCTTTATATAATAGCACTTTGTATTCGAGATTCAACTTTGATCTTTTGTGTATCAGCCACCATAACTGATTAATTTTAAGCTTGATCTGAGTTTTCTTTGCCTCTATGTGATTTTTCCAGGTCAGCCTTCTGTCGAGGTGAATACCCAAGTACTTTGTTGAGGAACATTGTGGAACTGATTGGCCATTAATTTTAAGTGGGGGACATGTATCTGGCCTTAGCGTGAAGGTTACATGTACGCTCTTCGATTCATTGACTTTTATACGCCATTTTGCTAGCCAGATTTTGAGAGAATCGATATGATTCTGCAGGAGTTTAGTAGCTTCTATGGGGTTAGAGCGAGAGCACAATATTGCCGTATCATCTGCAAAGGTCGATATAAATGTATAGTTATTGCTGGGCATATCTGTAGTGTATAACAGATACAATAAGGGGCCCAAAACGCTTCCTTGAGGAACGCCAGAGTGAATATCCAATGGATTTGTTGTGTAATCCTTGTGATGTACGAGAAATTGTCTTTTCGTGAGGTAGCTACTAAGCAATGAGGAGACATTTGCAGGCAGTAATAGTTTGAGTTTGTAAATAAGGCCATCGTGCCATACTTTATCGAAAGTTTGAGTGATATCAAGAAAGACAGCTGAGCAATACTTTTTTTCTTCAAAAGTGTTCCGTATCAGAGTTACAATGAGGTGGACTTGTTCTATTGTGCCGTGCTGTTTTCAAAATCCAGACTGATGTTGAGGAATCAGTTGGTTGAGATTAATAAATGGAGTTATATTCATGACAAGTAGTTTTTCGAATACTTTAGAAAGTAGAGGCAGGAGGCTGATAGGTCTGTACGATGCAACTTTTGTAGGGTCTTTTCCTGGTTTTGCTATCATAATAATTTTTGAACCTGCTTTAACAAATTTTACATTTACAGGTAGATATTAACCCTTATGGAAAATTTAATTTCGATATTACACCTTGAGTTTTAGAGTTAGCTACACTTCAAAAGGAACAGTTTCTTAAGGGCTTTAATTTAATGACTGGGGTCAAGCAAGGGTGCAGGTGTGCGGGTATGTGGATGTGCGGGTGTGCTTGGGGTCAGGCATACTTGAACACCTGTGTATTCGCAGACATGCACTTTCTTTGCAGGGTCAGAATATGCGCAATACATCCGTAGCTTTGTAAACGGCGCTAGCCTCTATCTGACCAAGACTGCTAGTGCGTGACTCTGTCACATCCTGCTGGAGGTGACCCTGCTAATCAACAGAACACTACGGATCTAGACCTGGGAGTCGATAAAATCCTTCCCCCAATTCAGGGTGTTAGGCGTTTCCGTGCCCACTGGTTAGTTTGCAGCCGAGGGACTTTGCTGGCTGTATTTTAACGGAGCCTTCTTCGGGAAGCGTGGAGCATAAGATACTAAAGTCAGGCTCCTCCGCTGTCCCTAAAGCACCTGTACGCAGGAGCACACCAGTCCTGGCCACCAAACCACTGGAATCGAGGAAATCAGTGCAAGTTAGCAAAGGGTCTGTGACCACCATATCAAGACCCGCTGCTACTAAAACACTATCAAAGGCTGCGACTCCTGCTTCAGCAGCCACATCCCCTTTGGACTTAGCTCCATCAACTTCAGCTACTTCAGCCTCTAATGTTACAGTTCCCGCTAAACCAATTAGCGGGTCTGTCCGGTCATATCGAGAAAGAAGAGCCGCTTTCAGAATTACTGAAAAGCTCGGTGGCATCCCGGTAACAGAACTCTCAGAGCGAGAAAAAGAATCTCTGGAGTGGGCAAAAGGTATAATCGTTGAACGCGAAAATGCACGTTCTTTTGGACTTGCGTCCAAACAGCAACGCTCGCAAGAAGAGCAGCTGTCTAAGCCAAAAAAGGCGAAAACTTCGGCTTCGGCCACATTCAACATCCAAGCGCGTTCCTTCAGTGACGTGGCAAAGGACCACCTTATCCTTGCCGTCATTGATAGGAACCATGAAGATGGAGCACTGCCATTCGGGCAATGGCGCCTGGTGGAGATTAGTCTCCTTAGGATATACAGGGATATCCTGGCGAGGAACCCTGGCCCGGTCGTTTGCTGCAGAGATGCCCGATGGCATCAAGGACGCATCAAACTGATGTCCTGCGCGGACCAGCGATCGGCAGATCTCTTCAGAGAGGCCATCGCGAATGTTGGGGAGATTTGGCCCAACGCTCGGCTCGAGGCCGTTCCTAGGGACCAAATCCCCAATAGACCCAGGTCACGCGCCTGGATTCCAGCAGAACCGTCAGATCCTAAGGAAATCTTGGATCATATGCGGCTCGCAAATCCATCCCTTCCCACAGATGATTGGAGGGTTGTGAAGGTGGGAGAGGCCAAGGATAACTCAAGACAGGTCGTTGTGATATTAAATGAGCAATCCTTGGCACCTCTCGCTAAACAGAAGGGGTGATGAGCTATGGCTTCTCCCAAATCACCCTGAAAGTCTATGAAAACGACGCAGGAAAAGTAGATCTAAAACCAGGGGATACAAAGGCAAGTTCAGCCCCGGTTAAGGACATGTCGTGTGACGGGGACAGCGATACGCTGTCAACGTCTGAGATGGTTGGCGACCTCTTCCGAGATGTGGAAGTTAGCACAGCGGATGAGGACGAACTATTAAGCTGTGACGTCGAGGACACCGATACAACGGTGACCGAGGCGTCTATATTAAACTCTGCAAAGGAAGATGCTTAGGGTGGTCCAGATTAATTTGCACCACTCTAAAGCAGCTTCCGCTGCTCTCGTCCTCCGACTAAGCGATAAAGCGGAGGATATCTTTCTAATTCAGGAACCGTGGGTCCTGGATGATAAGGTGTGCGGACTAAGCTCCGAAAATTATGGACTCTACTATGCTGAAAACGCAGGTAAGCCTCGATCATGTATTTTAGTGAAGAAATGCTACAAAGCATTCCTACTCTCTGATTACAGCGACAAGGATACTGTGACCATTGCGCTAAATCATCAATCCCATATATATTGGCTGATGTCGGCGTACATGGCTCACGATCACACTGAGCCCCCACCTTACCCTATAATAAGGAAGGCAGTTCGGGAGGCGGAGAAATGCGAGGCTAATATGGTGATGGGAGCCGATGCCAACGCACACCATTATATCTGGGGCAGCTCAGATAACAACGAACGAGGTGAGTCACTTTTTGAATATATTATTAGTTCTAACTTGACTCTCGCAAATATGGGTACAGAACCGACCTTTATTACCTGCAACAGGGAGGAGGTTTTAGATATAACACTTACGAATGACTCTTCGCACTGTCTAGTTAGGGAATGGAGGGTTGACAAAGAACACTCTTTCTCGGATCATAGGTATATTAGCTTCCGCCTTGATATAAGGCCACAAAAGCAGACACCATATCTAAATAGGAAACGCACAAATTGGGACAAGTATAGGGCCACCCTGAATAAATCCCTCACTCAGGCCCTCTCAAGCCTGCAAAATGAGGAGCAGCTTGAGGCCGCTCTTGATCAAGTTACAGAAGATTGCAGGAAAACTACTGTAGCGTCCTGTCCAATCAGAAGGACTCCAAAAAAGACGAGACCTCCGTGGTGGTCTGTAGAGATCATCACTCTAAGGAAGGAGTGTCGACAGCAATTCAACCGAGCCAAAATCACTCATCAATGGCAACCCTATAAGAAGAGCCTACGAGTGTTTAAAAAGACGATTAGGAGAGCAAAAAGATCATCATGGAATGACTTTTGCATTAACATAGAGGAAATTTCAGAGTCAAGCTGCCTACGAAAGATTCCCGCAACAAATCCAGTTACACCCAGCTTCATTATGAAGGGGGATGGTGATTGGACCACTTCAAGTCTGGAAACTCTTTGGGTACTAATTGATACCCACTTTCCAGGTTGTTTGGAGGACAGCCCTGGCCGAACTCCCAATGTTAATCCTAGTAGAATCATCTACGACGTCCCGCACAAAATAATCAGTAAAACAAAGATTAATTGGGCGATTAATAATTTTAAAGCATTCAAGTCACCAGGACCTGATGGTATTATACCCGCGGACATGCAGAAGTGTGCTGACTTAACATCTTGGTTGGAGGTAATCTTCTCTGCATGCCTAAGGCTATGCTATGTCCCCAGGACATGGCTACAAGTTAACGTGGTGTTTATCCCTAAAGGCGGAAAAACGTCCCACTCAAAGCCAAGTGATTTCAGACCTATAAGTCTATCATCCTTCTTATTAAAAACCCTTGAAAGACTACTTGATGTTTACTTAAGGGGCTCTATAGATACTAAGTATATCTCTTCATTGCAACACGCATATAACAAAGGTAAGTCCGTTGAGACAGCCCTTCACTCACTTGTGCAGAAGATCGAAACATCTTTGCACTGCAAAAAATATAGCTTGGTCACCTTTCTAAATATTGAAGGGGCCTTCAATAACATAAACCCAGAAGCAGTCGAAAACTCTCTTGCTATGCTTAAGGTAGATGAACCTATTATTAGATTCCTTAGTCTGTTGCTAAAGCAAAGAGTGATAAACTCAAAATTGGGTACCTCATGCATTAGCAGATTTGCGATTAAGGGCACCCCTCAAGGGGGTGTGCTGTCGCTTCTTTTGTGGAACTTAACCATCAATGAAGTTCTCATATCTTTACAGGCCACGGGATGCAAAGCGGTGGCTTATGCAGATGACGTGGCACTTGTGGCATCGGGGAAATATTTAAATACACTCAGAAGTGATGAACCATGCCTTATCAATCCTGTCCAAATGGGCTTCAAACTCTGGTCTGGCCATCAACCCTGCCAAAACTGAGCTAGTCCTCTTTACTAGAAAGCATAAAATACCTATTTTTACCTTACCTAGAATTGGGAGAACTAGTCTAAAGCTAACTGAACAGGCGAAATACTTGGGTATAACTTTAGATAGGAAACTAAGTTGGAAACCAAACACGACGGAAAGGGTTCGTAAAGCAACTGCAGCTCTCTATTCCTGTAAGAAAGCCATAGGTAAAAAATGGGGAATGAGTCCTACAATCGTATCATGGCTATACTCTGCGGTCGTGAGACCAATTCTTTTTTACGGTGTGATATTCTGGTGGGAATCCTTAAATAAGGAGGTACACAGATGACAAATAGATAAGGTTCAAAGGACGTCTGCGGTGTTGACAACTGGCGCTCTAAGAACCACCCCGTCAAAAGCGCTCTACTCGCCAATGCATCTACTCCCCGTAGATTTATTTGGCAGGCACAGAGCTCTGATATCAGCAATTAGGCTAAACATAGCTTCACGCTGGGCTCAACCAGGATACGGACATTCAAGGATCCTGGGGGAGTGCACTACGATTCCGAATGCTATCGACTATACCATCCCCATACCATGCTTTGACAATAGTTTCTCAACCCATATACTCTCAAGGGAAGAATGGAATAAGGGTATTGTCAACGAAACTGGAGTTCAATCGGTACAATTGTACACAGATGGCTCCAAATTGGAGGGTAGGGTAGGAGGTGGCGTCTTTTCTGATTCCTTACGCGTTAAGCTCAAGTTCCGATTACCCGACTTTTGCAGTGTTTTTCAAGCCGAGATAATGGCTATAAAGGAGGCGGCAACGTGGCTGTAATATAATATCCTTCAAAGATGTTTTTATCTACACTGACAGTCAAGCTGCCATAAAATCTCTCGCAGGAGCGTTCGCCAAATCGGCACTTGCCCTTAAATGCCGCACAGCTCTAAACGAGCTAGCGGAGCACTACAATGTTCACATTGTATGGGTACCGGGGCATAGGGACATTCCAGGGAACTATGAGGCAGATGAATTGGCGAGATCGGGCACTAAGTTGCCAGAGATCTATCCATCTCATCAAGCCGGAATTCCGCTTGCGACATGCAAGCTTCTTATCACACAACATTATCTCACCATTGGCAACAGAAGATGGTGGTATGAGAGCTCTTGTGCTACCACTAGAAAAATCTGGCCAACCCTTGACAATAAACGTACCCGTTCACTGTTGTCAATGGGCAGGAAAACCATAAGTAATGTAGTCGCCGTACTCACGGGCCACTGGCTTGTGGGTAGGCATGCTGCAAGGCTCGGCTTACCGGCCAACGATTTCTGTCGCAGCTGCCAGGACAAGGAAGAGGAGGAAAGTGTTCACCACTTCCTCTGTAGATGCCCCGCATTGGCACGCAGAAGGCGCACTCTACTAGAGAGTGCCTTTTTTACAGATACCACTGAGCTTGCACCCATGGATGTCAGGGACATTGCTCTATTCATTAGGAAATCCCAATGGTTCCGCTTAACAGAGGAGATAGGATGGTAGGCATCAACGATGCATGGTGACACAATGGGCCAATTATTCGGCCTAAGTGCGCCCCCCATTTGGGGGGCGGCCGCATAACCTAACCATGACTGAAAAATGTTTGACTAGGGGGTAGACCCAGATTTCAAAAATATTATGGCATACAAAGACCAGAGCATACGTCCAGATTGGCAGGAAATGGCTCATGAGAGTCAAATGGCTAAGGCATACTGGGTGCAATGGCAAAGCCTGCACTTCTGAGATGGATGTCTGTTCCGAGCATGGGAAAGTGAAGATGGAAAAATCACTAATGATCTTCTAGAGGCACCCAAGGAAAAAATAGCTAAGTATCACTATTCCTCCATTGGAAGGCATTTGGGCATCACGAAAACCGTCGAGAAAATAAAGAAACGGTTTTATTGAGTTTTATTACATGACCATGTTGCTGATTGGATTAGAAAGTGTGAACAATGTTCAATGGCCAAAGGTCTAACTAAGACGAGTCGAGGTAAAATGCACCATTAAATGCAGTTAATGGCCTGAAGTATACCCCATTCCGAATCAAGAAACTAGTACAGTTTTCGATGTATTCGTCAGCCAATGGATTTGTCCTTTTGGTGTACCGATGGAGTTATACTCGGAGCAAGGCCGTAATTTCGAATCAGTTGTATTCCAAAAAATGTGCCGTGAGTTGGGTATACACAAAACACGCACAACACCTTTGCATCCGCACATCGATGCACACAACATGAAGCGACTGCCACTACATCAGCAATGGCAATTTTTGGAAACAAGTTAAGACTGCCAGTTGATTTAAAATTTGGAGTAGCAACACCAACGAGGTATAATTACACTCGGTTGACTGAAAAGCGGGAACAGTTGGATGAAGTACATCAGTTTATCAGAAAGCGATCGCAGATGAAAAGCGATAAGATGAAGGCCAGGTAAGTTGAAAGTAAATTCAAAAGGATTCTATGAAGGAGAGCTTTTAATGCTTCATAATCCACAACGAAAGAAAGGCCTGTCCCCTAAACCACAGACTCATTGGAAGAGAATTATGTTATTATAACGATGATAAATGAAGTAGTGCATTGTATTCAACGTGCCTGGAATAAAAGGGCAAATTTTAAATTAGTGCATTTGTAGCGACCTGCGCATTTCAGGGGGGAGCAAACAACTTCTTCTGGACGAACAAGGTTAAGAGGACGGCAGTGTAACGAGCGTTGATTTGCGGTAACTAGTACAATCCAACGAGAAAGAAAGATAAGATAATCGAATATGATAAAGGAAGATTCTGGAGTGTTGCCACAGAGTATAAATAGCGCTAGTTGTTGACAAATGAAATCAATTAAATTCCGAAAATGATCATGCAAACATTGATAGAGTATCTGAGGCAAAAGTTGCAGAAATATTAAAGACGGACTGTAAATAGAAGTATTAATTAAATAAGTTGTTGTTGTATAAAGTTAATATAAAATAAGTTTTGCAATTATTATTGACAGGTTTGATTCGAGTAAAATTAAACATTCACAAAAATATAAACATTATATCTTTTCAACGATACTCACTCACTGTTTAGATTCGAAAAAAGGTTAGCTTAAAATCGAGTGATGAGCGGGGTGGACAATCTGGTAGGATTGCTAACCCAGCGAACTCACAGTCCTCGAATGCGGCACCAGGCCTCGAATGCGGCACCAGGCCTCGAATGCGGCACCTGGGCCGAGCGCCTAAGCGTCGGGCTGAGCAGGCATAGGGCGAGCCCACCAGGGCGAGGAAGTCTTGTCACTAGAGGGGCACCTGAAGGATACTCATCTGAGTACCTTTAAGGTATCTTTATTGGATGCCATGGAATTCCTTGAAGACGATGTCAATGACATTAGATTTGTCGGCAGGGCAAGGCTGGAGAGCGTATTGTTTGTACTAAGGTGCAAAAATCAGCTATCCAAGCAATGGCTGTGAAAAACAGTGGAGCACCTACCCGGTTTGTGGGAGGGTGCAAAGCTCAAATGTGACAGCCTAACTGCCTTGTCGGCAAAGAGGAAGATGGTGATTGTTGGTCATGGCAATGCTGTGGCCAGCGACATCATCCTAAGAAGGCTGCAGCGCCAGAACGCCTGTGTGAAAGACACTTCCAAATGGAATGTTATCTGCACAGAAGAGTTCGGCGAAGCAGAAAGGGCAGGTGTCGTGCTCACCGTGCTGTGTCCCAAGGAGGTCGCGGAGGCCATGAAGATCGTAGGCCGTCGTTAAATTCCAGAAAGATGCAGCATGAGGGGTGTGAGTTGAGGACATGCATTTAAGCTAGACATGGGATACGTACGATTCTAATGTCTAGCTTGTGCTCACCGGATCTCATAGTAGTGAGAATATGTGATGGTGCGGGTTCACTTATGATCGCATCAGCATACCTTCCATACGATTCTTCAGAGGGACCACCTCCAAGAGAGGTGGAAGCTCTAGTGAGATTCTGTGATGGTAAGGGGGTTGATCTGATCTTAGGTTGCGATAAAAGAAATAGGAACGACTGTAGAATGGTAAGGATACTGAAACGAACGGATTGTACAAAGTACTGCGAAGTTCTTGAGGAATTATTGCCAAGGAGGTTTAATAGACCTAGGTGAGGGCTATCAGTTCAGCTATAATCAAAGCATTTGAAGCTTCATGTCCTTTGACGGTAGTGGACGAAGGAGATCCCACTCCATGGTGGAATGGGACCCTAACGCGTGGGATGACTACAAGCCAAAGAAAAGGGAGCTGAAGAAGACTCTACGAAACTGTAAAAGGAAAACGTGGGGGGCATTCTGCTCAAATATGCAGGATATGTCCTATGTATATAGATTACAAAGGATCATATCAAAGGACCCAGTGTCAGAGTTGGGATTAATTCGCAAAACGAATGGATGATTTACAGAGACAATCGGAGAGTCACTCAAATAGCTGATGGAGGTGCATTTTCCAGAAAGCTTTAGATCGGAAGATCCTTGGGAAGCCTTGCGGATGGCTCAAACGCGTTCAAACAAGAATGAAAGATTGGAAGCTGAAAGGATAGTCACCAGAGATGAAGTGATAAACGCCATTAAGCGTTTCTCTCCATTCAAAACAGCGGGTACAGACGGGATATTTTCGGCCCTACTTCGGTGGGGTTCAGAAGCTCTGGTAGACAGGGTTCCGGGAATATTTACTACTTGCCTGGCTACAGGATATATCCCGACTCAATGGAGAGAGACTAAGGTTGTCTTTCTTCCAAAGCCGGGAAAAAGGGACTACTCAGAGGCTAAATCTTCCGGACAGTTAGCTTGACCTCCTTTTTGCTTAAACGTATGGACAGAGTACTGGCGGACTACATGGAAAGGGCAACGCTTCTGAGAAAACTACTGAACAGGTGTCAGCACGCATACAGAGCTGGTAAATCCACTGAAACGGCCCTGCACGAGCTCGATCACGTAGCGGAGAGGGAACTGCTTTGTGGAGGGATCTATGTCTACTTTTATGGATATAGAAGGTGCCTTCGATAAGATTCGTTTCGATAAGCTAAGGATGGCCTTTGCTACTCGTGAAGTCAGCCCAACCATTATAAGGTGGGTGGACAGCATGCTGCGGAAAAGGGCAATAATCTTTTAAAATGGGAGATACAGAATCAGAGGTAGGGTAGTCAAAGGGTGTCCACAGGGGAGCGTATTATCGCCCATCCTTTGGAACATCACGGTCGATTCTCTACTTCAGCTTCTGGACTCAAAAGGCATACACACCGTCGGGTATGCAGATGACATAGCGGTAACGGTGGGCGGTAAGTTCCTGGACACTATTTATGATACCATGAGAGGTGCATTTAAAATGGTTGAAGGATGGTGCACGGAACAAGGTCTCTCTGTAAATGCTAGTAATTCAGAAACAGTACTCTTTGCTAAAAGGAGAACTGGGCTAACAATAAACCCTCTTATGCTTTTTGGATCGAACATCAACGTCTCCAAGGAAGTAAAGTATCTAGGCATCATATTGTATAACAAGCTGACTTGGAATAGTCACGTTGATGACAAGATCGATGGCAAGCGGGTATTGCATCAGTGTAAGAAAGTGTTCAGTCTCATGTGGGGAATTACTCCCAAAGCAGCGCAGTGGATCTACACAACGATGGTAAGGCCCTTAATAACGTATGCTGCTGTGGTCTGGTGGCCTAAGGTCACCCAAAAGACCGCGAAAAGCAAGTTAGGTAGGGTGCAAATAATGGCTTGTATTGGGATTACCGGAGCTATCCGGATGACCCCAGTAGAAGAATTGGAAGTCTTTCTCGGGCTGCTGCCGTTGGACTTGCATATTAAGAAGTCAGCGGAATTAACAGCATTACGTGTGAGAACAACCACTAATTGAGCTTAATAGGTGTGCTCGAAGTAATGCGACTACTCTTATGTGGGTAAAGGAACACATTGGTATAGAACAAAATGAAGCTGCAGACGCCTTGGCTAGACAAGTACCTGAAGCCGAATTTCATGGCCCGGAACCAGTACTTGCGCTTAACAACGGTACGATGAGGACAAAGGTCGAACAGTGGATAAAGAAACTCCACCTCACGAAATGGGAGAACTTATCCACTTGTAGACAGGCAAAGGTTTCGTTGAGGCTATCAAAGGGTATTTAATCGGGAAGGGATATGAGTCTAAGACGGTTAAATCTATGCTGGTTGACTGCATTAATAACTGGGCATGGCAATTTCAGGTACCGCCTCAGCAAGATGGGTCTTGTTGGAGGGGAGGATGCTGATATTTGCAGATTATGCATGGAAGAAGCAGAGACAGCGGTGCACATAGTGTGCCAGTGTCCTGCGTTGGAAAGCTGGAAGATGTTCACACTGGGTCGCCAATTTATTGATGAACTCGAAATGTGGAACATACCCCACAAAGACATGCTTGAAATAACGCGTGATGTTATTACGAGGAAGGAAGTAGAAGAATTCTGCAACCAAACAAATAATTAACACACGATTTGAGGGACGAAAGGGGACCCTTATAAGTGGTCTGATTCGAATAATCCCTAAAAAAATATATATAGCTTAAAACTGCATTACACAATTTTAAGTGGGAGATATTTCGGCAGACACAAATTCGATTTTACGAAGCAGAAAATATCTGGTCATAATTTGTTTCTCAATTTAACTTGTATATACTAGTCTCCAAAGGGAGGAAGGCCTGCTAAGGAGTTTGATGAATACAGTTAGTAGTAGAAGATTGTAGACCTTCGTCACGGATTTCTGTAATGAGTTAACATACGCCTTTTAAAAATTGGCGTATGAACAAAGAAAACGAGTGTCTGGTGGAAGAAAATAAGAGAAGGATACAATTGAAATTTAAAACAGATGTCTTTAATTGCAGACAAGCCCAAACCAGATTACGGAAATAGTAATGATGGCAATGTGGCTTGCAATTTTTTTCAAAATAATGAGCTTCTTCATCAGTAACTCAACTTGACATGAAGTTAATTCACAAATTTTATATCATTTTGTAATAAATATCGAGCGGAGTTTAAATAGACTATAAGAAATTTATGGAATTCCGTCTTAACACTGCAAAGCAGTGACAACAACAATGCACAGAGTGAAATTGTTTCAAGTTAAGTGAATAGGTTCAAGAATAGGAAAATAAGGATTTCAAAATTTATTTATGAACGTTTTGGCTGAAAAATTGCAAGGCAGGCAAATCTTGAAGATGTTTTTCATTGTCGACTTGTTTCTCACACAATACTCATTACAAATGTAAGGCCTAGGGAAATAATCAAAAGATAGGCTTTTGATCTGAAAGTTAAAGACATGATCTTGGAAGAAATTTTTCTGCGTAAAACAACTGAATTAACTCTTTTGAAGACGATGTGTATTCGTTTTTAATAACATTAATATTATGCATTAGTATTTTTACTTATTCTTTTTATTTTAGTTATTTTAGTATTACCTTAATATTGAGAATTTGAGCACGTCGCGAAATATGTAAATAGCTGAGTAAGATAGTGTAGCAGGTTTTAGTAGTGTACGTACGATTAAGTTAAAAAATGATTAATTTAAAAAAATGACTTATTTGTTGACCAATGTTATCACCGAAAATAATTTCGTAATTTTGCAAAAATCATGTGATATATGCCTTTACACGAAATCACATCACTACTGATAGAAATAACACGGTTACAGACTTTTAAGCATCGACTTATATGAATCGGCCCTAGTGTACGACGTACCAACCGAGTCGATCTTACTCCCACGTAAGAGTTTGAGGCTCTCATGTTTCATCTCTAGCTGCCTGATTATCTTTCCTGGGCGGCTGTATTTGGACAATAATTCATCCAACTTACCTGTATGTAGGGTTGGTCATCATTAATCAGCCTGGACGGCTGTATTTGGACAATAATTCATCCAACTTACCTGTATGTAGGGTTGGTCATCATTAATCACATCAATTCCGCTGTGTTGAAATTTTTGCATTTGCTCAATTATTTCTGAATATTGTTTACCACCAACATCAACTAAGCGGAATGCTGTTATATTAACGCTATTATATTTAAAATCTTCTAAATCGAATGTTTCTAAATCCTAAAAGCAAAAATCATAGAAAAAATAATATAATATTATTTTGGTTGAAATGGAATAAAAGAAAAAAAGAATTTAATTACTTACAAATGTTGTAAACATATAATGGTAACGGTAATCATTCATTTGCAGTTGTAATACCTGGACATGAGTATGAAAGGGGAAGAATAACACTATAAATGATATTGGAAGATATGTGGTCAAAAGAATTACACAATAACATAAAGGTAGTTTCATTATGACAAATAGAAATTATTTAATATATAATTTAAGAAAATATATTCTTAGTTTTTCATACGTACTACTATGTTTAGAACTATAAGAAATAAGAAACCTAGGCATATAGATTTGAGGAGTTTCACTATACTGCCCTACATTGATTAGCATACATGTAATAAATAATTACATTATAAAATCATTTTAAGTTATCATTATATTATTATTGTATTATATTATATGATTATGTTATTATAAGTTTTTATGTTTCTTGAGTATTACTATAATGTTGTAATTTTAATTATTATTTATTATATTTTATTAGTGTCTCTTGAGATATTCCAATTCAGGAAGCCCCCACTTTCGTATGGGATTTAATTACACGACATAGCACTTACGAGTAATACGAACTCGTAAAATCGAAAGTACAACAGGGCAAAGTACTAGCACTAGGTGAGGAGCTAGAAGCTACATTATCGGAATTAAGAGACCTCCTGAGAAAGCAGGGTGAAGCAAATCTAGCCGTGAAAGACAATTTGGATGCAGCAAATGCTCAGGTAAGTAGCCAGAGGAGGGATTGTTAACCACAAAAGGAATCAGGATTTAGAACAATTACTAAAGGAGAGGAATATTTTGCTGGAATTTATAGAACCTCCGCTGACGCTGAGTAATTAAGTGTTTTTCAAGCCCAAGTAAGAAATCTCGAGGGGGAACGTAGCTTAGCAGAAGAGACACCTCTTCGCCGCCGTACACTGATAAGGAGAATACTTCCGAACCCACTGCCACAAACTTCGTAGAAAACGTGTACAGACGAGATAGCGCAGATGGTCAGTACGATAGCTCCAGTACTTACTGCAGCTGAGTCAAAAGACTTGAAAACAAAAGTTTATCAATTCATTTCTGGTTGCGAATTAGCCAGTAAAGGGATAAAACCAAATGAATTAGAAAACTTTATATCTTGCATGAAGCGACGTCTATACAGCGATGCGTATAATTTGGTGATGGCCAAAAAGTTTGCCAATTTGGAAGAATTGTATACGTTTCTAAGAAACTCATTCCAGTGAGAACCACTCACACGCCAAATCCAGTTTGCACAGCAATTACCACAGTAAACTATAAATTCATTTGCAAGAAGATTAGATGAGCTAAAATCTGCCGCAACACAGTGTGTCAAGGTTTCATATGGGAGAAATGGAGCTAGAGATATCCACCAAAAAATCGTTTGTAACAGGGCTTAGAGTATCATTGCTTAGAATCCATATGCTAAGCAAGAAAAGTACATTAGGCGAACTAGTTAAATAGGCTCTAATCACAAGTATAAATCAAGGTAATTTAGCGACTAACATATTTTTAGAAACTGCACTAAGTCTTTTTACTCTCTACCTGCATACTTGGAGCTATGCGCAGCCGGACATCCTTTCTCCAACACTCGTGGAACCATTAATGAATCCAAATAAAATAAATAAAAAAACAAATAAAAAATTAATGAATCCAAATAAAATAAAAAAAGAGCCCGAACCTTCCTCATCTAAACCGGAAAAAAATTCCACGTTCCATCATAAGAGCAGCGGTTGTTCCTAGTTCGAAAGATACTTCAACTATGACCTCTGGTCTAGGTAGTACTGTGCGTAAGATAGGCCAAGCCCGTCTCCAGTACCACGACGCCATCTGCCGAAGCCGGAGCCAGTATTGCGATTAGTCAGCGTTTAGCAGCTACACAGCATAAAGGGGATGGTAATTCCAAAGAAGGTGCTGTGGCTAGCGCTCGTGCTCGGCCAATATTAAAACTTTCGTACCCGGTGAAAGCGGGTTACAATGAGCTCCGAAATGCGTGCCGGCTATTAAAGAGAGTGCACACGGCTCCACCGACTGAGGAAGAGCTGAACAAATAGCTGAAGGAGGCTATGGATTGGGCGAATGCCGTATTGCCAGACTTCTCGCTCGATCATATTCAACCACCATCCGCATCGAAACGACAGAGGTCGATGGACGAAGCAAATCCGGCGGCAAAAAAAAGTCAGGACACAAGAGGTGAACCCATTTAAATCGTTTTCGGATATCGTAAGAGACCATATCTTAATTGGCGTCTTGTATGAAGCCGATCCTGATGGTAAACTACCAGAGGCACAGTGGAAGTGTGTGCAACTCGCTCTCACCAACATTGCCCTAGATGCTCTTGCCAGCAGTCCAGGACCCCTCCATCTTGTACTGACGTAGGGTGGGATCACGGTCAGATTAAGATCATCGAGAGCAACAATGCAAGTGCTCCTATTACTGACAGACGACTCTCCGGGCCGCTAGCAAAATTCTGCTTCAGGGCCTGTATACCGAACGAAAGCTACTGAGCGATTTACAGAAGAATGCGAATGCCACACTTACTGATGGTGGGTCTTCTTCAAGTAAGCCTCCATCATAGTAAAGCTTCTTCAGTTGGGCACCTGAATCGTTTGGTGGAAGATCAGCCATTCGTTCTCATTCAGGAGCCTTGGGTGAATGGAGGTCGTGTCTGTGGTTTGAGGACACCTTCCTACAAATTGTATGTTGCCAACTGTATAGGTAAAATCAGGGCGTGTATAATGGCTAAAGCACACCTTAATATTTTCTTGATCCATACTTACAGCAACGAGGACGTGACAACGGTCAACTGGGAGGCGGGCCTACGACGACCCAGGGTCATTACCATCATAACTGGTAAAAGAGCTTGTAGTGTCCGAGTGGGTAGCTCGGACCACAAAGAAAGGTGTGATTTACTTTATAATTACATTATTAGTAATAAGCTGTTATTGTGCAATAGAGGCACTGATCCCACTTTCTCCGACTTTTAAGTCGATAAGGGGGCCCACTGGAAAGTTTTAGAGGAGCACTCATTCGTTATATTGAGATTACTTTCCAAGAGAAATCGCTAAGACCAATTAAAACTAGGAATCTTAGTAAACTTAGTAAACGAACTCTACACGAGCTTAAGAAAAGTCTTCCTGAGGATCCACCATATAGGCCAGATAACAGTAAGGCCTTGGATGATTTGGTCAAATTATTACTCATGCTTGTAGTTGATCGCTTAATCAAGCTTGTCCAAAACTAGTAATAGGGGGAAGAGGAAACCACTATGGAGGTCATCAGAACTAAATCCACTATGACTGGAGTGTAAGAAGCATAGGGATTGGATATTCCCAGGACAGCTCCAGTAGTCGTTAAATTGTATTATGAAATGGCTGATAACCATGTTTAAAAGCGCCTTACGACTGAATTATATTCCTATCTCATGGAGGGAAGTTAAAGTTGTCTTTATCCCTAAGGCAGGGAAAATCTCACATATTAGCCCCATAGACTTTGCGCCTATCAGCCTGTCATCGTTTCTGTTAAAGGCGTTGATAGATATGTATATCAGGAGGAAAAAAAAATGTTTAAAAGCGCCTTACGACTGAATTATATTCCTATCTCATGGAGGGAAGTTAAAGTTGTCTTTATCCCTAAGGCAGGGAAAATCTCACATATTAGCCCCATAGACTTTGCGCCTATCAGCCTGTCATCGTTTCTGTTAAAGGCGTTGATAGATATGTATATCAGGAGGAAAATTAGCACGTCGCAATTAGCGACTTCACAGCATGCATACTGTATAGGGAAATTAACAAAAACAGCTCTAAACTCACTTATTACTGAGATTGGAAAATTAATTGGAAATAGGAAATCTACATTGGTAGCCTTTCTAGATATTGAAGGTGCTTTTAACAACATTTAGCCGAGGGCAATAACTAGCGTGCTGGCGGGCATCGCTGGGTCTCTCGTGGACTTCATTGAGGTAAATCTTTTATGCAGGTTCGTGAGTGAGCTCGACGGTGCGTAGATCTGTCAGTAGGGGAACTCCCCAAAGCGGCGTGCTCTCTCCCCTCTCATAGGTTCTGGCAATGAATACACTGTTAAGGAACCTGGAGGAGAGGGGATTTCAGGTTGTTGCATATGCGGATGATGTTGTTATTATCGTTCGAGGGAAATTCTTCGATACTCTTTGTGAAATCATGCAAAGCATATTAAATGAAGTAGACATATGGTCTAAAACGCTAATAAATCAAAACTCATTCTGTTTGCTACGAAACGAAGGTTAGCTGACGTTAGCCCTCCGACTTTGAACGGTATCATACTGCCATTTTGTGACAAAGCTGGTTATCTAGGGTTGATTATATACAGGAAGCTGTTTTGGAATTTTAATGTGAATGATAGGGTCAAAAAGGAAGCTATAGCACTCTATTCGTGTAAAACGGCGGTGGGAGCGAAATAGGGTTTAAAACCCCAAGTAGTACACTAGTTATACACGACGGTAGTAAGACGAATTTTGACGTACGGCATTCAAGTATGATGACCGGTCCTTAATAAAAGCAGCGCGGTTAGGCGTATGGAAAGCATTCATAGGACAGCAAGCTTATGAATTATCGGAGCTCTCAGAACAACTCCCACAGCGGCAATTAATGTTATGCTACATCTTCTGCCGATTGACCTGTATGGAGAGCAATTAGCAGTAAAATCGGCCTTGAGGCTAAGGGAACTATCTCTTCTAGCCACTAACTCAGGGGGCCACTCTGCTATCATAGAAAAGTTTCGATTCATCCCCAGGACCACTGACTTTTGTAGTTCGGTGGAACTGCAGGTAGAAAAGCCATTCACCACGATCTTTAAATAGGCAAAATAAATTGTACCGGTAATATCGTAATATATACAGATGGATCTAAATTAAAGCAGCAAATGGGAGGGGGTGTCTACTCCAAGGAGCTAGGCACCTATTCCTTCCGTTTGCCAGACCATTGTAGTATATTTTAGGCTGAAAGCTAACCATCAAAGAGGCGCTATTAAGTGTCAAGAAATATGTTCTAAACACTTAAGAAATTAATATCTACTCTGACAGTCAGTCTGCTCCAAGGCAGTGATTGAATGACATTAACTATTAACTGAGCTTTAGGAATATTTTAACATAACTCTGTCTTGAGTACCCGGCCATAGCAATATTGAGGGTAACTGCAAGGCGGATGAATTGCCGAGGCAATGTACGACAATTCCTCTCCACCAGGATAAGGCGTTGGTTCCAATGCCATTGACAACCTGCAATTATTGGTCCTTCGAGCCGGCTATGTGGGGAAGTCACCCAGAGCGCACACAATTGCCCTTAAGTCGCGATTTGTTTTATTTTCTATATTTTTTCCTTATCCGTGTTTACATTGATTTTAAATCCTATTTTATTCCTATTTATATGGTTATATATAAATAGGACTAAACATTACATATAAATTTAATTCTAAGTTAGAGGGAGAGGCTATGTATACATCAAAACAATCAGAAAATAATTAGTTAAAAAATCAAAGTGAAGGAAAAACAGATAACAGAGCACATATAAACGGTGAGAGAGGGAGAGAGAGAGAGTGAGAGCGCGTAAAAGAGACTCTCGTTCCAATTCAGAGAATGCTGCACTGACTGCTCGCAGGAGATTAGCGGCAATACAATAAACTCGGTCGCTGCACAACTTCATGGATTGGAAGTGCGATTGAATGCAAGCATTACAGAACAGATAAAGCTACTTGAAGATCGCCTTCTATTATATTCTGATAATTTGCATAAGAGTCTTGCTAGTGAGTTGAGTAGTGCTGAGGGTAGACTTATGGACAAGGAGGAGAGTGAAATTGGTGCTATAAATGACAAATTCAACGAATACGATAGTAAAATTTTTTCACTTGTAAATAAGATTTGTGGTCTATATACTCGGTGTTAGGGGTTGGCTAAGCAAATTACTGACAATAAAAACAACAATAGCAACAACAACGCTGTGGATCATTCGTCGGATGCCATACTCTACGGATTGCCATTTTCTAAAGCCGAAAATCTCAAAGGCATTTTTAACTGTATCTGCCGGGCCATCGATTTCATGTCCTCACAAATTAAGAACATATTTCGTGTTAAGCCTAAAGCTGATAATATCAACTCACTAGTGGTTGTAAAGTTTTACACTCCTTTCGATCGTAATCAGGTCTTGAAAGCTTTTGGCGATTATAGGAGACAGTGGAAGAAGGCCGTGAATTTAAGGTTGGCGGGGCTTGACTTGGAAAACGATGTGTTCATACATGAAAGTCTTGATGTGGAGTCTAGAAGGCTTTTGCATGCTGCGATTTCCCTTAAGCGTACCAAGACTATCTTTAATGCTTTCACTTATCGTGGCTCTGTTCACATTCGACTGCAAAAGAATTCCGAATGTATACGCGTTGGTAGCGTGGAGGATTTGGAGAGAGCAGTTAGTTCTGGTGGATCTAAAGGTGCTGAAAATGTCAATAAATAGTTTAATTATTACTACGTATTCTTGTTTGTATCTGTTGCATTCTTCATTCCTCTACCTATGTTCCTTTTTACACTTGCGATCATTTTCTGCTTTACTGGCTCTTATTTTTACTGTGTTTTCTTTATGTCCTATCATTCTTTTTTCAATACTCTTAACTCCCTTAATACTACTTCTGAATAAATGCTTACTGTTTGCTGTCCTCATCATTCTGGTGTTATAGTTGTGAATAAAATTGATTACAGCGCTGATGAAAGTCACAAAACCTTTATTAATATCATGTGTAGACGCCACAAGGGTCTTAAAATTGTACACTTCAATGCCCGCAGTTTTAATGATTTTAAACTTGATTGTGTAAAGTATGCATTTGAGGATTCCTTGGTTGACGTGATATGTGTTTCTGAAACGTGGTTTGAGAGTGATGTGAAGGATGAATACCTCAACTTAAGAAATTATAAACTATTTCGCAATGACAGGTGTGATAGAAGAGGCGGGGGTGTTGCAATATACTGTAGATCTAGTTTAAATATAAAGTTTTTGAATAAATCTAGTGGATCAGAGGTAGAGTTCATAAATATAGAAATTTTTGATACTAGTATTAAAATTTTTCTCTCCTGCGTTTAGAACCCCAATCACTGCTTCTGTATTGACCCGTTGTTCACTTCCATTTCTAATTGTGTGATTGACTATGATCACTTTATTCTATGTGGTGACTTTAATCTGAATCTTTTAACTAATAATAGTTATATTAAGCGATTTATTGATGGTTTATATGAGGTTGGTCTCAGCATTGTCAATACTAATATCCCGACTAGATTTGCAAGCAACTCTCAACCTAGCTTACTTGACATATTTGTGGTATCTGATATCTCTTTGGTGTTATTATTTGATCAAATATCTTTTATCTCTGATCATGACTTAATTTTTTGCACTTTGAATATTGGTCTTAGTTCAGTCGTCTCGGAGACTATGTTTGTCTATCGTGATTATAAATTCATTGATTTCACATCTCTGTACAATGATTTACTTGATATCGGTATGGTCTAGCTGTTGGTTCTTTAGTTCAGTTGATGATAAATTAAACTACTTTATTACTGAGCTTACTAAACTATTTGACAAACATGTTCCTTTGAGAACTCGTCGTGTGATCAATAGCTCGTGTCCCTGGTTTACGAAAAATGTAAAATTAGCATTAAAAAAATGTCACAAAACTTACAATAAATGGAAGAAATCCAACAGAATGCAACCTTCTGGATTACAAAAAGGCAAAGAATAAAGCCACCTCTATGGTCAGGTTGTCGAAGAGGATGTTTTTGAGATCGAAGCTTTAATCTTCATTACCGTCAAAACAGCTGTGGCACAATTTAAAGAGTATTGGTGTGTGTTGTAGTAACTCTGAAACATGTCGAATTGATCCCCAGGCACTCAATGACTTTTTTATTGTTAACCCTGCTTCCATGGCTTCAACACCTGCTCCTATAAGCATACTGTCATGTTTATCAAAAGTCTGTGAGTCCCTCATGACTGAGCAGATTTCCAGTCACATCATTGGGTGTGGTCTCATATCTCCTCTTCAATCTGGTTTTCGCGCTGGACACAGTTGCTCCACCACAGTAGTAAAAATTTTGGATGCTATTAGAATACAGTAAGACAAAGGGCATTTGACTTTGTTGTGTCTCTTGGATTTCTCAAAAGCATTTGATAGTGTTAACCACTCTCTGCTGTGTATAAAGCTGAGACAATACTTCGGATTCTCGAATACTGCGATTCGTTTGATGTAAAGTTATTTAAAGGATAGGTCTCAAAGGGTTAAAGTGGGTAATGATTATTCTGCGTTTAACAAGGTAACTAGTGGTGTACTGCAAGGCTCTGTTCTTGGGCCCCTTCTTTTCTCATTATTCTTAACGGAACCCAACTTGAATTTGTGAGTAAGGTTAGGAATCTTGGTTTTATTATTAACTCTTCCCTTTCTTGTGAAGACCATATTTATAATGTGGTGAGTAAGTCGTACTCTGTTCTTCGTAACCTCAGAATGACTGCAGCATTTGTGCAATGTGAAACTAAACGAAAATTAATTCTCCAATTGCTGATCCCTATTTTAACATATTCTGATGTTGTTTACAGTAACCTGGACTCTACGTCCATGCAAAAATTACGTGTAACATTCAATAATGCTGTTCGTTACATTTACGGTTTAAAAAATTTTGATCATGTCTCGGCCTATAGTGGAAATATTCTTGGTGTTGATTTTTTCAATTATCTTGATGCTAGAAATTGCATATTTTTATACAGTCCAGCGTACTTGTATAAAAAGCTTCAGGCCGGGTAGAGGCAGAAATCTTCTTATACCAGGTTTTAATTTCAAAAATTCTAGTAGGTTATTCTTCGTTAGCACTGTTAGATTGTGGAATTCGCTTCCGGTACATATTGAAAATGCTGTTACTATGGCAAACTTTAAGCATCTAATTCTCCTACATTTCTCTAATAAACCTTAATTATTTTTTTTCTCTCTCTCTCTCTCTCTTTCACACGCACTTTCTTTTCTTTTCTCTTTTCCCTTTTCTCGACAGTCCTATTTAGTTTTAAGCAATTACTTTATTCCATTATTTTTTAAGCAATTTGTTTTTAATATCTTTGAAGTTGTTATTTCATGTTTAGTTAGCTCATGTGAAGGATTATTATATCTTATATGCGAACTAAAATGAAAATAAATAAATAAATAAAAAAAAAAAAAAAAAAAAAAATATATATATATATATATATATATATATATATATATGTATATGTATATATATATATATATATATATATATATATATATATGTATATGTATAAAAAAAAAATAAATATGTGGCCACATAAAGCCCCAAAGGGCTCATTGGCCGAGCTTCTCTTCCATTACTGTTGTGCGTCTTAAATTTTGGACAATATTAGAAGGGACCTACTTATTTTAGCCGGTTCCGAACGGCAGAGCACTTGTGACATCACTTTTTCTGAGCTTTGTCACAGAGTTCTTTAAGAAGCTTTTTCATGGCAAGTTGTTACTGTCGGAAGAATTGCCAATTGCTTGCCGACAGGTGGGTACCGTTCGAAAGAAAAATCTTATCGATATTAAATTTGTTATGCATCAGCCGGGGATTGAACCACCGACCTACAGATCAGAAGGCGAACACACTAACCACTGAGCTAGGGTACCCACATATGTATATGTATATATATATATATATTTGTATATATATATATATATATATATATATATATATATATATATATATATATATATATCTATATATATATATAGATATATATATATATATATATATATATATATATATATATATATATATATATATATATATATATGTCGTGAAGAAATTCCACGCGGCATTCGTGTTGTGAACCAAAATATTCGCATATGCATATTTTGCCTCGAGACATAATTCGCATAATTCTGAAATATTTACATATCTAACCATATCAATATTGTTCATAGTTGTGAAATCGACAATCCAAGATATATTTGCAATAACTGTGGAATGCCATCACACTGAGGCATATGAGTTGCAATTAGGTGTGAATATGCTGACAAAGCAGTTTCCCACACAATTCGTAATACAATATTTTAGTTCTATAATACGTAACGCAGCATGTGATTACGTTGAATGTTTAGGGATACCTTAACTAAAGTTACGTTGATTACGCATGCGTGAGAAGCGTATTAAAAATATACTTTCCCACACAATGAGTGCGTAGATACAAACCTTTGATGTGGATCAATTACACAGTGGGGCTCTCGGTTGGGTATTGACAAATTTAATTTTTTTGAAGAGATTGAGTCATAAGCAAAAAAATTATTGCTACGTTTTTAGAAGATATCCTCCGAAAACGAGAAATGTGCCTTCGAAATTGGACCCTTATTAAAAAAATGATTTTTAATTATTGTATTCTTGTCGTGATGGAAATGGGAATCTGGTTACGGATGTCCAGAGTGTACTGAGCCTATGGAGGGAACACTTCTCCACGTTAATGAATGGCGACACTACGAACAATTCCGCCAGTGGAGGAGTTTGCCCGATAACCCCAATTACAGATGATGGTGTTGATATTCCACCACCCGACTATGACGAGGTTGAAACGGCCATTATAAGGCTGAAGAACAACAAAGCTGCAGGTGCTGATGGCCTGCCTGCCGAGTTGTTTAAGACCGGAGGCGATGAGCTGCTCACCCGCATGCACCAGCTCATAAGCAGAATATGGTCGGATGAAAGCATGCCTGATGATTGGACGCTCAGTGTTCTCTGTCCTATACATAAAAAAGGAGACCGCACAATTTGCGCCAACTACCGTGGAATAAGTCTCCTGAGCATCGCATACATTCTATCGAGCGTACTGTGTGAAAGGTTGAAGCCTATGCTCAGCAACCTGATTGGACCTTATCAGTGTGGCTTCAGACCTGGTAAATCCACCATCGACCAGCTTTTCACACTGCGCCAAATTCTGGAGAAGACCCAAGAAAAACAGATCGACACACACCACCTATTTGTTGATTATAAAGCCGTGAGTTCGGTATTCCTGCAAAGCTCATTCGACTTTGTAGAATGACACTGCATAACTCCCGTTGTGCAGTGAAAATTGGGAAGGACCTCTCCGCACCGTTGAATACCGAACGAGGTTTCAGACAAGGTGATTCGTTATCGTGCGACTTCTTCAGTCTTATTATGGAGAAAATAATACGAGCTGCTGATCTACGACATAATGGCACTATCTTCAACAAAAGTGTCATGCTGTTAGCGTATGCCGACGATATTGACATAATCGGCATGAACACGCGAGCAGTCAGTGCAGCATTCTCAGAGTTGGAAAGAGAGTCGCGTCGGATGGGTCTTACGGTGAACGAGGGCAAGACGAAGTATCTAGTGTCAACAAACAAAGAGTTCCGGCGTCTTGGACAGCACGTCACTGTTGACAACTACGCTTTTGAAGTAGTAAGGGACTTTGTCTATCTTGGAACCAGCATTAACAGCAGTAATGACGTCAGCTTGGAGATCATGCGTAGGATAACTCTTGCTAACAGGTGTTACTTTGGGCTAAGTAAGCAATTGCGAAGTCGAGCCCTCTCTCGAAGAACGAAAACTACACTCTACAAGTCTCTCATCATGCCTGTCCTAACATATGGCGCTGAAGCCTGGACAATTTCCACCTCGGATGAGCGAATGCTTGGGGTTTTCGAGAGAAAAGTCCTACGCAAGATCTTTGGACCTATTTGCGTCGGTGGCGAGTACCGAATAAGGTACAACCATGAGCTGTACGAGCTGAATGCCGATATTGACATAGTAAAGCGCATCAAAATCCAGCGGCTGCGCTGGCTAGATCATGTCGAGCGAATGGAAGAACACGCTCCAGCTAAGAAGGTGTTATATTCGGAACCCGCTGGAGGACGGCGCGGAAGAGGAAGACGAAACCTCCGGTGGAAAGACCAAGTACTGGAGAACCTGACGGCGCTTGGAATTTCTAACTGGCGCCAGCTAGCGAAGAACAGAGATGACTGGCGAAGCATGTTATTTTCGGCCTAAATCGATATTCGGTTCTTGTGGCCACATAAGAAGAAGAAGAAGTATGTAAAAAAGTAAAAAATAAAAATATGGGCGTGGTCTGCCTCTCACTTATTTAAATGAGATACAACTTTTTTGCTGCAAACTTGTATTACAGGTACTATAAGGGATCAAAAGTAAGATATTCGAAATATTAGAACCTTAGATTTCAAAAAATGTTTACCGATTTTTGAAAGATTGCCATCGTCGTAAGGGTGATTAAACACACTTTTTTATATGCATATTTATAAATATATAAATATATAAATATAAAAATATAAATAATTAAAACACTTAAAACACTTAAAAGGAAAAATATGTTTTTTTTTTTATAAAATTGAATACTTTATTAAAATAAAACAGAAATTTACATTTAATTTAAAATATTAATCATCATATCATCATGAATTAGAAGTAAAAGAGAATATATACAAAGGCGAATTCAGATATTTAAAAAAATGTTGACCATAGTTCTCTGCAATTAAAAAATAGGCGTGAATAAATGTAAGAACAATACAAACAGAATCACAATCGGAACCAAAGCTAAAAATGCATATTGACGAAATAGCACAGACAGTCAGTAGACTATCACAGTACTCACTACAGCAGGGTCTAAAGACGTGAGGAACAAAGTACATCAGTTCATTGGCACGAAAGCTATAAAACCCGATGAGTTGGAAAACTTCTTAGCCTGTGTAAAACAGCGACTATATGGAGATGCTTTTAACATGGCGCTGAGGAACAAATTTGCTAATTTAGAGGAGTTGTATACCTTTCTGCGAAATATATATATCTGTAGACAGTGGGTCTGGAACGGCTCTCACACCAAATTCAATTCGCACACCAATTAAAAAAAAAAATAAATATGTGACGCTTAAAGCCCCGAATGGCTTTTTGGCAGAGCTTCTGTTCCACTATTGTTATGTGTGTTAAATTTTGGATAATATTAGAAGAAACCTACTTATTTTAGCCGGTTCCGAACGGTAGAACTCATGCGACATATCTTTTTCTGAGCTTCGTCACAAGAGTTATTTTAGAAGCTTATCCATGGAAAATTGTTACTGCCGGAAGAATTGCCAATTGCTTGCCGACAGGTGGGTACCGTTCGAAAAAAGATCTTTTGGATATTAAATTTGTTATGCTTCAGCAATCACCTCAGGAATATATACGTGCTTTCGCAAGGAGGTTATGCGTATTAAAATTCACAGCGACACAGTGTATTAAGAATGCATGCGGAGAAATTAGAGACCAAATGTTGCTGAAAGAGCTAGAAGAGTGAGGGAGGACATCCTTCTCATCTGGTCTTCGAAACCCATTGCTTAACATCATGATGCTTAGTAAGAGAGGCACATTAAAAGAACTAGCAGAGGAAGCCGTAAACGCGAGTATCTTGCTTGAGAGAGGGCAACGGCACAACTAGTTTAATATGTTAGCCAATATAAGTTTCAATATACTAGTATGCTCTTATTACGGCTACCAGACTGAGTCCAGTAATAAGTGTGTGGCATTTCATCAAAATTTCCAAAATATTAACGTAAGTCCCCAAAACAACCAAAAGAAAGTTCCTAACTGTTCCTTCTGCGAGATAAAGGGGCACACCTGTGTTGTGTACTATTTTTCCACAACACTTACTAAGTACCTAGCTCACAAGATTAACACCTAGACCTAAGCTCTTAAATATCCCTCGAGTCTAACACACTCGTTGGCTGAAATAAAACAATTATATTTTATTAAGGATACTTGCGGTTTCTACTTTATTGCTGGTGTTTTTCACTTTTACACTAATACTCGAGGGCCTCGTAAGGATCGCAGTATTTACACTTTTTCTTAAAGCTAACACTTCGGTGTAAGACTCACAACTGAACAACCACTGCCTTCAGTAAGCTGGCAGCTTATATCCATTTTTCTAACACTAGCCGCATATCAATCTACCCACATACCAACATATAACATACCATAATATATTCACACCACTTGTGTGTATGTATGTACGATATGTGTTTATGTACACGATCGATGCACTCTCCATGTATGTATATTCTACATGAGAAAGCAACTTTTTGTATGCTTACACAAGTATGATTACGTATGTGCAGAACTACGAATTGTGTGGGAAAGTGCTTTGTCAGCATTTTCACACCCAGCTGCAACTCAGTTGGCGCAATGTTCTGACATTTCACAATTATAAGTAATATTAGTATGGATTGTGTATATCATAACTTCGAGCAATGTTGGTATGTGTATTGACAAATATATAGTTCCCAATTTCGGGAAAAATGTCGCGAGGCAAAATATGCTGTTGGCAAAAATTGCAATAATATGCTTGAGGGCAGAGTAGACCGATGATCAAATTAAAAACACAACCTGCTTTGTTAATAGATTTTATTCGAGTGAGTAAAAATGGAGTCATGATTCCATGAGAAAAAAAATAAGAATATACTTCAAAGCAAATATGCAATTGGATTGTAGGGTTGCCATATACAGATATTCAACATTCTCCCTTTCAATCCAAGATGCATTTACAAAACAAAATGAATTCATTAATACAAATTTAATCGAATTTTAAACATAGCAATTTACAAGATTTAATGTGTTTCTCTTTCGACAAGACTTTAGTAAGTACATCAGCCGCGTTTTCTTCAGATTGAACGTACTCAGCTTCAATAGACTCATCACTGAATTTTTCACGTATATAATGAAATCTGATGTCTATGTGTTTACTTCGGGGTTGTACATTGGCGTTTTTTACCATAAATAGAGCGCTTTGATTATCACACAAAATCTTGGTGGGAGTAGCCACGTATTCAGTAAAAGCCATTTCTTGCAGTAGGCTCCGCAGAAAAACGATTTCCTTGACGCACTGATTTGCTGCCACATATTCGGCCTCCATTGTGCTCAAAGCTACCAATTGTTGCTTTTTAGACTCCCATGCTACTAAACCACCAGCCATGAAAATCGCATAGCCTGTGTAGGACTTCCGATCAGTGGAGTCCGTACCTCAATCTGCATCTGAAAAAGATAGAAACTCGATCTGATTATGACGATAAGATATCATACCCTTAGGATTATTTTTCAGGTATCTTAACACATGTTTGGTCGCTTGAAAATGCTCTTGATGCGGATGTGCGTTGAATTGCGAAAGTCTCGAAACAACATGTGTGATGTCCGGCCGCGTAATGATGGCCAGGTACATCAGGCCGCCAATCAGACTCTGATACTCTTTGGTGACCAGTCCCTCGCAATTGTTCTCACATTTCTTAAGTACGGTGCCATTAGACCATGGCGTCAATGCAGGCTTACATTCGCTCATATTCCATCGTTTGAGCAATTCATTTGTATACTTCGTTTGATGAATGCTTATGTCGCCTCGAGGCCCATCACGCTCAATTTCCATACCCGGATAAAATGAAATTGGTCCACGATTATCAGCCTCGACGTGTTGATTCAGTTGCTTGATAACGAAATTCATTTCAGCTTCAGTTGTTGACGCAAGCATCATATAAAATACACACAGCTGTCCGTTCGACATCGTTGAAACCCAATACATTCCAGGATATCTGTAACTTTCCTATTCCACTCGCGCCCAGCTTGTTTTAAGCCGTATAATGGTTTTTGTAGCTTGCAAACCTTATCTTGATTGTGAATATCTCTAAATTCAGGTGGTTGGCGCATGTATATCTCATCTGACAGATCCCCGTTTAGATATGCTGCAACTATGTCAACATGATTAACCAACATCTCGTATATCGCTGCTAAAGCAAGTAATAACCGGATCGTAGAATGACGCGCCACGGGTGAAAAGGTTTCCGTGTAATCAACGTTATGTTTTTGCGAACATCCTTGTGCGACTAATCTCGCTTTATACTTCTCGATAGATCCATCTGCTTTCTTTTTCACTGTAAAAACCCATCTACAGCCGATAATATTCTTATCTTGAGGCTTATCGACCAATATCCAGGTGTTATTTTTACGCAATGTATTGTATTCGATGTTCATTGCTCTTTTCCACATTTCCGCGTCTTCAGATTGTAACGCCTCTGCCATAGTTCTCGGATTTTCTGCAAATAAACTCATCTGCTGCTGCTTCGCACGGCTACGAGTTTGCCGTCTAGAGAGTTCAACCTGATTTTCTGTTATTTCAGATTCATAATCTCTATCGACGTCTGAATCACTACGCAAGCTGCTTGCTGTAACATAATTCTCCTCCACATCATCAGATGCTGCTTCACATACGGTCGTACTTGCCTTGTTTACAGGGGGTTTTGTGTAGTTTGGAACTTCGATATAAAATGATTCGTTTTCGTCTAGCTTATGCTGTTCTGCTAGCGCCTCAAATGAATACTCAAAAAATTTCACGTCTCTCGCCTTAACAATTTGACGTTTCGCCGCATCGTATAGACGATAACCTTTCGTTGCTGCTTCATAACCAACAAGTTTACATTTCGATCCTTTAGGCATAAATTTATTACCGCTCTTGTTTTTATTCAGCATGACCGCATCACAACCAAATATACGTAGATGTGATACCGAGGGCTTTCGCCCAAACCAACGCTCGTATGGTGTGACATCCATCAAAACCTTTGTAGGAGAACGGTTGCGCAAGTATGTTGCGGTATGTATGGCTTCCGCCCATAGAAATTTTGGCAAACCAGAACCTTGTAGCAAACATCTTGCCATTTGCTCTTTCTGCCACTGTTGTTTGGTGAGCTATACCCTTGTTCTGAAAAAACGATCGAAATTGCGAGTTCACATACTCCTTGCCGTTGTCCGTTCTAATGCATTTAATTTGACGTCCAAACATATGCTTTTTGCTTCAGAAAATAAACATTTATAAAACGCGTATAGTCATCGATAAATGTTATGAAGTATACCGAACCGCCGAGTGATTTAACATTAAAAGGTCCGCACAAATCACTATGCACTAACTCTAGTGCTTCTTTTGTGTTTATTTTCGAATAATGTTTGTATGGCTTTGAACTAATTTTGCACAGCGCACAAGTGATGCAATCGAAATTTTCCGGCATTTTAATTTGTAAATCGTTTATCATATTTTTGTCCGATAGTTTGTTGAGATCTTTCGCGTTTAGATGACCATAACGTAAATGCCAGTTTTCACAATCACTTTTTATTGTATACACACTTTTGCATTGTTCTATTTGCTTTACTGTTTCAAAGTCAATCAAAAATATGTCATTTTTTTCATTTGCTACAAAAAGAGTTTGTTGTTCTTTATTTTTCACGATCGCGCCACGTTCTGAAAAATATACCGTATTTCCAGCTTTTAACATTTTGCTCATCGATATAAAATTGCAATGCAAGTTAGGAACAAATAAAACATTTAAAAGGCTTATATTCGCATGTTCCGTTTTCACCTTTATTGTTCCTCTTCCCTCCGAATGAACGCTGTCTCCAGAAGCTAATAAAATTTTTTGCTTCCAATACTCAATTGATTCGAACATCTCCTTATTCGGTGACATATGGCAAGTAGCGCCGCTGTCCAAAATCCACGTATTTGTGCTCAGTTCTCCGCTCATTGCGCTAAACGCTGACGCTGCCGTCTCTGCAGCCTGCGGACATTGAGCGCGCACGTGTCCGCGTAATCGGCATCGATAACAAACAACGGTACTGACAGAATTGTTTTTGTTATCTCCGTTACCTTTGTTCGTCTGCTGATTTAGTTTTTTTCAATTGTTCTTATTCTTATTAAAACGGTTATTTTTGTTGTTGCGATTTCGCGAACTTTCGCTGTTTGATGTGTTTGCCCATAAAAGATGTTCATCGTTCCCGACACCCCTTACACCTTGTCGTCTTTCTTCTTCAAGAATTTTCGACACGAGTTGATCTAATGGTGGCAATTTGTCGCGACTCTCAACAGCAACAACGAAATTCTCCATTTCACCAGGCAGTGTGCATAACAATAAAACTGATACGAAGTCGTCATTTAATTCAATGCCAATAATTTTCAGGTCATCAATTATACCGAAAATTCGCCTATTTGACTCGAAACTTTTTCTGTTAGTTTAATTTTAAAACGAACGAGTTTTTTAAATAAATTCACTTTTCGGCACGCTGTGTTAGCCTCATACAAATTGCTTAAAGTGTCCCAGGCATCCTTTGCCTTGACGCAATTTTTTATGTGAATAAGTTCACTGGGCCTCACACTCAAATTTATTGTAGCAAGTGCCTTTTGATCCGCAATGATCCAGGCTGCTTTTTCAGCTTGCTCCTCTGGACATTTTGTCACGATGACATTCCACAAGTCTAACGTAGTCAAAAGACTTTTAGCTTGTACCGACCAAGGATTGTAGGGTTGCCATATACAGATATTCAACATATGCATATGTGCATATTTCATATTTTGGCTCGCAACACCTGGGACAAATGTTTCAAAAGGAAAAAAACGGCATACTGAATTAAATATATACAATATGGACATGAGTTCAATTTGTCACGCTCATGGTTTAGCAACAACAAGTCACAAGGAAGAGGTACTCAAATACCTGCACCTAGTAAGGGGATCAAGAGTCCAAGGGGTCCCACGTGTGCAGAGGGATTGCTGACCCATCTTTCCCATAGCAAACGTGGCTGCTATGTAGGAGTGTTTGATGTAGATGATGTGTTCATTGAGTTTCCTCAGTTTCATTGACGGTATTCTGTTCTGTTCTTATTACTATAAAAAAGAAGCTGATTTTGTTCGTTGAGCGAAAACAGCATTTGATGACTTTACCTCTGAAATCGTTAAACAAGTGAGGTTGCAGTACCTGGGAGAACTATAGAGGTAGTCCTCATTAAAGTATAGATTTTGGAAACAGAGACACAGGAAGTATCTTTTCGAATATACTTGGGTGTTTGGGTGAGACATTGGGTAGTGTGACAGACAACACAATGTATATCCCAATGATCAACGCGAATACAGATTCGTATATTATAAATAATGAGTTGAAAATAAATTTAATTAAAATTATTCATTTGGAACACGTCAGGTAAACAAACTGTTATTAGGTAAAATAATTATTCCTAGCTCTTCTCCTTGGAATTCTCCGATAAGTTTGGTCCCAAAGAAAGCGGGAAAAGAAGGTAAAAAAATGGATCCTAGTAGTAGATTTCAGAAAATTATATGATGACACCATTAAACAAGTTTTTCCTATTCCCTCCATCAGAAAATATAAGATCAGTTAGGAAATAACTATCACTACGCTTAATCTGCCCAGTGGGTATCATCACATATTAATGAAAGAATCAGACAGAGGAAAACCCGATTTAAGTTCAGGTGTCGGACATTATGAATGCAATTTAAGTTAACAGGGCGATTTGCTACTTTTTAAAAATTAATGAATCACCTTTACATTTTCTAGAAACTCTTTAAAAATTTGAGAATAAGGCGCATTAGAAATTCGAATAATCACAAAAACGTCATACTTGAGCATGCGTTTGGTTTCCGAGAGAAGCACAGCACTATCGAACAAGTCCACCCCATTGTAAACACTACACAAGACACATACGAAAGAAAGCAGTACTGTTCCGCAGTATTTTTTGATATAATCGAAGCATTTGATAAGGTGTGGCATTAAGAACTTCTGCACAAATTAAAGAATATGTTAGGGTCCAACATCCACATGTTACTGGGAAGCTACCTTTCAGGTCGGCAATTTGTGGTAGGACATAAATGCTTCACCTCAATTGAATATCCCATTCAGGCTGGAGTACCACAAAGCCGCGTATTGAACCCCTTCTCTATACGTTATGCGCTGGTGATATGCCGACCAACGACAATACTGTCACCTACACTTTTGCAGATGATGCAGCCATATCAAGACCCGATTGGCAACTTCTCCAAGAACATGTAAATACTCACCAAGAATGGCTTGACTGCTAGAGAACAAAAGTCAATGAGTCCATATGCGTTCACATCACTTTCAGTTCTTGATACCTCAGGTTTTAAACACAAAATATCTCGGAATGCATCTCGATCGTAGGCTCACATGAACAAAGCATATAAGTACCAAAGCAACACAAACAAAGCTTAAAGTAAATGAATTGGCCTGGTTCTTAAACAAAGAGTCTAAGCTCAAATTGGGCTATAAAGTTGTCATTAAACCCATATGGACATACGGTATCCAACTTTGGGGTATTGCATCACCACCAAAATGTGGGAAAATTCCAAGGAATCCAATCTAAAATCCTTCGAATGATTACCAATGCTCCTTGGTATATTAAGGGGGAATATACACCTGAAAGGTCAAAAAAATAGATTTTTTTTTCTTTATGTTTTCTTTACGCTTGTCTTAGAAGTGTCTAGTCTAGCAAAAATTCGAAGAAATAAAGATACAGTGCACACCTCTGCGAAAGCGTCTTGCTGACTCTCGGCGACTCGCCACCGATAGGCATCTTGACGGCGAATGGTGGCCAGGCGCCATTTTTCTTATCAGTTTGGAAGAGGATGCACCCTTTTCTATGCACTGGATTACGTTTACAAAGGTTGTTCGAGAAAATTTAGTGGAGTATTGTCAGTCGATTCAAATCCACTAATGCGTGCGTTTTGTCGAAAATTTTGTTTTGAAATAAAACATTCGGAGAAAAATGGGCACGCGTAAAGGTTCTCGAGTAAGTCGCAAATTGGAGAGTTTTCGAAAATCTCGCCCGAAAAAAAAGTGCCGGCTAATCGTTACGAAGCTAAAAAAGCGGAATTGAGTGCCAGCACCATTGCAAAAAAATTAAAAACTGGACGAGATACTACAGTGCCACAAGATTCAAGTATTGGATATCGAATTTTGAACTTTGTGACAGTGTTTTCGTCCGTGTCAGAATACGTGAAATGCAAAACGTGTGGAGGTGATGTGCAGTTTTCAGAAGAAAGCGTCCGAGGGCTGGGATTCAAACTTCTAATTTCGTTCCCATCGTGTAACCCAACTGCAGTACCTTCGTGTCCTTACGTGAAAACAGCTTACGAAATAAATGCACGATTCCATTTTGCAATGCGATCATTGGGGATCGACATTATAGTAAAAAACATTCGTACTGCCGCTTCGAGTGTTTGTGATCATTTATTGAAACAAGCTGTCAAGAAAATAGAGAAGAAGTTCATAAACAACATCCCAGTAGTAGTGATAAAGAACTGACTGTTTCTGGTGACGCCACCTGGCGAAAACGTGGTTTTTCATCATTATTCGGAGTTGCTGTTCTGATTGGCCACTTCACAGGAAAAGTTGTAGATTTCATTGTGAAGTCTCGTTTTTGCACTTCATGTGTGTACTGGAATAAGCACATTAATTTTGATATTTACCTTGTACTCAACTTTCAATCGCGTTTTTCTCGAAACCATGTTTTCCAAACCGGTGACCACGATAACTCGGAAACCACTGTACCGATCACCTTGAGTTTTATAGTGTTCATTTAATACATAATTATCTAGTCTTTATCGTAGGGGTTTTTTTTTAGAAGCCTAGATTTTGTTTTATCGACAAAATAAGAACGATTTTTGATCTCAAAATGCTACTTTCAGTTTCAACACTCGCCAATTCGTAAAAAAAAATTATTTTAAAAAACCCCTACGACAAAGACTAGATTATAGTCTAAATTTTATTAATCTTTTTCATTTTTGTCATTCTGATGATTACAGATAAAATGAGAATGGTCACCGCGAAGGACTTCACTTTTGCGACAGTTGAAAGATGAGGTGTGTACTTAACTAATATTGTAAATAAAATAAAAAAAAAATTTGACATGTTCTGGAAAGTAAGCGCTTTCATTGGGAAAAAAATCCACCCAATAATGCGTATAGGTTTTCTACAAAAAATTCATGAAAATAGCCTATTTTGGCGCTCCTAGGTGTATATTCCCCCTTAAAAACTCCAATATCCATAGAGACATACACATTCCGATTGTAACTGATGAAGTTTCAACATTTGTTAAGAACTACGTAACTAACCTTTAGAGGCATCCCAATTCTTTGGCGTTATGCCTACTAAAAAGTCAAGGACATATCCTCCTAAAGAAAAACGGCGTTTTAAAATTAAACGCAATTTGATTGTATTGTGTATGATTTACATCATATTTTTTTCCTTAAACGTAATTCCTCAAAGCATTGGGTCAGTCAGTATATATATATATTTATATATATATTATATATATATATATATATATATATATATATATATATATATATATATATATATATATATATATACATAGAAAAGAAGCTCGGCCAATAAACCCTTGGGGGCTTTAAGTGCCACATATATATATCTATATATATCTATATATATATATATATATATATATATATATATATATATATATATATATATATCTTTATATATATATATATATCTTTATATATATATATATATATATATATATATATATATATATATATATATCTATATATATATAGATATATATATGTGGCACTTAAAGCCCCAAAGGGCTCATTGGCCGAGCTTCTTTTCTATTATTGTTGTGCGTGTTAAATTTTGGACAATATTAGAAGCGACCTACTTATTTTAGCCGGTTCCGAACTGCAGAACACTTGTGACATCACTTTTTCTGAGCTTTGTCACAGAGTTCTTTAAGAAGCTTTTTCATGGCAAGTTGTTACTCTTGGAAGAATTGCCAATTGCTTGCCGACAGGTGGGTACCGTTCGAAAGAAAAATCTTATCTATATTAAATTTCTTATGCATCAGCCGGGGATTGAACCACGACCTACAGATCAGAAGGCGAACACACTATAAAAAATACGACTTGCCCGGGATGTGTCTGGGATCAGTCGCAAAGGAAATACATTTTTTATATTATTTTTAGTTCTTACATGGCTGCCACATCGAAGTGAAACCGCTAAAAGGGTTGGTATTCTACAGTACTTTCAGGTGTAATCGAGTATAGGTAAAAACAAATGTAGGACTCAAACATAAAATATTTAATATCTCTTCAAATTAGATACAAATTGCTCTATATTAATATCGCCAGTCTTGATCGCTGTAATGATTCCCAGCTTTTAAACGCTTTCAGCTTTTAAATTTTCTGAAATTATGATGACGCCTTATCCATACATAACAACTGCGTCCCCAGTAAAAAATATTTTAATAAGATTTTATCAAAGTATCGAAGAGTTTTGGAGAATGCTTTCGGGCACTTGAAAGCGGGAATTCGAAGGATTGGCAAAGGGTTAGACAATGATATAGACAACACAACATTAATAATAAACGCTTATTGTGTTTTACACAATTTTTAGATGACCACAATGAAGCCATGAACACTCATTGGCTGCAGCAAAGTGGAATCTCAAACCAGGAACATTCAGAGTACACCTCGAAGATAAACGACACGAACATCGCAGTTAAAACAATAACAAATACTATCAATCAATATCTCACAGGTAATTAACACTATTGAGCCATTTTTATTTATTAAAACATTGTATAATTGCCTAAGCATTCAGAATTTTCAATATGTTTTTGCAAAAGTACATTAATCTTCTATTCAACTGGCAAAAAATGTTTATCTGATCCTCTTATATCTAATATCTCTCTCCACCATAAGTACAACTTTCGTCTTGGAATGACACTGAAGTACACTTTTGTATGTCATCTTGATTTTCCAAAAAACCAACATCTGAAGCAGAATTAGCTATACAATTGAAGCAAATTTGTTCTGACTTTGAGAAATGCTGTCTTCCGCTTATTAATTTTACAATTGCCCAAAATTAGATTTGCTTTGGTATATAAACCCCATCCACATTGTGAGCCAATCTACTTCTTCTCTTTTCTGATAGAGAAGCCAATTAGAATTTCATTTCAAAATATTCAAACGTATATTATTTGTATTTGTATTTGTTGTGCAGTTTTATTTTAGTTTCCTCAGCGGTGTACTGCACTCGTCTTCAAAGAATTGCCGAAGACATTTACCGTAATTTGATCAACCAAACGGAATGCTAACTAATTTAGATTAATATTTAATTTGATAATTTCCGCTTAATGTATTCTTTAATATCTTTCATTTGATAAATATTTTAACTTTGTAGCTATCGTAGTTTAGTCAAGCTAAGAAGTATCATATATACAAGTGAAGCTAATAAAGGCGTGTTAAAAAGACCACCATCATCATGGCGAGTTACCATTAAACAAATAATACAAATGTTAATGTTTACAATTCACAAAAAAAAAGTTATTATTTATTATTAAAATTATATTAAATTATTATATGAAAATATTATGTATTATTATTTCATAATGATAAAATTTTCTGTCTTTCCGAGCCAAAATATGGACATATGCATATTTTGCCTCGTGACATAGTTTTCATAATTGTAAAATACATATCTACCCATACAAATATTGCTCATAGTTGTGAAATACACAATCCAAGACATAAATATTTCAAATACTTGTGAAATGCAGGAACATTGAGGCATATGAGCTGCAACTGAGTGTGAAAATTCTGACTAATTAGTTTCCCACACAATTCGTACTACGATATTTTAGTTCTACATTACTTACCACAGCAGACGCTTACGTCAGCATACTGAAGTGTTTAGGGATACTAAAGGTATGTTGATTCCTCAAGTGTGAGAGTATTAATGAAGTGGATCAATTCAATTCAATCAATTATGGATTACAAATGGGTATGTGCGTACATGCCGTAGCTCAGTGGTTAGTGTGTTGGCCTTCCGATCTGTAGGTCATGGTTCAATCCCCGGATGATGCATAACAAATTTAATATCGAAAGTTTTTTCTTTTGAACGGTATCCACCTGTCGGCAAGCAACTGGCAATTATTCCGACAGTAACAACTTGCCATGAAAAAGCTTCTAAAATAACTCTGTGACAAAGCTCAGAAATAGTGATGTCACAAGGGTTCTGCCGTTCGGAACCGGCTAAAATAGGTAGTTCCCTCCTAACACTGTCCAAAAATTTAACACGCACAACAATAATAGAAAAGAAGCTCGGCTAATGAGCCCTTTGGGGCTTTAAGTGCCATTTATATATATATATATATATATATATATATATATATATATATATATATATATATATGTGTGTGCGTACATTCCTGTATGGAAAAAATGTATATAAGCTGCTGAATTAGTGAAATAGAAGAGTTGTGAGTTGACAGTGATTAGTGAAATATGTAAATACTGCGAAGACCGAAAAGTAATGTGAAGACATCAAATATTACAAGAGCAAGTATAATTAACTTCATTCTATTTCTGAAGCGAATGATTACGGGCGATGAAAAATTGATCACATACGTCAATATTGTGCGAAAAAGATCATGGACGAAGTGAGATGAAGCTTCACAAACGGTTGTGAAACATTATGACCTGGCAAAAACTGAGAGAGCTGGGCTGAGAAGATTTGATGCATCCACCATATAGCCCATGCCTTGCACCTGCAGATTATCATTTGTTTCAATCTCTGGAGAATTCCCTTAATGGTGTAAATTGAAATTCCATAGAGGCATGCAAAATGCACTTGTACCAGTTTTTCATTCAGAAAACCCAGAACAGATGGAATAATGGCTTTACCCCAAAAAAGCAAAAGGTTATCAATCAAAACGGCACATATTTAGTTTAATAACGCATGTTTCAAATATAAGAAAAAAGTGTTTCGTTTTTGGTCAAATTTTTAACCGAACTTTTTCGAACACCCAATATTTTGCATTAAGGTTGCAATGAAGGAAGGTAGTTCTAGTTGTTACAACCATTATTGTTCTGTCCCATTGCCCAGAATTTGCTTCTCTAAAAACCAACTTTGGTCTTTCGTTGTTATACCTATTGCCTCAATTATTAGAATTGAAAATTGGTTGGCGAAAATTCAACCGGAATTCAACCATTGAATTCGTATTTATGGATTAGTATTCTAATATTGATAATAAATTCTTATAAACTCCTGATTTCTTACTTACTCCTGATAATATCACCCTCTCATTCCTCAGAGGGCGGTAGAAACCGATTACGTCTTCAGCAGCAGTAGTCATGGAATGGGATATATGTGTCCACTATGCGCATGTATCATCAAGAGAGGGAGCGTTCTGCATAAGCAGATCCTTAGAGCGTGGCGGATATTAGGCTGATGTTGAAGAACTTTGTCTTAATGCGGATTCTTTTCAACTATAACTGCTATGACCAATATCAGCAACAATATAGACGACTCAGACTCAGCAGAAACTCCCAATAAAGCACTAAGGATCTCATGTTCGATACAGAATACATGGGGCAATCCTAAATCGCCGCAGTTCAGTACTCTGAAAGAAGAGTGCCGCAAGTTATTCAACCTTGCCCAACCACGCACTTAGAGATAGACTGGGCAAGCTATAAAGCTGCCCTCAGATAACATAAGTATGGTCTTAGAAAATGCCAGGACAAATCTTGGAAAGTCTCTGTGGTGATACAGAAGATGTTTCTGAGGTATTTCGACTTGGAAAAATCCTCTCTACTACTCCGTTCACTCTAAGTGTCCTGGAAAAACCAGATAAAACTTGAAACGAGCATGGAAACGTTACAATTACGAGCATGAAAACGTTACAATTACAAGTGAATAAACACTTTGCTGATGACCTCTCAGTGAGGACGGACAGTCACTTCCCGTTCAATAGGTCAACCATCATGACAGAGAAGATCGTATGAACGATTAACTCCTTTAAGTTTTACAAATCAGCAGGTGCTGATAGAATATTTCCGGCTCAACTACAAAGCGTAGCTGATTTACTGGCAGATACAGATATTTAGAGGCTAAGCATTGCTTATATTCCATCATTGGTATCGACGCTACAGAAATACTTTCACCACAAAGCGTATAGGCTCGCGGTCTTCCTGGATACTGAGGGAGCCTATTTATAATAAGTAGACTTGTAAGTTTCGTGCTAGGTGAATCCACTGCCACTAAACGAATAAGAAGGGGAACGCCTCAAGGAAGTGCCATCTTAATGTACTTTTAAAGGAAATAGAAATTACTTTCGTACAGAAGCCAATCTTGACTATGCCAAAATAAAATACTAATTTATTAAAAAGTTACTCTGAAGTATATACCACTACAATGGAAAATTTCTGAAATCATAATGATTCCAAAACCTGGAAAAATCCCAATGAAGCAACTTCCTACCGTCCGATATCTTTACTTCTACTGTTGGGGAACTTATTTGAAAAACTATTGCCGAACGCCTGAAAGAAGTAATTACAGTCAATCAACTCATACCTTCAAATCAATTTGGATTTAGAGAAAAACATTCAACGATTGATCAAATACATAGAATAGTCCATACGATTGAAGAAGCTTTTGAAAAAAGACATGTCTGTTCCGCAATATTTCTAAATGTGGTGCAGACTTTTGATAAAGTCTGGCATGAGGGCCTGTTTAACAACCTGAAATTATCGCTTCCGATACAGTTCACTGATCTTCTGGAATCGTACATAAAAGAACGTTACTTCCGTATTGAACTAGGCCAATCGTATTCCAATATTAGGAAAATTAATGACGGTGTTTCGCAAGGCAGCATTCTTGGACGTTAGAACTATCGGTACAAAACAAAATTGCAATTTACAACAAAATATTAAAACCGGTTTGGACGTAAGGAATCCAATTATAATTATGTACTGCAAACTCCAACAGCATTTTCAAAACAGGCATCTAAACAGTGTTTAGAGGCATCGTTAACGCTCCGTGGTATGTAAGGAACGACGACCTATATAGAAACCTATGAATGCGTAAATTCGCAGATGTCATAAATATAATCGCTGCTAAGCACGCAAAAAGGCTACATCATCATATAAATACTGAAGCTTCATCCCTTTGATTAAAGCAATATACACAAGAAGGCTAAAAAGAACTAAACCACCGGATCTTGTGGTTAACACTTTATAACTGAATTTATAATCTGAAAAATATTACTTGTTAGTGTAGAACTAGGTGTAATTAAATGAAATGTATTCTATTTTATTACCGTTTCAATAAAAAAAATTATTAAAAAGTTCCAAACTTCCCTTCCTGAGAGAAGCATCTGGAAGGAAGAATGGCTTTTCTTTAATTACATCCACTTTTTTACAGACGGCTCCAAGCTGGATGGAAAGGTAGACGGAGATATTTATTGGAAACTCTTGAATCTGGACATTAAGTTTTGTCTGCCTGATCACTATATTGTGTTTGAGGAAATCAAAGATATTCCCACAGCTTTAGCTTGGATCAAGTCGAAAATAATTTTTTGCGGAGAAATTTGTGTTTTGAGTGATAGCCAAGCTACCATACAAGTCTTCGATTCATTTCTCTTGAAGTCGGAGACCTCCATTGACTGCCGCAGATATTTTAAGGAGATGGCAGAATAGAACAACTTAGTGCTACTCGTGCATAACGGTATGAAAGGAAACTGTAGAGTAGATGAGCTCACGATAGAGGGGACAAAAGCAACGCCAAGCGAGGAAAATAGATTATTGGCAGTCCCAATTTGCATATGTAAACTCAAACTGGAAAGAACAACATTTTCTGCCTTCCAATGAAGATGGACTGAATCTCCCATCTGTGGCACGGCTAACTGGCTGTGGCCTTAAGAAGAAAGGCACATCAACTGTTGTAGGAGTTGTCACGGATCATCTCATGCGTGACTTCTGTAGAAACTGCAGAAAGGAAGAGCTTGAAACCGTCACGCATCTGCTATGCAAATAACCTGCACTATGCAAAATACGAAAATTATTTATAGGTTTTTCCTACTTTCAGGATCTAGCCCTACTTTCAGAGATAATAATAGGTAATCGTCTGAAATTTATATATAAATCCAAATGGTTCAGCGAGGACTTGGAATAGAAATATCCGCGTTGTCTACATTACAAATTCTTCGAAGAAATACAGAGAGTTTTATATTTTCCTTTCCGAATTTTCCGAATACTGTAATTGGAATTAATTTGGATTATTTAAATATGTAACCATTACAATACAAAAACTTCTATTCAATTAAAAGACAGAAAATTGTGTCAAATGTGCGACCAACTCTACAATACGTTAAAAATTTCACTTCATAATTTAAAAGTTAAAAGTTAAAAAAAATAAAATGGAAGACCACAGAGCCTCTTAATATGTTTACGTTGTGCTTTGATCCAAATAAAGACATAAAGAAGATTTGTGGAATCAAATAAATACTTAATAGTATTGTTAAATTGTACAAATAAAACCATCAAAAGCTATCCCGCAGTGTAAATCAGGACAAGAATTCATGCACATAAAAAACTACTATTTCAAGCTTACAAATTGCGTGAAGTGATCTAGCGATCATGAAACGACTAAATGCACAAAACAAGATAACGAATTGCCAACATGTTGCAACTGCGGTCAAAATCATCGAGCGAGCTATAGAGGATATCAAGTGGCTAAAGATTTACAAAACTTTGCAACAGGAAGATGGCTGACTGCAAAGAATCCATTAGCACAAAGCCTCCATACCAAAAATCAACCCTTAAGAGTTCAAAGTGGTTCAACATTCGCCGAAGTAGCTTCCGGAAATAAAACCGCCCAGAAATCAGAGGACTTTTTGACTCAAATCATAAAAAACTAAATTAAGAGGCATCGTTCAATCATTTATCGCTTAATTGCATCGGAAAACTCAAGATGGTTGTGAAAGCATGATGGACGGAAGCTACGTAAAAATCATGACTTGAATGCAAACGGAATCCTTAAGCATAAACATGAACTAGAGCTGCTGCAACATAAAGAGAAAATTGATATCTGAAACGCATTTAACAAATCAAATGTTTACCACTTTCCTGGGTTAAAATATATATTGCCCAAATCATCCTCTACAGAATACGAGAGGTGGTAGCGCAATTATTATAAAGAATTCAATAATGCACTATGAAGACGAAAAAATAAGCTCGGCCAAGATACAGGCAACAACAGTTTACATCAACTTTTCAAAACAATCCAATCAGAAAATTATAAGCTGCTTTTCAAAAGAGGAAGATTTATAATTGGAAGAGGCCGATGTAATGAGTGACATGGAAGCTATTGAAGTTGAAACTGCAAAGTTCGGAACACACATAAAAAATCTGCTTGGTTTAACACTCCAAGAATTAATCCGAAACATGCTCAACGTCGATATCCGAAAGAGAAAAAGGGAGAGTTAGGAAAAAATGACAATCGACAAGAATTCCCACTGTCAAAATTAAACTTAATAATTTAACTGAATTACTTAAAGAAAAAATACGAAAATAATAACAACATTTAGAATTCAAAATTCAAATGCTTGTCAGAATAAAAAATTACGATTATTCCAAAACTTAGGTTAAAAGTGTTGCAGAGAAGGCTGATATATTTGCAGTACACCTACACAAAACATTCCGACCACACCAAAAAATATTGAAATTCAATCAACATTCAACAACTCAAGACTCCGTTGAAATAGAGTGTTTCACACTAGATGAAGTCGCTGATGAAATTTCAAGATTAAAATTACGAAAAAGTCCAGGTTTTAATCTAATGACCGCTGGAGTTTTAAAGAATTTATCGTTAAAGGAATTACATAAACCAACTTCAATCATGAATGCATGCATCGATATCCAACCTAGGTAAAAATCCGAATGAAGTGACATCTTACAGACCAATTGCACTACTCCCAGTAATGGGAAACTTTTTGGAAAACTATTAAGACTATTTATGATGTCCACAAGTGTTGTGCCCTGTAATGACACCAATCAGCATCCTATCTCCATAATCGTAGGAGAAAGTTCGCTCGTCTGCTGTCAGGTTCACGCACAAAGCCTTTGGCGGCCTGCGTGTCTCCAAGGTAGACCATCGAATCTTGTGGATCATGACCACAGAATCTTCGATTCAGAATTGAGTCCACGCAGAGCTCACGCCGAATATAGGATCAGGACCCATAGGCGTACCGGCAGAGCCCTCATTGGCCAAAACATCTGCCAATTCATTCCACTCAACACCACAGTGTCCCGGAACCCAAATAAGATGAAGCGTGTTGCGCTTTGCAACACTGTTCAGCCTCATCTTACATACACTGATCATCTTTTAAGAGATGGCAGGACTCGCAGTAGCTTTGAGTGCAGCCTGACTATCACTGCAAATGCCAATTCGCTTCTCATGCCATATCCTCTCAATAATCCAGTAGACCGCTTTTAGAATAGCGTATTTTCATCCAAGTACCAACCGGCCCCAGTACCATAGGAGGTTTTAGAACCGTTGGTGTAGAATATGTGAGTCGTTCCCCATAGCAGAGTCTGTGGATTTAAAAATTGATCTCATTATGATAAAATAACCTTAAATCTACGTCCGAAGCGTATATGGGCCACACGATCAACCACGGGTATTGCAAATAGTGGGCCTTGCTGCAATAGCTGGTGGTATATCTGGGTGTGTCCTGTATATGCCCCGTCATGCCAATCTCCGTAAATTTTGAGTCTGAATGCAGCTTTCATCGCCTCCTTCTGGATCTGAAGATCCAATGGAAGCAAATAAGGAAAGGCATTTAGCACGTCACCAAAAGTGGCACTCAGAGCACCAGTGATGCCTAGGCATATTATATTACTCATTCAGGCTATTCAATGCACTGCGACCTAAAGGATCTTTTGAGCTCCTATAGCCCAACTAAAACAACTCTAAACTATTTATAAATTTTATAATTGCTGTGGGCTTGATTTTACCAATGTGGTTTGTAGTCAAGATTCCATTACCTATGTAGCCAAGTCTACGTCTTACCACTGCTGGGCAATTGCATAGAATATGTTCCGATATTTTCTGCTCCTCATGACAGAGTCGACAGGTATCGTTTTCTACCACACATATTTACTTCATATGGTAATTGAGTCTACAGTGCCAAGGCATATAGTTCTTTGTAATCTGTTCAGAGAAGAAGCAGCAGATTTAACAACAGTTCTGCGCCACCAGACCACAGACGCATACGTCACAATGGGTCTGCCGGTTTTTAACCTCAAGTTTTGCCAAAAGCCCTCTTGCAGAAGGCAGAAATAAGCCATTCAATTTGCGTTTCCTGATAAAGAGCACAAGTGTGCTTTTACCAGGATTCACGGAGAGACTTTGCAGGTCGCACCAATGCTCAATCTTGTCGAGAAGTCTCTGCATTTTGATACAAATTATTTCTAGCGACCTTGCTGATATTAGAACAAACACGTCATCAGCATACGCTTGACCGTGTACACCAAAATTATGCAACTCAATTAAAAGAGAGTCCACAACGAAACATCAGAAAAGATGAGAGAGTACAAAACCTTAGGGGCATCCTCTCTCAACCTCAACCGTGGGGCTATCATTGTGTTCTCCCCCTCTCGTGAATAACCATTTGGTTAGCATGGCGTAAATCCATGGAGTAACGACTTCATCAACACCATATCTTCTGGCTGAGCAACACATGGAGTTGAAGGTAGCATTGTCGAAAGCACCCTTAATGTCAAAAAATAGCCACGGAGTGCAAATACTTGCTTCCAACCTCTCCTCCACTATGGTAACACAGTCGTGAAGAGCTGATTCACAGGACCTCCCACTCTGATAAGCATGTTACCGAATACTTAAGGGATTCCGGCCAAGTTCCTTTTAAGCAGGAATGAAGTCAAGCTTATAGGTCTGAAGCTTTTTGCCAAGGAGAAGTCATCCCTTCCTGGCTTAGGAATAAATACTACCTTGACAGAGCCCCAAAGTTGTGGGATGTACCCATGAGCGATGCACGCAGTAGAGATCCTTTTCAGAATCCCCACCAGAATAGCTTCGCCTTACTTTAGCATAATTGCATATACATCATCTGGTCCTGAGGACTTAAAGTCACTGAATGATGAAAATGTAAACTTTATCGTTTCATCAGTAACTATCTTTCAAGCTATAAACTAATCAAGCTTAGTGGTTGCCGAGCATAACAAGTCATTGGCCAGGGTGACAGCCTGCGGTGAGACAATTCTACAACCCGAAAAATATGTTGATATACGTATGTCATTGACCTCTGACTTCGAGCACGTATAGGTACCATCAGGTTTCAGAAGTGAGTCCAGCCTGGCAGTTCGATCCTTTTGAAGAACTCTGTACAGCCTAGATGTTCTTTTCTGATCAGTGATCTCATTACAAAAATGTCTATAAGAGTCCAATTTAGAGGTCTTCACTGTCCTCTTATATTCTATCTGCAACTGACGGTACTTGCGTCAGTCAAATTCTAACTGGGTTTTAGGTGGCCGATTTAAAATTTTCTGGATTACTTAGGAAGTTTCAAAAGCTCGCCGTTGCACCAAGGGAACGCTTTGCCCTGTCTGCTTCTACGTTCCGGACACGCCATCTCATAACAATTGATTAAGACTCGCTTTCAAGATCTAGAGGCTACCTGAATAGATTGTATGGTCAGGAGCTTAGGAACGACGCTAATCCAGAATACTGCAGAGTCGTGTCCAATCCGCTCTACGAGGGTTCCGACCCGCGGGAACCAGATCAAGTTCAACAGCAAGTCGAAACTCTATATAGCGGTGGTCCCAAAAGGAGTCATCATCTAGGATTCACTAAACCCTGATCTTCTCTGCTATGAAGCTATTTGATAGAGTCAGATCAATGACTTCTTGTCTCCTGCAAATCACAAAAGTCGGGCTGTTGCCATCATTGTGTATGACTCTTCCTTGGGATAGTAAGTAGTCCAGCATTTTGGTTCCCCTGTTGTTGCATTTACTGCTACAACAAAAAGTGTTCTGGAAATTAGAATTATATCCCACTATTAGTACCAAATGGTTGAATTCCGCAAATAGCACCACGTCAACCAATTCTTGTGGAGGAGGTGGCGCTAAGGCATCATATTGTAAGTAACCCGAAACCATTACAGTTTCAACTACACTTCCCATATTGCGGTACTTGATTTTGACTGAAATTATGTCTTGACAACAAAGCTGCCTCAAGACCGTGCAGTCAACTACATGCGGCATTATGATGCACGAACGTGGACGAGCCTCCCCTTCTGCGTGAATGGTGGAACCCCATTTAATTCCTCCTAAGCAACATAAGCGCTTTGCATTCACCCATGTTTCTTATATTAGAATTATTTAGGAATTTGTCTGCAGTTTAGCATGACTACTGCATAATAGGGCAGTAACCGATTTTCTGTCTTATTCTTCTTCTTCTTCTTTATTTGCCAATTAGTTTACACCAACTTATAAATTATGTTAATTGCAAACATTAATATGTTACGTATAATTTTCCAATGTACATATAAATAAATTGCACAAAATCACAGGGTTTTGTCTATTGCTGCATATTGTTCTTTACCTCTCGCCACATCTATAAGATTACCAACGTTCTGTATTCCAGTCCACTGTCTAATATTTCGAAGCCATGAAAATTGTTTCCAGACAATACCTCGTTTCGTATTTCGAATTCCTCATTAGATGTCCTAAGGGGGCTGCTTCTCTTTTCTTAATGGGCGCAAATAACTCTCTTTTACAGTTCATTCTTCTTAAAACTTCATTGTTGGTGACATGATCTGTCCATGCTATTTTTAAAATTCTTCTAAAAAGCCATAGCTCGAATGATTCTAGTTTATTGATGTCTGCTATTTTCAGAGTCCTAGTTTCCATGGCATAGAGGAATACTGACCAAGCATAACATTTTAAAAAAACGGATTTTGGTTTTAATGTTGAGGTCATGGCTATTAAGTATCTTTTTGTATTTGGGGTATTACGCGCCATTTCGATTCTACATTTTATTTCTTTGGAACAAACCCATTTCATTGATTTGGCATCCAATATACTTAAAATCGTTCACCCTTTCGATAATCATGTTGTTTGCCATTAGGTTTGTGTTGTTGTACATGTCTTTTCTGCCTATAATCAAGTACTTGGTTTTCTTTATGTTAATTCGTAGACCAACTTCTCCGCTGCGTAAGTTAACCTTGGTAACAAGTTCTTGCAGTCCAATTAGACTATTGGCTATCTGTGTGATGTCCCTCGCATATCTTATATTATTGATAAAAACATAGTTCACTTTCACCCCTTACGTAATGCCATTTATCGATTCTTGAAAAATTGTTTCCGAATATATGTCTTTTGGGTATTGTCCAGTATCATAGACGTGGCTGAAAAGTTTTACCAAGAGTCTCCATAATTTTGTCGTTTGTCGTTTATACATTTTCGCGAAAGTCACCAATAAGAGTGGACGTCTTTCTTTTGATTTTTAGAAAAAAAAAAAAAAAAAAAAACAAATAAAATAATATCGTTTGCAAACAATTTGTTTATAATATGAGTGTTCAGCGCTCTCCTCCCCGGCAACGGCAATCGCCTATTAATGTGTGTGTAAACAATAATTTGCAATCACCCGCGCAAACCCCCGCGATAAGTGCATTATCAAATAAAACAGTTGATACACACTACACAAGTGAAAGTAACAGTGCAAATCTTTTGCCTGCACATATTAAAAATTCATCAAATTTTGCAACAACAATAAATACAGACAAAAAAAATAATTTGTTCTATCGTGATATACTATCTCCCTCTATACCGTGGAGTGTACAATGTGCTTCTCCTGCTGTAACACCAACAGCTACAACATCAAAGCAATCAAATAACGGCACTTCTACTGAAGTGCATGACCCAGTAGTTAAAGCAACTAGTGCGATGACTAATAAAGAACCAGTTGCTGTTCAAACTGGTATTGATCGCTACATTACTGTAGTAAAGCGAAAGAGAAGTCCGCAAAATTCAAAACAAATGAATTCAACAAAAATTCAAAAACAGAACACTGTCCCTATTAGTTCGGAAAATAGATACGCTCTGCTTTCAGGTGATGAAAGTGACGAAAATATTATCTCCAAGAAAAATTTCAAACCCCCACCCATTTTCTTGAGAGAACGCAACTCAGATAAGTTGATTTCTAGAATTACAAGTCTTATAGGACCAAAGAATTTCCATGTTGTTCCTATTCGCAAAGGCCAAATTGAGGAAACCAAAGTGCAAATCTACAGCGAAACTCATTATCGCAAAGTAATAGCGGAATTTGATGCTGTAAAAAAGAATTACTACACATATCAGCTAAAAAGTAGTAAGGGCTTAATCGTTGTACTCAAAGGCGTCGAACCCAACGTTGATATTAACGAAATCAAACTTGCCCTTCAGGAAGAAGGGTTTCAAGCCAAAACAGTATTCAACATTCTCAACAAGAGCAATATACCTCAACCGTTATATCGTATTGAGCTTCAGCCTGAAACAAAACCCCTAAAAAAAGGTGAGGTACACCCCATATATAAAATTCGATATTTATTGCATCGCAAAATCACAATCGAAGAACCCCATAAGAGAACTGGACCTCCTCAGTGCAGCAACTGCCAAGAATATGGACATACTAAGACATATTGTACCCTGCCAGCTGTTTGTGTGATTTGTGGAGATCTCCATAAATCAAACATATGCCCAAAATCTAAAGACGATGCTAGCATGAAAAAATGCAGCAATTGTGGAGGTAATCACACTGCAAATTATAGAGGTTGCCCAGTATATGCAACCCTAAAGCTAAATTTCTCCGCTAACAATCAACCTCTAAAACCAGTTGAGCAAACTCAGATAGCCAACTCAAGTAAGAGACAAAATATTGATGCAACACAATTCTTCTCTGCAATCCCAAACAAGAATCAAACCAATTCATACGCTAGCGTGTTAAAACAAAACCTACACCAACAAAGTAACGTAAATAATGAGCAGAAACACTCACTGCCAACCCAACAGCCAAGTACTCTTGAACATTTGCTTCAAACATTAATTCAGAATATGAACCAATTCATGAACTCAATGCAAACAATGATGCAAGAAATGATGAAAAATCAATCGATGTTACTCCAAACATTGCTATCCAGACCATGAGTTGTCTCAAGATATGCCACTGGAACGCCAACGGCTTAAGCCAGCACCGTTTGGAGCTAATTCAATTCCTTGAATCCAACCAGATCGACATAATGATGATATCTGAGACCCATTTCACTGACAAAAATTGCTACCAAATACCATATTACAAACTGTACACTACAAACCATCCGCATGGTAAGGCACGCGGTGGAACTGCCATATTGATAAAAAGCAGAATAAAACATCATGTTCTCGAAGATTTCAGTAGCGTCTACTTGCAAGCAACATCTATATGTCTGGAAGAATACATCTCTAAGCTAGTAATATCTGCGATATACTGTCCCCCAAGATACAGTATTACCGAACGGCAATATAAAGAATTTTTCTCAACTCTTGGTAGCAAATTCTTGGTTGCTGGCGATTTCAACGCCAAACACACTCACTGGGGCTCCCGCTTAATAACTCCAAAAGGCAGAAGACTATGTTCAATCATCACTAACCATGGCTACGATGTTATTTCGAATGGTCAACCGACATATTGGCCGACGGACAAGAGGAAAATACCCGATCTCATAGACTTTGGAGTCGCCAAAGGTTTGCAGATGGAAAATATCTCCACAGAGTGTAATTATGATCTATCATCTGACCACTCACCCACGGTAATATCTATAAAATCACCAAGCCCCCAAGGCAATTGCGTTAGAAAGAAAATAGACTGGTTAAAATTCAAGAAATATATAAATTCCCATCTTCCTCTAAGTACTGTATTAAGAAATGGACACGATGTAGACTCAGCACTCGAAAAATTCAACCAGCTACTCTCATTAGCTCTCAGCTCAGCCACCTGCACTAAGGTATGCAAGCAATCAAAATATAGCCAATACACACCAGCAGACATTGAATTGCTAGTAAGACAGAAAAGAAGACTCCGAAGACAATGGCAAGAATTCAGATCACCGAATCTGAAAACACAGCTACAGCACTGCACTCGAAAGTTAAAGCAAGCCTTGAAAAATAAAAACAACAAAGAGTTAGAAGAGCACATAGCGAAATTAACACCTGGTGAAGCGTCAGACTACTCTTTGTGGAAATCAGCAAAAAAATCAAATCGGCCAATTCTCACTGATTCCCCCATCCGTTTGAGTGACGGTAATTGGGCTAGAAGCAACTGTGAGAAGGGTTTGGCTTTTGCAAACCACCTAAAAAGTGTGTTTACACCCAATCCACCTTCTTCACAGTCCTCATTACCAAAATTAACTTCTCAACCTTGCTCAATAACGCTCAAAATTAAAAAAAAGGACATATTCAAAGCAATTTATAAAGATTTAAACCCAAAAAAATCACCTGGTCCAGATAAAATTACCGGTAAAATGATAAAAGAGCTACCTCCGGCTTCAGTAATTCATCTGATGCACATTTTCAATGCTATCCTTCGTATTAAACACTATCCCAAATGCTGGAAAACTTCAAAAATTATTATGATAGCAAAACCAGGAAAAGACCCTACAAAAGTTGCATCGTACAGACCTATCAGCCTCCTGCCTCTACTTTCTAAAGTATTCGAAAAGCTACTTGTCATGAATATAACTCCATTTATTAATCTCAACCAACTGATTCCTCAACATCAGTTTGGATTTAGAAAACAGCACGGCACAATAGAACAAGTCCACCGCATTGTAACTCTGATAAGGAACACTTTTGAAGAAAAAAAGTATTGCTCAGCTGTCTTTCTTGATATCACTCAAGCTTTCGATAAAGTATGGCACGATGGCCTTATTTACAAACTCAAACTATTACTGCCTGCAAATGTCTCCTCATTGCTTAGTAGCTACCTCACGAAAAGACAATTTCTCGTACATCACAAGGATTACACAACAAATCCATTGGATATTCACGCTGGCGTTCCTCAAGGAAGCGTTTTGGGTCCGTTACTGTATCTCTTATACACTTCAGATATGCCCAACAATAACTATACATTCATATCGACCTTTGCTGATGATACGGCAATATTGTGCTCTCGCTCTAACCCCATAGAAGCTACTAAACTCCTGCAGACTCATGTCGATTCTCTCGAAATCTGGCTAGCAAAATGGCGTATAAAAGTCAATGAATCAAAGAGCGTACATGTAACCTTCACGCTAAGGCTAGATACATGTCCCCCACTTAAAATTAATGGCCAATCAGTTCCACAATGTTCCTCAACAAAGTACTTGGGTATTCACCTCGACAGAAGGCTGACATGGAAAAATCATATAGAGGCAAAGAAAACTCAGATCAAGCTTAAAATGAATCAGTTATGGTGGCTGTTACACAAAAGATCAAAGTTGAATCTTGAATACAAAGTGCTATTATATAAAGCAATCCTGAAACCAATCTGGACTTATGGTATTCAGTTTTGGGGCACCGCATCTCCCTCTAATATCGAAAAATTGCAGCGAATACAATCCAAGTGTCTGCGAATTATTGTAAACGCGCCTTGGTATATGAGGAACGTTAACATCCATCGAGATTTAAATGTATCCACAATTTCTGAGGAAGTTGCAATGTACTGCAGAAGCTACATTCAAAAATTACACAATCATCCGAATCCTCTTGCTAGGCAATTGTTGCTGAGCAAGGGGCATCGTCGATTAAAAAGAAAAGACACACTGAATATGCTGTAAAATTGCTACATCTCGCGACTCACCAAATTGTGATGGAACGTAGGGGATATCACATAGTTTTATTTAGTTTGTAAGATTTGAATACTTATTGTTAGTTTCTAAGTATTTAAGAAAGATTCAATAAAAAAAATAAGCTAACAAAAAAAAAAAAAAAAAAAAAAATTAATTTTAAGATTTTGGCTGGAACCTCATCTGGACATGTTACTTTGTTGTTTTTCATTCATTGTAACCGTTTTCTATTTCATCCTTTGTAATATAATTACCCGTTGGTTTATGGGGAAATTTAAGATTTTGGTTCGATATGTTGTCATATGTAAAAACTTCTTCAATATATTTCTCCCTTATACGTTTTTTTTTTTCATTTATGTCAAAAACTATTTCGTTGTTTTCATTAATAATGTTTGAGGGCGGCTTTTTGCGATAAATACCTGCAGTTTCTTTCAATTTTTTATGTTCGTGCCATGTTTCTCCATTTCTAAAATCGTATTTGCTAGTTTTCCAAGCTCGAATAAGCTTCTAGTATTTCATGTCCAGTAATGCTGAATGATGAATTGGTCATAGACAGGAATTACTTATTTTTCGCCTTGCCTTCATCCGAATCAAATATGCGTAACAAGTATGCGCCCAAGGATAAGAGGCATACCAAACCGAGAGCGCATAACTTTTGACGGCTCTGGGTTCACACCACTCACCAGGCGGGAAGCGTACCCACATCTAAGGTCCGTTCCCACTTTGGCGTATTGATACGTTCTCCAGTAGGTAGTATTAACACCCGCGTTCTGAGCTTGGATGCGGATGATTATTGCATGCGAATCCCTGGGTTGACCCGGAATCAACATGCTCACCCGCACCAGCCTTTGAAAACCGCTAGCCTGCCTTACGACAAACCGACGACCCTCAAAGGGTGGCATGCCAGCCACTAGCCTTTTCAGCCACTCGAGTGAATGAGTATTAGAATATTGCACCAAAATGGTAGCATGCTCCACTCTCATTCTCTCAAAGATAGAGGCCTTTGCCATCCCAGATAGAAGACCCTGCTCACCGTCTTCACTGATCTCAAGCGTCAATGCAGCCACAGATTGCGACTGCTGGTTGTTCCCTGCTCGACCGAAATGGTCTACCGCTGTTGGTGTTCAAAGCCTTATCACCAGCCGCATGAGCCTTACCCGAAGCAGCAGTGGTATGAGTTACCCCACTGGATCGAACTTTGCACAAGCAGATGCTATGCTTGACGCCTAACAGTCATGGTGACGACTCTTTCGAGTCTTCTCTTTCGAGGAATATAACTAAATACTCTCCTCCAATCCACAGACCAGGCGCAGCGCTACCACCCACAGGCAAAACGGTTCTGTACAGGTCTGCGGTCGGAGCAACTATGCCGCAGAGGCTGCGTCAGAACTGTTAATGAAGTCGAGATTTTCCTGGAACCCTCGGGGACAGTACCATGAATTAGAGGGTCACCTGTTTTCCCGGACCATCATCGAATTCACCACTCTAACCTCTCCCTCGTTCAGCAACAGATTCTCCTGCCATAGAGTCACAGAAGAACCTGATGAAGAGGCATAATCTGAAGGATTGTCGCCGGGTGTCCGGGTCCAACCCCTGTCCTAACCCCTGTCCTAACCGTCAATGAGTTTTAACTCTAACATTTTCCCCAAACATATTTCCTCCTCTTAGGGGCTTCCCTATCAATTTAGCGTTTTTTATAAAATATGTCTCCATCGCTACCAGGGTTCCACTAACTTGACGGATCCTTCTTCATTTTTGTACCTCAACATTTCTCTCCAACATATTTACCCCAATATCCACCCTTTATGGAGGCCCATGCAAAATTTATAAAAAAAAAACCCTGATAACAAACTCATTCCGTTTTTAATTCTATTCCGACTACGCTAAAAAAGTGAAATTTTATTTTTATTTGAAAATGCGAATAAAGTTTATCCGTGTGGCGGATTCCTACTCTTTGCGATAGAGGTTGGCTACGTGAATTTTTTTTTGTTAATATATAATATAATATAATTTATAATATAATATAATATAATATAATTTATAATATAATTTTGTTAATATAATTTTTGTTAATATATATAAAACATACTTACCACCTATATATATCCTCTCAGAGGATATATATAGGTGGTAAGTATGTTTTGAAAAAAATTGTATGATGACAAAATTAATTTACCCTTCTAGGAGCATTTTCGAAGTGCTGGGGGCGTATTTTATAAAAATTTCAGATTTATCGGGCAGTCCCCCTAGGGAGTGGATATAGAGGATAAGTATTCTATGTCCCTCAAAAATGTTAAAAAAAAAAATAAAAAAATTGGTGCCGGTTATACTTTTGACCACTGAGAAAGAGAGTGAATTTTATAAAAACATTAATATTGTAAGAAATCTCCCCTAAGATTGGTGTTAGGAGAAAGTATATTCTGGAAAAATGTTGAGGCAAAAATGACGAAAATCTACTTTTTCCGAATTTAGTTTTCATAAACAAGTTCCGAATTTCATCAATCAGGAGGAGAGTTTCCTTTTGTAGCTGAATAATTGTCTGGAATATTTTTAGCATATGAGAGTTAGAATTCGCGTTTAGATGGTTTTGCGGCCACCTGTACGCAACAATTTTGCATCCTACGATAAATGCAATATAACATATGCATTAAGGTGAAGTGAAACCTATTTTTTGAACTGCTTGGGAATACTTGTAAAAGCTACTTTACAGTTTTATGTAGCTCAAAAGTAGACACAAAATATCTGTCTATCTGTACGAAGTGCCTTTAACGTTACATTTCAAAGAAATGACTCAAATAACCTGATTTACAAAAAAAAAATAAAAAATAAATAAAAAAAAATAAATACATAAATAGACCAAATTTTTTACGATTGTTAATATTAAAGAAAAATTTGTATTTCGTTATAAAGATATTAATTACATCTATATATTGACTAAAGTAAATATCTTTTTGGTAACAATTAAACAAATTTTTATAGAGTTCAATTTTATTATATCTAACATAGTCTTAAGTACAGGTGCTGTTTTCAAAAACAACACACATATAAATTGAATTTTAATATGATAGGACCAGAATTTCTAGAGGCAATATGTAGTTTTAATTAATACCTTTACAACGATATATCATTCATAAAAACCAGACCATAAAAAAATATGTTATAAGAAAAAAATAATTTTAGCGGTTTTACAGGGTGCCGAAAAAAATGTTTACGGTCCTAAAATACTCTCAATGTAAGTGTTCAGATACTAATCAAACAAATTGAATTTGTTTCATATATCGTAATACGATCTAATGTAAATACTATAATACAAAATATATGTGGCACTTAATAACTCCAAAGGGCTCTTTGGCCGAGCTTCTGTTCCATTACTGTTTTGCCTGTTAAATTTTGGACAGTATTAGAAGGGACCTACTTATTTTAGCCGGTTCCGAATGGCAAAACAGTTGCGACATTACTTTTTCTGAGCTTTGTCATAGAGTTCTTTTAGAAGTTTTTCCATGGTTACTGCCGGAAGAACTGCCAATTGCTTGCCGACCGTTGGGTACCGTTCGAAAGAAAAACCTTTTCGATATTAAATTTTTTATGCTTCAGCCGGATTGGACCCACGACCTACAGATCAGAAGGCCAACACACTAACTACTGAGCTACGGCACCCACAGTACATACTTTAATACTATATTGAAAACCAGGTTCTGAACAACGAAAAGAAAGGCATTCCATGTATGAATTAACCTGACATCAGTATGAACTTCAAAACGTCATTACAAGAGTATAATATTTTGCAAGATAAAAAGGAAACTTTTCATTTTTATTCCATTAAAAAAAAAACTACATACAAACTCACTCCACCTTAATGTGTTTGTACCTATACAAGACTTTGTCTTTTGACTTTTATTTGACATTACTTTTATGTTTTTCTTAGAATCGTTCTTAAGTTATATGTAAGTATTTTTATCAACCAATAAATCATATACATTTTCGATCAAAGTACTTACTTACCAAGTATGAAATATTATATTTCATGTCATTATCTTTCAATACCGTCTGATCCAATCTTTGAGCAAAGCAATGAGAGTAACAATAACAATAATAACTATTCTTTTAATTGCTTTAATACTTTATTTCTTTGATAGGGAGAGATAAAGAAACTGAAAATTCTTAAAATATATTTTGTGAAAAATTTGTACTTAATTTCTTTTTGTCATTATAATCTCGTTGATTATTCAGAGAGAGAACAATAATGGCAGCCGAGTCTACTCTCAGATAACTCAGTCTCTCCAAGATAAAGTGTGCAACCATATTTAATACAGATAAGTGGCGCTGCGCTAATATTGTCCAAATATTTAAGACGCACAACAGTAATGGAAAAGTAGCTTGGCCAATGAGCCCTTTGGGGCTTTAAGTGCCACATATTTATTTTATTTATTAAGTGGCGCTGCGCAATTATCTATGTACTCTTGTTATTTTATCCTCTTTGGTCGTACTTAATTAATACTTAAATGGGTTAATGGAGCATATTTAGAAAAAAAAAAGTTTCAAATTTCGAATAAAAATTAAGTCAAAAGGTGAAAATGAAAAAAATTATTTTTCACTTAAATTGGTTTTGTGAAACCGGCTGTAAGTATTTCATATTTGTAGATTCAAGTAAATAATTGCCCCTCATGATGAAGAAAAAAACCAATGAAACGTCGAGCGTAAAGTTGAATTATATTTGTATTTAATTTACATCTCAACCCACGACCTCATTATAATATTGGTGACTTTTATAAAAAAAAAAAATAAATATGTGGCACTTAAAGCCCCAAAGGGCTCATTGGCCGAGCTTCTCTTCCATTACTGTTGTGCGTCTTAAATTTTGGACAGTATTAGAATGGACCTACTTATTTTAGCCGGTTCCGAACGGCAGAACACTTGTGACATCACTTTTTCTGAGCTTTGTCACAGAGTTCTTTAAGAAGCTTTTTAATGGCAAGTTGTTACTGTCGGAAGAATTGCCAATTGCTTGTCGACAGGTGGGTACCGTTCGAAAGAAAAATCTTTTCGATATTAAATTTGTTATGCATCAGCCGGGTATTGAACCACGACCTACAGATCAGAAGGCGAACACACTAACCACTGAGCTACGGCACCCACCCGTGGTGACTTTTATACATATTGTTATTGTCGGAGGGCCAGCTTATTAATACATTTATTGAAAATCCCAAGATGAAGGACTTTTTTAATCATATCAAGTTTAAGTAGGACAATGAAGCATTCGTGGGACCTCCTGAGCTCAAAACACATTAAAAAATATTTTTGTATGGTCAGGTTTTTGATATAACGGTAATTTTGAGTTTTTTTTTGGATTCACAAAATTTTTGCTAAACTATTAAGACCTATCAACGCAAACAGTAAACAGTTGGAAAGACAATTAAAATTCGCTTTGATAACTTACAACTTGCAGTGATTGAGTTTAAATTCGCAGAGTTATGACTGGTCAAAATTAAAATTTTGTAGAATTTCTATAAAAAATATTTAATTTCGAAATTTCATAATTTTTCATAAGAAGTTGTACAATATTAATAATCTTTCGAACATTAATCGCACTTAATAGTAGCTTCCGAGAAAAACAAAATCACCGTTATCTCAAAAATCTGACTATAAAAGAAACTTAAGAAATGTGTTTTGAGCCTAGGAGGTCAATGCTAACTATCCCCTATACCTGAATTTCTTGGTATTTTTTCAAAATAATTAATTGTAAAGTAGTGTGGGTACCAAAGGTCAGTGGTTACTGCGTTGACCTTTTGATCTGTAGGTGGTGGTTTCAATCCCCGGCTGAAGTATACAAAATTTAATATCGAAAAGATTTTTCTTTTGAACGGTACACACCTGTCGGCAAGCAATTGGCAATTCTTCCGGCAGTAACATTTTGCCATGGAAAAGCTTTTAAAAGGACTCTGTGACAAAGCTCAGGAAAAGTGATGTCACAAAAGTTCTGCCGTTAACAACTGGGTAATATAAGTAGGTCCCTTCTAATACTGTCCAAATTTAACACGCACAAGAGTATTGGAAGAGTAGCTCAGTGGTATCAGAATGGGCCTTTCTGTCCTAAGTGTATCCTCTCAGAGAGATAGCAGACACATAACCTAAATGTTATACACCCAATTTTATACAATTTTTCAAATATTGGTCACAAGATGTCATGAATATTTTTTTTAACTTTAAATATAGAGATATTGTATCATAAACAAACAATATGTCCCCCGTACTTTTTATATGCTTTGAACCATGTGTGGTTTATCAGAAAATGTAGTCACGTATTAAATTCACCTGTCTCCATCGCTGTAATCTTTTTTTTATCACTTTAACTTAGTTTTGGCACAGAGCTCTTTTAAGAAGCATATTTGGCAAATTTGCGCCAACTACCGTGGAATAAGTCTCCTGAGCATCGCGTACAAGGTTCTATCGAGCGTACTCTGTGAAAGATTGAAGCCTATGCTCAGCAACCTGATTGGACCTTATCAGTGTGGCTTCAGACCTGGTAAATCCACCATCGACCAGATTTTCACACTGCGCCAAATCCTGGAGAAGACCCAAGAAAAACAGATCGACACACACCACCTATTTGTTGATTATAAAGCCGCTTTCGACAGTCCGGTAAGGGATTACCTCTACGCAACAATGTCTGAGTTCGGTATTCCTGCAAAGCTCATTCGACTTTGTAGAATGACACTGCATAACTCCCGTTGTGCAGTGAAAATTGGGAAGGACCTCTCCGCACCGTTTAATACCGAACGGGGTTTCAGACAAGGTGATTCGTTATCGTGCGACTTCTTCAATCTTATTATGGAGAAAATAATACGAGCTGCTGATCTACGACATAATGGCACTATCTTCAACAAAAGTGTCATGCTGTTAGCGTATGCCGACGATATTGACATAATCGGCATGAACACGCGAGCAGTCAGTGCAGCATTCTCAGAGTTGGAAAGAGAGTCGCGTCGGATGGGTCTCACGGTAAACGAGGGCAAGACGAAGTATCTAGTGTCAACAAACAAAGAGTCCCGGCGTCTTGGACAGCACGTCACTGTTGACAACTACGCTTTTGAAGTAGTAAGGGACTTTGTCTATCTTGGAACCAGCATTAACAGCAGTAATGACGTCAGCTTGGAGATCATGCGTAGGATAACTCTTGCTAACAGGTGTTACTTTGGGCTGAGTAAGCAATTGAGAAGTCGAGCCCTCTCTCGAAGAACGAAAACTACACTCTACAAGTCTCTCATCATGCCTGTCCTAACATATGGCGCTGAAGCCTGGACAATTTCCACCTCGGATGAGCGAATACTTGGAGTTTTCGAGAGAAAAGTCCTACGCAAGATCTTTGGACCTATTTGCGTTGGTGGCGAGTACCGAATAAGGTACAACCATGAGCTGTACGAGCTGTATGCCGATATTGACATAGTAAAGCGCATCAAAATCCAGCGGCTGCGCTGGCTAGGTCATGTCGAGCGAATGGAAGAACACGCTCCAGCTAAGAAGGTGTTATATTCGGAACCCGCTGGAGGACGACGCAAAAGAGGAAGACCAAACCTCCGGTGGAAAGACCAAGTACTGGAGAACCTGACGGCGCTTGGAATTTCTAACTGGCGCCAGCTAGCGAAGAACAGAGATGGCTGGTGAAGCATGTTATTTTCGGCCTAAATCGATATTCGGTTGTTATGGCCACATAAGTAAGTAAGTAATTTGGCAAATTGTTTCTGCCAGAAAAATTCCCAAATACCTCCTGACAGGTAGGTACCATTCGAGTGAAAAATAAAATTTTTTCGATATTAAATTTATGCTTCAACCCGGGATTGAACCCTCGAGCTACAGATTAGAAGGCCAACGCACGAACCACTAAAAATAAAAAATTAGTATTATAAATAATAATAGAGAATAAAAAATAAAGAGATTAAAACAAATTCAAATTATATCTTAAATTACTAACAGTAGTACGAGATTATTAAAAAAAAAATCAATAATAGGAAAGAGGCCAAAATTCAAACTTGATTCAAAAATATGTTCAAATTGGCAATAGGAATCTTAAAATTAAATAGAAAAAACAAGAAAAAAAAGAAATACGTTTAAATATCTAAATTTAAAGTAATTCAGAAAATATATCAGCAAAAAGTATTTAAAATTATATAATTATAATTCTATGATTCAGATTCTATTTAAAATCCACTCTAAGGCCTGGGACACCTGGGATGGTGTGACGGCTAATGAAGTGGCGCGTGGGACATATTGTCACAATATTTGGCCAATCGATAGTACCAATGAGAGCAACGATTGGACGGGAAGCTGGATGGGGACCATAAACTGCGGAACCGATTGCGGTATCGTTGTATTCGTGCAGACGCATGGCTGTGTCGCCGGTTGTTGTTGAGGGGGGGAGTACGCTTCCTTTTATTTTTATACTTTTTCGGCCTTGGCCTTCTCGTCTCCTCGTGAAGCAACGTATGGTGCTTCTTTGAACAATGCTGATACCTGGACCATACTCGGTATTGGTCGACATGATTGAGGCAGCCACCACGTTTCGCCACTATCGCGTACCCTTTAATCGCCATCATCGCTATGCATCGGGAGCACTCACGTAGTGGATGGATTCGACGGCATAATCAACACCTAGAATGACGGTTTCTTTGACGGCCGTACTCTTCTTCTTTATTAGGTGTACGGATCGGGCTGTAACGAGCCGAGTTTCAGTGTTTCGGAGATATTATGTGTCTTTTGGGGGAAAAAAACAACAAATAAAAAGATAGTATTGCCATCGTCTCGGATAATACGTAAAAAGAAAGCGAGAGGAAGAGAGATATGTATAGAGAGGAAATGTTGCTGTAAGCGTTTAGGGCAGTGCTAGAAGTTTAACCACCGCCCTGGTAAAAACGCCTTTAGCGGTTCGAACATTAGTTATTTGCACCCGAGAATCCGATCCTAAATATGTTTTGTGTAGGCGACCCAACCTCTACTCATTTGGGGGTAAATTCTCGTTGCGTATGACTACTAGATCCCCTACACAAATGTATTTTTGCAGATATTTTTACTTGGTGTAACTCATTTATATACTCATTCTTCCATCGTAGACAGAAGGATTGGCAAATAATTTTAGGTCGTTGCCACCGGTTGACAATGCTCAAAAATTGGTCGGAGACATCAATCAATCAGCAGACGGAAACAACGTATAACTGATCAAGGAATGACCATGTATTATATAAGAGGAGTTAAGTCAGATGGATTATCAGACATAGGGTTGAACTGTATCGAATTGAGGCACGCACGCTCCTCCAGAGTATACTTATAACTATGGGGAAGCTTCTTTAAATAAGCCTTGAAGCTTTCGACTCCCGCTTCCTAAAGCCCACTCATGTGTGGAGCACCGACACGAATGAAACGCCATTCTAAATGCTGATGTTGTTGACGTGAGAAGACTCTCAAAAAGCCCGGGAGGAACTTAGGTGTTTTGATATCACTTGTTGCCTCTAGCTGAATAGCCATCGTTGCGAAGCACATGAAGACACTGACTTACTCGGGCGGTGCGTTCGGGTGGTAATGCGGCCGTTATTTGAGTGAACTGCTTTGCTTCTTGATAAGTCACGTTTTGCACTTATGGATTGTAGTTCTCACTAAGCATTTCAACTTAGGCATCCAAAACTACATACGTAGCCAGCATAGAAGCAAATCAAGTGTACAAACTCCACTAATAGCTGCGTGAAACGTCCAGCATATGGGAGAAGTATCGGAAATCTTTCTCTGCTAGAGAGAGCAGGTGCGAATCCAAAAATGATTTGAGTGACAGTATGTCACTTTTACGAAAAATTGGGACCTTGTTTGAAGCCCCCGTACTCTTAAGAGATATGACTGAGTTGACACAAAGTAATAAGCCTGATGCAAGTGAAAGTTATTTCTCATTAGTGAATTAAAGTGATAATGCGTTCGTCGGGTAGTCTCAGAATTTTGGAAATATCGAATATGAATACGAACACATGCAAGTTACACGTTAGCATATTTAGCTGTGGCATTAACGTATCAAACATCCATGACAAACATTTCGCTCCACAAATTTCCAAGTTTTAGCTGTCAGCAAATTTCTGTGTATCTCAACCGATGGATCTTCTACAGGAACGTAGATTACTTACATACTTATGTGGCCATAACAACCGAATATCGATTTAGGCCGAAAATAACATGCTTCGCCAGCTATCTCTGTTCTTCGCTAGCTGGCGCCAGTTAGAAATTCCAAGCGCCGTCAGGTTCTCCAGTACTTGGTCTTTCCACCTGAGGTTTGGTCTTCCTCTTCTGCGTCGTCCTCCAGCGGGTTCCGAATATAACACCTTCTTAGCTGGAGCGTGTTCTTCCATTCGCTCAACATGACCTAGCCAGCGCAGCCGCTGGATTTTGATGCGCTTTACTATGTCAATATCGGCATACAGCTCGTACAGCTCATGGTTGTACCTTATTCGGTACTCGCCACCAACGCAAATAGGTCCAAAGATCTTGCGTAGGACTTTTCTCTCGAAAACCCCAAGAATTCGCTCATCCGAGGTGGAAATTGTCCAGGCTTCAGCGCCATATGTTAGGACAGGCATGATGAGAGACTTGTAGAGTGTAGAGGAACGTAGATTACTGTGTAAAATTTCTCTAACACATCGCAGAAGTGGTGAAACTCTACTGCACAATAGAGAGTAAACTCAACAAAACGAGGAATTTATACGGTAGTCAAATTAGAATAATCTGATAAAAAAAGTCTGCCATTTACGAAGAGTAAGTGGCTTAATTGACTCATCCTAATAAGTATGATCGAGGCATAACTTTTGCATCAATAATTTGGCAACAATCATTTTTGGTGCCAACCATCCTGCAGAATCAAATAGTTTTACAATAATTGATAAAACTTTACGCTTTGTGAAGGCGGTTTATTATGGAAGGAGCCAGAGAAAAAAAGAAGCAGTCGGAAACCGCATTCCACCTCAACCCCATAGTGTTCGTTGAACTTGCATCAGATATGTTTAAAAACTCTGAATGCAACATATTATCAGCCGGAATATCTTTAAGAATCCGTTGGTACGTAATATCGAAACAATTGGTCACGAAATAGTATAGCTTCGCCTAAGGTATGTGCTCCGCCAAGTATATCATCTACGTGCATCGAGTGTTTAAGCATTTGCGATGGCAATAGGGCTGCCATGTCATTTTCGTTTACGAGTTGCAACAAAGTGTGAATACCTAAATACAGAGCACAGTTCACTCTAAATGTCACAGTTGGCAACTCGCAACTATGAACCTCTTCTGGTGTATGATCTTGATGCACGAGAATTTGTCGATATATCTTTTCAATATCGGCATTAAAAAGAAAACGAAAAAATCTCCATCGCAATAATAAGACCATCAAATCCGATTGAAGTTTAGTAGTCGTACTATCAGGCTTCACCACGGAAAGGTGTGGCATATTATAGGACGATATGAATTCTGCAGTGGTGTTTGGCGTAATTGGTTTCATATTTCCTAACCCGAGATATTCTAAAACAACCTTATCGGAGTCATTCTTAAATTATGGCGTTTTGAATAAGCGTTCTTCTTTTCGAATTGAGCGTGTCGCCTAACGACCAGTCTTAAGGAGATTTCTTTTTAAATGGCAAGAAAAAAAATTGAGTCGCCCTAATGTTTTATATTATGTATATGGAGTATGTGCGTGTGTATATCACCATATGTGCAACGAAATATTGTAATTATTGTCACTCACAATTATGTGAATAATTATTGTAACTGATGAGAGTGAGATAATTTAAGAAAAAAAAAATGTAACCGAAGAGAATGCAGCCAAGAGTAAGTATAAGTTATAATAAATGTAATAAATGTAAGTAGAGTTCGCTCAACAATGTGTATTATTAAAAACAAAACAAAAACAGCTGAATTCTTAATTTTTACTACTACATGTAAATGATATTTGAAACCAGCAAAAACAATATCGTTCTTGTAAATAAAAAGAGAGAGAGAGAGAAAACTGTATATTAATTTTTACTTGTTATCAAATGGATATCGATTTGATTATACACGAATATGTATACTGATAATAAGTTTTTGTTTTAACTTGCTATGACTACACAACTGATATGTATTATTAAATACAGGTAGATTTTGATAATCTAATTGTTGTATGTCAATGTGACAATATATATGCGTTGTTGCTTATATACTTGTAGATAAGCAAAACAAAAAGAAAGAGGGAAGAATATAATATTTTTATTGTATATACCTGGCAGCTGTAAGTAAATGGAGCAATACCAAGTTTGTGTATATATATAACATCTAACATTACACCCAATGCAAAAGGTGTAACAATACGCAATTGAAAAAAAGAATACATAGCCTTAATAACCCCAACAAAATGTTAAAAATAATTACAAGCAAGTAACTTGTTAAACTTTGTTGTTTCAATTTTATACTGTAAGAATAAAAATTGCGAATGCGAAATAAAGGGAGTAATAACAGTAATTATAAACAAAACGTGTTATTGATTTCTGTTATCTTATTTTTCAATTTTGAATGAAATATATGAATGTCAATATTAATATTACATAAGTATATTTATACTTTGTGAATGGTTAAGGAAAGTATTTCCATAACTTTACTGACCAGAGCTTGATGTAACTAAGGTGGATCACTCCCCATACAAAAAAAAGGTTTCAAAATTTCACCCTTAGAATGAAAAATTAATGACTTTCGAGATTATTAAAAAAAAAATTTGTTTTCTTAACTCCTTACGAGGGCTGGCTCAGAACTATCCAACCTAACAAAGAAATCACAACAAATTTGGGAAAATTTTTCTTTATTTCTCAACATAATCTCCTTTTAGCTCTATACACTTTTCCCATCGATATTCTATAGCTTCGATACCTTGTTTATAGTATGAACTGTCTAGCTCATTAAAATAGCCATCTACAGCAGACTCCACCTCTTCATTGTTTGCAAATCTTCTACCACCAAGCAATTTTTTCAAATTTGAACATAGAAAATAATCCGAAAGAGCTAAATCTGGTGAATAAGCACGTGGGATAATAAAAATTATCCCACGTACATCCCAAAAAACAGACTCCATAACCTAGACTGCAGATGGAATTGTCTTCGCCTTCTTTGGACACGATTCTCCCCTTTCAGTCCACTGTTTTGACTGCTCCTTTGTCTCAGGTGTGAAGTGGTGGACCTCATCCATGGTTAGGAATCGACACAAGAACTCAGCTTTATTACTGTGAAATATCGCCAAACACTCTATAGAAACATCTTCACGTCGTTGTTTTTATTCTACTGTGAGCAAACGCGGCACCCATCTTGCACACAGCTTTTTCATCTCCATATTTTCGGTCAATATACGATGTATTTCACCTAGCTCACGCACTTTCAGCCGGCGATCATCCAATACCATTTTGTGCATTTTCATAACCGCTTCTTACGTAGCCACCTCAATTGGTCGACCACTACGGGATTCGTCTTGGCAGCTCGCACGACCTCGTTTAAACTCTGCCACCCAATATTTTTTGGTCGTAAACAAAGGAGCAGACTCCCCCAGAGTAGAATCTAGTTCGGCTTTAATATTCGTTGGACTGAGACCTTTGAAGTACTGGATTACATAACGGAGACCAATTTTGTCCAAGTTTACAAATTCACTGAGGTCGTTAACTTTCGATGGCTATAAAAATACTAAACAACGTTTCGCCATGAAACTTAAAACATATGTTTTATAAGGTTGCCACTTTTCACCAAAGTAATTTTTTTCAAACTACTGCCATCTATATGCCAGATCAGGTAGTTCTGTGACCGCCCTCGTAATTAAATCCCTTTAAATACTATAAAACTTTCCCTTTTGAAGTCTGAAGCTAACTTTAAAACTAAGAAAGTAATAACGAAATGAAATTTTCATTAAGGGTTCAAGATTTTGTCTGTCTACAAAAACTCACTTTTAGCCACTTGGCAAAAAAATATTACAGCGATGGTGGCATTTATAAGCCCCGAAGGGCCCGAGCTTCTCTTTATTACTGTTGTGCGTGTTAAATTTTGAACAGTATTAGGAGGGACCTATTTATTTTAGCCGGTTTCGAATGGCAGAACTTTTGCGACAGCTTGGTCACAGAGTTCTCTTAGAAGCTTTTCCATGGCAAATTGTTACTGCCGGAAGAACTGCCAATTGATTGCCTACAGGTGGGTACCGTTCAAAAGCAAAATCTTTTCTATATTAAATTTGTTATGCTTCATCCGGGGATTCAACCCGCAGCCTATAGATCAGAAGGTCCACACACTAACCACTGAGCTACGGCACCCACCATTGGGTTGATATATTATAGCAACGAATAAATTTCACAAATAAAATGGCAGCATATTTATTTAAGTTTGGGCGCACTGTACCGATAAACGTGAAACAATTTCAAAACTTTTTCTTGTTTTTTCTTATCCTAGGTACGATCTGTCTATCAGCATTTAAACTAGCGGATTTACTTACTTGCTTACTTATGTGGCCATAACAACCGAATATTGATTTAGGCCGAATATAATATGCTTCGCCAGCCATCTCTGTTCTTCGGTAGCTGGCGCCAGTTAGAAATCCCAAGCGCCGTTAGGTTCTCCAGTGCTTGGTTTTCCACCTGAGGTTTGGTCTTCCTCTTCTGCGTCGTCCTCCAGCGGGTTCCGAATATAACACCTTCTTAGCTGGAGCGTGTTCTTCCATTCGCTCGACATGACCTAGCCAGCGCAGCCGCTGGATTTTGATGAGCTTTACTATGTCCATATCGGCATACAACTCGTACAGCTCATGGTTGTACCTTATTCGGTACTCGCCACCAACGCAAAAAGGTCCAAAGATCTTGCGTAGGACTTTTCTCTCGAAAACTGCAAGCATTCGCTCATCCGAGGTGGAAATTGTCCACGCTTCAGCGCCATATGTTAGGACAGGCATAATGAGAGACTTGTAGATTGTAGTTTTCGTTCTTAGAGAGAGGGCTCGACTTCTCAATTGCTTACTCAGCCCAAAGCAACACCTGTTTGCAAGAGTGATCCTTCGCAATATCTCCAGGCTGACATCATTACAGTTGTTGATGCTGGTTCCAAGATAGACAAAGTCACTTACTACTTCAAAAGCGTAGGTGTCAAGAGGTCAAGAGTGACGTGCTGTCCAAGACGCCGGGACTCTTTGTTTGTTGACACTAGATACTTCGCCTTGCCCTCGTTCACCGTAAGACCCATCCGACGCGACTCTCTCTCCAACTCTGAGAATGCTGCACTGACTGCTCGCGTGTTCATGCAAATTATATCAATATCATCGGCATACACTAACAGCATTACACTTTTGTTGAATATAGTGCCATTATGTTGTAGATCAACTCGTATTATTTTCTCCATATAAAAATTGAAGAAGCCGCACAATAACGAATCACCTTGTCTGAAGCCCCGTTCGGTACTAAACGGTGGGGAAAGGTCCTTCCCGATTTTCACTGCACAACGGGAGTTATGCAGTGTCATTCTTAAAAGTCTAATGAGCTTTGCAGGAATACCGAACTCAGACATTGTTGCGTGGAGGTAATCCATTACCGGACTGTCGAAAGCGGCTTTATAATCAACAAATAGGTAGGGTGTGTCGATCTGTTTTACTTGGGTCTTCTCCAGGACTTGGCGCAGTGTGAAAATTTGGTCGATGGTAGATTTACCAGGTCTGAAGCCACACTGATAAGGTCCAATCAGGTTGTGGACCTTAAGCTTCAATCTTTCACACAATACGCTCGATAGGACCTTGTATGCGATACTCAGGAGACTTATGTCACTGTAGTTGGCGCAAATTGTGGGGTCTCCTTTTTTACAGGACAGAGAGCACTGAGCTTCCAATCATCAGGCATGCTTTCATCCGGCCATATTCTGCTTATGAGCTGGTGCATGCGGGTGAGCAGCTCATCACCTCCGGTCTTAAATAATTCGGCAGGCAGGCCATCAGCACCTGCAGCTTTGTTGTTCTTCAGCTTTCAAATGGCCGTTTCAACCTCGTCATAGTCGGGTGGTGGAACATCAACACCATCATCTGTAATCGGGGTTATCGGGCAATCCTCTCCACTGGAGGAATTGTTCGTAGCATCGCCATTCTGTAACGTGGAGAAGTGCTCCCTCCATAGGCTCAGTACAATCTGGACATCTGTAACCAGACTCCCATTTCCATCACGACAAGAAGGGGCTCCGGGATTTAAACCTCCACTCACGCGCTTGATCTTTTCAAAGAATTTTCGAGTCTCATTCTTGTCGGTACACATCTCTATCTCCTCACACTCGCGTCTTTCTTGTTCTCCTTTCTTGCGCCTGAAAAGACGTCTCTCTGCACTCCTTTTCTCTCTGTACCGCTCCTTAATAGCTCGCGTTGCACCTGCACGCAGGGTTTTTCTGTAGGAGGCGTCTTTCTCTGCGGTAGTGCCGCGACACTTCTGATCATACCACTCATTCCTCAGAGTCCGGTAATAACCGAGTACCTCCTCGGCAGCAGTAGTCATGGAGTGGGATATATGTGTCCACCGTGCGCATGTATCATCAAGTGGGGGAGTGTTCTGCATAAGCAGATCCGATAGTCGAGTGGAAAATGCATCTGCTGTCTCTGGTGATCGCAGCTTACTGACGTCGAGCTTTCTCTGTGTGGGACTTCTCTTGTTATTTGCGACACATAAACGTGTGCGCACCTTAGCTGCAACAAGGTAGTGATCCGAGTCGATGTTGGCACCACGGATCGTTTTCACTTCCATCACACTGGAAGCATGCCTCCGTCAATCACCACATGATGAATTTGGTTTCTTGTTCTTTGATCTGGAGACAGCCATGTCGCTTTGTGGATGTCGAGATGCTGGAATCTGGTACCACCAATTACCATGTTTCGTGCTGCGGCGAAGTCGATCAGCCTCATTCCGTTATCGGAGGTGTTCTGGTGGAGGCTGAATTTTCCGACAGTTGGACCAAAGGTACCTTCCTTGCCCAACCTGGCATTAAAGTCGCCAAACACGATTTTGATATCGTGGTGGGGGCAGCGGTCATAAGCTTCTTCGAGGCGCTGGAAGAAGCTCTACTTGGTCACATTGTCCTGCTCATCCGTCGGAGCGTGGGCATATATAAGACTGATGTTAAAGAATTTTGCCTTGATGCGGATTGTGACCAGCCGTTCGTTCACAGGCGTAAAATGTGAGACCAGATGTCGTAGTCTCTTGCTGACCAAGAATCCGCATCCTAATTCGTTCCTTTCAGCATGGCAACTGTAGTAAATATCACAGGATGCTCTTTTGGAGCAGCTCTGTCCTGTCCATCGCATTTCCTGGAGAGCGGTGATGTCAGCTCTGTATTTTTCGAGGACATCAACCAGCTGGATAAAGGCACCTTCCCTATAAAGGGACCGGATATTCCAGGTGCATATCCGTAAATCATTGTCCTTTTTTCGTTTGCGGGGGTCATCAACAAAAGCGGTAGTCCTTATTCGAGACATTGCTGTTTTTTTTCATTGGGGGGATTTTTTATGTGGCGGGTCCCAATCCCAGCGCACAACCTCTAACCGAGGAAATTTTCACCACTCATTTCAGCCGCATCCCAGTGGTGCCAGGAGGACGTTGCCCGGTGGTCGCCACATGGAGGGCCCCCATTAATAATAATGAAGGCGCCATCACATAGTAAGCAGAGCAAGCTACATGACTACCTCTCATTAACAAATAAAGGTATCATCACATAGCGCTCAGATCAAACTACATGACAGCCAGTGAGTTGACTTGCGATGAGTTCCAGTGAGTTGACTTGCGATGAGTTCGACAAGGATTGCGCTAGCCCCACCCTGTTAAGGCAGTTAGACACGTTACCTTGTGAAAACACCACCAGACCACCAGCGGATTTACTAACACTTTAAATTCTTTTTGATTTTTGCTGGCGAAAGAATGGTTTCAATTTTCAAATTGATAACTCTTTAGAGAAATGCAAAGGTAGATCGGATTCACGAGAATGTATGCTTTGTGTACTTGTAGGACACTCCTTTTACCATACACTGAACGTCACTGGCCGCTATGAAAAGAATTTCGATTGCGACAAAAAAGCATTTGCAAAAGTGTTGCTAACGTCTTTGTTGCATATGAACCTTTGAATCTTGAGTTTGGAATCCGGAAGGGAATGCATTTACAGAGTTACATCGAATTTTTCCACCGCTTTACTGTATGAAAATAGAAGAAGGATTGTATTCTGTTTGTAGTCTGTTCAAGGTTAAATGTTAACCAATTTAAACCCCTCTTATATAATAATTTTATAATAGGCATACTTAGTGTACCTGATATTCACCGCTTGATGAACAACAAACATTTCGAAAATGCGCTTAACGATGTAGATCTTGTCAATAGTACACACAAATAGAATAAGTGATGGAAAGTCATTGGTTGAATGAAAACATACATAAATATGAACATAAACGTAAAACATAGATACAAACACAGACATAAGTAGTTGTGATGGGGTTTTTCTGGCACAGAGAAGCAGAGGAGTAATGGCGTCATCGGTTTGTGACTAGGATATTTTATTATGTTGTGGTATTAAGTATGATATTTTATTAAAGTGTGGTTTGATATAAAGCTTTAATTGGGATCGTGGTTTGGTGCTGGGGTAAAAATTGATGAGAAGCGTTGATAAGAGGTTGATATCGAGGAAATAAATAATGGTGTGTTAAGTCAGTAAGCTTTAATTGGAGTAGAGCTTTAACGATCGCGCTTGAAAGATAAAAATCACATAAAATGAATATAAAGCACAGATTTATATACTTTTTATTAGCGTTATCGCTTGATCGCATAATAACAAAGGGAATTTGGAATGCGGTAGAGATTGGAGTAAACTTCCAACTTAGGAAGTCTGATAATGATGTAAATAAGACATATGTATGTATCAGCATTACTAACATCTCCATCAGATGAATCGGCCAAAATGACAACACAAAGATATGAACCTGGATACGATGATAAGTACGTTAAGTATAAATTGTTATGAATATCGCGAATTTGAAGAAGAACGACTTTTAAGTAATGGTGAAATTTAAAAATTACAACTGGTGATGTAATTGTTGAGCCAGATTAGGAAGTCATCAATATTAAAAATTATAGAAAAACTTTTCAAATGAATATATCTTAAATGTTGAAGTGTCAATTTTTTATATATGTAAATAAGCCAAAATAATTTTTTGAATAGTAATCATAAAAGCAATGTTTTTCTTTCTAAGGGGAGCAATTTTCATAACAATGTTTCAACAAAAGCTTTTGTAGTATCTTTGTTGAATGATCGTGTAATTATGTAAAAAGCTCTTTGATATCATCGTTGAACCAGCGTTTCTAATATATTGAAGGGGACTTGTATAAAATATATGAACACTATAAAACTATTGAAAAATATGATGTTTACAATCACTTAAACATCGATGACGAGAATTGAACTGAGTCAGTAGATGAGGAAAGTGGTGCCATTGCTTAGTGGTTAGTGTGTTGGCCTTCTGATCTGTAGGTCGTGGTTCAATCCACGGTACATGCATAACAAATTTAATATAGAAAAACTGTTTCTTTCTTTCCACCTATCGACAAGCAATTGGCAATTCTTCCGACAGTAACAACTTGGCATAAAAAAGCTTCTAAAAGAACTCTGTGACAAAGCTCACAAAAAGTGATGACGCAAGGGTTCTGTCGTTCGGAACCGGCTAAAATAAGTAGGTCCCTTCTGATACTGTCCAAAATTTAACACGCACAACAGTAATTAAAGAGAAGGTCGGTCAATGAGCACTTCGGAGCTTTAAGTGCCACATATATATATATATATATATATATATATATATACATATATATACATATATATACATATATATATATATATATATATATACATATATATATATATATACATATATATATATATATACATATATATATATATATATATACATATATATATATATATATATATATATACATATATATATATATACATATATATATATATATATATACATATATATATATATATATATATATACATATATATATATATATATATATATATATATACATATACATATATATATATATATATATATATATACATATATATATATATATACATACATATATATATACATATATGTATATATACATATATATATATATATATATACATATATGTATATATATATATATATATATATATATATATACATATATATATATATATATATATACATATATACATATATGTATATATATATATATATATATATATATATATATATATATATACATATATGTATATATATATATATATATATATATATATATATATATATATATATATATATATATATATATAGTAGATGAGGAAAATCAAAAGAAACGAGCACAGTTCTTTGACAAACAAGAAGAGCTGATTTGCACCACCTATTTGCAAATTGAAAATTAAGTCTTAAAAAAAGTTTGTCAACTTTATTGATTCGTGGTCGCAGTAGAAGTGAAGTTAACAGTTGTAGAATATTAAAGTTAGGCTATGCTTATGATTATATGTACATAAGAATGAGATAATGAAAGAAATAGATAAAATTTTAGTCAACTGCAATGAGAGAGTTTACAGTTGCATGTATGATCACTAAATTCAGAGAGAATAAGAGAATTACAGTTTCATATATGATCTCGAGATTTAGTACATTCCAATATAAAATGATAGTTTATTATATGATCATGAAAGTTAGTTCTGCGAGTCCCGAAATAGAAATAGTGCTGCGAGTCCCGATAAAATTAGTGCTGCTGCGAACATCCTCCCCACGTTGGAAGGTGTTGGCTTTCAACCGATTCATTCTCAATAGGAAGCACAACAATTTTCCCCACAGCTCGCTTAACAAGTCCATTGGCAGTGCGAATAATTGCAACACGAGCGACGCCATCGGAGCCATAAATTAAAGTCTCTACTCGCCCTAGTCGCCATTTCAGTGATGGTAGGTTTTCGTCTTTTAAAATGACCATATTTCCAGCTTGAATACCGCCATTTTATTTTTGCCACTTGATATCGAGACTGGTGACGTCTGCTTCAACGAAAGATGTAAATGGCGCACCTATGAGGAAATGAGCAGGTGTCAGCACGTCCAAATCATCTGGATTCTCTGAAATTGGACAAAGTGGGCGAGAATTAATTATCGCTCCGATTTGACACACAAGAGTGCGAAGCTCTTCAAATGTTAGAATTGAGATGCCAATGATACGTAGAACTTAACCGCTGGCTCCCATAATCCACCAAAGTGTGGTGAACGAGGCGGAATGAATCTCCATGCGATGCCTTATGAGATGCATTGATTGGTGATTTCAGTGTTATGAGAATTGCTTAAAAGCAATTGCCTTAAATCTTGCATCTCGTTTTTAGCTCCGACAAAGTTCGTTGCATTATCAAACCAAATGGTGTGTGGCTTGCCTCTTGTGCAAATAAAGCGTTTTGGAGCTGCTAAAAATGATGATGTGGAAAGGTCTTGAACAAGTTCCAGATGGCAAGCCTTCGTGCTGAAGCAAACGAAAATACATATGTAGCATTTGATAGGTGGCCTAGTCCGAACTTCTGACTTATAGTAGAATGGCCCGCAATAGTCAATACCAGTGGTGAAAAAAGCTCTGTTTGCTTGTACTCTGTCGGATGGTAGGCTACCCATAATATGCTCGTAGATATTTGGTTTCAAACGAAAACATCGAATGCATTTGTTTATAACACTGGCAACAGTCTTTCAACCACCAATTGGCCAATATTGCTGTCGAATCGACGTTAGTACGCTCTGTGGTCCTGCGTGTAGATATTTACGATGAAAGTAGTCAATTATTGCGTTAGTGATTGGATGATGCTTTGGCAATAGAAGTGGGTGTTTTGCTTCAAAGTCCAACAATGAGTTTTGCAAGCGACCTCCAACGCGAAGAAGCCCGAATGAGTCGGCAAATGGATTTAATGAGCGTAGTTTGCTTGACGAGTTAAGTTTCTTATCAAACCGTAGTGCTTTGAACTCAGCTGCAAAATAAACTTGTTGAATGTGACAAATTAGTAGGTGTATACCCATTTTGATGTTCAGCGGAGTCAGCGGTTGGCTATCAACGTAAGTACTGCGCGGTTGGCAAAAATGGTAAACAAAGATGGTATGCAAAGATGCGCTGCAACTTATGAAAGGAGTTGTGGTATTTGCAATCGAGCGTTATGTCGCGTAGTTGAGAAGTAATTAAAACTTTCCGTCGCCGTTCGGGTAAATCCGTTAAAAAATCGATTCTATTCGGCCAATCTGAGTGCTCTTTTGATAAAAATGGTGGGCCATTGTTCCAAAGTTTAGAATTTAGTAGTTCATTCGGAGTGCATCCCCTCGAAAGGATGTCGGCCGGGTTCAAAGAAGTAGGCACATGATTCCAAGTCATACCTTGAGTTAGCGTTTGAATCTGGCTCACTCTATTTGATAATGTTGAAATTTGATGGTTGTTCGCGAAGCCAAGATAGAGTGACCATTGAGTCTGACCAGCAGTGAACGGTGTGAGGATGTGGAAAATCTTGCGATATGGATGCTACCAATTCCGCAAACAATAACGCTGCAGACAATTCCAATTTAGGTATGGTTAAACTCTTCAGAGGCGAGACTCTCGACTTTGCACAAAGTAAGAATGATTTTAAGAAACCATCACACTCTGAACGAATATATACGCATGCACCAAACGCTGCCAAACTTGCGTCGCAAAAAGCATGAATCTCCCAACTGGAATGAGGTGTCAATACAAAACGAGGAAATTTAAAACTGCTCACTACACCATACTGAGCACAAATGTCAGTCCAGCTAGCTAGCAACGACTGAGGCAAACTTTCGTCCCATTGCAGTTTTTCCTTCCATAGGGTTTCTAGGAGAATTTTTGCCTACGTAAAGCTCAGGTACTAGCCTTATTTGAGCACCACTTACGAATGTTGAATCCTCCACGCTGAAGTAAACCTTTAACCTGACGTTTGATCTCAACCACTTCCTCTATAGTATCTCCGACTGAAATGAGATCGTCATCATAAAACTCTCTTCTCACTATTTTTGCGCCTATTGGAAATGACTCTTCTTCATCGTACGAAAGTTGATGCATAGCACGAATTGCCAAAAAGGCGGCAGATTTCGTACCATATGTTACAGTGTCCAACTTGTATACCTTTATCTCATCGAGTGGATGCTCACGCCATAATATACATTGAAGATATTCGTCTGGAGATGTCACACGTACACATCGGTACATTTTATATGTCTCCGCAAAGAGCGAATTTACGAAAGCGAAATTGTAAAAGAGTTTTGAACAGTTTTGGCTGAATAGTTGGGCCCGCTAACAAAACGTCATTTAGCGAGTAGCCCGTTGTTGTTTTTGCGAAGCCATCGAATACGACGCGAAGCTTAGTCGTTGTGCTGTCAAGTTTTTGCACGCAGTGATGTGGTAAAAAATAAGTTGTTGTGGCTTGTAGTTTTGCCAGTGACATATGGTGCAGCGATGAATACTCTTTCATAAAGGAAATATATTGAGTTTTCAAATCATGATTCTTTTCCAATTTTCGCTCTAAGTTTTTAAATCTTCGAAGAGAACTATTATGTGAGTCGCCAAGTGCGCTCAAGTTTCTTTTTGCAGACAAACGTACCGAATACTCTCCCGAAGTTAAACGAGTGAAATTTTCTTTGAAATGCTGCTCACACCAATCTTCTTCAGAAGATGGAGGAGCAGAGTCGAAACAGTTCTCTATTTCCCAAAATCTTTTAACAATATCGTTCAGCGAATTGTTGTTTTGTTGTTGTTCAGATACGTTTTTGGTGCAAGTTGCGAGTTACGATGATTGTTTGGTGGTGTATGAAACACCTCCAGACACAACCCAACCCAGTAGAGTTTTTTGTAACATTGGCAAATTACTAGCAATGCGAATTTGGCCAACACACATCAAACAAAAAATAAACCTGCTCCAATAAGCAAGTCAATGCGCTGTGGTTTGATGAATAGTGGATCTGCTAGAGTAATATTTGATGGTATCTTCCATTCCGAATTAAGGTTGAAGTTAGGTTGATAATCTGTTATGCTGGGTGTGACCACAGCAGCGAACGAAGTGTTGTAGCCTTTATCTTGCGATTGTGCGAAAACGTCAATCTCCTTGTCAGCAACGAAGTTGGATTCGCCAATACCGGAGATCACAATTGTTGATTTTTTGAATGGAAGTTGCAACAGATTTGCCAAGCGAGTAGTTACGAAATTTATTTGAGATGCCGAGTCGAGAATAGCGTGGCATGGAACGAAGTTGTCTGAACAATTTTTTACTAAAATCATTGCTGTAGCTAGCAATACATTACTGCAGCCGATAGATTTCGAAGCTTGAGAGATTGAACTTGAAGTTAACGATGAAATGAGTGTTTGTTGTGACGAGGTTGTAGCTTCAATTTCTTGTGGATTTGAAGACGACGAAATTGGGTTCATGTGAAGAAGTGTTTGGTGTGTTTGGCTGAGCAATGACGACAATGCCCACAATTACATCGTTGTAGACTATTGCCTTTGCCTAGACAATTTAAACAAAGTTGAAGCCGCTTCGCAAATTCGGCGATAAATTTATGAATTTTATACAATTATTTATATAATGGTCTTTCGAATCGCAAAATACGCAAAAGCTAGAGGAACTTGAAGATGCTACCAAAACGTTTCTAATGCCTTTATTGATATTCGAATTTTTGCCCACCTGGTAGCTAGGTGTTTGCGTTACCTTTCCATCATCATCATTTTCCATCATGCGGCACCGCTTCGCCAAAAACGAGGTCATTGAATTCAAAGTTGGCAATGTCTGTACTGGCAAGTCCTCTTCCCATTTCTCCTGTGTCTTCTGATCGAATTTTCTGGTGGCAAGATGTATTAGTAACCCATCTAAAATTTGTTCAGGTGTTGCCAAGGTATAAAGTGCACGAAGATGTGAATTGAATTTGTCGCTCAATTCTCGCAAGCCACTAGCAGAACTTCTATCAACAGTTTTAAGGCCGAAAATCGCCTTAACGTGTGCCTGAAAAACAAGTAATTTATTATCAAATCGGTTCTTTAATAGAGCCACGGCTTTGTCATAATTCTCATCAACTGGCTCAAGTGAGCAAATGGTTTCTAATGCGGCTCCTTGCAAACTAGCGCGTAGATGTTGAAGTTTTTCCACTTTGCATGTATGATCACTAAATTCAAAGAGAATAAGAGAATTACAATTTCGTATATGATCTCGAGATTTAGTACATTCCAATATAAAATGATAGTTTATTATATGATCATGAAAGTTAGTTCTGCGAGTCCCGAAATAGAAATAATGCTGCGAGACCCGATATAAAATTAGTGCTGCTGTGAACACAAGGATAATTTCGAAAACTACGAAAAAATTAAACAAAATTAAAAAATGAGTAAAAGAGAACTTGTTACAGAGTTACATAAACAAGCTCGAAGAAATTTTCCACGTAGCAAATATATAACAAAAGGAATGATGATCTTCGGCAAGCTGATTTTGTTGAATGGGCACTTACTCCACATACAACAAAGATTTTCGCATCTTACTCACAGTTATAGACACATTTTCCAAATTTGCTTGGGGTGCAGCACTCAAAACGAAAAGCTGTGCTAAAGTGATGAAATCAATATTTGTTAATGGACGAATTCTGAAAATCTTCCAACTGATGATGGTATAGAACTTTTCAACAAAGAATTTCAAAATCTGATGAAATCGTATAATATCAATCATTATTCAATATATAGTACATTGAAAGCATCAATTATTGAACGCTTCAACAGAACGTTAAAAGGTATGATGTGGAAGGAGTTTAACTATCATGGATCTTATAAATGTATTGATAATTATCAAGATTTAATTTATGAATACAACAATAAAGTTCATCGCACCATTCAGATGAAACCCTACGAAGTGTCTTTATTAAACGAGGAAAGAATACTGAAAAGAGCTTACAATAGCTTAAAAACTTTCAACAAACCAAAATTTCAGGTTAACGACACTGTACGCATAAGTAAACACAAACACGTTTTTGAGAAATGCTATACACCAAATTTTCACCAGGTTTTCAAAATAAAGCGGATACTGAAAACCATTCATTCTGATAGGTATTTAGTAGAAAAAGTGTTAAAAGTTTAAAGCGAAAAGTTTTTGTTAAATGGTTAAGGTTTTCAAATCAACATAATTCTTGGATCAGTAAAAGTCAAATATTATAACAGATAATAATTTCTTGATATAAATAAATATTGGTGGTCTGGTGGTGTTCTCACAAGGTAACGTGTCTAACTGCCTCAACCGGGTGGTGCTAGCGCAATCCTTGTTGAACTCATCGCAAGTCAACTCATTGGCTGTCATGTAGTTTGTTCTGAGCGCTATGTGATGATACCTTTATTGAGGGGTAGTCATGTAGCTTACTATGTGATGGCGTGTTCATTATTAATGGGGGTCCTCCAAGTGGCGACCACCGGGCAATGTCCTTCTGGTACCCGCTGGGAGGCGGTTGAAGTGAGTGGCGTGGATTTTTGGTCAGCAAGAGACTACGACACCTTGTCTCACATTTCACGCCTGTGAACGAACGGCTGGAAACAATCCGCATCAGCACAAAATTCTTTAACATCATCCTTATATGTGCCCACGCTCCGACGAATTAAAAGGACAATGTGACCAAGGAGAGCTTCTTTCAGCGCCTCAAAGAAGCTTACGACCGCTACCAACTTCACGATATTAAAATCGTGCTTGGTGACTTTAACGGCAGGGTGGGCAAGGAAGATACCTTTGGTCCAACTATCGGAAAATCCAGCGTTCCTTTAACATATTTGGATAATATTTAGCACAATATAATAGACATGAGGCATCATTTTATAACTCCTGATAGAACTTAGAACCAGATAAAAAATGTTTGCACTGGTTGTTGAATAAAAACTCCAAACTAAATTCTGGAGAATAGAGTACTAATATATAAATCAATAATAAAACCAATTTGGACATATGGCATTCAAATGTGGAGCAGTGCATCACCATTTAACGTTGAAAAGCTGCAAAGGGTGCAATCAAAAGTACTTAGAACCATCACGAGAGCACCATGGTACGTCAAAAACTGCAATATACACAGAGATTTAAATATACCATCAGTCAAAGGTGAAATATCCCGTCTCAACGCAATCTATTTAATGAAGTAGAAATATCACACTCACTAACCCGCTCGCAACGAACCTGCTACTTAACCGAAGCCATCAACGTCTGATGAATAAGAGAGATATATGCAACTAAGTTAAACAATATCTGTATATATATATCATTTTTTATATTCTTGGATTTACACAGAATTTTGAGCACTGGCAAAGAACTCTAAATATTTTAGCCTTAAGATTTGATCACTAATTGTTAGTTCCGTCAAAGAAAGATCCAATAAAAATTAAATATGAAAAAGAAAGTTAAATTTTTGGGATTGCAAACCTATTCATTTTTAATACAATTCAGATTGAGCACAACTAATTTTGATTTGATTTGTTATATTACATTTATTATTAGAAAATGAAGATCAATCAATTTTATTACATTTTTTGTGATTTGTTAAGGGGATACGAGATGCGGAATGTGAAAACGGAGATTTTCTTTTTTACCTAAGCGATTTCAAAACTCCTTCAATTTTTGGACAAGATGTTTACGATGAACTTTTCATGTTTCTAACCCCACCAATTTGCTTTTGATTTCCCCCTTGACTCCGAAATTGGGTAAACGAATTTCTTCAATATTGGAAAGGGTTAAATTGACTGGTAACTACAGGATGGTGTTTTGTCAACACTGTTTTTGGCAGCTCAGCGGTTCTCGTGTAACATGTTAGTGTCAAACATGTTCAGTTTGGTCTATAATTTAACCATGAATCGACTTACAAACGAACAACGCTTGAAGATTATTGAATTATGCATCATGCACTTTCTTGTGTTCAGCGACGAAGCTCATTTCTGGTTGAATGGATACATAAATAATCAAAATTTCCGTATTTGGTGTGAAGAGCAGCCAGAAGCATTGCAAGAACTGAAAATGCATCCCGAAAAATGCACTGTTTGGTGTGAATTATGGGCCGGAGGCATCATTGGACCGTTCTTTTCCAAAGACGACGTATGCAGGAACGTTGTGAATGGCGAATGCTACCGTGAGATGATTACAAACATTTTTTTGTCCAAAATGGAAGGGCTGGACTTAGCTGACACGTGGTTTCAACAAGACGGTGCCACATGCCACACAGAACACGAAACAATGGCCGAATTGAGAGGCGAGTTCGATGAACAGTTTATTTCACGTTTGGGGCCGGTCAATTGGCCGCCTAGATCGTGCGATTTAACGCCTTTAGACTATTTTTTATGGGGCTATGTTAAGGTTCATGTCTCTAGCGAAAAGCCCGCCGCGGTTTATGCACACAAAGCCAATATTGAAGAATATATTCGTGACATACCGGCCGATATGTTGGAGAGAGTATGCCAAAATCGGGCCCAGCGTATGAACCGTTTGAGGCGCAGCCGCGGTCAACATTCACATGAAATCATCTTTAAACATTGAATTATATAGATCGTACTATCGACTCAAATAAAGATTTCATACATTTCTTTAAATTTTATGTGTTCTTTTTTAAAATCAAATGTGAAAGCTCTTAAAAAATCACCCTGTATTGCCGAATTTTGGAACATTTTTCTTTTATATAGATTTCTACAAAATTTGGTACCTGTTAAAAAAAGTAAATTGCGTTACATTGTCAATCTTGAAACTACCTGTTGTATCATAGGTCAAAAGCTTTTTAGGAACTGGACGAAGGAAAAGCCGAGAAATAAAAGTAGAAAAGTCTAATTTTATCGTTCGACCTTTTCTTCCCCATTGCTTCCATCATCACTTCCATAAACATTTACCGCGCGGAAAAAAATCCTAATATTGGCGGGATTCGTGTCAACAATAATTTTGTAAAATTCCTTTTGTCTCATCGCAAGCAATACTTGACGATATGTTTCCGGCGATGCTTGACGTATATACATTTCGGTACGCAGATCGACGGTTGTATGAAGCAGATCCTGTTGTTTTAATAATCCTGTGGTATTATAAAGCAATGAAAAAAACGACAAGTTTAGCTAGTTTTTTCTCTTACCATAATCCTCCTCATATAGTATAGCAATTTTGGTCCAATTTAAATAAACAATTAAGTCACGATAGGCTAAATTGATGTGATGCTGAGATGGATACAAATTAATGGAGAAATCCTTTTTATAAATGGCAGCATGGTCATTAAGATTGGAATTGGCAATATAACTATTAATCTTCGCATTAGTTTTTAATGGTTCTGGTTTCGTAGTAATTATGGTTGAAGCTCCATCTTGAAGTCCAACTCCAGCCGTTTCAGTTATAATAGTCTCGTCGTCCATGTATCGAAAATTCACTGAATTCAAATCAAAACGTTGTTCAATATGTGGTAGATCGAATGTTTCACATATTGATTGTATGTGAGCAGCTAACATGGCATCAGTGGGTCCAAAAATCGCCTGAACACCTGTTTCTAATTGACGGCAAACCTTTTTCGTTGTACGAAATGAATCGTCACGCGGTGCATATTCGATATCATATACAAGTTGTGTATTTGCCAGTAATGTGTTGTCTTTATTAATGCGATATATCGCATACTTAAATGATGATTCAATATTGCTATCGCGTTGATCTTCGGTGAAAATAGCACCTTTAAAATAAAAGAAGACACGAAAAACAACAAAATAAAATACGTTATAAAATACTCAGGCCAGATAAGCAATAGAAAAGTCAGTCTTGATAAACTTTTCGTATAGTCTCCCTGGATAAATGCACTAGAGCTAAGAATACGTTTTACTTTGAAAAACGTTAGAATTATTACAGAAATACTTTGGACGCTTCCTGTAGCAGTAGCAGCATTCTGTATAACATTAAAAATTAGATCTGGCCAAAACACTCTTGGATTTCAAAGGAAAATTAGTTTAAACAGAAAAAAAAACATATTTATAAAGCACTATCTAATGTTGGCCCTAGGAATATATATACATATATCGTATAAGGTGCAGCCCAAAGTAAACAAGATTTGAAAAAACACACAACATTTTTGCAAAAGGAGTTTATTTTATTCAAAATAGTCTCCATCCGCTTCAATACTACGTTTTCCATGATCACGGACAATTTCGAATGAGACCTTTAGAGACTATGTAGGAATGTCCTGAAGATTTATGGTACGAACTTTTGGATGGCCTCTACGTACTTATAGCGCTTCCCATTCATAGATAAATATATTTTCCCAAACAAATAGAAGGCTCATGGTGCAAGATCTGGCAAATATGGAGAGTGGTTGATGGCGTAAATGCAATTTGCAAACTCAGTCACAATTGTCGATCGATGTGACGACACATGATCGTGCAACAGACGCTACATATTCGTCTTCGTTCATCGTCGTCATCTTCACGATCATTTTTGAAACGGTGAGTGGTATACTCATTTACACGGCTACGGGATAGACAACTGTCACCATAAATTTGTTTCATCATTAGAAACGTTTCGGTAAAAGTTTTACCGAGTTTAGAACAAAATTTAATATTGGCTCCTTGTCCCATCGTCTTTCTTGTACCGATACTGTAAATGCACTGACACTTTAGGCGGGATATCTCTGCTTCTATTTATGTAAATAAAAATGTATCTTTCAAACGCAATTATCCATCCATCTAAGAAGTGATATTTTTGAAAAGTTCTGTTTACTTTGTATATATATAAAGGGTTTTTCATTAGGGACTTTATTGATATCTCGTTTAGGAGCCATATTGTACGCCATTTTTTAGTCTATTAATATTTGGAAAGAAGAAGGTTTGCCATTTTACAAAATGTCATCGTATAGTACACAACAACGTATAGAATTTGTCCAACTTTATTATGAAAATGGACGTTTTGTAAAAAATGTTTTTCATATTTAAATTACGTGCAAATTATGGTCGTCATAATGGTCTATCTAAATACTTTGTCCGCCTCCTATTATGGTCAGTAACGTCAACGATTATTAATCGCTCTACATTATCCTATTAAGTATATCTAAAGACAATTTCTCCATGAAGCCTTTATACGACGGTGTTCATAAAATCACAATATGATAATAATATATAAAAATAAGTTATGACAATGACTACCTCCTTACGAGTGCTACTATGGAATGCCAATGTATTTCTAAGATACTTTAGACCTTAGAAATGTTAATAGAATGCCAATGTTGCATTGCTGAAATACATTTTACAAAAAAGTCACACGTAAAGTTGAAAAACCACGAAATCTATCATACCATTCACCCTAGCAACTTAATAAAGAACAGTACCAAGCATTGTGAAGGCGTGAAGCTATGCTCAGATCAGTTCTAAGTGACATCGATTGTTATTGAACTCAAGAATGTATTGATAGACATAATTGCGTTACAGTCCTTCATGGCACTCTATTTCATACGATGAGTACCTGGAGTTATTTCGTTGCTTCTTGGGCAGATTTATCAAAACATACATTCTGAGATTCAAGACTTATTTCTCCAAATTACTAATATCAATGCAAGCAACTAATTTTGAAACTATATCTACTGTAGGCTTATTGGCCTACAGATTCCTCCAAAACACCAGATTTGATTGATTTTTTATTTTAAGAATTATATCAAAATATTGTGTCCATGTAAAACAAGTTTCGAATTAGATTCAGATCATTCGCCCATTTACCAACATAACCAAATGGGCAAAAATGAAAATTTGAAGGAACAACCTGATACCAACAAATCCACCGTCACTTTGTGCAGCAGTAAAAACAAGGCATAATGGAAAACTGCGATCAACTAGAAGGCGAACTATGGAAATTTGTAGCTAGTATACAAAGTACTGCTTGAAGCAGTACTGGACAACGGCTGGACTAAACTATCCCAGCGATATTAAAGAAATGATTCAAAATAAATGAAAACAAAATATGCTTAGCGGTATTTTTAGGTACATCTTGTTAAATAAGTTACAAGCTAAGCTACCACAACAATATTGTAACATTATGTAACGATACTTTCGTATTAAACAAGAATAGTTTCATTCGGGAGAAAATTTGAAGACAAATTTCCGACTCGTAATCAATGGAGCGATCCAGAGCTGATTCTGAGTAATTTGACGAATATTTTCTACACTAATGAATCAAAACCGGCCAAGGCTCTGGATCCGGATGGTGCTTGGAGGAAAGCGTCAAGTATCATTATGCTATGGGAGAGGCGGCAACTGTTTTTCAAACGGAAATATTTGCTATCCTGAAAAAAGCAGAATGGATAATTGAGAGGAAATGGATAGGGAAACAGATTGGTGTCTGCAGTGACAGTCAAGCTGAACTAAAGGCCCTAGAGAACTCAAAACTTACCTTGAAAATTGTTCAAGAATGTAAGATCAATCTAATTTCGATTGCAAAACGAAATAACCTTGTACTTATCTGGGTTCCTGGACACTGTGGTGTCCAAGATAACGAAATAGCCGATAAATTGGCCAACTGCGGTTCATCGGATACGCCGCTGGGACCAGAACTAGTTATCGGAGTCAGTTCTACAGGTATCATGACCTGGATCAACAATTATGTTAGTAACCTACATAATGACCATTGGTCCAACCTTGAAAGCTGCAAAACCGTTTTGTGTTTTGCGATGAGTCCGAACTGTCGAACTTTCTTTTGAAACTTGGAAGGAAAGATGTTCGCTTAATGGTTGGAATCATCACAGGACATAATCCTTGGGGTCAACATATCGCCAACATAGGTATCATTGGAGATACAATATGTATATCTTGTTTGGAGGGGGAGAACAACACAGTTTGTCCTGTCTTCGCTCGAGCAAGATATCGCATCTTTGGCTCTGGTGTAATGAGAATGGATAAATTCCATTCTCTAGCCCTGGGAACGATATCAGATTCGTTAAAAAATCTAGAAAATTCTCTCGGGAAGATTAAAATCACCTCCCACCCCTCCCACTTTCCTATATCTTTCTTCCCTTCCCTTCCTACTATCTTCCATTTTCCTGATCTTTAAATACAATGGGCTTTTTAGCCTGAGTGTTTAAGTGCGTAATATTCTACTGGTGCCACTTGGCTCACCCTCACATCCATCCATCCAACACATTATCATCTTCAGAGAATGTATAAAACTCCATCCCTTTCATAGGTTTAATTAATCTTCTCAAATATTGATATTTTCCATTCTAATTCATTTACACATTCTATAAAACTCATCATGACGTTGGTCTTTCCACAATTTGATGGCGCAATTATTAATGCTCTTATAGTGTTTGGTAACAATGAACTATGTCTAATTTGATTTCCAGAATTTCCTGTTACTTTATAGTCAAGATTTTTTACAAGAATATTTTTTTGTTGCTTTATGAAATGCATCTTCACAACAATTACTATAACTGTTATGTCAACACTTATGTTATAACATTTCAATATATAAACTGTAGAGATAAATTTCTATTTTCAATAAACTTCATCGTTTTTATATATATGATTACAAAATTTACATAATGGTTGTTAAACACTTAAAACGAATTAGTTATAAACAATCAGTTAGTGGGCGTGGACTACTAAATAACTTTACAAACTCTTTACCAATCAAGATACATTTAACTAAATATAAATTTTGTGGACCAGGAACCAAATTGAAAAAACGTCTAAAAAAAGGTGATCGATTAGCTCTCTAAACGCCGTTTGTAGAGGAAACGATATTGCATACTCACAGACTAAAGACTTAACCAAGTGTCATATAGCAGATTAGATACTAGCTATAAGAGCTTGGAAAAGAGTATCACAATAAATCTTATAAAATTTAAGCTCAGCTTAAAAAGTATTTTTGTTTAAAAATTCGATCACATATCATAGAGCATACATGCACGATTATGAATGACCATGCATGAAAATTACTTTCATGATTACTATTAAAAAAATTATTTTGGCTTGATTTACACATATAAAAAAAAACTTTTCAATATTTAAGATATATTCATTTGAAAAATTGTTGTAATTTTTTTCAATTTCATCATTACTTAAAATTCGTATTTCTTCAAATTCGCGGTATTCATAACCAATACATAGTTAATGTACGCTTATCATAATTACGATCGTAAGTGCAACGAATCCTCACTTGAACATCTCCATCTAGCTGAAAATATCTATAAACTATGTTTGGGCTCTCAGTAATTCCAGCTATATCCATTCCGTATTAATTCTTGCCTGAATGTTTTAATGCCACATAAAAAATCGCCCCCAATGCAGAAAAAAACTATGATTCGGATATGAACTACCGCTTTTGATGACGACCCCCGCAAACGAAAAAAGGACCATGATTTACGGATATGCACCTGGAATGTCCGGTCCCTTTATAGGAGGGTGCCTCTATCCAGCTGGTTGATGTCCTCGAAAAATACAGAGCTGACATCACCGCTCTCCAGGAAATGCGATGGACGGGACAGGGGTGCTCCAAAAGAGCGTTGCCTGTTGCCATACTGAAAAGCACGAATTAGGATGTGGATTTTTGGTCAGCAAGAGACTACGACATCTTATCTGACATTTCAAGCCTGTGAACGAGCGGCTGGCCACAATCCAAAAGGCAAAATTCTTCAACATTAGCCTTATATGTGTCCACGCTCTGACGGATGAAAAGGACAATGTGACCAAGGAGAGCTTCTTTCAGCGCCTCGAAGAAGCTTACGACCGCCACGATATTAAAATCGTGCTTGGCGACTTTAATGCCAGGGTGGGCAAGGAAGGAACTTTAGTCCAACTGTCGGAAAATGCAGTCTCTACCAGAACACCTCCGATAACGAAATGAGGCTGATCGACTTCGCCGCAGCACGAAACATGGTAATTGTGGTATCAGATTCCAACATCTCGACATCCACAAAGCGAAATGGCTGTCTCCAGATCAACGAACAAGAAATCAAATTGATCATGTGGTGATTGACGGAAGGTGATGACGTGAAATCGATCCGTGGTGCCAACATCTACTCGGATCACTAGCTTGTTGCAGCTAAGGTGCGCACATGTTTATGTGTCGCAAATAACACGAGAAGTCACACACAGAGAAAGCTCGACGTCAGTAAACTGCGTTCACCAGAGACAATAGATGCATTTTCCACTCGATTATCGGATCTGCTTATGCAGAACACTCCCCCACTTGATGATACATCCGCACGGTGGACACATATATCCCACTCCATGACTACTGCTGCCGAGGAGGTACTCGGTTATTACCGGACTCTGAGGAATGAGTGGTATGATCAGAAGTGTCGCGGCACTACCGCAGAGAAAAACGCCGCCTACAGAAAAACCCTGCGTGCAGGCGCAACGCGAGCTATTAAGAAGCGGTACAGAGAGAAAAGGAGTGCATAGAAACGTCTTTTTAGGCGCAAGAAGAGGGAGTTGGAAAGACGCGAGTGTGAGGAGATAGAGATGTGTACCGACAAGAATGAGACTCGAACATTCTTTGAAAACATCAAGCGTCTGAGTGGAGGTTTAAATCCCGGAGCCTCTTCTTGTCGTGATGGAAATGGGAATCTGGTTACGGATGTCCAGAGTGTACTGAGCCTATGGAGGGAACACTTCTCCACGTTACTGAATGGCGATGCTACGAAGAATTCCGCCAGTAGAGGAGAATGCCCGATAACCCCAATTACAGATGATGGTGTTGATGTTCCACCACCCGACTATGACGAGGTTGAAACGGCCATTTTAAGGCTGAAGAACAACAAAGCTGCAGGTGCTGATGGCCGGCCTGCCGAGTTGTTTAAGACCGGAGGCGATGAGCTGCTCACCCGCATGCACCAGCTCATAAGCAGAATATGGTCGGATGAAAGCATGCCTGATGATTGGAGGCTCAGTGTTCTCTGTCCTGTACATAAAAAAGGAGACCCCACAATTTGCGCCAACTACCGTGGAATAAGTCTCCTGAGCATCGTGTACAAGGTTCTATCGAGCGTACTGTGTGAAAGGTTGAAGCCTATGCTCAGCAACCTGATTGGACCTTATCAGTGTGGCTTCAGACCTGGAAATTAAAGCTTGCTGACTCATTTCACCCTTATTTATACCCTCGACATCAACCTCCTATGAACGCTTCTCATCAATTGTTAACCATATACCAAACCATGATCTCCAAGACACACACCCATTATCTACAACACCAAAGACACAAACCAACATCACAATGCCAAGACATGCACCAATGACTTCATTATACCTCTGCACCTGCTTCAGAAACCCTTAATCATAACTACTAACCGGCTAATATAAGTAGGTCCATTTTGATATACAGTGGCTCACAGCTTATTTCGTACAGTGTATATATTTTTATGTACATGGCTGTAACATCGAAACTAAAAAACTTATCAATAAGTTTTGAATGTAGATGTCTATGTATGTGTTTAGTAAACCTAATAAGAAAACGGGGAACCCCAAAAATTGTTCTTTTTGTCATGCAAGAGAGAAAAACTATTGATCAGCTGATTTTCAGCTCACATCTTATTTCGTACACAAACTTCAATGTAAGTAAGTTTCATTCTGCCGCGCAGTTACAAAGTTTTTTTGAATTGTATGAGTTTTTGGACCTTTTTAACTATTATAACAATTTTTATTATTATTATTTTAAATAGTTAAAGTGCTGTAAATTAAACATTTAGCTTTATGGGTCGTCGTACAACGATGGAACAGCGTAAACTGGTAATTAACCATTTTAGGAAAGGTCAGAGTGTGCGAAAAATTGCTGAAATGACAAATTTAAGTGCCTCAACTGTCCAATACATCATTCAACGCTTCGTTCGCGAAAATCGGTTGGAGAACAAGGGCAGAGAAGCACCTAATAAGATTTTCAACGCTTCAGACGAGCGTTATATTGTACGAAAAATTAAGAAAAATCCAAAGTTATCCGCTCCGAAGTTGGCTGCAGAGGTTCAGCGTGAAATAGGAAAATCATCCAGTGCTGAAACTGTCCGACGTGTGCTGCGCAATCATGACTTGAACGGTCGAGTAGCCCGAAAGAAACCATTCATTTCGAAAATGAATATACAACGCCGACTTGACTTCGCCAAAGAGCATATTATTAATACTCCTGCGTTCTGGAATACCGTTATTTTCGCGGATGAGTCTAAGTTTAATATTTTTGGCTCGGACGGAATGTCATATGTTTGGCGTAAAGCGAATACCGAGCTAAACAAGGAGAACCTTAAGCCCACAGTGAAGCATGGTGGCGGTAGCGTGATGGTTTGGGCCTGTATGTCAGCAGCCGGAGTAGGTGAATTGGTTTTTATTGAGGGGACAATGGACAAAATGAAGTACCTCGAGATTCTGAAAAACAATTTTCTTCAAAGTGCAGACAAACTGGGTTTGCGGGAAGAATTTCGGTACTACCAAGATAATGACCCAAAACATAAATCTGGGATTGTGCAATCTTGGCTTATTTGGAACTGCCCACACTTGATGTCTCCACCACCACAGTCACCTGACATGAATGTGATTGAAAATCTTTGGTCTATTTTGGACAATAAAATAAGAACACACAAGATTTCTAATAAGCAAGACCTAAAGAAGGTACTGATGGAGGAATGGAAAAAAATCACACCAGACATCACTCAAAAATTGGTGGATTCAATGCCAAATAGACTCCAGGCTATCATTAACGCTAAGGGATGTCATACTAAATATTAAAATCAACTTACTTTGTTTTTAGTTTGAACTTAAAGAGACTGTACGAAATAAGCTGTGACATGAATTTTCCTATTTTATTCTTATTTTATTTTTTTATAGTGTCAAACACTAAAATTTTGAAAAAGTAAATTTTGGAAAATAAAAAACAAACCTTCCTTTCAAAAATGGCATTTATATTTTGTTCAAATTTTTGCTATATTAGGAATTACGACTGCAGCAATTTTTAAACTGTCACTGTACGAAATAAGCTGGGAGCCACTGTACATGTTGCTTACAATTTAATCGAACTTATAATAATTGGTACCTGAATAGAATTTTTCGACATCTTCAAGAATATTTTTTGTTAATGTTGTTAATTATGGAATTCGTTACCTGCAAACATGGGATCTCAAAGTAACAAGTAGTATTTGAAAATGGCAGTATGTAGTTTTGTCGACAGTCAAACGTTATTGTAACAATAATTATGAATAAAATTTCAGTGTTATATACAAATCTATTAAATATTATTTGTTCAGTCGCCGCAATGCTTCTTCATTAGTTTCTATTCATATATTATCTTTGTATTCATGTACCTTCTTGATAAGTACTCTTAACTATCAAATTATTGTATCCGAATATTCATTGCACTAATAGTTTGACACTGCACTAATTAATTATACTAAACCAATTCCAACAACCGTACATGTAATTCTCTTCTATTGTACATAGCTATGTAAGTTCTCACTATAGAAGAAATAATTCAGTGTCATTTTGCATTTCTCGTTGTTTAAACATAACTAATAAAAATTGAATTTTTTTTTTATACATCGTGAAGAATCAAATAGCCTTTTTTGATTTCTTTCATTATTGTTGTTGGTTATTTTTGTTATTATTATTAATGTTAATCTATTTATAATGATTTATTGTATTTTTGTCTTACTTATATTCACAATTAATCGAAATAAACTAAACTACAGTGGCTCCCAGCTTATTTCGTACAGTGACAGTTTAAAAATTGCTGCAGTCGTAATTCCTAATATAGCAAAAATTTGAACAAAATATAAATGCCATTTTAGAAAGGAAGGTTTGTTTTTTATTTTCCAAAATTTACTTTTTCAAAATTTTAGTGTTTGACACTATAAAAAAATAAAATAAGAAAAAAATAGGAAAATTCATGTCACAGCTTATTTCGTACAGTCTCTTTAAGTTCAAACTAAAAACAAAGTAAGTTGATTTTAATATTTAGTTGACATCCCTTAGCGTTAATGACAGCCTGGAGTCTATTTGGCATTGAATCCACCAATTTTTGAGTGATGTCTGGTGTGATTTTTTTCCATTCTTCCATCAGTACCTTCTTTAGGTCTTGCTTATTAGAAATCTTGTGTGTTCTTATTTTATTGTCCAAAATAGACCAAAGATTTTCAATCACATTCATGTCAGGTGACTGTGGTGGTGGAGACATCAAGTGTGGGCAGTTCCAAATAAGCCAAGATTGCACAATCCCAGATTTATGTTTTGGGTCATTATCTTGGTAGTACCGAAATTCTTCCCGCAAACCCAGTTTGTCTGCACTTTGAAGAAAATTGTTTTTCAGAATCTCGAGGTACTTCATTTTGTCCATTGTTTCCTCAATAAAAACCAATTCACCTACTCCGGCTGCTGACATACAGGCCCAAACCATCACGCTACCGCCACCATGCTTCACTGTGGGCTTAAGGTTCTCCTTGTTTAGCTCGGTATTCGCTTTACGCCAAACATATGACATTCCGTCCGAGCCAAAAATATTAAACTTAGACTCATCCGCGAAAATAACGGTATTCCAGAACGCAGGAGTATTAATAATATGCTCTTTGGCGAAGTCAAGTCGGCGTTGTATATTCATTTTCGAAATGAATGGTTTCTTTCGGGCTACTCGACCGTTCAAGTCATGATTGCGCAGCACACGTCGGACAGTTTCAGCACTGGATGATTTTCCTATTTCACGCTGAACCTCTGCAGCCAACTTTGGAGCGGATAACTTTGGATTTTTCTTAATTTTTCGTACAATATAACGCTCGTCTGAAGCGTTGAAAATCTTATTAGGTGCTTCTCTGCCCTTGTTCTCCAACCGATTTTCGCGAACGAAGCGTTGAATGATGTATTGGACAGTTGAGGCACTTAAATTTGTCATTTCAGCAATTTTTCGCACACTCTGACCTTTCCTAAAATGGTTAATTACCAGTTTACGCTGTTCCATCTTTGTACGACGCCCATAACGCTAAATGTTTAATTTACAGCACTTTAACTATTTAAAATAATAATAATAAAAATTGTTATAATAGTTAAAAAGGTCCAAAAACTCATACAATTCAAAAAAACTTTGTAACTGCGCGGCAGAATGAAACTTACTTACATTGAAGTTTGTGTACGAAATAAGATGTGAGCTGAAAATCAGCTGATCAATAGTTTTTCTTTCTTGCATGACAAAAAGAACAATTTTTGGGGTTCCCCGTTTTCTTATTAGGTTTACTAAACACATACACAGGCATCTACATTCAAAACTTATCGATAAGTTTTTTAGTTTCGATGTTACAGCCATGTACATAAAAATATATACACTGTACGAAATAAGCTGTGAGCCACTGTATATAAAACCTTAAATATAAATATTCAGGACACCGCATGTGAATAATATTGTGCAAGAATGGAAGTTTATGAATAATAAGATGTTTTGTGAGGCTACGACCAAAGATCTTTGACGAATAATGCTATATATGATCATATTTCCTTTTCCCAAAAACATACCTAGTTAAGTTATTAATTACATTATGCAATTTCTTTTTCGATGTTGCATCAATGTTTCCATAAACGAATTCTCCATATGACTAGAGGAAATACGAATGATGAATGATTTTACCAGTTTCAATTTGGTGTCCTCTGGAATGATTAATGTGGAATACCATAGCTTCCTAAGAACAGCATATATTTTACTATTGTGTTACGTTTATATGATCAAAACAACTTAAAATAGAGTTTATTTTAAAACCAAGAATATTAACATCAACATAAGCTATTGTTTTTCCATTTAGTATAAGCAGTGGTAGGTGTTTGATATCGAATGGGTGATGCGAAATGGCTATGGCCTGTGTTTTTGATACATTTAGTTTGTATCATACATATATCTTCATTTAATCGACATATCAAATTTTCATTGAGTCCAACAGGCCTGGACAAATAATCCGCTTTCTAGTGAATGGAGGCATTTTTGCAGCAATGTATTATGTCATTGATGAAAGCACTGAAAATAATCAGAATTGATCCTTGAAGTACACCAGAAAAAGTGTTTTTAGTAATTTCAGTGCAAGCCTATTGAAATCCAAAATATATTCAAGCTCTCGCAACAAAACCTCATGATTGACAGTTTCAAAAACCTTTGATAAGTCCAGAAGCACCAACATTGTTAACTAATTTCGGTTATTTGCAGGGCGAATATTCTCCGTAATCTTTAATACGGCAGTGGCACAGCTGTGTCCGTATTTATAAACTGACTGATATTCCGCCTAAAGTTTATTAGCAGAAAGATAGCCAACAATGTGTACCATCAAAAACTTCTCAAACACCTTCGACAATGCTGATAGAATGGTTATTAGTATTAGTATTTTTCTTCGCGACTGGAGAAGTATTTACTATTTTCCAGCTGTTAGCGAAACTTGGAGAAGTTATTGAAAAGTTAGATATGTGTGTTAAGGGTGATATCGTAAAGGGCAATATAAGTTTTATACATTTTAAATTTGTTTGTTCACATTAGACTTCGTCATACAATTTGTATGACGAAGTATCAATAAGTTTGCTGGACTTTAGAAAATGTTGATTCATTACATCTACGTCGACAAGACATTCAAGCTCATTTTTGTAATGCCGATAGACCTCTTCTTCCATAACATCTTCGGTGGTAAGTTAAAAATAAAAATTTTACTGTGGTAATCTTTTTTTTTTAATTCTTTTGCCAGTAGCTGCTCTGTTTCTATGTACATGATAAGATGCCAAGTTAAGCTGTATTCTATTTCGCTGACATGCGTTACAGAATTTGTTTCTTTCTTTGATACCTTGTATAACTGTATCAGTGAACCAGGGACAATCGTTATTCCTTAACGTAACAGTCCTTAAATAGGCATTTGACATTTCTAGTAAAGTAATCAAGTTTCTCATTAATATCACAATAGTAATAGAGCCCATCCCATTGCACGGTTCCTGCCTCTTCAAAAAACACTTTACTATTCGCTCTTCTAAAGTCTGTATACCATATTTACCTATTACAGATTTCTGAATTGAAATTAGTATTTAATGTCATTAATAGCATATTTTGATCAGAAATTTCCACCAAATACAATTGTTCTTATGCAACAAAGTAGATTCATCTAATACACAGAGCAAGTCTAGTAAAGTTGATTTGCAATTTGGGACAAACTGTGTAGGAAATTTATTGACCACACTTAATCCACCAACACCGTTTTGAGCTACGTTTCAGTTGCACAAATAACGTCCATATTACATTTCGAAAGGTCTGGTGGTGTTTTCACAAAGTAACGTGTCTAACTGCCTTAACCGGATGTGATGGCATCTTCACTCTGTAAAGATGGTGCCACCATAAAGCTAGTTCTGCTTGCTATGTTATATAACCTAAATTTTTCAATGGGCGTCCTCCACGTGGCAACCACCGCGCAATATCTTCCTGACACCCGCTGAGAGGAGCTAAAGTGAGTGGCTAAAACTTCCCCCAATGAAACTTTCCGAAACCCAGCCTCGGATAAGGACCACCTCTTTTGTTGATGACCCTCGCTGACGAAATAAGGACCACGATTTACGGATATGTACCTGGAATGTCTGCTCCTTCTATAGAGAAGGTGCCTCTATCCATCTGGTTGATGCCTTCAAAAAATACAAGGCTGACATCACCGCACTTCAGGAAATGCGATGGATGGGATAGGGTTGCTCTAAAAGAGCAGCCTTTGACATATTGTATATTAGAGTAATCATGCGGAGAGGCTCACACTTCTATGCGGATTTGTTGTCAGTAAGACACTACGACATCTTGTCTCACGTTTCACACCTGTGAACGAGCGACTGGAAAAAATCTGCATAAGAGTAAAATTTTCCAACATCAATCTAATATGTGCCCCATTCCGATGGATGAAAAAATGATGCGACCAAAGAGAACTTTTTTCAATGCCTCGAATAAGCTTATGACCGCTGCCCCCTACACGATATCAAAATCGTGCTTGGTAGTACCAGATTTTGACATCCCGACATCTATAAAGCGACGTGGTTGTCTCCAACGAACGAAAAACCGAATTAGTCACGTGATGATACTTCCCGTGTCATGGTCATTAAATCGATCCGTGGTGCCAACACCGATTCGGATAATTACCTTGTTTCAGCTAAAGTGCGAACATGTTTATGTGAAGCAAAGAACAATCGAAGTCCTACCCAGAGAAATCGTGACGACAATAAGCTGGAATCACCAGACATTATTTGCTTTTACCACTCGATTATCGGATCTGCTTATGCAAAACACTCCACGTCTTGATAATACATGATCACAGTGGACACCGTGCGTGCAGGTGCTACGCGAGCTGTTAAAAATCGGTACAGAGAGAAGAGGAGTGCGGAAAGACATATTTTCAGAAGAGAAAACAAGAAAGACGCGAGTGTAAAGAGGTAAAGATGAGTAGACACAAGAATGAGACTCAAAAATTCTGCGAGAAGATCTACCGCCTAAATGGCGGTTTAAATTCTAAAGCATCTTGCTGTTGTCACAAAAATATGAATCTGGTTACAGATGTTAAAAATTACCTAAGCTTATGGAGGGAACACTTCTTCACGTAACTGAATGGCGACACCTCGAACAATCCCAGTGGAGGAGATCTACCGAATCACGGATGATGGTATAGATTTATTACCACCCGACCATGACCAGGTCAGAGAGGCTATTTCTAGGCTGAAGAAAAACAAAGCTGTAGGTACTGCTGGCCTGCCTGCTGAATTGCTTAAGACCGGAGGCGATGAGCTTCTTGCCAACATAAACCAGCTCATAAGCAGAATATGGTCTTATGAAAGCATGCCCGATGATTGGAGGCTCAATGTTCTCTGTCCCGTTTATAAGGAAGGAGACGCCACAATTTGCGCCAATTACCGTGGAATAAGTGTTCTTAGCATCACATACAAGATTCTACTGAGCGTACTATGTGAAGGATTGAAGCCTTAACAAACTGATTAGCGTTAATGATAGCCTGGAGTCTATTTGGCATTGAATCCACCAATTTTTGAGTGATGTCTGGTGTGATTTTTTTCCATTCCTCCATCAGTACCTTCTTTAGGTCTTGCTTATTAGAAATCTTGTGTGTTCTTATTTTATTGTCCAAAATAGACCAAAGATTTTCAATCACATTCATGTCAGGTGACTGTGGTGGTGGAGACATCAAGTGTGGGCAGTTCCAAATAAGCCAAGATTGCACAATCCCAGATTTATGTTTTGGGTCATTATCTTGGTAGTACCGAAATTCATCCCGCAAATCCAGTTTGTCTGCACTTTGAAGTAAATTGTTTTTCAGAATCTCGAGGTACTTCATTTTGTCCATTGTCCCCTCAATAAAAACCAATTCACCTACTCCGGCTGCTGACATACAGGCCCAAACCATCACGCTACCGCCACCATGCTTCACTGTGGGCTTAAGGTTCTCCTTGTTTAGCTCGGTATTCGCTTTACGCCAAACATATGACATTCCGTCCGAACCAAAAATATTAAACTTAGACTCATCCGCGAAAATAACGGTATTCCAGAACGCAGGAGTCTTAATAATATGCTCTTTGGCGGAGTCAAGTCGGCGTTGTATATTCATTTTTGAAATGAATGGTTTCTTTCGGGCTACTCGACCGTTCAAGTCATGATTGCGCAGCACACGTCGGACAGTTTCAGCACTGGATGATTTCCTATTTCACGCTGAACCTCTGCAGCCAACTTCGGAGCAGATAACTTTGGATTTTTCTTAATTTTTCGTACAATATAACGCTCGTCTGATGCGTTGAAAATCTTATTAGGTGCTTCTCTGCCCTTGTTCTCCAACCGATTTTCGCGAACGAAGCGTTGAATGATGTATTGGACAGTTGAGGCACTTAAATTTGTCATTTCAGCAATTTTTCGCACACTCTGACCTTTCCTAAAATGGTTAATTACCAGTTTACGCTGTTCCATCGTTGTACGACGCCCATAACGCTAAATGTTTAATTTACAGCACTTTAACTATTTAAAATAATAATAATAAAAATTGTTATAATAGTTAAAAAGGTCCAAAAACTCATACAATTCAAAAAAACTTTGTAACTGCGCGGCAGAATGAAACTTACTTACATTGAAGTTTGTGTACGAAATAAGATGTGAGCTGAAAATCAGCTGATCAATAGTTTTTCTTTCTTGCATGACAAAAAGAACAATTTTTGGGGTTCCCCGTTTTCTTATTAGGTTTACTAAACACATACACAGGCATCTACATTCAAAACTTATCGATAAGTTTTTTAGTTTCGATGTTACAGCCATGTACATAAAAATATATACACTGTACGAAATAAGCTGTGAGCCACTGTATATAAAACCTTAAATATAAATATTCAGGACACCGCATGTGAATAATATTGTGCAAGAATGGAAGTTTATGAATAATAAGATGTTTTGTGAGGCTACGACCAAAGATCTTTGACGAATAATGCTATATATGATCATATTTCCTTTTCCCAAAAACATACCTAGTTAAGTTATTAATTACATTATGCAATTTCTTTTTCGATGTTGCATCAATGTTTCCATAAACGAATTCTCCATATGACTAGAGGAAATACGAATGATGAATGATTTTACCAGTTTCAATTTGGTGTCCTCTGGAATGATTAATGTGGAATACCATAGCTTCCTAAGAACAGCATATATTTTACTATTGTGTTACGTTTATATGATCAAAACAACTTAAAATAGAGTTTATTTTAAAACCAAGAATATTAACATCAACATAAGCTATTGTTTTTCCATTTAGTATAAGCAGTGGTAGGTGTTTGATATCGAATGGGTGATGCGAAATGGCTATGGCCTGTGTTTTTGATACATTTAGTTTGTATCATACATATATCTTCATTTAATCGACATATCAAATTTTCATTGAGTCCAACAGGCCTGGACAAATAATCCGCTTTCTAGTGAATGGAGGCATTTTTGCAGCAATGTATTATGTCATTGATGAAAGCACTGAAAATAATCAGAATTGATCCTTGAAGTACACCAGAAAAAGTGTTTTTAGTAATTTCAGTGCAAGCCTATTGAAATCCAAAATATATTCAAGCTCTCGCAACAAAACCTCATGATTGACAGTTTCAAAAACCTTTGATAAGTCCAGAAGCACCAACATTGTTAACTAATTTCGGTTATTTGCAGGGCGAATATTCTCCGTAATCTTTAATACGGCAGTGGCACAGCTGTGTCCGTATTTATAAACTGACTGATATTCCGCCTAAAGTTTATTAGCAGAAAGATAGCCAACAATGTGTACCATCAAAAACTTCTCAAACACCTTCGACAATGCTGATAGAATGGTTATTAGTATTAGTATTTTTCTTCGCGACTGGAGAAGTATTTACTATTTTCCAGCTGTTAGCGAAACTTGGAGAAGTTATTGAAAAGTTAGATATGTGTGTTAAGGGTGATATCGTAAAGGGCAATATAAGTTTTATACATTTTAAATTTGTTTGTTCACATTAGACTTCGTCATACAATTTGTATGACGAAGTATCAATAAGTTTGCTGGACTTTAGAAAATGTTGATTCATTACATCTACGTCGACAAGACATTCAAGCTCATTTTTGTAATGCCGATAGACCTCTTCTTCCATAACATCTTCGGTGGTAAGTTAAAAATAAAAATTTTACTGTGGTAATCTTTTTTTTTTAATTCTTTTGCCAGTAGCTGCTCTGTTTCTATGTACATGATAAGATGCCAAGTTAAGCTGTATTCTATTTCGCTGACATGCGTTACAGAATTTGTTTCTTTCTTTGATACCTTGTATAACTGTATCAGTGAACCAGGGACAATCGTTATTCCTTAACGTAACAGTCCTTAAATAGGCATTTGACATTTCTAGTAAAGTAATCAAGTTTCTCATTAATATCACAATAGTAATAGAGCCCATCCCATTGCACGGTTCCTGCCTCTTCAAAAAACACTTTACTATTCGCTCTTCTAAAGTCTGTATACCATATTTACCTATTACAGATTTCTGAATTGAAATTAGTATTTAATGTCATTAATAGCATATTTTGATCAGAAATTTCCACCAAATACAATTGTTCTTATGCAACAAAGTAGATTCATCTAATACACAGAGCAAGTCTAGTAAAGTTGATTTGCAATTTGGGACAAACTGTGTAGGAAATTTATTGACCACACTTAATCCACCAACACCGTTTTGAGCTACGTTTCAGTTGCACAAATAACGTCCATATTACATTTCGAAAGGTCTGGTGGTGTTTTCACAAAGTAACGTGTCTAACTGCCTTAACCGGATGTGATGGCATCTTCACTCTGTAAAGATGGTGCCACCATAAAGCTAGTTCTGCTTGCTATGTTATATAACCTAAATTTTTCAATGGGCGTCCTCCACGTGGCAACCACCGCGCAATATCTTCCTGACACCCGCTGAGAGGAGCTAAAGTGAGTGGCTAAAACTTCCCCCAATGAAACTTTCCGAAACCCAGCCTCGGATAAGGACCACCTCTTTTGTTGATGACCCTCGCTGACGAAATAAGGACCACGATTTACGGATATGTACCTGGAATGTCTGCTCCTTCTATAGAGAAGGTGCCTCTATCCATCTGGTTGATGCCTTCAAAAAATACAAGGCTGACATCACCGCACTTCAGGAAATGCGATGGATGGGATAGGGTTGCTCTAAAAGAGCAGCCTTTGACATATTGTATATTAGAGTAATCATGCGGAGAGGCTCACACTTCTATGCGGATTTGTTGTCAGTAAGACACTACGACATCTTGTCTCACGTTTCACACCTGTGAACGAGCGACTGGAAAAAATCTGCATAAGAGTAAAATTTTCCAACATCAATCTAATATGTGCCCCATTCCGATGGATGAAAAAATGATGCGACCAAAGAGAACTTTTTTCAATGCCTCGAATAAGCTTATGACCGCTGCCCCCTACACGATATCAAAATCGTGCTTGGTAGTACCAGATTTTGACATCCCGACATCTATAAAGCGACGTGGTTGTCTCCAACGAACGAAAAACCGAATTAGTCACGTGATGATACTTCCCGTGTCATGGTCATTAAATCGATCCGTGGTGCCAACACCGATTCGGATAATTACCTTGTTTCAGCTAAAGTGCGAACATGTTTATGTGAAGCAAAGAACAATCGAAGTCCTACCCAGAGAAATCGTGACGACAATAAGCTGGAATCACCAGACATTATTTGCTTTTACCACTCGATTATCGGATCTGCTTATGCAAAACACTCCACGTCTTGATAATACATGATCACAGTGGACACCGTGCGTGCAGGTGCTACGCGAGCTGTTAAAAATCGGTACAGAGAGAAGAGGAGTGCGGAAAGACATATTTTCAGAAGAGAAAACAAGAAAGACGCGAGTGTAAAGAGGTAAAGATGAGTAGACACAAGAATGAGACTCAAAAATTCTGCGAGAAGATCTACCGCCTAAATGGCGGTTTAAATTCTAAAGCATCTTGCTGTTGTCACAAAAATATGAATCTGGTTACAGATGTTAAAAATTACCTAAGCTTATGGAGGGAACACTTCTTCACGTAACTGAATGGCGACACCTCGAACAATCCCAGTGGAGGAGATCTACCGAATCACGGATGATGGTATAGATTTATTACCACCCGACCATGACCAGGTCAGAGAGGCTATTTCTAGGCTGAAGAAAAACAAAGCTGTAGGTACTGCTGGCCTGCCTGCTGAATTGCTTAAGACCGGAGGCGATGAGCTTCTTGCCAACATAAACCAGCTCATAAGCAGAATATGGTCTTATGAAAGCATGCCCGATGATTGGAGGCTCAATGTTCTCTGTCCCGTTTATAAGGAAGGAGACGCCACAATTTGCGCCAATTACCGTGGAATAAGTGTTCTTAGCATCACATACAAGATTCTACTGAGCGTACTATGTGAAGGATTGAAGCCTTAACAAACTGATTAGCGTTAATGATAGCCTGGAGTCTATTTGGCATTGAATCCACCAATTTTTGAGTGATGTCTGGTGTGATTTTTTTCCATTCCTCCATCAGTACCTTCTTTAGGTCTTGCTTATTAGAAATCTTGTGTGTTCTTATTTTATTGTCCAAAATAGACCAAAGATTTTCAATCACATTCATGTCAGGTGACTGTGGTGGTGGAGACATCAAGTGTGGGCAGTTCCAAATAAGCCAAGATTGCACAATCCCAGATTTATGTTTTGGGTCATTATCTTGGTAGTACCGAAATTCATCCCGCAAATCCAGTTTGTCTGCACTTTGAAGTAAATTGTTTTTCAGAATCTCGAGGTACTTCATTTTGTCCATTGTCCCCTCAATAAAAACCAATTCACCTACTCCGGCTGCTGACATACAGGCCCAAACCATCACGCTACCGCCACCATGCTTCACTGTGGGCTTAAGGTTCTCCTTGTTTAGCTCGGTATTCGCTTTACGCCAAACATGTGACATTCCGTCCGAACCAAAAATATTAAACTTAGACTCATCCGCGAAAATAACGGTATTCCAGAACGCAGGAGTCTTAATAATATGCTCTTTGGCGGAGTCAAGTCGGCGTTGTATATTCATTTTTGAAATGAATGGTTTCTTTCGGGCTACTCGACCGTTCAAGTCATGATTGCGCAGCACACGTCGGACAGTTTCAGCACTGGATGATTTCCTATTTCACGCTGAACCTCTGCAGCCAACTTCGGAGCAGATAACTTTGGATTTTTCTTAATTTTTCGTACAATATAACGCTCGTCTGATGCGTTGAAAATCTTATTAGGTGCTTCTCTGCCCTTGTTCTCCAACCGATTTTCGCGAACGAAGCGTTGAATGATGTATTGGACAGTTGAGGCACTTAAATTTGTCATTTCAGCAATTTTTCGCACACTCTGACCTTTCCTAAAATGGTTAATTACCAGTTTACGCTGTTCCATCGTTGTACGACGCCCATAACGCTAAATGTTTAATTTACAGCACTTTAACTATTTAAAATAATAATAATAAAAATTGTTATAATAGTTAAAAAGGTCCAAAAACTCATACAATTCAAAAAAACTTTGTAACTGCGCGGCAGAATGAAACTTACTTACATTGAAGTTTGTGTACGAAATAAGATGTGAGCTGAAAATCAGCTGATCAATAGTTTTTCTTTCTTGCATGACAAAAAGAACAATTTTTGGGGTTCCCCGTTTTCTTATTAGGTTTACTAAACACATACACAGGCATCTACATTCAAAACTTATCGATAAGTTTTTTAGTTTCGATGTTACAGCCATGTACATAAAAATATATACACTGTACGAAATAAGCTGTGAGCCACTGTATATAAAACCTTAAATATAAATATTCAGGACACCGCATGTGAATAATATTGTGCAAGAATGGAAGTTTATGAATAATAAGATGTTTTGTGAGGCTACGACCAAAGATCTTTGACGAATAATGCTATATATGATCATATTTCCTTTTCCCAAAAACATACCTAGTTAAGTTATTAATTACATTATGCAATTTCTTTTTCGATGTTGCATCAATGTTTCCATAAACGAATTCTCCATATGACTAGAGGAAATACGAATGATGAATGATTTTACCAGTTTCAATTTGGTGTCCTCTGGAATGATTAATGTGGAATACCATAGCTTCCTAAGAACAGCATATATTTTACTATTGTGTTACGTTTATATGATCAAAACAACTTAAAATAGAGTTTATTTTAAAACCAAGAATATTAACATCAACATAAGCTATTGTTTTTCCATTTAGTATAAGCAGTGGTAGGTGTTTGATATCGAATGGGTGATGCGAAATGGCTATGGCCTGTGTTTTTGATACATTTAGTTTGTATCATACATATATCTTCATTTAATCGACATATCAAATTTTCATTGAGTCCAACAGGCCTGGACAAATAATCCGCTTTCTAGTGAATGGAGGCATTTTTGCAGCAATGTATTATGTCATTGATGAAAGCACTGAAAATAATCAGAATTGATCCTTGAAGTACACCAGAAAAAGTGTTTTTAGTAATTTCAGTGCAAGCCTATTGAAATCCAAAATATATTCAAGCTCTCGCAACAAAACCTCATGATTGACAGTTTCAAAAACCTTTGATAAGTCCAGAAGCACCAACATTGTTAACTAATTTCGGTTATTTGCAGGGCGAATATTCTCCGTAATCTTTAACACGGCAGTGGCACAGCTGTGTCCGTATTTATAAACTGACTGATATTCCGCCTAAAGTTTATTAGCAGAAAGATAGCCAACAATGTGTACCATCAAAAACTTCTCAAACACCTTCGACAATGCTGATAGAATGGTTATTAGTATTAGTATTTTTCTTCGCGACTGGAGAAGTATTTACTATTTTCCAGCTGTTAGCGAAACTTGGAGAAGTTATTGAAAAGTTAGATATGTGTGTTAAGGGTGATATCGTAAAGGGCAATATAAGTTTTATACATTTTAAATTTGTTTGTTCACATTAGACTTCGTCATACAATTTGTATGACGAAGTATCAATAAGGCGAAAATCTCCTCGGTTAGAGGTTGTGCGTTGGGTTTGGGACCCGCCACATAAAAAACCCCTCCAATGAAAAAAACTAAAATGCCTCGGATAAGGACTACCGCTTTTGTTGATGACCCCCGCAAACGAAAAAAGGACAATGATTTACGGATATGCACCTGGAATGTCCGATCCCTTTATAGGGAGGGTGCCTCTATCCAGCTGGTTGATGTTCTCGAAAAATACAGAGCTGACATCACCGCTCTCCAGGAAATGCGATGGACAGGACAGGGCTGCTCCAAAAGAGCGTCCTGTGACATCTACTACAGTTGCCATGCTGAAAGGCACGAATTAGGATGTGGATTTTTGGTCAGAAAGAGACTACGACATCTTGTCTCACAGTTCACGCCTGTGAACGAACGGCTGGCCACAATCCGCATCAAGGCAAAATTTTTCAACATCAGCCTTATATGTGCCCACGCTCCGACGGATGAGAAGGACAATGTGACCAAGGAGAGCTTCTTTCAGCGCCTCGAAGAAGCTTATGACCGCTGCCCCCGCCACGATATCAAAATCGTGCTTGGCGACTTTAATGCCAGGGTGGGCAAGGAAGGTACCTTTGGTCCAACTGTCGGAAAATTCAGCCTCCACCAAAACACCTCCGATAACGGAATGAGGCTGATCGACTTCGCCGCAGCACGAAACATGGTAATTGGTGGTACCAGATTCCAGCATCTCGACATCCACAAAGCGACATGGCTGTCTCCAGATCATCGTACAAGAAACCAAATTGATCATGTGTTGATTGACGGAAGGCATGCTTCCAGTGTGATGGACGTGAAATCGATCCGTGGTGCCAACATCGACTCGGATCACTACCTTGTTGCAGCTAAGGTGCGCACACGCCTATGTGTCGCAAATAACAAGAGAAGTCCCACACAGAGAAAGCTCGACGTCAGTAAGCTGCAATCACCAGAGACAGCAGATGCATTTTCCACTCGACTATCGGATCTGCTTATGCAGAACACTCCCCCACTTGATGATACATGCGCACGGTGGACACATATATCCCACTCCATGACTACTGCTGCCGAGGAGGTAATCGGTTACTACCGGCCTCTGAGGAATGAGTGGTATGATCAGGAGTGTCGCGACGCTACCGCAGAGAAAGACGCCGCCTACAGAAAAACCCTGCGTGCAGGCGTAACGCGAGCTGTTAAGGAGCGGTATAGAGAGAAAAGGAGTGCAGAGAGACGTCTTTTCAGGCGCAAGAAGAGGGAGTTGGAAAGACGCGAGTGTGAGGAGATAGAGATGTGCACCGACAAGAATGAGACTCGAAAATTCTTTGAAAAGATCAAGCGCCTGAGTGGAGGTTTAAATTCCGGAGCCTCTTCTTGTCGTGATGGAAATGGGAATCTGGTTACGGATGTCCAGAGTGTACTGAGCCTATGGAGGGAACACTTCTCCACGTTACTGAATGGCGATGCTACGAACAATTCCGCCAGTGGAGGAGAATGCCCGATAACCCCAATTACAGATGATGGTGTTGATGTTCCACCACCCGACTATGACGAGGTTGAAACGGCCATTTTAAGGCTGAAGAACAACAAAGCTGCAGGTGCTGATGGCCTGCCTGCCGAGTTGTTTAAGACCGGAGGCGATGAGCTGCTCACCCGCATGCACCAGCTCATAAGCAGAATATGGTCGGATGAAAGCATGTCTGATGATTGGAGGCTCAGTGTTCTCTGTCCTGTACATAAAAAAGGAGACCCCACAATTTGCGCCAACTACCGTGGAATAAGTCTCCTGAGCATCGCGTACAAGGTTCTATCGAGCGTACTGTGTGAAAGATTGAAGCCTATGCTCAGCAACCTGATTGGACCTTATCAGTGTGGCTTCAGACCTGGTAAATCCACCATCGACCAGATTTTCACACTGCGCCAAATCCTGGAGAAGACCCAAGAAAAACAGATCGACACACACCACCTATTTGTTGATTATAAAGCCGCTTTCGACAGTCCGGTAAGGGATTACCTCTACGCAACAATGTCTGAGTTCGGTATTCCTGCAAAGCTCATTCGACTTTGTAGAATGACACTGCATAACTCCCGTTGTGCAGTGAAAATTGGGAAGGACCTCTCCGCACCGTTTAATACCGAACGGGGTTTCAGACAAGGTGATTCGTTATCGTGCGACTTCTTCAATCTTATTATGGAGAAAATAATACGAGCTGCTGATCTACGACATAATGGCACTATCTTCAACAAAAGTGTCATGCTGTTAGCGTATGCCGACGATATTGACATAATCGGCATGAACACGCGAGCAGTCAGTGCAGCATTCTCAGAGTTGGAAAGAGAGTCGCGTCGGATGGGTCTCACGGTGAACGAGGGCAAGACGAAGTATCTAGTGTCAACAAACAAAGAGTCCCGGCGTCTTGGACAGCACGTCACTGTTGACAACTACGCTTTTGAAGTAGTAAGGGACTTTGTCTATCTTGGAACCAGCATTAACAGCAGTAATGACGTCAGCTTGGAGATCATGCGTAGGATAACTCTTGCTAACAGGTGTTACTTTGGGCTGAGTAAGCAATTGAGAAGTCGAGCCCTCTCTCGAAGAACGAAAACTACACTCTACAAGTCTCTCATCATGCCTGTCCTAACATATGGCGCTGAAGCCTGGACAATTTCCACCTCGGATGAGCGAATACTTGGAGTTTTCGAGAGAAAAGTCCTACGCAAGATCTTTGGACCTATTTGCGTTGGTGGCGAGTACCGAATAAGGTACAACCATGAGCTGTACGAGCTGTATGCCGATATTGACATAGTAAAGCGCATCAAAATCCAGCGGCTGCGCTGGCTAGGTCATGTCGAGCGAATGGAAGAACACGCTCCAGCTAAGAAGGTGTTATATTCGGAACCCGCTGGAGGACGACGCAAAAGAGGAAGACCAAACCTCCGGTGGAAAGACCAAGTACTGGAGAACCTGACGGCGCTTGGAATTTCTAACTGGCGCCAGCTAGCGAAGAACAGAGATGGCTGGCGAAGCATGTTATTTTCGGCCTAAATCGATATTCGGTTGTTATGGCCACATAAGTAAGTAAGTAAGTATCAATAAGTTTGCTGGACTTTAGAAAATGTTGATTCATTACATCTACGTCGACAAGACATTCAAGCTCATTTTTGTAATGCCGATAGACCTCTTCTTCCATAACATCTTCGGTGGTAAGTTAAAAATAAAAATTTTACTGTGGTAATCTTTTTTTTTTAATTCTTTTGCCAGTAGCTGCTCTGTTTCTATGTACATGATAAGATGCCAAGTAAGCTGTATTCTATTTCGCTGACATGCGTTACAGAATTTGTTTCTTTCTTTGATACCTTGTATAACTGTATCAGTGAACCAGGGACAATCGTTATTCCTTAACGTAACAGTCCTTAAATAGGCATTTGATATTTCTAGTAAAGTAATCAAGTTTCTCATTAATATCACAATAGTAATAGAGCCCATCCCATTGCACGGTTCCTGCCTCTTCAAAAAACACTTTACTATTCGCTCTTCTAAAGTCTGTATACCATATTTACCTATTACAGATTTCTGAATTGAAATTAGTATTTAATGTCATTAATAGCATATTTTGATCAGAAATTTCCACCAAATACAATTGTTCTTATGCAACAAAGTAGATTCATCTAATACACAGAGCAAGTCTAGTAAAGTTGATTTGCAATTTGGGACAAACTGTGTAGGAAATTTATTGACCACACTTAATCCACCAACACCGTTTTGAGCTACGTTTCAGTTGCACAAATAACGTCCATATTACATTTCGAAAGGTCTGGTGGTGTTTTCACAAAGTAACGTGTCTAACTGCCTTAACCGGATGTGATGGCATCTTCACTCTGTAAAGATGGTGCCACCATAAAGCTAGTTCTGCTTGCTATGTTATATAACCTAAATTTTTCAATGGGCGTCCTCCACGTGGCAACCACCGCGCAATATCTTCCTGACACCCGCTGAGAGGAGCTAAAGTGAGTGGCTAAAACTTCCCCCAATGAAACTTTCCGAAACCCAGCCTCGGATAAGGACCACCTCTTTTGTTGATGACCCTCGCTGACGAAATAAGGACCACGATTTACGGATATGTACCTGGAATGTCTGCTCCTTCTATAGAGAAGGTGCCTCTATCCATCTGGTTGATGCCTTCAAAAAATACAAGGCTGACATCACCGCACTTCAGGAAATGCGATGGATGGGATAGGGTTGCTCTAAAAGAGCAGCCTTTGACATATTGTATATTAGAGTAATCATGCGGAGAGGCTCACACTTCTATGCGGATTTGTTGTCAGTAAGACACTACGACATCTTGTCTCACGTTTCACACCTGTGAACGAGCGACTGGAAAAAATCTGCATAAGAGTAAAATTTTCCAACATCAATCTAATATGTGCCCCATTCCGATGGATGAAAAAATGATGCGACCAAAGAGAACTTTTTTCAATGCCTCGAATAAGCTTATGAACGCTGCCCCCTACACGATATCAAAATCGTGCTTGGTAGTACCAGATTTTGACATCCCGACATCTATAAAGCGACGTGGTTGTCTCCAACGAACGAAAAACCGAATTAGTCACGTGATGATACTTCCCGTGTCATGGTCATTAAATCGATCCGTGGTGCCAACACCGATTCGGATAATTACCTTGTTTCAGCTAAAGTGCGAACATGTTTATGTGAAGCAAAGAACAATCGAAGTCCTACCCAGAGAAATCGTGACGACAATAAGCTGGAATCACCAGACATTATTTGCTTTTACCACTCGATTATCGGATCTGCTTATGCAAAACACTCCACGTCTTGATAATACATGATCACAGTGGACACCGTGCGTGCAGGTGCTACGCGAGCTGTTAAAAATCGGTACAGAGAGAAGAGGAGTGCGGAAAGACATATTTTCAGAAGAGAAAACAAGAAAGACGCGAGTGTGAAGAGGTAAAGATGAGTAGATACAAGAATGAGACTCAAAAATTCTGCGAGAAGATCTACCGCCTAAATGGCGGTTTAAATTCTAAAGCATCTTGCTGTTGTCACAAAAATATGAATCTGGTTACAGATGTTAAAAATTACCTAAGCTTATGGAGGGAACACTTCTTCACGTAACTGAATGGCGACACCTCGAACAATCCCAGTGGAGGAGATCTACCGAATCACGGATGATGGTATAGATTTATTACCACCCGACCATGACCAGGTCAGAGAGGCTATTTCTAGGCTGAAGAAAAACAAAGCTGTAGGTACTGCTGGCCTGCCTGCTGAATTGCTTAAGACCGGAGGCGATGAGCTTCTTGCCAACATAAACCAGCTCATAAGCAGAATATGGTCTTATGAAAGCATGCCCGATGATTGGAGGCTCAATGTTCTCTGTCCCGTTTATAAGGAAGGAGACGCCACAATTTGCGCCAATTACCGTGGAATAAGTGTTCTTAGCATCACATACAAGATTCTACTGAGCGTACTATGTGAAGGATTGAAGCCTTAACAAACTGATTAGCGTTAATGATAGCCTGGAGTCTATTTGGCATTGAATCCACCAATTTTTGAGTGATGTCTGGTGTGATTTTTTTCCATTCCTCCATCAGTACCTTCTTTAGGTCTTGCTTATTAGAAATCTTGTGTGTTCTTATTTTATTGTCCAAAATAGACCAAAGATTTTCAATCACATTCATGTCAGGTGACTGTGGTGGTGGAGACATCAAGTGTGGGCAGTTCCAAATAAGCCAAGATTGCACAATCCCAGATTTATGTTTTGGGTCATTATCTTGGTAGTACCGAAATTCATCCCGCAAATCCAGTTTGTCTGCACTTTGAAGTAAATTGTTTTTCAGAATCTCGAGGTACTTCATTTTGTCCATTGTCCCCTCAATAAAAACCAATTCACCTACTCCGGCTGCTGACATACAGGCCCAAACCATCACGCTACCGCCACCATGCTTCACTGTGGGCTTAAGGTTCTCCTTGTTTAGCTCGGTATTCGCTTTACGCCAAACATATGACATTCCGTCCGAACCAAAAATATTAAACTTAGACTCATCCGCGAAAATAACGGTATTCCAGAACGCAGGAGTCTTAATAATATGCTCTTTGGCGGAGTCAAGTCGGCGTTGTATATTCATTTTTGAAATGAATGGTTTCTTTCGGGCTACTCGACCGTTCAAGTCATGATTGCGCAGCACACGTCGGACAGTTTCAGCACTGGATGATTTCCTATTTCACGCTGAACCTCTGCAGCCAACTTCGGAGCAGATAACTTTGGATTTTTCTTAATTTTTCGTACAATATAACGCTCGTCTGATGCGTTGAAAATCTTATTAGGTGCTTCTCTGCCCTTGTTCTCCAACCGATTTTCGCGAACGAAGCGTTGAATGATGTATTGGACAGTTGAGGCACTTAAATTTGTCATTTCAGCAATTTTTCGCACACTCTGACCTTTCCTAAAATGGTTAATTACCAGTTTACGCTGTTCCATCTTTGTACGACGCCCATAACGCTAAATGTTTAATTTACAGCACTTTAACTATTTAAAATAATAATAATAAAAATTGTTATAATAGTTAAAAAGGTCCAAAAACTCATACAATTCAAAAAAACTTTGTAACTGCGCGGCAGAATGAAACTTACTTACATTGAAGTTTGTGTACGAAATAAGATGTGAGCTGAAAATCAGCTGATCAATAGTTTTTCTTTCTTGCATGACAAAAAGAACAATTTTTGGGGTTCCCCGTTTTCTTATTAGGTTTACTAAACACATACACAGGCATCTACATTCAAAACTTATCGATAAGTTTTTTAGTTTCGATGTTACAGCCATGTACATAAAAATATATACACTGTACGAAATAAGCTGTGAGCCACTGTATATAAAACCTTAAATATAAATATTCAGGACACCGCATGTGAATAATATTGTGCAAGAATGGAAGTTTATGAATAATAAGATGTTTTGTGAGGCTACGACCAAAGATCTTTGACGAATAATGCTATATATGATCATATTTCCTTTTCCCAAAAACATACCTAGTTAAGTTATTAATTACATTATGCAATTTCTTTTTCGATGTTGCATCAATGTTTCCATAAACGAATTCTCCATATGACTAGAGGAAATACGAATGATGAATGATTTTACCAGTTTCAATTTGGTGTCCTCTGGAATGATTAATGTGGAATACCATAGCTTCCTAAGAACAGCATATATTTTACTATTGTGTTACGTTTATATGATCAAAACAACTTAAAATAGAGTTTATTTTAAAACCAAGAATATTAACATCAACATAAGCTATTGTTTTTCCATTTAGTATAAGCAGTGGTAGGTGTTTGATATCGAATGGGTGATGCGAAATGGCTATGGCCTGTGTTTTTGATACATTTAGTTTGTATCATACATATATCTTCATTTAATCGACATATCAAATTTTCATTGAGTCCAACAGGCCTGGACAAATAATCCGCTTTCTAGTGAATGGAGGCATTTTTGCAGCAATGTATTATGTCATTGATGAAAGCACTGAAAATAATCAGAATTGATCCTTGAAGTACACCAGAAAAAGTGTTTTTAGTAATTTCAGTGCAAGCCTATTGAAATCCAAAATATATTCAAGCTCTCGCAACAAAACCTCATGATTGACAGTTTCAAAAACCTTTGATAAGTCCAGAAGCACCAACATTGTTAACTAATTTCGGTTATTTGCAGGGCGAATATTCTCCGTAATCTTTAACACGGCAGTGGCACAGCTGTGTCCGTATTTATAAACTGACTGATATTCCGCCTAAAGTTTATTAGCAGAAAGATAGCCAACAATGTGTACCATCAAAAACTTCTCAAACACCTTCGACAATGCTGATAGAATGGTTATTAGTATTAGTATTTTTCTTCGCGACTGGAGAAGTATTTACTATTTTCCAGCTGTTAGCGAAACTTGGAGAAGTTATTGAAAAGTTAGATATGTGTGTTAAGGGTGATATCGTAAAGGGCAATATAAGTTTTATACATTTTAAATTTGTTTGTTCACATTAGACTTCGTCATACAATTTGTATGACGAAGTATCAATAAGTTTGCTGGACTTTAGAAAATGTTGATTCATTACATCTACGTCGACAAGACATTCAAGCTCATTTTTGTAATGCCGATAGACCTCTTCTTCCATAACATCTTCGGTGGTAAGTTAAAAATAAAAATTTTACTGTGGTAATCTTTTTTTTTAATTCTTTTGCCAGTAGCTGCTCTGTTTCTATGTACATGATAAGATGCCAAGTAAGCTGTATTCTATTTCGCTGACATGCGTTACAGAATTTGTTTCTTTCTTTGATACCTTGTATAACTGTATCAGTGAACCAGGGACAATCGTTATTCCTTAACGTAACAGTCCTTAAATAGGCATTTGACATTTCTAGTAAAGTAATCAAGTTTCTCATTAATATCACAATAGTAATAGAGCCCATCCCATTGCACGGTTCCTGCCTCTTCAAAAAACACTTTACTATTCGCTCTTCTAAAGTCTGTATACCATATTTACCTATTACAGATTTCTGAATTGAAATTAGTATTTAATGTCATTAATAGCATATTTTGATCAGAAATTTCCACCAAATACAATTGTTCTTATGCAACAAAGTAGATTCATCTAATACACAGAGCAAGTCTAGTAAAGTTGATTTGCAATTTGGGACAAACTGTGTAGGAAATTTATTGACCACACTTAATCCACCAACACCGTTTTGAGCTACGTTTCAGTTGCACAAATAACGTCCATATTACATTTCGAAAGGTCTGGTGGTGTTTTCACAAAGTAACGTGTCTAACTGCCTTAACCGGATGTGATGGCATCTTCACTCTGTAAAGATGGTGCCACCATAAAGCTAGTTCTGCTTGCTATGTTATATAACCTAAATTTTTCAATGGGCGTCCTCCACGTGGCAACCACCGCGCAATATCTTCCTGACACCCGCTGAGAGGAGCTAAAGTGAGTGGCTAAAACTTCCCCCAATGAAACTTTCCGAAACCCAGCCTCGGATAAGGACCACCTCTTTTGTTGATGACCCTCGCTGACGAAATAAGGACCACGATTTACGGATATGTACCTGGAATGTCTGCTCCTTCTATAGAGAAGGTGCCTCTATCCATCTGGTTGATGCCTTCAAAAAATACAAGGCTGACATCACCGCACTTCAGGAAATGCGATGGATGGGATAGGGTTGCTCTAAAAGAGCAGCCTTTGACATATTGTATATTAGAGTAATCATGCGGAGAGGCTCACACTTCTATGCGGATTTGTTGTCAGTAAGACACTACGACATCTTGTCTCACGTTTCACACCTGTGAACGAGCGACTGGAAAAAATCTGCATAAGAGTAAAATTTTCCAACATCAATCTAATATGTGCCCCATTCCGATGGATGAAAAAATGATGCGACCAAAGAGAACTTTTTTCAATGCCTCGAATAAGCTTATGACCGCTGCCCCCTACACGATATCAAAATCGTGCTTGGTAGTACCAGATTTTGACATCCCGACATCTATAAAGCGACGTGGTTGTCTCCAACGAACGAAAAACCGAATTAGTCACGTGATGATACTTCCCGTGTCATGGTCATTAAATCGATCCGTGGTGCCAACACCGATTCGGATAATTACCTTGTTTCAGCTAAAGTGCGAACATGTTTATGTGAAGCAAAGAACAATCGAAGTCCTACCCAGAGAAATCGTGACGACAATAAGCTGGAATCACCAGACATTATTTGCTTTTACCACTCGATTATCGGATCTGCTTATGCAAAACACTCCACGTCTTGATAATACATGATCACAGTGGACACCGTGCGTGCAGGTGCTACGCGAGCTGTTAAAAATCGGTACAGAGAGAAGAGGAGTGCGGAAAGACATATTTTCAGAAGAGAAAACAAGAAAGACGCGAGTGTAAAGAGGTAAAGATGAGTAGACACAAGAATGAGACTCAAAAATTCTGCGAGAAGATCTACCGCCTAAATGGCGGTTTAAATTCTAAAGCATCTTGCTGTTGTCACAAAAATATGAATCTGGTTACAGATGTTAAAAATTACCTAAGCTTATGGAGGGAACACTTCTTCACGTAACTGAATGGCGACACCTCGAACAATCCCAGTGGAGGAGATCTACCGAATCACGGATGATGGTATAGATTTATTACCACCCGACCATGACCAGGTCAGAGAGGCTATTTCTAGGCTGAAGAAAAACAAAGCTGTAGGTACTGCTGGCCTGCCTGCTGAATTGCTTAAGACCGGAGGCGATGAGCTTCTTGCCAACATAAACCAGCTCATAAGCAGAATATGGTCTTATGAAAGCATGCCCGATGATTGGAGGCTCAATGTTCTCTGTCCCGTTTATAAGGAAGGAGACGCCACAATTTGCGCCAATTACCGTGGAATAAGTGTTCTTAGCATCACATACAAGATTCTACTGAGCGTACTATGTGAAGGATTGAAGCCTTAACAAACTGATTGGACCTTATCAGTGTGGCTTCAGGCCTGGTAAATCTACCATCGACTAGATTTTCACACTAATCCTGGATACGACCCAAGAAAAACAAATCGACACACACCATCTATTTGCTTATTATAAAGCCGTTTTCTACAGTCAGGTAAGTGATTACCTGTACACAACAATGTCTGAGTTCGATATTCCTGCGAAGCTTAGTCGTTTGCAAAATGACGCTGTATAATTCCCGTTGTACAGTGAAAATTGGAAAGGACCTCTCCCCGCAGTTTAATACACAACGGGATTTTAGATAAGGTGTTTTGTTATAGTCTGACCTTTTCATGGAGAAAATATTACGTATTGCTTTACGATGAATAATGACATCAGCAATAGATACGTCGAGCCCTCTCTCGATAAACGAAAATCAAGCTCTACAAGCCTCTCTTCATGCCTGTCCTTACCTATGACATCGAAGCTTGAACAATTTCCACCTCAGAGGAGAGAATGCTTGGAGTTTACGAGAGAAAAGTCCTACGTAAGATCTTTAGTCATAAATATGACCGTTGCGTTGGTGACAAGTATCGAGAAAAGTCCTACGCAAGATCTTTGGTCATAAATATGATCGATGTGTTGGTGGCGAGTATCGAAAAAGTACAATTGAATAAGGTGAGCTGTATGCCTACACCGACATAGTAAAATGCATTAAAATTCAGCGACTATGCTGAATTTTAATGCACTAAAAATGTACTAAACTCAAAGATTTATTATTAAGTTATTCAATAAAAGTCCCAGACGGAATGAAACAAATGAGGATGCGAATGCGAATGGTAAGTAAATATAATGTAATATATTTATTAAGCATAATGTTTTTTTTAGTTATAGTGATTGTAGTTGAAGTTGTAGTTGAAATAGATAGTGGTTACATTTTGTAAAAATGTAAAGTACTAATTTATTTCCTTTTAATAAACATATACACTTAGCAGAAAAAGTGTGCATACAAGAAGTAAACAATTCTTCGCTGCACTAAATACCAATAAGGAAACAATTTTTTTCAAAAGAAATTATTTTTTATTTAAAAGTTAGAGTATTAGGTTTACTTTAAGCCCAAATACATTAAATTATAATGTACAGATAAATTATGAGAAATAAAAGAATTCAAAAGCACCTATTAATTGGTCTGAAAAAGTCTACGTGCCTTTGATACGTTCCTCTCTTTAAAAAAAACTCTGCTATATATAGGGAGATATTAACTCTTAATGACAATTTCTTTTCGTTATTACTCCTCTAGCTTTAGAGTTAACTTCATACTTCAAATGGAAAAGTTTTATGGATTTTAAAGGGCTTTGATTTTATCATGGAAAAATGTTTAATTATGGGAGTAGAATCAGAGGAACTTAATTTAATATCGTTTGTTCAATATCAAAGTCATATAAAAGATACTATATCCCTCCCCGATAGCTTTTCAACGAGCTATCATTTTCAAAAGTCAGACATTCGGCAACTGTGCTATGAAAAAAAACTTTTTGGTGGTTCTAAAAGGGTTAAGAAAAAATCATTTTATTTCCGAGAACGTACCGACAAAATCTTTCAAACTAAGGGTGAAATTGTGTAACTCTTTGTTTTTTTTTTTTTGTATGGGAAGTGATCCCCCTTACATCACATCTTTTGTACATACAGATTCAACTATAGTGACAACAATTACACCGTGTTAGAGAAAGTAAACAGAATAATTACTAATATAAGAAAACCAAATAACAGACCATATGGGAGAGAAACTATTGCAGGAAAGTTGAAGCTATTAGAAAATATTCGTAACCATTTTGAAAAGTTAGCCGATACTCAAAATGATTCAAGCGTGCAGACAGTTCAGGTATTAGAGTTTCCTACCGCATATAATATTGCAAGAAAGTCATTAGAGGAACAGCTAGTTAAGTCAAAACAATTAAAAGAATTACAGGAAGAAACTATTAAAGACATAGAAGAAAACATAAGCACAAATAATATCGACACGGTTGTAAAGCCATACCAAATTGTACAGGGAATTTTAAGGAAACAAATACGTTTGCGGTGACATTAAAGCTAAATGCCATGCACCAATGGGTGCCAAGAGCCTAAGAGCACGCTAGTATTTTACTTTACTTTCGTACTGAAACCGTGCTTGACTATGTCAAACCACAACAGTCATTTTTTAAAAAGTTCCAAACTTCCTTCCCTGACAGAAACGTTTGGGAGGAAGAGGAGTTTTTGCTGAATTACACCCACTTTTTTGCAGGTTCCAAGCTGGATGAAAAAATGGGAAGTGTTTACTCGGTATTTTTTTATGTGGACATTAAATTTAGCCGACCGATCACTATAGTGTATTTCAAGCAGAAGTCAAAGCAATTAACACTACATTAGCTTGTATCAAGCAGAACAACGTGTCTTGAAGATACATGAGCATTCTGAGTAATAGATAAGCTGTCATAAAAGCCCTGGACTCGTTTCTTTTGAAGGCGAAGACCGCCCTTGCCTGCCGTAGATCTCTTAGCGAGATGGCAGAGTAGTACAATATACTGCTGTGTTGAATGACCGAACACTGCGGTGTGAAGGAGAGCTGCAGATCGGCAGCATTGCTCAGAAGCCGGTAGAAATCGATTACTTCCTCGACAGCAGTTTGCCATAAGGAGGGATATATGTGTCCATTGTTCGCACGTATCATCAAGAGGGGAAAGGTTCTGCAGAAGCAGATCCGATAGTCAAGGGGTGAAAGCATTTGCTGTCTCTAGTGATTGCAGCTTACTGACGTCAAGTTTTCTCTGTGTGGGACTTCTCTTGTTATTTGCGACATATAAACCTGTGCGCACCTAAGCTGCAAAAATGTAGTGATCCGAGTCGATGTTGGCACCTCGTATAGATTTCATGTCCATCACACTGGAAGCATGCCTTCCGTCAATCACCACATGATTAATTTGGTTCTTCGTTCGTTGATCTGCAGAAAACCGCGTCATTTTATGGATGTCGAAGTGACGAAATCTGGTCCTGCTAATTACCATATTTCGTGCTGCGGCGAAGTCATTCAGCCTCATTCCGTTATCGGAGGTGTTCTGGTAGAGGCTGAATTTTCCGACAGTTGAACCAAAGGTAACTACTTTTCTCTCCTGGCATTAAAGCCCCCAAGCACGATTTTGATATCGTAGCGGGGCAGCGGTCACAAACTTCTTCGAGGCGATCAAAGAAACATATTTTGGACGCATCGTCCTCATCCGTTGGAGCGTAGACACATATTAGGCTATCATATGGTAAGTATGAAATAGGGTAAGGTTTTTATAATTGTAATACATATTGTGGTAAGTATAATAATAATTCGTATAAAGGTAGGTATAATTAATACATATAAAGGTATATTCTATATTTCAGGGACCCGCCACATGACTTGTCTAAAGGGATTTAGGCGTCTCGAACCGCATGCATACATTAATTGAGCGCATTCCTTAGAGGAGACAGTGAGCCGATCGCGTCCGAAATCGATCGTGCTATCCTCTGACGAGCATTGGGAATCCGTCGTCGCCCGGGCTGTAAGCTTCTAGGAGTGGAAGCAACATGGAGTGGCCCGACGAGACGATAGGGAGGAGGACTTGATTGCAGTCCACGGCAGGGATCATCCGATCCGTGCCGGGGCCGGGATTCACCACGGTGCGTACATGTACACTGTGATGTCATCTTCGATAATTTCGTTGACGTCGGGGTTGTTGGGAGTTACTGCGACCCCGCGACCTCTGCCCAGTAGGGGACGAGACCGGATGGAGGAGCATGCAGCCTACGTTTTTTACAACAGTTTGGCGAGTCACATGGCCTGGCCCCGTGAGACCGAGACAAACAATTGCGACAGTATCGAAGCGCGCGCACCACATCTTGCCTTTGGCTCGGGTTTATCTCCAAAACGCCGCGGCAGTATCTCAGGGAGTGGAGACGATGACATAACTGGCACCGATGATGACCACTGTGTGCGGAATTGGAACGAAGGTTTAGAAAACTGAATTAGCTTAAGGCCTTGAGCTTAAGTCTTATAGCGAGAAAAAGAGGGTTTTGGTTTATATTACGATTTTATGAGAGTGACAAAATACATAGTTATACTAGAGGTTGTTTGGGAACGGTGGATTTGGTCTGTACGTCTAAGATACGTATGTGGCCGTCAGATCCTTTATACAGCTGAGTGACCCGACCATGACTCCATTCTTTTGGGAGCAAAAGCTCGTCCTTGATGACCACAAGTTGACCCACTTCCAGTTCCTTTTGGGGGTGCTGCCATTAATATCGTTTGTGGAGATCCTGTAAGTATTCAGTTTTCCATCTATGGCCTTCAGTTTTTCCATCGGTTGATTAGAGATATATTTTCCGAGTTGGGTTCTGACAAGGCCGTAAGTGGAGCTCTCTCGCAGGAAGTGACCTGGAATTAGCGCTATTACTTCATTTGGGTCTTGAGAGAGTGAAGATAATGGTCTAGAGTTCAGGACAGCTTCAGTTCGAGAAAGCAGAGTTGGGAATTCTCGAAATTAAATTTGCGAGGTTAGTCTTAAAGTTCTTGACTAACGACTCCCATAGGCCGCCCATGTGAGGAGTACTGGGTGGAATAAAAACCCAGTCAATACTTTGTGGATAATACTTCTCAATAATGTCCTTGGATACTTCCTTAGAGAATATAAGGATTTCTTTGGTCATGGTTCTCTGAGCTCCGATAAAGGTGGTGCCATTATTCGATATAATTTTGCTGGGGAGGCCTCTTCTGCCAACGAACCTAGCGAATGCGGCCCGAAATACCTCAGTGGAGAAATCAGAGCATAATTCCAAATGTATGGCCTTTGTAGAAAATCATAAAAATTCCGCCACATACCCTTTGAGAAAGGTAGTAGTTCGAAGAGTTAATGTTTAATTTGGAAAGGGCCTGCAAAATCAATACCTGTGGTAGCAAAAAATTTTACCGACAACTTACACCGTTCAGGTGGCAGAGCTGCTATAATTTGTGATCGGATTTGTAAAATTCCTGACGAGTCATTCTAAGCATTAGCTTTTATTTTGCGTGTAGGAGGAAATTATGGAGAAACTCGGGATACGGAACTCAAAATCGGGAATTTTCAGGTAGGAAAGGATTTAATGTCAGCAAAGAACTTTTCTTACTGATCGGGGAGGAGTTGAAGAGAGACTTCAATTACTTGAACCTGCGAGATAAGTTGGTTTTTGCACATTTGATTTCGCCCTGCGAAAGTGAAGAATTCGAAATGAGTGGATATTGTCGTAATTTACATAGTCCGTTTTTACATAGACAAAATTTACATAAATTTACATTGTCCATGTAAATTTACAAATTTATATAGACCTAATGAAACACGTAAGAAATTACGCGCCGGTAGAGCCAACACCGTAGTTGGTGCCGTAGCTCAGTGGTTAGTGCGTTCGCCTTCTGATCTGTAGGCCGTGGTTCAATCCCCGGCTGATGCATAACAAAATTTAATATCGATAAGATTTTTCTTTCGAATGTTACCCACCTGTCGGCAAGCAATTGGCAATTCTTCCGACAGTAACAACTTGCCATGAAAAAGCTTCTAAAAGAATTCTGTGACAAAAAGCTCAGAAAAAGTGATGTCAAAAGTGTTCTGCCGTTCGGAACCGGCTAAAATAAGTAGGTACCTTCTAATACTGTCCAAATTTAAGACGCACAACAGTAATGGAAGAGAAGCTCGGCCAATGAGCCCTTTGGGGCTTTAAGTGCCACATATTTTTTTTTTTATAGCCAACACCAGATTAACATCCACATTCCTTTGCTCGGGAGGAAAAATTGTAGAAACCATTGATTTTGGCCAGGCTTCTTCGGGATGATGAAGCAATGCGGGGCCAGGTAAACTAAATCTATGGTCTGGCAGTCTGAAGACTACGCGAACTCCAGGTGTTTAGCAGAATATCCCTTCTCCCACCCGTCCGTCAAATTTGAAGCCGTCGGTGTAGTAGGGGATTGATCCACTGAACGGGGTGTTCCCATACTCCCAATCAGATCTGTCAGGAATGTGTGTAATAAATTTGTTGTCGTACGTTAACTTTGTCGCTTCATAGTCAACTGTTCGCGATATAAAGCTGTAATGGTTTAGAATTATTGAGTGTCCCGTACCATTGCTGGACTATCCTGAAATTGATCTGAGTATAATTGCCTAATTGCAATTGAGCTGCTAATTGCTTCCCCAGGATATCTAAAGGAATAAGATGTAACAAAGTATTCAGTGATTTGGTGGAGGTCGATCCTAGTGCCCTTGTAATGCGCAAGGATGCCATTTTGTGGACCATTTTGTGGACACTAAATTTCTGTTTGTGGCTTTACTGAGCGCCGTCCACCAAACGGCGAGGCCATACAATAATATTGGTTTCACCACCACAATTTAGAGCCAATATACGACATTGGGTCTCATTATCCATTATCATTATCATTATCCAGCCACATATTGTATTCTGCGCGAGGAGGCTTCCACAGATATTATGACGGATTCCGGTTAGGAGGATTTGATGAATCAAATCACTACCTATGACTATGTCGATTTGCGCTTCCACGAAGCAACTTGGGTCAGCTAAATCTAACATTTCCAATCGCTGTCAATCAAGCTGAGAAATTTTAAACGTTGGAAGGAATTTGGTAAATTGTGGGAGTACAATTACCCGTGCTTGTAACTTTTAAATAACATTTGGAGCGACTAACGTAACAGTACAAGTCTGATTAGATGAATGAGAGTTTCTTGCCAGGAAGCCTCAGCCATGGTCGATGAGTGCTCGAACCATATGAAGTTCTCCAAGATGCTCCACAGAGACAAGAGCTGTGGGAAAAAATTTTTTTTCTTCACTTGAGGTGAACAATCTTCTCTTCTTGTGATTGTGAGCTTGGAGATTTGCGACAAAACGTTGGTGATTTTATTGGGATTGCTATCAGCTTATATATGAAGCATAGTGTGATGCCTTCTCCGACATTCCACACGAGAATATTTGCTCTTGCTTCATTCTATCGCGAACATATATATATACATATATATATATATATATATATATATATATATATATATATATATATATATATATATATATATATATATATATATATATATATATATATATATATATATATATATATATATATATATATATATGTATATATTTCTAATTGCCTGGTATCGGGTGCTTCGATACAACGATGCCTTTATGCCTTCCTTCTTTGTTAAAATTACTGAAATTTTATCAAATTTAATATTATAAAAATGGTAAAAATTATTGTGAATCACCTCATATGTTATATAGTAAGTGCATATATATATATAAATATATGCATTGCGTGAATGGAGTATACCTATAAGTACTCCATACGCATATACATACATATATATTGAACAATAGTAGAAATTCTTTATAAAAAATTCTATATATAAAATTCATTTATAAAAATATTTACTATTATGTGATCATATTTCAACATATGTTAATTTGCTATGTTAATTTACAGAATTTTTCTCCTGGTCATGGCATTGCTCTTTTCAAAATCTCTGTATTCTACAACTCTGTTAAGTGATCCTGATATTTGTAATCAGAAATAAGCTCAAAAGCCAAATTAGGACTTCTCTAGTATTTCACGTTCTCTGCTATAACAATTATTACACGCGTTATTAAATAAACTACACGATTGATGTGTACGTTGATTTACGTATGTTTATTAAATTTATTATTATTATTATCGTTGGGGGGATGTTGCGCCACGTCCTATAATATCTATTGTGTCCCCTTCGCAGAGCTAGAGTATGTCTCTTAGCCCAGTTCCCTCGATGAATTTTAGTGTTGGTCCTACTTCACAGAGTCTAATAGCCTAGACAGACGAACAAAATTAATTTGCATTAAGAAGCATAAATGCACATTTGAAATTCACAGTGACAGACGACAACTTTGTGCATTTAGACATCTGATTTTGAAGTCTGGAAAATATTCAAATTAAAATGGATAAAAGAAAAATTTTATGAGCGATTTTGCTATTTTTAGAAATCAACAGCAGTTTTATGAAAAAATTCTATTGCTATTAAATAAATTAAAAAATAATACAATGCAACTTCGGAGTAAATTTCGTGGACATTTCGATTGAGATATCTGCATATATATGCAGATTGCGTCTGGTGCGACGCAAATCTCCTGCCCGTTCAGCCCACAAGTCCAACAATTTGATTACATCGCTGGTACACCAGACTTTCTGATGGTTGTTTTCAGCCATCTACAAAAAAAAAATAGTTTTGTTAATATACATATTTGCATATATATATTGTAACAAAAATAGCTTACTTCTTTTGTTGCGCTTTTTTCGTTATTTTAATTTCTTTTCTTCTTCTTTCTGTCAATGCAAACCACCATTCACAATAGCAACCAAATGCCAATTTTTAACGGAGTTGCCATGTCGAAATTAGTAAATTCAGCTAAATGCACGAACATTTTGTGCATTTATTATGGCGTTAATGTGCATTAGGATAAAGCAAATGCATGAGTTCATGTGCATAAAGGCTGTTAATGCAAATTAAGGCTGCCGTATGTCTAGCCTATAAGTTCATCCTCAGGTATGATAAAATCTCCCCGGTATTTCCTTCTCTTGTGCATCAGTGCGGAACAAGTTCCTATCATATGTTGTGCGGTCTCGTCCTCTTTCCTGCAGAACCTGCAAAGAGCATCAGAGAGAATGGCCAGTTTTGTTAGGTGATAATTCAGCCTACAGTGCCCTGTTAATAATCCTGTAAGGATTCGCAAGGTGTTCTTCGTTAGATTCATTCAGTCCTCGTAGCGTTTTAGGTTGTATGTCCCTAGCGCTACAGTGTGTTATCCCTGGTAAGTTTTCCCAGAATAAGCCTCTTTGTCTATCCTCTTCTTCCCAGATGATACGGGAGATGTTTCCCGATCCTACTCCACAAAATGGTTCAGGCCCTACCAATGGAGTTGATGCTCCTTTCCTGGCAAACTTATCTGTCATTTCGTTACCATTGACCCCTACATGCCCCGGAACCAGTAGAATCCACAGCTGATTGAGTTGGCCCAGGATGTTCAGTTTTTCAATGCACTCCATCACCAGTTTTGACGTAACCTGGTGAGATTTGAGTACTTTGATAGCTGCCTGGCTGTCACTCAGTATTGCTATTCTGCGGTTTCGGTAATTCCGTTCGAGATTAAAGTGCGTATATCTATCTATCGCGTACACTTCCGCTTGAAAGATAGAGGAGTTCTTACCAAATGGTTCAGAGCATCTTTTCCCTGGTCCGAATACACCTGCCCCGGCTCCATCGTCGGTAAGGGATCCATCGGTGTACCATGTTATCATGTACTGGTTTACCTTGTATGTTTCTGATATATTTTCCCAATATTTTTTGTTACTAAGCTCAGTTTTACAATGTTTTTTAAAGCTGAACGTTGGGAGTATCGAGTCCTTTGGCATCAAGATTTCAGGAAGTTGCTCAGCGAGAAGTTCTATTTTCCTTCGGTTGAGATAGCTACCTGTGTTACGTTGTTCCCAGCTACCCTCAAAATCGCAAACCTCGCTTGGGACGGGATGTAAATATGAAGGGGAGTAATATTTCCATTGATGGCGTTGGACATGTTCGCATAGCTCCCGTGATTCATACACATCCAAGAGTGTTAATTACTGTCTGCTGCTTCGTGCACTTTTCCCAGACTAATGCCCCGTAGGTTAATGATAAATATATGTATAAATACAAAATTCACGGAAAAAAAAAATATTTACGGAATGAAAATAATATGGCGCGGAATGCATGATAATTAATCCCGAGGACCGAATTCAGACGCAAATTCTTACGGAAATTATATATATATTATATATATATATAAATATATATATATATATATATATATATATATATATATATATATATATATATATAAAAGGTGCGACAATTATGTATTAAAACTGCCTATAGAAAACACAATATCTGCTAATTTTTCGGCATATTTATTCGAAATATTCTCCTCCTGATTCAATACACTTGTTACATCGATTTAATAGCTCATTTTTCAGAATTGTCTCCAGTGGCCTCGTCGAAGCCCGTTGTATGGTCTAAATGTCATCAAAAAAGCATCCTTTCAACTTCAATTTTAGTTTTGAGAACAAAAAGAAGTCGCACGGTGCCAAATCAGGTGAATACGGCGAGTGATTCAACACACAGACCTGATTCCGAGCCAAAAATTGACGAACAATGAGTGCTGTGTGACTCGGTGCATTTTGGATCGCGGTATTCTGGTCGAAAACGACGGATTCTGGACATCAAACGCTTCAAAACTTCGATATAACATGCGGAAGTAACTGTTTGACCAGTTGGAACAAATTCTTTGTGGATAATTCCTTTGCTATCGAAGAATGTGATGAGCATTGTTTTGATTTTTGATGGAACTTTTCGTGTTTTTTTGGATTGTGGTGATTTTTTTTATTTCCATTCCGCACTTTGACGCTTGGTTTCTGGATCATATTGGAAACACCATGTTTTATCACCCGTAACAATTGTTTTCAGGAAGTTTAGATCATTTTCTGCAGCTGCAATCATGTCTCTAGAGTGACTGACTCTCATTAATTTTTGGTCCTCGGTCAATGTGTGTGGAACAAATCTCACGCAGACCTTTGTATTGCCCAATTCCTTGTGAAGAATGAGTCGAATAGTTTCTCTGTTGATGTTTAAGGCCTCTTCCATAATCTTCACTGAAGTATTGCGGTCTTCTATAATAAAACCACGAACTATCTGGATCGCTTCCGGCGTCCGCACTGAAATTGGCCTTCCATCTTTTATTTCATCTTCCAGCGACTCTCTGCCATCTACAAACCGTTTATGCCATATATGGAGATCCTGTAAGTATTCAGTTTTCCATCTATGGCCTTCAGTTTTTCCATCGGTTGATTAGAGATATATTTTCCGAGTTGGGTTCTGACAAGGCCGTAAGTGGAGCTCTCTCGCAGGAAGTGACCTGGAATTAGCGCTATTACTTCATTTGGGTCTTGAGAGAGTGAAGATAATGGTCTAGAGTTCAGGACAGCTTCAGTTCGAGAAAGCAGAGTTGGGAATTCTCGAAATTAAATTTGCGAGGTTAGTCTTAAAGTTCTTGACTAACGACTCCCATAGGCCGCCCATGTGAGGAGTACTGGGTGGAATAAAAACCCAGTCAATACTTTGTGGATAATACTTCTCAATAATGTCCTTGGATACTTCCTTAGAGAATATAAGGATTTCTTTGGTCATGGTTCTCTGAGCTCCGATAAAGGTGGTGCCATTATTCGATATAATTTTGCTGGGGAGGCCTCTTCTGCCAACGAACCTAGCGAATGCGGCCCGAAATACCTCAGTGGAGAAATCAGAGCATAATTCCAAATGTATGGCCTTTGTAGAAAATCATAAAAATTCCGCCACATACCCTTTGAGAAAGGTAGTAGTTCGAAGAGTTAATGTTTAATTTGGAAAGGGCCTGCAAAATCAATACCTGTGGTAGCAAAAAATTTTACCGACAACTTACACCGTTCAGGTGGCAGAGCTGCTATAATTTGTGATCGGATTTGTAAAATTCCTGACGAGTCATTCTAAGCATTAGCTTTTATTTTGCGTGTAGGAGGAAATTATGGAGAAACTCGGGATACGGAACTCAAAATCGGGAATTTTCAGGTAGGAAAGGATTTAATGTCAGCAAAGAACTTTTCTTACTGATCGGGGAGGAGTTGAAGAGAGACTTCAATTACTTGAACCTGCGAGATAAGTTGGTTTTTGCACATTTGATTTCGCCCTGCGAAAGTGAAGAATTCGAAATGAGTGGATATTGTCGTAATTTACATAGTCCGTTTTTACATAGACAAAATTTACATAAATTTACATTGTCCATGTAAATTTACAAATTTATATAGACCTAATGAAACACGTAAGAAATTACGCGCCGGTAGAGCCAACACCGTAGTTGGTGCCGTAGCTCAGTGGTTAGTGCGTTCGCCTTCTGATCTGTAGGCCGTGGTTCAATCCCCGGCTGATGCATAACAAAATTTAATATCGATAAGATTTTTCTTTCGAATGTTACCCACCTGTCGGCAAGCAATTGGCAATTCTTCCGACAGTAACAACTTGCCATGAAAAAGCTTCTAAAAGAATTCTGTGACAAAAAGCTCAGAAAAAGTGATGTCAAAAGTGTTCTGCCGTTCGGAACCGGCTAAAATAAGTAGGTACCTTCTAATACTGTCCAAATTTAAGACGCACAACAGTAATGGAAGAGAAGCTCGGCCAATGAGCCCTTTGGGGCTTTAAGTGCCACATATTTTTTTTTTTATAGCCAACACCAGATTAACATCCACATTCCTTTGCTCGGGAGGAAAAATTGTAGAAACCATTGATTTTGGCCAGGCTTCTTCGGGATGATGAAGCAATGCGGGGCCAGGTAAACTAAATCTATGGTCTGGCAGTCTGAAGACTACGCGAACTCCAGGTGTTTAGCAGAATATCCCTTCTCCCACCCGTCCGTCAAATTTGAAGCCGTCGGTGTAGTAGGGGATTGATCCACTGAACGGGGTGTTCCCATACTCCCAATCAGATCTGTCAGGAATGTGTGTAATAAATTTGTTGTCGTACGTTAACTTTGTCGCTTCATAGTCAACTGTTCGCGATATAAAGCTGTAATGGTTTAGAATTATTGAGTGTCCCGTACCATTGCTGGACTATCCTGAAATTGATCTGAGTATAATTGCCTAATTGCAATTGAGCTGCTAATTGCTTCCCCAGGATATCTAAAGGAATAAGATGTAACAAAGTATTCAGTGATTTGGTGGAGGTCGATCCTAGTGCCCTTGTAATGCGCAAGGATGCCATTTTGTGGACCATTTTGTGGACACTAAATTTCTGTTTGTGGCTTTACTGAGCGCCGTCCACCAAACGGCGAGGCCATACAATAATATTGGTTTCACCACCACAATTTAGAGCCAATATACGACATTGGGTCTCATTATCCATTATCATTATCATTATCCAGCCACATATTGTATTCTGCGCGAGGAGGCTTCCACAGATATTATGACGGATTCCGGTTAGGAGGATTTGATGAATCAAATCACTACCTATGACTATGTCGATTTGCGCTTCCACGAAGCAACTTGGGTCAGCTAAATCTAACATTTCCAATCGCTGTCAATCAAGCTGAGAAATTTTAAACGTTGGAAGGAATTTGGTAAATTGTGGGAGTACAATTACCCGTGCTTGTAACTTTTAAATAACATTTGGAGCGACTAACGTAACAGTACAAGTCTGATTAGATGAATGAGAGTTTCTTGCCAGGAAGCCTCAGCCATGGTCGATGAGTGCTCGAACCATATGAAGTTCTCCAAGATGCTCCACAGAGACAAGAGCTGTGGGAAAAAATTTTTTTTCTTCACTTGAGGTGAACAATCTTCTCTTCTTGTGATTGTGAGCTTGGAGATTTGCGACAAAACGTTGGTGATTTTATTGGGATTGCTATCAGCTTATATATGAAGCATAGTGTGATGCCTTCTCCGACATTCCACACGAGAATATTTGCTCTTGCTTCATTCTATCGCGAACATATATATATACATATATATATATATATATATATATATATATATATATATATATATATATATATATATATATATATATATATATATATATATATATATATATATATATATGTATATATTTCTAATTGCCTGGTATCGGGTGCTTCGATACAACGATGCCTTTATGCCTTCCTTCTTTGTTAAAATTACTGAAATTTTATCAAATTTAATATTATAAAAATGGTAAAAATTATTGTGAATCACCTCATATGTTATATAGTAAGTGCATATATATATATAAATATATGCATTGCGTGAATGGAGTATACCTATAAGTACTCCATACGCATATACATACATATATATTGAACAATAGTAGAAATTCTTTATAAAAAATTCTATATATAAAATTCATTTATAAAAATATTTACTATTATGTGATCATATTTCAACATATGTTAATTTGCTATGTTAATTTACAGAATTTTTCTCCTGGTCATGGCATTGCTCTTTTCAAAATCTCTGTATTCTACAACTCTGTTAAGTGATCCTGATATTTGTAATCAGAAATAAGCTCAAAAGCCAAATTAGGACTTCTCTAGTATTTCACGTTCTCTGCTATAACAATTATTACACGCGTTATTAAATAAACTACACGATTGATGTGTACGTTGATTTACGTATGTTTATTAAATTTATTATTATTATTATCGTTGGGGGGATGTTGCGCCACGTCCTATAATATCTATTGTGTCCCCTTCGCAGAGCTAGAGTATGTCTCTTAGCCCAGTTCCCTCGATGAATTTTAGTGTTGGTCCTACTTCACAGAGTCTAATAGCCTAGACAGACGAACAAAATTAATTTGCATTAAGAAGCATAAATGCACATTTGAAATTCACAGTGACAGACGACAACTTTGTGCATTTAGACATCTGATTTTGAAGTCTGGAAAATATTCAAATTAAAATGGATAAAAGAAAAATTTTATGAGCGATTTTGCTATTTTTAGAAATCAACAGCAGTTTTATGAAAAAATTCTATTGCTATTAAATAAATTAAAAAATAATACAATGCAACTTCGGAGTAAATTTCGTGGACATTTCGATTGAGATATCTGCATATATATGCAGATTGCGTCTGGTGCGACGCAAATCTCCTGCCCGTTCAGCCCACAAGTCCAACAATTTGATTACATCGCTGGTACACCAGACTTTCTGATGGTTGTTTTCAGCCATCTACAAAAAAAAAATAGTTTTGTTAATATACATATTTGCATATATATATTGTAACAAAAATAGCTTACTTCTTTTGTTGCGCTTTTTTCGTTATTTTAATTTCTTTTCTTCTTCTTTCTGTCAATGCAAACCACCATTCACAATAGCAACCAAATGCCAATTTTTAACGGAGTTGCCATGTCGAAATTAGTAAATTCAGCTAAATGCACGAACATTTTGTGCATTTATTATGGCGTTAATGTGCATTAGGATAAAGCAAATGCATGAGTTCATGTGCATAAAGGCTGTTAATGCAAATTAAGGCTGCCGTATGTCTAGCCTATAAGTTCATCCTCAGGTATGATAAAATCTCCCCGGTATTTCCTTCTCTTGTGCATCAGTGCGGAACAAGTTCCTATCATATGTTGTGCGGTCTCGTCCTCTTTCCTGCAGAACCTGCAAAGAGCATCAGAGAGAATGGCCAGTTTTGTTAGGTGATAATTCAGCCTACAGTGCCCTGTTAATAATCCTGTAAGGATTCGCAAGGTGTTCTTCGTTAGATTCATTCAGTCCTCGTAGCGTTTTAGGTTGTATGTCCCTAGCGCTACAGTGTGTTATCCCTGGTAAGTTTTCCCAGAATAAGCCTCTTTGTCTATCCTCTTCTTCCCAGATGATACGGGAGATGTTTCCCGATCCTACTCCACAAAATGGTTCAGGCCCTACCAATGGAGTTGATGCTCCTTTCCTGGCAAACTTATCTGTCATTTCGTTACCATTGACCCCTACATGCCCCGGAACCAGTAGAATCCACAGCTGATTGAGTTGGCCCAGGATGTTCAGTTTTTCAATGCACTCCATCACCAGTTTTGACGTAACCTGGTGAGATTTGAGTACTTTGATAGCTGCCTGGCTGTCACTCAGTATTGCTATTCTGCGGTTTCGGTAATTCCGTTCGAGATTAAAGTGCGTATATCTATCTATCGCGTACACTTCCGCTTGAAAGATAGAGGAGTTCTTACCAAATGGTTCAGAGCATCTTTTCCCTGGTCCGAATACACCTGCCCCGGCTCCATCGTCGGTAAGGGATCCATCGGTGTACCATGTTATCATGTACTGGTTTACCTTGTATGTTTCTGATATATTTTCCCAATATTTTTTGTTACTAAGCTCAGTTTTACAATGTTTTTTAAAGCTGAACGTTGGGAGTATCGAGTCCTTTGGCATCAAGATTTCAGGAAGTTGCTCAGCGAGAAGTTCTATTTTCCTTCGGTTGAGATAGCTACCTGTGTTACGTTGTTCCCAGCTACCCTCAAAATCGCAAACCTCGCTTGGGACGGGATGTAAATATGAAGGGGAGTAATATTTCCATTGATGGCGTTGGACATGTTCGCATAGCTCCCGTGATTCATACACATCCAAGAGTGTTAATTACTGTCTGCTGCTTCGTGCACTTTTCCCAGACTAATGCCCCGTAGGTTAATGATAAATATATGTATAAATACAAAATTCACGGAAAAAAAAAATATTTACGGAATGAAAATAATATGGCGCGGAATGCATGATAATTAATCCCGAGGACCGAATTCAGACGCAAATTCTTACGGAAATTATATATATATTATATATATATATAAATATATATATATATATATATATATATATATATATATATATATATATAAAAGGTGCGACAATTATGTATTAAAACTGCCTATAGAAAACACAATATCTGCTAATTTTTCGGCATATTTATTCGAAATATTCTCCTCCTGATTCAATACACTTGTTACATCGATTTAATAGCTCATTTTTCAGAATTGTCTCCAGTGGCCTCGTCGAAGCCCGTTGTATGGTCTAAATGTCATCAAAAAAGCATCCTTTCAACTTCAATTTTAGTTTTGAGAACAAAAAGAAGTCGCACGGTGCCAAATCAGGTGAATACGGCGAGTGATTCAACACACAGACCTGATTCCGAGCCAAAAATTGACGAACAATGAGTGCTGTGTGACTCGGTGCATTTTGGATCGCGGTATTCTGGTCGAAAACGACGGATTCTGGACATCAAACGCTTCAAAACTTCGATATAACATGCGGAAGTAACTGTTTGACCAGTTGGAACAAATTCTTTGTGGATAATTCCTTTGCTATCGAAGAATGTGATGAGCATTGTTTTGATTTTTGATGGAACTTTTCGTGTTTTTTTGGATTGTGGTGATTTTTTTTATTTCCATTCCGCACTTTGACGCTTGGTTTCTGGATCATATTGGAAACACCATGTTTTATCACCCGTAACAATTGTTTTCAGGAAGTTTAGATCATTTTCTGCAGCTGCAATCATGTCTCTAGAGTGACTGACTCTCATTAATTTTTGGTCCTCGGTCAATGTGTGTGGAACAAATCTCACGCAGACCTTTGTATTGCCCAATTCCTTGTGAAGAATGAGTCGAATAGTTTCTCTGTTGATGTTTAAGGCCTCTTCCATAATCTTCACTGAAGTATTGCGGTCTTCTATAATAAAACCACGAACTATCTGGATCGCTTCCGGCGTCCGCACTGAAATTGGCCTTCCATCTTTTATTTCATCTTCCAGCGACTCTCTGCCATCTACAAACCGTTTATGCCATATAAAAACATTTGATCTTGTTAAACAAGCATAGCCATACGCTTGCTGCATCATTCCGAATGTTTCTGATGCACTTTTACCAATTTTTGCGTGGAATTTAATGGCCACTCTTTGCTCCATGTTAAAATTTCAACACCAAACGAACACGTGTTTTGTAAAATGAATGTCAATAAACATTAAATGTCAACCAAATGCCATGAAATTTTGACAGTTAGTAGAGGAAGGTTAAAGCTTCAAAACGCCCACACATAGATGGCGCGCTTGGTTGAAGTGATATGGTTCGAAGCATATATATATATATATATATATATATATATATATATATATATATATATATATATATATATACATATATATATATATATATATATATATATATATATATATATATATATACATATATATATATATATATATATATATATATATATATACATATATATATATACGAGGGCGGATTGATAAAGAAGCTACCTAAGTATGAAAAAGGCAGCACAAACATAAAGACTTTTTTTTTGAAATTGCGATCTGTCAAACGTCAGCTGTTAAAATTCATCGATTAGTTTATTTGTTGTAGTCGTTTGAAGTAATCAACTTTTGTGTTTCTTGAAAAATTATAAACATTACGGTGAGTCTGCTCTGTCAGATTACATGGTAAAATATTGGATTGCTGAATTTAAACGCGGCCGAACAAGCACTGCAACAATACCATCAACAGGAAGGCCAAAAGAGGTGGTTAATAAAGAAAATATCAAGAAAATCCTCGATATCGTTATGAATGATCGCCGATTCAAGTTGCGTGAGATTGTTGAAATGGTAAACATCTCATATGAACGTGTGCTCATCATTTTGCATGAACATTTGCATATGAAAAAGCTATCGGCAAGATGGGTGCCGCGTTTGCTCAGTTTCGAACAAAAACGAGTTCGAGAGACCACTTCACAGCGGTGTTTGGACATGATAAAGCGTAATCCTGTTGATTTTTGGCGCCGATTAATAACTGTTGATGAAACGGGGGTCCACCACTACGCACCTGAAACCAAAAATCAATCGAAACAATGGGTGGAAGTTGGTGGAAGTGCTCCGAAGAAGGCGAAGGCAGTCAAATCGGCTGGCAAGGTTATGGCCACTGTATTTTGGGATGTACTCGGAATATTGCTTATTGATTATCTTGAAAAAGGATCCACAGGAAAGTATTATCGTGCATTATTGGATCAATTGAATGATGCAATCAACAAAAAACGACCACATTTAAAGAAGAAAAAAGTGCTCTTTCTTCAAGACAAAGCACCGGTTCACACAGCATTAGATACGATGCTAAAATTACGTGAAATACACTTCGAATTGGTTGATCATCCACCTTATAGTCCAGATTTAGCTCCAAGTGACTTTTTCCTGTTTCCAAACTTGAAAAAATGGCTTGCAGTAAAAAGAAAACTAACGCGTATTTTGAGGGGTTCCCGAAATCGTATTATTCAGATGGTATAAAAAAGTTTGAATATCGTCTTACTAAGTGTGTCGAAGTAAAAGGAGACTATGGTAAATAAATGGTTTTTGAAAAAAAAAAACATTTTTTTCTACTTAAATAGCTTAATTATCAATCCGCCCTCGTATATATATGTATGTATATATATATATATATATATATATATATATATATATGTATATATATATATATATATATATATATATATATATATATGTATATATATATATATATATATATATATATATATATATATATATATATATATATATATATATGTATATATATATAAGTTAACGACTCAAAAATTCTTCCAAGCGAATTCAATATTTTTCGCGCTAAATAAACATCTTCCCACACGCGGAACCTAATTTCGAGTTTCACAAACAAAATTCCAATTAAATTGCTGACGCTATGTCTGCATTGATTGTCCGTCACGTTGCAATCCGCATGCTTGCAATCGTTTCTTCGCTGAAGCTTAGCTTTAAGTAAGTCAGTCGTCAAGAACTACTCACAGACACAAGGTGTCTTTATTAATGAATTAAGTTTGTCTTTATGAATAAATTAAGTGTGAAAACATAAATGTTAATAAAACTAATAGTGTTTAATAAATGATAATAAATTTTATTTTTTAAAAATTATAAACCTAAATGTTATTAACTGGCGCCCAACTAATGGGTAAAAAAATCAAAAGTTGATTATTCGTAAAAACCCTTAAAAAAAGCCTGTAGTGCTCGTCCGCAGGCAGCCGTACAAAATAAGTATCAAAGTGAAACCTTAGTAACCAAAGTAAAACGGAGAAATTTCGCGAGATCGGTACGGTTTAGTGTTTAAAAACATAACAACTAATAAATGCAGCTGAAAAACCTTAAGTGGTGCTGAGTAACAACAAAATTAATATTTTAAAAATATTCCGAAATAGAGGAGATTGCACCAGAAAAACTCTTGGAAAGAGTGCAGCTAACGCATCAAACAAAATTCATCATAAACAAATATTCGATTGCAGCAGAAAAACTCTTGGAAAGAGTGCAGCTAAATCATCAAACAAAATTCATCATGACAGCAAGAACAGCGATGACAGCAGTATTTATGTAAACCATTTCGAATTTATTAAAACTTAACTATAAGTAAAAATTCATTGAAATTTAAAAAGTAGTCCACATATAAATCTTTTTTTAACAATAAGAAAAGTGAAATAAAAATTTTTTTAATTAAAATTAAAGTGAAGCAAAACCAGAAAATTAAGTTATAAGTTTTAGGAGAAATATTTAAAAGAATATTTTTTTTTGTAGAAACTAAAGGAATAGACAAAATTAAAATGAATCCAAACAACTTGGTACGTCCTCCCGTACTTCAAACTTCAGCCCCAATTCAAGAAACACCAGCTCCAAGTCAAGCAGGCTCAATACGAGCCCAAAATCAAGCCATTACTCCAGAAATGGAATTGGCAATCAGCTAAGCAGTGCACAGACTCTGCTTAGCAGAATGTGCAGCAATAGTGCCATCACTAGTAACACCTAGGGAAAACAGTTACGTAGACCAAACCATAGACAATGCTCACCTTACAAACCTAGCAGAGCTTGATAAAATACCAGATGTAGTACGAAGTCTTCGCGAATTTTCTGGAGACCCAAGAGAATTTGCCTCTTGGAAGAAAAGTGTAGACCGAATAATGAAGTTATATGATTCAATGAAAGGAACTCCGAAATATTTCGGAATCCTAAATGTTGTAAGAAATAAAGTTGTAGGCTATGCCGACACAGCACTAGAATCTTACAACACCCCATTAAATTGGGAAGCAATCTCAAATTGTCTCGCAACACACTACGCAGACAAACGAGATCTTGGCACACTGGAATACCAGATGTCCACTCTTATACAGGGCAATAATTCTGTACAACAATTTTACCAAGAAGTATATGTGTATCTAACACTTATACTAAATAAAGTCGCCTGCATGAACATTGGTGCTGAAGCACTTCAATTACTCACAAAAACCTACCGAGATAAAGCACTCGATACCTTTGTCAGGGACCTTAAAGGCGACCTATCAAAACTTCTGGGAATGCGTGAACCAACAGATCTCCCACAGGCCTTACATTTGTGCTTAAAAATGGAAAATCAGAATTTCCGCACACAGCAGGCACATTATTCCAATAGAATGGCACCCCCGAATCCGCCAAAACGAAATTCCAACTCTCAACAAATGCCATTTTATCCCCAACTAGCTCACTTCCCACAGAAACAACACCAACAACCATTTTTACAACCACAAAGACCATACCAACAACCATTTTTACAATCACAAAGACTATACCAACAAACATCCTTACAACAACAAAGATCACAACAGAAACCATTTTTACAACCACAAAGACCGTATCAACAAGCATTTTCCCCACCACAGAGACCATATAACCCGAATCCATTCAATTTTCAAAATACCGTAGCACCACCTAGACCTTACCAACCAAAGCCACCAATACCCATGGAGGTTGATAGTTCTCTACAGACCAGAGCACTCAATTATACCAATCGACCACAAGACAACAGACAAACAGTTAGGAGACAAGCTCCTCAATCCAACCAATTCCAACAGCCAGCACCCAAACTACAAAGAATAAATCAAATTCAAAACACAGAAACTAACGCTAATGAAATCTCAGAATATTACCATCAAATGGAAGATCAAAATCAGAATAAAGAGCAGGAACAGGAATTACAACCGTTAGAAGAATACTTGAAAGAAACCAATCAATTAATGACGGAAGAATATGACATAGCAGACTTTTCAGACATACATTTTTTAGGTTAACCCAATCGTCTTTGCCGTATTTCCAGTGCAAGACGAAGGAAGGAAAATTTTTAAAATTCTTGATTGACACAGGATCAAATAAGAATTACATACAACCCTCATTAGTAAAACACCCTACTCCCAATGAAATTATTTTTACAGCAGATTCAGTAGGAGGAAAAATTCCCATAACGCAACATACGAACATTAATCTTTTCGGAAATAAAACAATACTTAAATTTTTTCTCTTGCCACCATTAAAATCCTTTCATGGAATACTAGGTAATGACAGTCTAAAGGCATTAAAAGCCGTGATCCACACAGCAAAGGACTTTATGATCATAAACAACACGACTACAATAAAAATTTTACAACAAAGGTCTCAAACCGTTAACAAACTAGAGGTGAGAACAAGCCACTTACCACAATCACAGGCAGAAAAACTCCACATTTTGTGCGAAAAATACCCTAAACTATTTATGGAACCAGACGAAAAACTGACGTACACGAACACCATAAAGGCTGAAATAAGGACTACAACAGAAAAACCAGTCTACTCAAGATATTATCCGTACCCCATGGCAATGAAAGAAGAAGTCGAAAAACAGTTACAAGAACTTCTTGACCATGGAATTATTAGGCATTCACAATCTCCATATAATTCCCCAGTATGGATAGTCCCGAAAAAACTTGACGCATCCGAAGAAAAAAAATACCGGTTAGTAAATGACTACAGGAAACTCAACTCAGTAACAATCCCCGATAGGTACCCAATTCCAGAGATAAACGAGGTATTATCTCAAATGAAAAGCCAAAAATTTTTCACGGTCTTAGACCTTAAAAGCGGATTTCATCAGATACCTCTTGATGAAAAAGATATCCCAAAAACCGCTTTCTCGGTAAATAACGGCAAGTACGAGTACACTCGGCTACCGTTTGGCTTAAAAAATGCCCCGGCAATCTTTCAGAGAACCGTGGACAACATATTAAGGAACATAATTGGTAAATGTTGCTATGTCTACATAGATGACATTATTGTTTTCGGAGAGAACGAAGAAAAACATCTGCAAAATATGGAAGAAGTCTTCAAAACATTAGAAAAAGCAAGTATGAAAGTTCAACTAGATAAGTGTGAATTTTTCAAAAACAAAGTTGAATACCTAGGGTTCATAATCTCTGCAGAAGGAATAAAAACTAACCCAAAAAAGTAGAAGCAATAAATAAAATTTCTCATCCTAAAACCTTGAAGGACCTTAGATCGTTTCTGGGAATGTCCGGGTTTTATAGACGATTTATAAGAGACTATGCGAAACTCGTAAAACCGCTCACCGCTCTTTTAAGAGGGGAGGAGGGACGCATGTCCAAACATACAGTGGCTCCCAGCTTATTTCGTACAGTGACAGTTTAAAAATTGCTGCAGTCGTAATTCCTAATATAGCAAAAATTTGAACAAAATATAAATGCCATTTTAGAAAGGAAGGTTTGTTTTTTAATTTCCAAAATTTACTTTTTCAAAATTTTAGTGTTTGACACTATAAAAAAATAAAATAAGAAAAAAATAAGAAAATTCATGTCACAGCTTATTTCGTACAGTCTCTTTAAGTTCAAACTAAAAACAAAGTAAGTTGATTTTAATATTTAGTTGACATCCCTTAGCGTTAATGACAGCCTGGAGTCTATTTGGCATTGAATCCACCAATTTTTGAGTGATGTCTGGTGTGATTTTTTTCCATTCTTCCATCAGTACCTTCTTTAGGTTTTGCTTATTAGAAATCTTGTGTGTTCTTATTTTATTGTCCAAAATAGACCAAAGATTTTCAATCACATTCATGTCAGGTGACTGTGGTGGTGGAGACATCAAGTGTGGGCAGTTCCAAATAAGCCAAGATTGCACAATCCCAGATTTATGTTTTGGGTCATTATCTTGGTAGTACCGAAATTCTTCCCGCAAACCCAGTTTGTCTGCACTTTGAAGTAAATTGTTTTTCAGAATCTCGAGGTACTTCATTTTGTCCATTGTTTCCTCAATAAAAACCAATTCACCTACTCCGGCTGCTGACATACAGGCCCAAACCATCACGCTACCGCCACCATGCTTCACTGTGGGCTTAAGGTTCTCCTTGTTTAGCTCGGTATTCGCTTTACGCCAAACATATGACATTCCGTCCGAGCCAAAAATATTAAACTTAGACTCATCCGCGAAAATAACGGTATTCCAGAACGCAGGAGTCTTAATAATATGCTCTTTGGCGAAGTCAAGTCGGCGTTGTATATTCATTTTTGAAATGAATGGTTTCTTTCGGGCTACTCGACCGTTCAAGTCATGATTGCGCAGCACACGTTGGACAGTTTCAGCACTGGATGATTTTCCTATTTCACGCTGAAACTCTGCAGCCAACTTCGGAGCGGATAACTTTGGATTTTTCTTAATTTTTCGTACAATATAACGCTCGTCTGAAGCGTTGAAAATCTTATTAGGTGCTTCTCTGCCCTTGTTCTCCAACCGATTTTCGCGAACGAAGCGTTGAATGATGTATTGGACAGTTGAGGCACTTAAATTTGTCATTTCAGCAATTTTTCGCACACTCTGACCTTTCCTAAAATGGTTAATTACCAGTTTACGCTGTTCCATCGTTGTACGACGACCCATAACGCTAAATGTTTAATTTACAGCACTTTAACTATTTAAAATAATAATAATAAAAATTGTTATAATAGTTAAAAAGGTCCAAAAACTCATACAATTCAAAAAAACTTTGTAACTGCGCGGCAGAATGAAACTTACTTACATTGAAGTTTGTGTACGAAATAAGATGTGAGCTGAAAATCAGCTGATCAATAGTTTTTCTCTCTTGCATGACAAAAAGAACAATTTTTGGGGTTCCCCGTTTTCTTATTAGGTTTACTAAACACATACATAGACATCTACATTCAAAACTTATTGATAAGTTTTTTAGTTTCGATGTTACAGCCATGTACATAAAAATATATACACTGTACGAAATAAGCTGTGAGCCACTGTAGGTCTGAAAAAATTCCAATTACATTAAATCCTGAGGCCATTGAGGCATTTGAAAAATTAAAAAAGTCACTAACATCTACGGAAATCATGCTACATTATCCAGACTACAAGAAAGAATTTCACCTCACAACCGACGCTTCTAACTATGCCATAGGTGCCGTGTTAGAACAAGAAAAAACCTATTATCTTTATATCCAGAACATTAAATAAGACCGAGGAACATTACGCGACTAATGAAAAAGAGATGCTCGCCATAGTATGGGCGCTCAAGTCTCTTAGAAATTACCTTTACGGATCAGCATCATTAAAAATCTACACGGACCACCAACCCCTAACGTACGCACTGAGCAACAAGAATACGAATAGCAAACTCAAGAGATGGAAAGCCATCCTCGAAGAGTATGACTATGAAATTAAGTATAAACCAGGGAACTCTAACGTAGTTGCAGACGCCTTATCAAGGCCAGTGCAGCTGTCAACTCTATGACAGCTACACAGCACAGTGACAAAAGTTCCGCACAAAACTTAATACCTTTTACAGATGCTCCCATAAATGCATTTAAAAACCAGCTAATAATTAAGACCGGACAAAACACCGCTTATGATTTTGAGCTTGTTTTTCCGACTTATCACCGACACACAATAATGGAACCCGATTATAATAACGACAAGCTTATAGAAATTCTAAAAAAGTATCTAAACCCTTCCGTTACAAACGCCATTCTAACAAACGATAGTATCTTAGAAAAAATACAGGAAATCTACCCGCTTCATTTTCAAAAATTTAAAGTACGTTACACACGCAAAATGGTGACTGACCTGACACATGACACAGACCAAGAAAGAGAAATACTCAACGAGCATAATCGTGCTCATAGAAACGCGCAAGAAAATAAAATACAACTCTTAGAACAATTCTACTTCCCTCAAATGAATTCAAAAATCACCAAAATAACAAAACAATGCAGAATTTGCAAAACAAATAAGTATGAAAGACGTCCTAACCAAACTATTCTTCAGGCAACACCCATTCCAACATATCCAGGTCATATCGTTCACATAGATATCTATTATACCAACAAAAAAGTAGTTCTAACGGCCATAGATAAATTTTCTAAGTACGCAATAGTGAAATCTAGAGCAATACAAGATATCAAAGACCCCCTTCGAGACATCCTCATGTCCTTTGGCATCCCCAGTCAAATTGTAATAGACAATGAGAAATCACTTAATTTCGCCCAGATATTACACATGTTGCAAAATCAATATAACGTAGAGATATTTAAAGTTCCACCCTACATGAGCACAATGAATGGACAGATAGAACGTTTCCATTCAACCCTATCAGAAATTATGCGCTGCATCAAGGCAGAAAAAATACATGACTCTTTTGACGACCTGCTAAATAGATCAATATTCAAATACAACTATACCATACATTCTACTACCAAGAGGAAACCTGTAGAGGTGTTCTTTGGCCGAACAGTAACTACCAATCCCACACAACTAGAAAACGACAGATTTTAAAACATTAAGAACATAACTGAAAAGCAGGGAAAAGATTTAGAATTCCACAATCAGAATAGGAAAGAATTTAAGACATTCCAAACAGGGGATACAATCTACGCGAACGTTAACAAGACTGGGAAATAAATTATCCCCCCGCTACCAAGAAGATAGGGTTAAAGAAGACCAGGGAAACACAGTACTAACTCACTCAGGAAGAATAATTCACAAAAGTCTCATTAAATCATAAACTGTTTCAGATTAATTTGTACCCTGTGCCAAGGGGAAGTACAGATCCTAGATTATACCAACGCACAAATGTGGGTGCCGTAGCTCAGTGGTTAGTGTGTTCGCCTTCTGATCTGTAGGTCGTGGTTCAATCCCCGGCTGATGCGTAACAAATTTAATATCGATAAGATTTTTCTTTCGAATGGTACCCACCTGTCAGCAAGCAATTGGCAATTCTTCCGACAGTAACAACTTGCCATGAAAAAGCTTCTTAAAGAACTCTGTGACAAAGCTCAGAAAAAGTGATGTCACAAGTGTTCTGCCGTTCGGAACCGGCTAAAATAAGTAGGTCCCTTCTAATACTGTCCAAATTTAAGACGCACAACAGTAATGGAAGAGAAGCTCGGCCAATGAGCCCTTTGGGGCTTTAAGTGCCACATATTTATTTTTTTTTTATTTATATATATATGTATATATATATATATATATATATATATATATATATATATATATATATATTGTTTACATCAGCGTCAGGAACTTGTCGTCTGGCATTGCTAATGCGTGCGTTGTGTATGGCATATCATGTGCTTTCCTTCGCCTCTCATTGACAGCGGTAGATTACAAGACCCTGACGCTGGTGTAAACAATGTATATGGTGGCATCCAGATAGCGTTCATCTCTCTCTCTCTCTCCCTCTCTCTCTCCCTCTCATGCGTTTCTTTTATTATCAGTTACTGCTACATGAGAGCGCGTACTGACCTTAAAAGTCATTCAAAACACACTCTTTTGATGACTTTCAAGATGGAGAAAGAGAGAGAGATGGATGATGCCATGCATTTTTGTTGTGAATTTTAAATTTTCCTTTACAAGGGAACAAAACGGTGCATGTACCATCGGCACTTTTAAACTTACGTTGACTTGAGTTTGACAATCGTTTTACATATGCCGATGATGATGAACGCACTTCGAATAGAGTGTTATAAATATAATTATAAACGGCATTACCTTTTGTTTGAATAAAATGAAGATGATTTGTAAATTTTAAACGTGCAAAATGAAAAACTGTTGAATTTATTATATGTGAAAAGACATGGGAAACTGAACTTTTTTTGTGAAAAGTATAGAAATTATACTTTCAATTTAATGTAGATATACATACATAAAGGAAGTGAAGAACATACAAAATATTGCTAAAAAACGTGTGATGAAATCTTCATCATCGGGAATCCAATATTGTTCCACATCGATATAGAATTGAATAAAGTTGAAACATAAAAAAAGAACTTAGTAAAGAATAGAAAAGAGTAAACGGCAAAATATCGGTGTGACAGTGGTGTTGCGGCAAGAAAAACAGATCAAAAATAATTTATACGTGAAGACACACACGGAAAATAGAAAGAAAATTGGCATACATGAAGCAAAGAAGTTCATAATTTATTGTGCTATTCTGACCATTTACCCATCATTTACTACCGCCATCGTGGGGTCAACAGTGGTCTCCACGATTGCAGTGAATTTTTATTACCTTCTGTCATTGGTCGCGGCAAACGCATACACATTCACGTGTGGAAATACTGCCGGAAGTGTTTGTCGCAGAATAAAAAGGTATAAAATGGAAAGTGTGGAATTGTCTCGGTATTGATAAGCACCAATGTACTGCCGTCGGGGAAGCAATACAACAATATATATTACTTTAAATAGACAAAGATAAAATAGCAGCAAACCAAATAGGAAACCTCTATTCCATATTCATATTGTTAACGTTACCACATCTACAAACACAGCTATTGTCGCTACCAACATCAGAAACAAAACCAATCCAAGCAAACAAAACAAAAAATTCGCAGATTTCAGTACAGTTGAATTTTCTTCCTTTTCGTTTCATTCGACTATCATCCCTTTTAGTCCTCGTCAAGCCGATTTCCATAGGAATTATTATCTATTAATTATTAGTTTAATTCTTGGAGCATAGAAGCGAAAATAATAATCTTCATCGCATTCGATTGTTCCACACGTCCGTTTTGAAAAACAGCCAGCGTACTTCCTCAAAAGCACTTGCATCTGCATTCAGCGTACTCACATATACCCACAGATACTAAACAATATCCTTTGGAAAATTTAATTTTAAATTAGCGTTTTGTAAATCTGTCTACCTGCCAAATTGCTTACTGTAGCGCGCCGACAAGAATTATATTTTGTATTTTGCAATAATCAAACAACTGCAGCAAAACTAAACACAGTTTTCGAACAACAACCTGTATCAACAACAACAACAACAACAACAGTTCTTGCAACAACCGCCACAACAATAACAGTTATTGCAGCAATCGCACCAACAGCAGGTCTTCAGCAGCAACAGCGACGGAATCGATCACCATATAGTGAGTACAAACTCACTTATACACCTACATTTTATAATCGCACCCTACCCTCCTAAACATTTTTGGTCCTTCGAACGGGATCCTTGGATTGGTGTCAAACTAAACATGACGTTTCTTTTTGTCTTATCACAAGCTTATACAATAGTATAAAACTTTTGTTCTTGGTCTCTATAGGTAAAACTAATCAATACAATACAACTTTGCAACCTATGCCTTTTGGTGTTGCAACTTACTAGTGGTTTCTCTTTCCTTTTTCTTCTTACATGTATGCACAAGGGTACCTCATCTCTAAAATCCAATGCTTGTTTTTGCATATAGCAGTTATTTTCACTTCCTATTGGCATTACTATTTTAAGATAAGGCCACATGCAAATATGCAATTCAATTAAGTATTGAAATACAATATGACAGCAATATTATGAGGTGCTCATATGTTTCATATTTTCGTTCAACTTGAAGTCATGACATATGACTTTCTGCTATCTTATGAATCACGCATTCATGTGAATATTATTATAAAACCCTTTCATATACATGTACCATACTCGTATGCTTATCCAAATGTGAAGAAGAAGAAGACTCATCTTATTTAGAAATGCATTCATATATACGCCAAAATTATATACAAATGCATGTAAATACATACATATGTGTGCATTATTAACACCGCCAATAATCCCTAGTAAATAAATACCACTCAAATCAGACGATAGATTAATATCTAATCAATATATAGTAAATACCCGCAATATGATACACGCATTCACACACACACACACAGAACCTGAACATTGACGGCTATAATGTTCCAACGCAATCGTCACTGAGGTACCTTGGTGTGATGATTGACGCGAGACTCAATTTCAAGGCTCATATTTAAAAGACATGTAGCAAGGCGGCTGCAGTGACAACGGCCCTGACGAGAATCATGACGAATATTGGCTGCCCTAGCCAGAGTAGGAGAGCAAAAAGCATGAATAGGCGACTAACGGCTGATGAACGTAAAGAGGAGAGACAGATGAGCCTCGACGAGTGGCAAACGCAATGGGACGCCGCAGAAAAAGGAAGGTGGACGCACAGGCTCGTCAGGAACGTGCAAGCCTGGGTCGATAGAAAACATGGAGAAACACAGACTTTTACCTGACGCAGTTTTTGTCAGGTCATGGCTGAGTACCTCCTCAGCGTAATTTTTGTCACATATTACATATATATTACATCGTACCTATTTGGGAACCAGACAATTGGTCACTCAACTGGCCACCACTCAAGATCAATATTTTCCTCTAATTCTTATTGGGAATAGTACTCCTCTCTTTAATTAAAAGTTGCTGACGGCTTCTCTTATTTAGTTAAACGTATTTTTGTCGTTTCGGCTTAACGCCACCCGTTTCGCGTTCTTACGCCCATTCGTTGATAATCACTAACAGAATGTTGCGTTAACATTTTTTGAAAATTCTTAAGTCGCCATTACGCAAATCAATATGGCAGATTTTACTAACGATGACCTACCCGTCGCAAATTTACGAGACTATGCAGCGTATTTCCAAGGCATACCCGCTCACAGCCACATCTCATCCTCGCTAGAGGCAAACAAAAGCGAATTTTTACAGATATGGATGGACTTTAAAGAGTCATATCAAACGCTGTTGTTATCTAGAGATCTCAGCACAGACGCCTCACTCACCGTGAAGGAATGCTACTGGATTTTGCGTAGATTCTATATGCGAAATGCTGCCAGGATCTTCGAGCATCCGGAGCGGCTACAGAAATCCCGTGACGCTTCGGGGCCTCCGCGTGTTCCGATGCTTCAAGTCAAAGCCAAAACCAACACCATCTACAGAGATGTTTGGACTTTACGAAATCAAAGGCGCAGACTCTCAGACGAGTCTGTCTTCAGCCCACTTCGTTGAACCAAGTCTCCTCAACTCCACGGATAATCAGGCGCAGATCGTCAAGCAAGTCTGTTCTCAGTCTGCTCCGTGGGATAAAATTCGGACCAACAACGACAACCCACTCACTCTGAGGAATGAGCAGTATGATCAGGAGTGTGGCGACGCTACCGCAGAGAAAGACGCCTGCCGCCTACAAAACCCTGCGTGCAGGTGCAAAGCGAGCTGTTAAGGAGCGGTACAGAGAGAAAAGGAGTGCAGAGAGACATCTTTTCAGGCGCAAGAAGAGGAAGTTGGAAAGACGAGAGTGTGAGGAGATAGAGATGTGTAGCGACAAGAATGAGACTCGAAAAGATCAAAGATTCAAGGGAATATGGTCGGATGAAAGCATGCCTGATGATTGGAGGCTCAGTGTTCTCTGTCCCGTACATACAAAAGGAGACCCCACAATTTGCGCAAACTACCATGGCATAAGTCTCCTGAGCATCGATACAAGGTCTTATCGTGTGTGTTGTGTGAAGACCCAAGAAAAACAAATCGACACACACCACCTATTTGTTGATTATAAAGCCGCTTTCGACAGTCCGGTAAGGGATTAGCTCTACGCAACAATGACTGAGTTCGGTATTCCTGCAAAGCTCATTCCACTATGTAGAATGACACTGCATAACTCCAGTTGTGCAGTGAAAATTGGGAAGGACCTGTCCACACCGTTTAGTTACAACACAATCGTTGTTCGTTATTGTGCTACTTATTCAATCTTATTATGGAGAAAATAATACAAGCTACTGATCTATCACATAATGGCACTATTTTCAACAAAAGTGTCATGCTGTTAGCGTATGCCGACGATATTGACATAATCGGCATGAACACGCGAGCATTCAGTGCAGCATTCTCAGAGTTGGAAAGAGTGTCGCGTCTTATAGGTCTTATGGTGAACGAGGGCAAGACGAAGTATCTAGTGTCAACAAACAAAGAGTCCCGGCGTCTTGGACAGCACGTCACTGTTGAAAACTGCGCTTTTGAAGTAGTAAGGGACTTTGTCTATCTTGGAACCAGCATTAACAGCAGTAATGACGTCAGCTTGGAGATCATGCGTAGGATAACTCTTGCTAACAGGTGTTACTTTGGACTGAGTAAGCAATGGAGAAGTCGAGCCCTATCTCGAAGAACTAAAACTACACTCTCTTCATCATGCCTGTCCTAACATATGGCGCTGAATCCTGGACAATTTCCACCTCGGATGAGCGAATGCTTGAGGTTTTCGAGAGAAAAGTCCTACGCAAGATCTTTGGACCTATTTGCGTTGGTGGCGAGTACCGAATGAGGTACAACCATGAGCTGTATGAGCTGTATGCCGACACCGATATAATAAAGCGCATTAAAATTCAGTGGCTGCGCTGGCTAGGTCATGTCGAATAAATGAGAGAACACGCTCCAGCTAAGAAGGTGTTATATTCGGAACCCGCTGGAGGACGACGCAGAAGAGGAAGACCTAGCCTCTGGTGGAAAGACCAAGTACTAAGGAACCTGACGACGCTTGGAATTTCTAACTGGCGCCAGCTAGCGAAGAACGGAAATGGCTAGCGAAGCATGCTATATTCGGCCTAAATCGATATTCGGTTGTTATGGCCACATAAGTAAATAAGTAGTAACAACCCACTCACTTTACGATGCCCGATGGAATCCATATTTCAGCAATCCCATCCGATGTGTCCATTGTGCTGTGACTCTCATTTAGGTTATCAATCCGCAACCCTTACACATTGGTCAGCTCAAGATAGACATACACTTGTGAAAAAGCACAAGTTATGTATCAATGGTCTAGCGACATCGCCCTACTCTAATCACTGTCCTAGTCGATTTACCTCAAACTGCGCCTACCATGTCGCAAAAGCCTAAATCCCCATACCAAGTGTCCACCACTCGGTGGATATCTACCTCAATAAATTCTGCCTTAACGGTCCATATTTGTGTCACTGATATCAAACTCAAAATTATTGGCACAGCCCTACATGGCGAGTAAAGGAATTTCCAAAAATATTCACGAAACTTTCTGTCAATGAGTGACAAGGAATGGGCGTGAGAACACGAAGCGGGAGGCGGATGAGGCGAAACGACAAAACAAAAAACACGTTTAATTAAATACAGTTAGTGCACATGGGCTCAGTATTTTAAAATTTAAAACGTCAAACCTAAAGAACTCAGAGATAGTATAAACCGCTTAAATTCTTTGAGAAAAACGAAGAAAACATGAAATACTTGCCCAACGCTGTTCACTATATTGTGAATGACGCAGATGATCGCAATTTCGACTGGCAATAAACCAGTTGAGTAACGAGACCGACTGGTTCTCGAATGGGTCGATGTGATAAGGTAGTTACCCAATCTCCTATTTGATAATATGTTTTTTTTTCATGCGTATATCTTAATGTGTGAATATACGTGTGTAAATAAAAGAAGAGGAAAACGATGTTGTCAACGGCCACGTTTAGAGTTGAGGAGAACAAATAAAAACCGCGAGTTTATATGGGAACTTATATAATAATATAATATACAAGGTGTGACAATTATGTATTAAGACTGCCTCTAGAAAGCACAATTAAAACACAATATCTGCTAATTTTTCGGTATATTTATTCGAAATATTCTCCTCCTGATTCAATACACTTGTTACATCGATTTAATAGTGGTTCAAACGCGTGTTCCAGCTCATTTTTCAGAATTGTCTCCAGTGGCCTCGTCGAAGCCCGTTGTATGGTCTAAATGTCATCAAAAATGCATCCTTTCAACTTCAATTTCACTTTTGGGAAAAGAAGTCGCACGGTGCCAAATCAGGTGAATACGGAGTGTGATTCAACACACAGACCTAATTCCTAGCCAAAAATTGACGAACAATGAGTGCTGTGTGACTTTTTTCTCTCTTTGCTCCATATTAAAATTTCAACATCAAACGAACACGTGTTTTGTAAAATGAATGTCAATAAACATTAAATGTCAACCAAATGCCATGAAATATTGACAGTTAGTAGAGGAAGGTTGAAGCTTCAAAACGCATGTGCTCACACATAGATGGCGCGCTTGGTTGCCGAGATATGGTTCGAGTCTTAATACGTAATTGTCGCACCTTGTATATTGACATAATATATTTATTTATATTTTTATTGTTGAAAATATATGCGTATGGTTTGTATGTTTATATTTACATATATTTTCATGGGTTTATGCATATATCCTTTGTTTTTATATATTTAGGTGAAACACGTGAACACCCAATATCGCCGTCATAATTGTATGTGATATTTTAAAACTTAGTTGATTTGGCTTTATATTATAATGGCAAGATAGAGAAACAGCTAATAAGTTACAACATCATTCGCTGGTTGTGTTGCATTAATTCGCTTTTGCATATAGTGCAACAATAAAGATGAGTACACTGTTGAGTAAATGCGATAATATACCAATATGACGTGCTATGGAAATAAAACGTCGATTGTGGATATGAGTATGATTTATTATGTTATTAATAAATATGATATAATATAATAGAAAAATGGAAAAATGTGCATGGGTAATATGGGAATGTATGGGTGACAATTTATTAGTGTATTTGTTATAAATTGCCAATGCGCTTCCTTTCGGAAGGTACTTCCCTGGGTGGGTGTGTAGGACACAGGCTCCCAAGTAAACACCTAGTATCCGGCTAGAAGGATGTGGAGGGAGTGAGGAATGGAAAGAGTGGTGGACTTATGCTGGTTCTTACTGTGTTATCTGATGTTTAATGTGTAGATTGATGCACTATTTGTGTTAATTGATTATAAGGATTGTTGCTGATGTATGTTATCTGAACCAATGAAAGTCAACCACCTTGAAGGGTCAGATGAGAGTGAAGTAAATTTTCTATAGGCCACAGACAAGGAAATATTCCGATAATTTATGTAAATATAGTAAAATTGAAAATTAAATGCTTAATAGACACAGGTTCATCGACAACACTTTTACATAAGGAACAAACTTGACATACCTATAACATTCAAGACATTAAACGGACATATACTTGCAGAATATGAGGTAATCAGAGAATTTCCAAAAGAATTCGATAACCCAAACCTAGTGGCATGGGAACTCACTACATTTAAAAATAAAAAATTTTAAAGACTTACGGGACAAAACATTCTACGGCAATTTCAAGTTAAGATAGATTTAGGCGAAGAGTTCATCGAAATAAATGCCAATAAAATAAAATTCATTGATGACATTCTCGAATCAGTACAAACCGATAGCGCAATAATTCAGAACCTTATACGCGAAGACATGAACGCCGAAATAAATTCATTGTTAAAAACAATAACAAATAAAAATGCGCATTTGTTTTTTCAAGAAGAAGAACAATTTTCGCATACTCACGAAATAAAGCACGAAATCGTCACCACAACAGACAAATCTATTCTAAAATATATCTTAGATAATATTCTAATATTTAGCACAGCAACACAGGAACATGTAGATAGCAAAAGGAAAATTTTTGACAGTCTCGGAGAACATAGCTTACGGATTCAAATTGACAAATGCAATTTCCTTGCTACAACTACGGAATATCTAGGGAATATCCTGACTACTGAGGGATTAAAGTCAAACCCAAACAAAAAAACGAGGCAATGCAAAAGTTAATCAAAAGTTAGTTAAACTAATCAAATCGGTTCTTGGAGCAACTGAATATTATCGTAAATTCGTTAAGAATTATGCTAACATAGCTCAAGCAATGACAAAATACCTGAAAAAGGATACGAAAATCAATGTACACGATACAGGTTATATGGCTGACCTCTCTCTGAGAGACCATTGTGATACCACCGAGCTTCTCTTCCAATACTGTTGTGCGTGTTAAATTTGGACAGCATTAGAAGAGACCTATTTTTTTTATTTTTTTTTTTTAGAAGAGACCTACTTATATTAGCCGGGTCCGAACGGCAGAACACTTGTGACCTCTTTAACTTTTAAGAAGCGTTTTTGGCAAATTGTTACTGCCGGAAAAAATGCCAATTCTTGCCGGCAGGTGGGTATCGTTTGAAAGTACATGGTACATAGTACATGGACGTCTCTTACAAACTAAAAATGTTATTAATTACCCCGTTACTTAAGTATTCAGATTTTAAGAAAAAATTTGAGGTCACCACCGATATGCTATGGAAGCAAAATATTGAATGACCACGAAAAAAAATAAACGGTAAACTGCTTTAGACCCTAAATTTACGGCATGACATTTGACCTCTCAACAGATCCCCAACCACTTAAGTAGCTACAATTAAAGTACAGATGGAAAGACATAAAGAATATGACGTCAATCTAGGATACATCAAAGGAAAGGAAAACACTTTAGCTGATTTCCTTAGCAGAATAAACAATGAAACTGCTGATATTTACTTAATAAACGCTGATGCACAAGAAGCAGGCAATACGAGCATCTGGCAACTTTACACTCACAAGAAAAGGAAAACAATGACCACATTCCATTCCTGTACTCAGTAGTTAATCGTTTCCATACTCAAATTATATTGACAGAAAACAAGTGCAGAGAAATAGAAATAGTCGGTCAAAAAGGAAAATATTCATCAGCATAGATGACATAAGAATCGGATTCATTTCAGACGTCTTCCGAAGATTCCTTAAAACAGGTAAAGTGGGAATATTCTTTGAACTTCCTGATGGATGGATGGATGGATTCAATAGAAGCATAAAATTCTACAAATGCTCATATCATGTAAAGGACATGAAAGTTCATCAGGTTCTCCGATACATAAAGAAACACCACTTTAACGAAAGCAGCCATTCAAGCATTATCGAAAACTATGAAGGATTAAAAAATTAATCTATTTCAAAAATTTAAAGATACTAATCCAGAAACTTATCAACAACTGCGACATACTTGTATGCAATCAGACTAAATATGATAGATATCCAATTAGACCAAAATTTCACATAACGAAAGCATTAAAAGATATAAAAGAGATAACAGCTAATTACAGAATAAAAGATAGAAAAGAGAAACTAATAAATAAAGCCAATGTAAAAAGAGAAGATTATAAAGAAGAAAGAAATCAGGGACATGTCAGACATAAACACGAACGTAGATACAGAAAATTATCACTTGAAAATGTTCATACTAGCAATATAAAAAGACCTGCAAAATTTTCAGGTAATATTGACAACAATGATCGGACTACTAGCGCTAATGATAGGAGCAGAAGCAACAATAATAATTTAGGACGTGGGCAACGATGAAGGATTAGCCGAAATAAAACTAGACAATATACAAGTAATCATAGATTCTGACATCTTTCTTCATATAATTAGACCAAAAGAAATCGAAAACATCATAGACACACTAGAAGGCTTATCCAAGACTATTAAACTTACTTAAAAACGACCGACTCTGAAATACGATTTTCAGACACTCAGGACGAAGCTGCATACGCTACTACCACACAAACAGAAAATAGAACTACTCAATATACTAGGCACTACAATGAAAAGATTTTTCTCTCGAACGGTACACACCTGTCGGCAAGCAATTGGCAATTCTTCCGATAGTAACAACTTGCCATGCCAAGTTTCTAAAAGAACTCTGAGACAAAGCTCAGAAAAAGTGATGTCACAAGGGTTCTGCCAGTAATGGTTCTGCTTAATCAAGTTGAAAACGCACAAAGAATGGAAGAATTAACAATCCATAAAAAATTTCATCAAGTAAACCCTTGGATAATAGTTATTGTCATAATTAAATACATTATTTATATTTCGGGAATAGCAAATAATAACTTTTTTAAATGAAAACGGCTTTATTGTTTTTCAAAATATTCACCATGATGATCAATGCCCTTTTGCATTCATTCAAACCATTTGTAATAGCAGCTTTTCTATTCCTCTTGAGACACTTCCAAAACATGGTGTTTGAACACTTCAACGCGACTCTATTTCCAACTCTGAGAATGATGCATTGACTGCTCGCGTGTTCATGCCGATTATGTTAATACCATCGGCACACACTAATAGCATGACACTTTTGTTGAAAATAGTGCCATTATGTGATAGATCAGCAGCTCGTATTATTTTCTCCATAATAAGATTGAGTAAGTCGCACGATAACGAATCACTTTGTCTGAAACCCCGTTCAGTATTAAACGGTGCGGAGAGGTTCCAATGTTCACTGCTGCACAACGGGAGTTACACAGTGTCATTCTACAAAGTCGAATGAGCTTTGCAGGAATACCGAACTCAGACATTGTTGCGTAGAGATAATCCCTTACCGGACTGTCGAAAGCGGCTTTATAATCAACAAATAGGTGGTGTGTATCGATTTGTTTTTCTTGGGTCTTCTCCAGGATTTGGTGCAGTGTGAAAATTTGGTCGATGGTAGATTTACCAGGTCTGAAGCCACACTGATAAGGTCCAATCAGGTTGTGGAGCATGGGCTTCAATCTTTCACACAATACGCTCGATAGGACCTTGTATGCGATACTCAGGAGACTTATGCCACGGTAGTTGGCGCAAATTGTGGGGTTTCCTTTTGTATGTACGGGACAGAGAACACTGAGCCTCCAATCATCAGGCATGCTTTCATCCGACCATATTCTGCTTATGAGCTGGTGCTTAAGTGTGAGCAGCTCATCGCCTCCGGTCTTAAACTGTTTGGCAGGTAGGCCATCAGCGCCTGCACTTTTGTTGTTTTTCAGTCCAGAAAGGGCATCTCTGACCTCGTCGTGATCGGGTGGTGGTAGTCCTTATCATCGGTGATTGGGGAGTTCGGAAGATCTCCTCAACTGGCAGGACTGCTTGTGTTGTCATGATTCAGTAACGTAGAGAAATGTTCCCTTCCTAGTTATATTTAAAGGCATTTAGAAATGAACTTGGTCAACATTTTTGTAAAAAAAAGGAGTAAGAAAGTTATCTAAAAGACCACGTGGCAAATTAATGGTATTCCTTTGACTCATAACTGTACCAAGTCACTATGGCCGAAGCAAAAATCGCTAAACAAAAAATTAAACGTGCTAGAAACGTGTCAAGGAATTCACCATTTCATCGGATGAGGAGCTTGCCTGCAGACTCTAGGCACTTAAAAAGTATTATCTAGATAAACGATTCAAGCCAATTTAGAGTAGTTGGATAACAATGACTCATGTAGTGGTACCATATCATCGCATATGCATACCATTGTGCATAGCAATATACTGTACTGTACAACAATACATTACGTACGTACAAATATGCTTGCATCAACTACACCTATGTATATCATTATGTACATGCATGTTCATATATACATATCTATTTTTGTTTCACTTTTGTTTACATTTCGCTTTTCTTGAAATGCACAGGCAACATGATATACTGATATTTTCGATCACTTGCATTGATATAGAATATCATTATATTGTGTTTAAACAATTATGAAGTATTGTGTCGCCACTCTAAGTGTTATGTATGTATGACCAATTAACCCAAATCTGAGCATTGGTTTTTGCTGCAACCTGGGTGTTGATTGATCTAGGTCAGCATATGGAAATGGATGGGAATATTGGAAATTCTGGAAATAATTATGTAGTATAAATAGAGCTGATATTTGAAAATAAAGATCAGAATTAAACTAACACAAATACGTCGTGGTTTATTCTCGCAATATATCAAGCTTGTAGTGGCAACACACGAGCTGTCAATACATGGAGCGGTGCAACCGCTTTGACAAACGGTAGGACTGAGACATAATTACTGGTTAGCCTAGTTAGTTAGTCCTTTATGAGGCAATCCTTGCCCAGGTCAAACATTTCACTAACACGAACGATAACACAATCATCCTTTTCTATTACACTCAGATGCTGTTCGTCCAAAATATGAAGAGCTTTATTTCACTCTACGACCAACGCTTATGACAGCAATAAGTGACATCCATCACAACAATAACAACATAAAAGGAGATGATAATCAAAAAGACACATTTCTTGGCAAGTCACTTAAATTACCCGAAATTCCATCGCCTTCGTTTTCGGGAGACTACACACAATGGCTGTCATACTACGAAACTTTCTCCGCACTGGTAGATCGCAACGCATCATTTGATGACGTCACTCTTTTTCACTACTTGCGCTCTTCGTTACGAGATGGCGCACTTCGCCGTATACAGTCGATGGAGGTCACTGAAAACTACGACGTTCTCTAAAGCTGCTTGTGGAGCGATACCAACGACGAAATATCATCGTACGCGAACACATCAGACAACACTTCAACATACCTTCAATATCAGTAAAAATTGGTCCACTTGCGTTGCGAGATTTGATTGATTCGGTAAGCATACATTTAAGAGTGTTATCGTCATTGGGGAGACCAGCCAAACATTGGGATTACTTGGTTAGCGAATTGGTGCTATCGAAGCTAGACAATATCACATTAGAAAACTGGAACGATGAGTCTCCAACTGATCGACTTCCCACACTTGACGAACTTTTCAAATTTCTTGAAAAACGCTGCAATCGTTTGGAAGAAAGATCGTCAGTTCAGTGGCCAAATCGCCAAAATCAATACAATTTCAGCAAAGCCCAGCCACAAATACGCCCTACGCAGCAGCTCGCATCCTTTGTTGCCAAAGAGAATTTAAAGCCACAGCGTAATTGCACATTACCGTTATCGCTTCAAATAGCCCTGCATTCGCTGCAAAGATAGTCAAATAAATAAACTCAACGCTAGCACTTACTTCTACAGAGCATAATTCCGTGTTTACGGTTCTTCTCGCTACTACGCTCATTCATCTTGTCAACAAATGGGGAGTTCCAATGCCTTGCCGAGCACTGCTAGGCTCTGAATCTCAGTTAAATTTCATCTCAGAGCGTGTCGCTGTTCAGCTGGGCATAAAACGTCAACTAGCTAACGTTGAAATTTGCGGCATTGGTGAAACTAGCGCCTCAGCAGGTTTATGTCAGACAAATACTATTTTCTACCACATCATTGCGTCAGAAAGGCCGACAGATCTTCTACAAAATTACGCGTCGTGTTTGAGGCTTCAACGAAAACAACTTCCACCGTGTCTCACTCAATGACATTCTCATGACCGAACCCACTGTTCAAGCTGATTTGTTATCTGTTATTACGCGTTTTTGAACATCCTGCTATGTCTTTACATCTGACATAAGCAAAATGTATAGACAAATACTAGTGGATCCTAGAGACTGTCGCTGTCACCTAATTCTATGGAGGGAAAATCCGCTCTACCAGCTTGGAGTTTATCAGTTAAATACTGTTACATACAGCACATCTGCTGCGTCATATTTGGCCACACGTTGCCTCACGAAACGAGCCGAAAATAATCGTCGAAAATATCCATCAGCGTCTACAGCGTTATTTTTAGAAACGTACGTCGACGTGTTATATTCGGAACCTGCTGGAGGACGACGCAGAAGAGGAAGACCTAACCTCCGGTGGAAAGACCAAGTACTGGAGAAACTGACGCCGCTTGGAATTTCTAACAGGCACGAGCTAGTAAAGAACAGAGATGGCTGGCGAAGCATGTTATTTTCGGCTTAAACCGATATTCGGTTGTTATGGCCACATAAGTAAGTAAGTAAGTAACGTCGATAATATAATGACAGGCGCTAATACTCTGGAGCGTGCCGCAACTATCTTGTCAGATCTTCAACAAATCCTTAGCACAGCCAAATTCCACTTGCGTAAATACTGCTCTAATGTTCCTGAGCTGTTAAAGCTAATACCAGAACAGAATAAGGAACCATACTTAAGAATCGGTGGCAATGATTTTGTGAAAACTTTAGGTCTGATTTGGAATCCCACTGCTGACAAATTCGCCTACAACTTTGCCTTTACACGGACAGACATAACTACAAAGAGAACAGTGTTATCGGATATTGATAAAATATTTGATCCCCTTGGCTTGATTGGACCTGTCGTAGTGCTACGAAAGATTTTTATGCAGAAACTTTGGAAGCTCCATATCTCGTGGGATCAACAACTGCCTGAAGACTACGAAAAGTGATGGAACAATTATGTACAGCAACTGCAAAACTTAAACTCATTACAAATTCCCAGACATTTATTGTCTTTAGTGGTAAGGAAATTAGTACAGCTTCATTCGTTTTCAGATAGCAGCGAGGCAGCATATGGCTCTTGCTATTACTTGCGCTGTATTGATGTCAACAACAAGGTCACCGTGCAGCTCATATGCTCTAAATCGCGTGTAGCGCCATCATCATCAACATCAATTCCCAAATTAGAGCTTCAAGCAGCTGTGCTTATGACGGAACTGGTTGAACGCCTCCAAAGCATTCTTCCCATGCCTATAGAAGAGAAATTTTTCTACACCGACTTCAAAATCATGTTAGCTAAGCAAAGGATAGCAAAGCCTTTTTATACATGGACAACATTCGTCGCAAACAGAGTGGCAAAAATCCAAGAACTTACACGAAATGAAGAATGGAGCTACGTCAGCACCAAGCAAATCCTTCAGACATCATCTCACGCGGCGCTCTATCTGAAGAATTCCTGAACTCATCTCTGTGGAGTACCGGTCCAGAATTTATACACTCAGCAGTACTAATCCGCCCTAAGCAGCTTGCGCTCTTAGCAGCGAAACCAGCATACAGTGACCTCGGCTGTCAGGTCACTGTATGCTGTAAGCATCGTGAATCATTGCATCGACTAAAACGCATTGTTGCCTATTGCCTTCGGTTTGTAAACAATGCTAAAGCGTCAGCAGACAAACGGATTAGAGGGCGGCTTACCATACCCGAGCTCGAAGCAGAACTTACAGCTCTAATTCGCAATACTCATAGTAAAATATAATTCGTTATTAAAAAATGTCATCGTCGATAAATCTAGCAGAATCCGGAGTTTGGACCCATTCCTAAGTTCTGAAGGATTCATTCAAGTCGGTGGGCGTCTTCAGCACAGAACATCGCTCAAAGCATCAAATTATTTTACCAAAAAATTGTACTTTGACAAAAATTTTATTTTCTTCTTACCATTTTATGCACTTACACGCTGGCCCGCAAACGTTTCTCCTTATTTTGCGCCAACGTCATTGGCCTATTGTTGTGAAAAATCTCAGCCGCAACGTGATGCATCGGTGTGTGAGGTGTTTTCGCACTAAACCAACTAAACAAGATCCATTTATTGACGCGCTTTCCTTACAACAGGTATTGACTTTTGCGGCCCTGTTCCAATACATTCGTAAATCCGTGGAAGAGAGCCAGTGAAAGCGTACTTGGCAATATTTGTATGATTCACTACAAGAGCTAGACATGTAGAAGTAGTGAGCGATCTCTCAACCGCAGCTTTTATTGCAGCCTTGCGCCGTTTCATTGCTCGCAGAAGGCTTTGCACAACCATCATCAGCGATTATGCTACAAATTTTATGGGAGCCAAAAACGAACTTGCTGACCTACATCGCCTCTTTCAAAGTGAATCCCATATAGAGGAACTGCAGAAAATATGCCAAACAAATCGTATAACCTGGCGCACAATTCCGCCAAAATCGACGCACTTCGGCGGATGGTGGTAGACTGCTGTTAAGCAGGCAAAAACATCACTTGGTGAGAGTCGTTCCGTATGCTACGCTATCATTTGAAGCACTCACGACTATCACCGCTTAAATCGAGGCAATTTTAAACTCACGTCCGTGCTTGGCGACTTTAATGCCAGGGTGGGCAAGGATGGTACCTTTGGTCCAACTATCGAAAAATTCAGCCTCCACCAGAACACCTCCGATAACGGAATGAGGCTGATCGACTTCGCCGCAGCACGAAACATGGTAATTGGTGGTACCAGATTCCAGCATCTCGACATCCACAAAACGACATGGCTGTCTCCAGATCAAAGAACAAGACCCCAAATTGATCATGTGGTGATTGACGGAAGGCATGATTCCAGTGTGATGGACGTGTAATCGATCTGTGGTGCCAACATCGCCTTGGCTCACTCCCTTATTGCAGCCAGGGCGCGTGGACACATATATTCCACTCCATGACTACTGCTGCCGGTTACTACCGGCCTCTAAGGAATGAGTAGTATGATCAGGAGTGTCGCGACGCTACCACAGAGAAAGATGCCGCCTACAGAATAAAACCTGCGTTCAGGCGCGACGCGAGCTATTAAGGAGCGGTACAGAGAGAAAAGGAGTGCAGAGAGACGTCTTTTCAGGCGCAAGAAAGACGCGAGTGTGAGGAGATAGAGATGTGTACCGACAAGCATGAGACTCGAAAATTCTTCGAAAAAATCAAGCGCCTAAATGGCGGTTTAAATCCCGGAGCCTCTTCTTGTCGTGATGGAAATGGGAATCCGGTTACAGATGTCCAGAGTGTACTGAGTCTATGGAGGGAACACTTCTCCACGTTACTGAATGGCGATGCTACGAACAATTCCGCCAGTGGAGGTGATTGCCCGATAACCTCAATTACAGATGATGGTGTTGATGTTCCATTTTAAAGCTGAAGAACAACAAAGCTGCAGGTGCTGATGGCCTGCCTGCCGAGTTCTTTAAGACCGGAGGCGATGAGCTGCTCGCCTGCATACACCAGCTCATAAGCAGAATATGGTCGGATGAAAGCATGCCTGATGATTGGAGGCTCAGTGTTCTCTGTCCTGTACATAAAAAAGGAGACCCCACAATTTGCGCCAACTACCGTGGCATAAGTCTCCTGAGTATCGCATACAAGGTCCTATAGAGCGTACTGTTGGAAAGGTTGAAGCCTATGCTCAGCAACCTGATTGGACCTTATCAGTGTGGCTTCAGACCTGGTAAATCCACCATCGACCAGATTTTCACACTGCGCCAAATCCTGGAGAAGACCCAAGAAAAACAGATCGATACACACCACCTATTTGTATATTATAAACCCGCTTTCGACAGTCCGGTCAGGGATTACCTTTACGCAACAATGTCTGAGTTCGGTATTCCTGCAAAGCTCATTCGACTATTTAGAATGACACTGCATAACTCCCGTTGGGCAGTGAAAATTGGGAAGGACCTGTCCACACCGTTTAGTTACCGCACAATCGTTGTTCGTTATTGTGCTACTTATTCAATCTTATTATGGAGAAAATAATACAAGCTGCTGATCTATCACATAATGGCACTATTTTCAACAAAAGTGTCATGCTGTTAGCGTATGCCGACGGTATTGACATAATCGGCATGAACACGGGCGCAGTCAGTGCAGCATTCTCAGAGTTGGAAAGAGAGTCGCGTCGGATGGGTCTTACGGTGAACGGGGGCAAAACGAAGTATCTAGCGTCAACAAACAAAGAGACCTGGCGTCTTGGACAGCACGTCACTGTTCACAACTACGCTTTTGAAGTAGTAAGTTACTTTGTCTATCTTGGAACCAGCATCAAACACTGTAATGACGTCAGCCTGGAGATATTTCGAAGGATCACTCTTGCCAACAGGTTTACTTAGGGCTGAGTAAGCAATTGAGAAGTCGAGCCCTCTCTCGAAGAACGAAAACTACACTCTACAAGTCTCTCATCATGCCTGTCCTAACATATGGCGCTGAAGCCTGGACAATTTCCACCTCGGATGAGCGAATGCTTGGAGTTTTCGAGAGAAAAGTCCTACGCAAGATCTTTGGACCTATTTGCGATGGTGACGAGTACCGAATAAGGTACAACCATGAGCTGTACGAGCTGTATGCCGATATTGACATAGTAAAGCGCATCAAAATGCAGCGGCTGCGCTGGCTAGGTCATGTCGAGCGAATGGAAGAACACGATCCAGCTAAGAAGGTGTTATATTCGGAACCCGCTGAAGGACGACGCAGAAGAGGAAGACCTAACTTCCGGTGGAAAGAACAAGTACTGGAGAGCCTAACGGCGCTTGGAATTTCTAACTGGCGCCAGCTAGCAAAGAACAGAGATGGCTGGCGAAGCATGTTATTTTCGACCTAAATCGATATTCGGTTGTTATGGCCACATAAGTAAGTAAATAAGTTTCAATAAAATCTTGAAAAACACCGAGAGCTGAAGAAATGCCAAATTGAAGTCACACGAAAAGCACCTTTATGGGTAACGATCATCTGTGAAAGTGAAGATTGTTCGTCGGCCAATAATTGTTGATAAGCATATGCAATATCCAGTTTTGCAAAAATGCAGCCATCCTCTATGGTGGAGGAGAGTACTGATGGTTGGTATTTGAGAATTATGCGGCTTAAATGCTTCGTTAAACTTAGACTTATAGTCACCGCAAATCCGTATTGAACCATCGGTCTTTTGTATGGGTACAATAGGCATGGCCCAATCAGAATATTTAACTGGATCGAGAATACCCAGGGCGCATAGCCGATCCAATTCAATTCAAACTCACTATTGATAAGTTACAAATATACCTTGTGTGGTATGAGACGTCCCGATCTACAACACCTTTGACAGGTATTTGATTCCGTTCAAAATCCATGAGCTGAAGAATACAGCTGTTCATATGCGGTTCTACTACCGGACAAATTTTCTTAAATTCTTGCGATGACATTATAGTGTAATTCGAGTCTGAAACGATCTCGAATTGATAACGCGACCATTAATAACGACTGTGGTAGATTTTGTTAAAACAAATAGTGGCAGAATTTGATTGATAGACTACAATTTTAACTTTTTAGATCGGCGAGAAGAATTAGTTGACTTCTGATGATTAGAAGCTAAGTTGGATGTTGATGAATGATATACAGTTTGAAGGTCACCTTTGATACTACATGCTGAGCAGATTGTTTCTCGATGTGGACATTGGTAGCGAGGATGTTGTCATATCGCCAGGCGTGACAACGGTGGACTTGATTAGTGCGACGCATTACAAAAGAATTCTTAGCTGCTGCCTCTGCGGTAGTGGTACGATCAATAACCTTTTGCAGCTTCAGGGTCAGTTTCAGTAAGAAGACTCCGTTGTAGGGCCCCATCGCGAAGACCGCAAACCAGTCGATTGCACAACATGCGTTCCAGTGCATTCTCAAATACAATCTACTGCTAACATGCGCAATGCCGCTACATACTCCGCAAATCCCTTGTTAGGTTGTTGATCAAGTTTATGGAATTTGTAATACGCAGCAATTTCGGACGGTCGAGGAGAAAAGTGGTTGGCTAGTGCTGTCTTTATTTCGTTCATATTCATTTGACTGACCTTAGTCGATAATGCCTTTGCCGACATGAGTTCATTGAGTAGAGCACCTGCCAGTGTAACAAAAATGGCTTTCTGACGATCTATTCCCTGTACGTCATTGGCTATCAAGTACAACTCGAATCTAGCGTAATACGTGGCCTAATTTTGTTACAAATTTCCAACACACTCCATTGTGTGGTAAACTTCTAACTTCGAACTTCCTTGTTTTAAGGGACCCTCTTCGATCTTAGGTGGCATTTACGATAATTTAATTTGGATATCTCAATAATTGAATTATTTTTGAATTCGTTGTCCTTTTACGATAAATGTAATACCGCCACACGAAGAAAATAATTAAATGAAAAACGTTTTCATTAGCGGAACTTTTCACCGGTCGAGTACAGTAACAATATGAATCAAATGTTTTTGCTTTTTACGACTATGTACAAGTCAATTGTCCTGTATGCTAATGATTTTTCTTTCGGAATCTTACCGACTGCGCCTATTTTACAAATTACACTTCAAATATAATTTATTCCTTTATAATTATTGTATTTCAATATTATTATTATTATAATACCTATTATTTAATGTTAACAATACATATCTACGTGCAGTTGCTGTCCAACTATATATGTTTTGTTGAAAAAAAGTGGATGAAATGAAAGGGATTGGTCTTCTGTCATACTCCATAAGAATTAATTAAAAATCACATTAATCTACTCACATCGAAGTCGAGCACCCGGACAGCATAACAACAGGTCCATATGTGCATTCGTTTGTTCTTTTTACTCTTACATGAAGCTCTTGTTTAGTAAGTTCAGTTTTTCATAACCGTTGAACCGAAAATATATACATCATTCTTAGGACAACCAATAAAATAACAATTTTTTTTACCAAATTCTTTATACATTAACGTACTAGTTAGTCTCTGCCGAGTTGCAAAAAATTTCCAAATTCTAATGTACAAACAAATATTGATTGGCAAATAGCCTTTTAAATAATTATTAGATTGAAAGCCTTGTAGTTCTTCATCCAACCAAGATTAAACCAACGAATCATCAAGGTAGGACAAACAAGCTCAACTCGGCAGAGACTAACTAGTACGTTAATGTATAAAGAATTTGGTAAAAAAAATTGTTATTTTATTGGTTGTCCTAAGAATGATGTATATATTTTCGGTTCAACGGTTATGAAAAACTGAACTTACTAAACAAGAGCTTCATGTAAGAGTAAAAAGAACAAACGAATGCACATGGACCTGTTGTTATGCTGTCCGGGTGCTCGACTTCGATGTGAGTAGGTTAATGTGATTTTTAATTAATTCTTATGGAGTATGACAGAAGACCAATCCCTTTCATTTCATCCACTTTTTTTCAACAAAACATATATAGTTGGACAGCAACTGCACGTAGATATGTATTGTTAACATTAAATAATAGGTATTATAATAATAATAATATTGAAATACAATAATTATAAAGGAATAAATTATATTTGAAGTGTAATTTGTAAAATAGGCGCAGTCGGTAAGATTCCGAAAGAAAAATCATTAGCATACAGGACAATTGACTTGTACATAGTCGTAAAAAGCAAAAACATTTGATTCATATTGTTACTGTACTCGACCGGTGAAAAGTTCCGCTAATGAAAACGTTTTTCATTTAATTATTTTCTTCGTGTGGCGGTATTACATTTATCGTAAAAGGACAACGAATTCAAAAATAATTCAATTATTGAGATATCCAAATTAAATTATCGTAAATGCCACCTAAGATCGAAGAGGGTCCCTTAAAACAAGGAAGTTCGAAGTTAGAAGTTTACCACACAATGGAGTGTGTTGGAAATTTGTAACAAAATTAGGCCACGTATTACGCTAGATTCGAGTTGTACTTGATAGCCAATGACGTACAGGGAATAGATCGTCAGAAAGCCATTTTTGTTACACTGGCAGGTGCTCTACTCAATGAACTCATGTCGGCAAAGGCATTATCGACTAAGGTCAGTCAAATGAATATGAACGAAATAAAGACAGCACTAGCCAACCACTTTTCTCCTCGACCGTCCGAAATTGCTGCGTATTACAAATTCCATAAACATGATCAACAACCTAACAAGGGATTTGCGGAGTATGTAGCGGCATTGCGCATGTTAGCAGTAGATTGTATTTGAGAATGCACTGGAACGCATGTTGTGCAATCGACTGGTTTGCGGTCTTCGCGATGGGGCCCTACAACGGAGTCTTCTTACTGAAACTGACCCTGAAGCTGCAAAAGGTTATTGATCGTACCACTACCGCAGAGGCAGCAGCTAAGAATTCTTTTGTAATGCGTCGCACTAATCAAGTCCACCGTTGTCACGCCTGGCGATATGACAACATCCTCGCTACCAATGTCCACATCGAGAAACAATCTGCTCAGCATGTAGTATCAAAGGTGACCTTCAAACTGTATATCATTCATCAACATCCAACTTAGCTTCTAATCATCAGAAGTCAACTAATTCTTCTCGCCGATCTAAAAAGTTAAAATTGTAGTCTATCAATCAAATTCTGCCACTATTTGTTTTAACAAAATCTACCACAGTCGTTATTAATGGTCGCGTTGTCAATTCGAGATCGTTTCAGACTCGAATTACACTATAATGTCATCGCAAGAATTTAAGAAAATTTGTCCGGTAGTAGAACCGCATATGAACAGCTGTATTCTTCAGCTCATGGATTTTGAACGGAATCAAATACCTGTCAAAGGTGTTGTAGATCGGGACGTCTCATACCACACAAGGTATATTTGTAACTTATCAATAGTGAGTTTGAATTGAATTGGATCGGCTATGCGCCCTGGGTATTCTCGATCCAGTTAAATATTCTGATTGGGCCACGCCTATTGTACCCATACAAAAGACCGATGGTTCAATACGGATTTGCGGTGACTATAAGTCTAAGTTTAACGAAGCATTTAAGCCGCATAATTCTCAAATACCAACCATCAGTACTCTCCTCCACCATAGAGGATGGCTGCATTTTTGCAAAACTGGATATTGCATATGCTTATCAACAATTATTGGCCGACGAACAATCTTCACTTTCACAGATGATCGTTACCCATAAAGGTGCTTTTCGTGTGACTTCAATTTGGCATTTCTTCAGCTCTCGGTGTTTTTCAAGATTTTATTGAAACTTATTTACTTACTTATGTGGCCATAACAACCGAATATCGATTTAGGTCGAAAATAACATGCTTCGCCAGCCATCTCTGTTCTTTGCTAGCTGGCGCCAGTTAGAAATTCCAAGCGCCGTTAGGCTCTCCAGTACTTGGTCTTTCCACCGGAAGTTAGGTCTTCCTCTTCTGCGTCGTCCTTCAGCGGGTTCCGAATATAACACCTTCTTAGCTGGATCGTGTTCTTCCATTCGCTCGACATGACCTAGCCAGCGCAGCCGCTGCATTTTGATGCGCTTTACTATGTCAATATCGGCATACAGCTCGTACAGCTCATGGTTGTACCTTATTCGGTACTCGTCACCATCGCAAATAGGTCCAAAGATCTTGCGTAGGACTTTTCTCACGAAAACTCCAAGCATTCGCTCATCCGAGGTGGAAATTGTCCAGGCTTCAGCGCCATATGTTAGGACAGGCATGATGAGAGACTTGTAGAGTGTAGTTTTCGTTCTTCGAGAGAGGGCTCGACTTCTCAATTGCTTACTCAGCCCTAAGTAAACCTGTTGGCAAGAGTGATCCTTCGCAATATCTCCAGGCTGACGTCATTACAGTGTTTGATGCTGGTTCCAAGATAGACAAAGTAACTTACTACTTCAAAAGCGTAGTTGTCAACAGTGACGTGCTGTCCAAGACGCCAGGTCTCTTTGTTTGTTGACGCTAGATACTTCGTTTTGCCCCCGTTCACCGTAAGACCCATATATATATATATATATATATATATATATATATATATATATATATATATATATATATATATATATATATATATATACATACATATATATATATATATATATATATATATATATATATATATATATATATATCCAAGGTGAGACAATTATGTATTAAGACTCGAACCATCTCTCAGCAACCAAGCGCGCCATCTATGTGTGAGCACATGCGTTTTGAACCTTCCTCTACTAGCTGTCAGAATTTCATGGCATTTGGTTGACATTTAATGTTTATTGACATTCATTTTACAAAACACGTGTTCGTTTGATGTTGAAATTTTAACATGGAGCAAAGAGCGGTCATTAAACTCCACGCAAAAATTGGTAAAAGTGCATCAGAAACATTCGGAATGATGCAGAAAGCGTATGGCGATGCTTGTTTAACAAGATCAAATGTTTTTATATGGCATAAACGGTTTGTGGATGGCAGAGAATCGCTGGAAGATGAAATAAAAGAAGGAAGCCCAATTTCAGTGCGGATGCCGGAAGCGATCCAGAAAGTTCGTGATTTTTTTATAGGAGACCGCAATGCTTCAGTGAAAATGATGGAAGAGGCCTTAAACATCAACAGAGAAACTATCCGACTCATTCTTCACTGAAGTTCCATCAAAAATCAAAACAATGCTCATCACATTCTTCGATAGCAAAGGAATTATCCACAAAGAATTTGTTCCAACTGGTCAAACAGTTACTTCCGCATGTTACCTCGAAGTTTTGTAGCGTTTTATGTCCAGAATCCGTCGTGTTCGACCAGAATACCGCGATCTAAAAACTTTGTTGCACGATAATGCACCGAGTCACACAGCACTCATTGTTCGTCAATTTTTGGCTCGCAATCAGGTCTGTGTGTTGAATCACCCGCCGTATTCACCTTATTTGGCACCGTGCGACTTCTTTTTGTTCCCAAAACTGAAATTGAAGTTGAAAGGATGCTTTTTTTATGGCATTCAGACCATACAACGGGCTTTGACGAGGGCACTTACCTAAGCATAAGTTTGTACATTTAAATGTCGAATAAATAGACTTTACAGATAGCAACTTGTACATTTATTCTTTCATTTTTTATTCTTTTCTTCATCTTACATATCGATCGGGGAAATCGTGGACAACCTGTTGAATGAAACCGCCTTACCTGTGAAGAGTTGGAGTTTTTTTTATGTAATTTAAATTGATAAAACCCAATTCATGTACTTGCCTACTTCATCCATGGTTATGGTGTTTTCATATATGTTTTTTTTTTTTGTTTGTTTGTGACAACCCGATTGACGGCTGACACAACGAACAGCCGCCATTTGTAACGGTGGTACAGTACAGAAGGAAAGATCCGGCAAAGAAATGTCGATGTAGATTATTTGTATTATTTGTATTACAGTACGAGTAAAGAGTTAATTAATTACGCACAGGGCTGTTAGCCGGTAACGAGGAACATTATGTTAATTAGCTGGAGTGGAAATGTTACTGTAATAGTCTATGTTAAGTTTAAAATAGGTACGTCTGTGGTCTGTAGCTTAGCATGGGTGTATAAAGCAAATCGATGGTACTCTGTGACTTAACATGTATGTACATAGTGTGCTTTATTGGTTTAGCATGCATGTACAAGAGAGGTATTATGTGTTGGAGGGTATTAGTTAACGTGTACGAGGTCGATGTACGGTGAACGATTCTCGTCGTGTGGCATCACCGATGCGTGTAGTAGTGAGCAGGGGAAGGGCATATGAATGTGTGGGTGATTAAGCCACCGTTGTCTGCATGATACAAAGCCCTACTTCGGCAGGAATTGGTGGAGCTTGTGTGGCAGTATTGTTGCCGACGATAACAAAAAACAAACGTTTTTTTTTTGTTTTCAATTTGTGATATAAATATTCGGATCCGTTGGTTGCGGGAGATCATTCTGTATTTTGAAAAACTGCGGTGCAGATGAGCCACCGATAGTGGTGATAAGGGGAAAGAAAATGGTGAAGTGAATCGTTCGGGTGTGAGTGGTACGATGAATCGGGATAGTGTCTATCGTGGACAATCACAGATTAAGTGATAAATAAATATAAACCTGGTAGTGTGAGTGCGGTGGAGCGAACCCGTGATGCAAAAGCGTAAAGAAGTTGTGACAAGTATTGGTTAAGCACCGATATGGGCCAGTAAGGACCATGTTAACACGATGATAGTTTATATAGCACGGACCAGAAAGGATCAAACCAAATAAAGAATTCTGAGCTAATGGTAACCCAGGGTTCGCAAACAGTCCGATTCTAATTACTTTATGGTAAACCTCGGACCCCAATCCATAACAATGTCTGCAATCGTAGGTGGATTGGACAATTGATTGCCCATTGGCATCCCATATGTTTGGATGTATATGTTTTTATTCCAGCAAAAATAATTGTGCTTTCAAACAAAATTCCAATATTTTTTACAATTGTGATTTAAGGATGTTTGTTTGTTGTTTAATTATGTCCCAATGCTTCATTATTATCTTAATAATTGGAATATTCGTAAAAAGAGAAATAGTATAAAGTGATGTTGGAGTTTCTTCTTCGTCTACATGTACATTTTCAAGACGCTCTTTTAATAAAAAAGAGTTTCTTATATTGTCTGATATTATGTTGTTTAACACTTCCCCAACATGCTTAGCAAGTCTATGGTATAGCATGGTACATCAAAAGAGGATGATATAGGGTGTAATGGATCAATGGCTTTGTGGATCTTTGGTAATCCATATAAACGAGATGCAGAAGCTGCTGAGCTATAGAGTTTAAGTTAAAAGTTAACGACCTCAATGAATTTGTAAACATGGAAAAAATTGGTCTCCGTTATGTAATTCAATACTTTCATTTGAAAGGTCTCAGTCCAACGAATATTAAAGCCGAGCTAGGTTCTACTCTGGGGGAGTCTGCTCCTTCGTTTACGACCACAAAATATTGGGTGGCAGAGTTTAAACGAGGTCGTACGAGCTGCCAAGACGAACCCCGTAGTGGTCGACCAATTGAGGTGGCCACGCTAGAAGCGGTTATGAAAATCTACAAAATGGTATTGGATGATCGCCGGCTGAAGGTGCGTGAGCTAGGTGAAATACATCGTATATTGACCGAAAATTTGGAGATGAAAAAGCTGTGTGCAAGATGGGTGTCGCGTTTGCTCACAATAGAATAAAAACAACGTCGTGAAGATGTTTCTATAGAGTGTTTGGCGATGTTTCACAGTAATAAAGCCGCTATACATAGCCTAACAAGCAAAATTGAAAAGGCTTTAGATAGTGAAGAAATCGCTCTGTGTACATCGGTTGACATTACCGGGGCTTTTGATAACGCAACTTTCAGATCAATTTAGGAAGGGATGGTCAGGAAAGGAATATGTAGACTGATCATAACATGGGTTCTCAATATGCTGAAAAATAGAACAATTATCTTCGAAATAGGGGCAAAAAGATTAATTGTCAGGTCAGTCAAAGGATGCCCTCAAGGAGGTGTCTTATCGCCGCTCCTGTGGCTATTGGTTATCGCCGAGCTTTTACAAACTCTCGATGATCTCGGATATGAAGTCCAGGGCTTTGCGGATGATCTGCTAATAATGGTTGGAGGCAAATTTGACTCTACATTAACCGATCGAATGCAACTAGCTCTTGATATCACTCATGACAGGTGTCAAGAGAAAGGACTCTCGATTAATCCGAATAAAACAAATGTGGTATCCTTCACCAAAAAAAAGGTAGTTGAGTATAGGAACCCTAACACTAGGGGACACAGACTTAATTCTATCAGAGGAAATGAAATATCTAGGAGTAATCCTAGATAAAACCCTGACTTGGAATAACCACTTATCGTTTATAACTGGCAAAGCCCTAAGGGCAAGCTATGCGTGCCAGAGATTACACGGTAAAAGATGGGGTCTGCGACCAAAAATTGTGGTATGGTCGTACAGGACCGTAATAGTGCCAATGATCACCTATACATCCTTGGCGTGGTGGCCGAAGGTAAATCAAACAAAGGCTAAAATGATCCTTAATAAGGTTCATCGAATAGGCTGTTTGGGTGTCACGGGAGCAATGCGCACGAGTTACGTTCCTTCACCCTGTATCGAACAATTATACTGCTGACGACGACATCAGCATAATTGTTCAAAAATATTTAAACAAATAAAAAAATCGAACATCGTATCAAATTGCTTGATTGGAATAAGCAGCGTAAAATATACATAACAATTGCGTTGCCTGTGCTTAGCAAGCAATTTTGATACGAAAAGGCATTTGCATATGCCAGTAGATTTTAAGTTTTTAGTCTTAAGATTGATTTCAAATAAAAAACACCAAAAGAATAGTATGTGTTCCATTAATTTAATTTCGTTTTAAAAAAATACAAAACTGGCGCAGTCGAAGAAGACAATTCCAAAGAATTGTCAGAACCTATTGAGTCCCGAAGGACATTACAGTAGTGCACTTTAGTGACTTATATATAAAAGAAAAAAAAACTATTAGTGTATATACTATAAAAAGTTAAATAACTAAACACATAAAGTGACTTACAAAACAAATTGAAAAAAAATAAAAATATAAAAGAAAAATTTTTTTCTCTTTTGACAACAACAGACCAAACTTAAAAATGGAACAAAATCAAAACCAACTCAACGAAGTTATAAGAAGACAGGAGGCAGCAATTAGCCAGTTACAGATGCAACTGGAACAGCAACAGCAACAACAACTGCAGCTTCAGCAACAGCTACAACTCCAGCAACAACCACAGCAATATGGGGCACAAAATGACATTTTGTTAACACCAAAAGATATCTTGACTCAATTTAGGCAGCTGAAATGTCTGGAAAAAGGCCACAGCACAACGGCATTCATCGCTTCAGTAGAGGCAATAATGGCTCTATGCCCAAATGGGAACCATCATTTAATAAATCTAGCGATGGCAATAATAGTTAACGAGAAGATTTTGGGAGATGCCGGAGCATACATAAGAGAGCTGGGAACAGATGTTACATGGAACCAAGTTAAATCAAAATTAATGGACCACTATAGGCCAAAAACAATGTATAGCGATATATTCCAAAAATGTAGAAACATTAAAGTAAGTAGCTTAAGAGAACTTTTAGCTTATTTTGAAAAAGCAAAAGCTGAACTTTTCAACATATACATATTTGACGAAACTAAGCCGGAAATATACAATCCGGATAGAGTTGACAATGACTTAGTAAACATTCTAATGGATAAAATAGACGTTCCACTTAGAGCCCACATAAGTCAAAATAACACTTTGAATGAAATAATAACAAAATATACACAAATTAAAGCATTAGATGACCATAGAACCATACATTTTAACCACAGACAGAAAAAACTACAAATACAGCAAAACAAAAACACGAACAATAGTAAACAAATACAATATAATCAAATTAATAAAGTTAATACACAAAACAATCAAAACACATCAACATCCAACCAATTTAAAAACAATTTTCAGCGAAATTACCAGACCGATAGACAAAACTTCAATAAAAAAGATAATAATACTTCACAATAAAAAATGTCACATATAAGTGTAGATACACAACGATCAAATAGAACAAACTATAACTCGACGTCTATGGAGATAGACAACATTCAGGAAACTGAAAATATGCCAGAGGACCAAATAAATTTTTTAATGTGGCCTCAAAATCACAACTGCTAATAATAACCATTACAATAGAGGGAGTAAGAATAAAATGCTTAATAGACACAGGCTCGACAACCAGTATATTAAAGAACACTATTCTTCCACAACAGTTCCCAAGAACCGAACTAAAAAAACCTCAAATTTTTAAAACACTTAACGGTTTTAATAAAGTAGAATACACAGTCGTTACCCCTTTTCCAAAAGAGTTTAAACAACCGGGAACCCTTCAATGGAAAATAATTAATTTTAAGAACGAAAATTTCGAAGGAATAATAGGACAAAATTTTCTAAAACCCCTTGAAGCATATATTAACAGCAAAGAGCAATATGTTGAGATATTAAAACAGAAACTATATTTCGAGGAATATAATTATCCTCAATATATAGGAAATGCCTACACTATAGAAAAAATTGTAAACAAGAAAATAATATATAACTTTAATTTTGATCACCTCAACTTAGAAGAGAAAAATGCAACCCTAAGGTTGCTTAACGAATTTAAGGATCTCCTCTTTAAAGAAGGAGATATCCTTTCAGCTACTAACGAAGTATATCACGAAATCATTACAACAACGGACAAACCCTTATACTCAAAAATATATAGATACCCCCAAATTCATGAAGCAGAAATTGAAAACCAGATCAGAAGCATGCTAGAGCAAGGAATAATTAGAGAAAGCAACTCCTCATATAATAGTCCATTGTGGATTGTTGAAAAGAAATTGGACAATTCAGGAACCAAAAAATACAGACTCGTTGTCGATTATCGAAAACTCAACGAATTTACAATGGATGATAAATATCCAATACCCAATCTGAATTCATTACTGGACAAACTTGGCAGGACTCAATATTTCACAACATTGGACTTAGCAAAAGGCTTCCACCAAATTCCTGTAAGAGAAGAAGACAGGCCGAAAACCGCCTTTTCAACCCCAACGGGCCATTACGAATTCATTCGAATGCCGTTTGGTTTGAAAAATGGCCCATCAACCTTCCAAAGGTTGATGAGCAAAGTACTAAGGGAATTCATAAACAAATCATGTGTCGTGTACATGGAAGATATTCTCATATTTAGCACCTCTCTCCAAGAACATATAAATACTTTAAAAAAAATCTTTAGAGCCCTAAGGGACGCAAAACTAAAAATACAGGTAGACAAATGTGAATTCCTAAAAAGAGAAACACCATTTTTAGGCCATGTTCTCACAATTCAAGGCATTAAACCAAATCCTGATAAAGTTTCAATCATACAAAATCTAAAGATTCCGAACACAACTAAACAAATAAAATCATTCTTAGGAATGACCGGTTTCTACCGAAAATTCGTAAAAGATTATGCAAAGATAACATTTCCAATGTCATAATATCTAAAAAAGAGCCAAACTATAAACACTAATGACCCCAATTACATAGTTGAATTCGAGAAACTGAAAGACCTAATCACAAATACCCCAATACTAAGATACCCAAACTTCGATAAAAAATTTAAAATCACGACTGATACAAGTAACTTTGCAATCGGAGCAGTCCTATCTCAAGAAGGCCATCCAATCGCTTACGCATCTCGTACCTTAAATAGACATGAATGCAACTATGCTTGGGAGAATATAAATTCTCTCTAGAATATATAAAAGGGAAAACTAATAATATTGCAGATTTCCTTAGTAGGATCAAAGAAGATGAAATCAATCAAGGGGAAGATCAAGAGAACCAAAACACATTTAATGAAATAAAAACCCCGAATACCCAACAAACTGACAACGAGTCGATGGAGGTACAAACAGTTCACTCTCAAGAGGAAGACTTAGGATATAGTGTACCAATTCTGGAGACAGTCGTCAATAGGTTTAAAACACAAATTATAATAGTGGATGAAAATAATGACAGACCTACTCAAATAATATTTGGCAACAAAAGAATCGTCATTGGGAAGCAGGATATAAAAAATAATGATGTCCTTAATATCCTAAGAAGAGAAGTAGGAAAAAGAAAAGTAGGAATATATTCCTACCTTAACGACCATGAGTATTATAGAGTACAAAAAATTATTGAAAATGAGTACTCGTCAAACAATCAGGTTAAATTTGTCAAATGCACAAAATTTGCGAGGGATATAGAATCGGAAAATGAACTAAAAAAACAAATATCCCTTTTTCACAAAAAAGAAAGCGGACATTGCGGAATTATAGCAACATACGAAAAACTTAAATCAATTCTATACAACCCAAACCTAAAAACAACTATACACAAAATTATAAACAATTGCGATATTTGCAGCGGGGGAAAATATGATAAGAACACGATACAAAACAAATATCATACAGAAACTCCCAAAACCATCAATGAAATCGTCCACATAGACACTTATGTTAACAGCAAACATTCGTTTATAGTATTTATCGACAAATTTTCAAAGTATGTAACTTGCCTACTACTTACAGATAGGAATAATAGAACGATGGTTAATAAATTGCAAGAATATCTAGCATTAAGGGGAAAACCTAGAAAATTCGTATTCGATAACGAATTCAACACAACCACAATTAAAGACTTTCTAAATGAACAAAACATAGAATACCATTCCACAAAACCAAATAGCCATACTGGAAATAGCGATATAGAACGACTGAACAACACATTAACAGAAAAAATAAGAACACTGAATTTTGAAGAAAAATTATCAATTACCACACAAATTAATAGAGCAATAATGTATTATAATAACAATTTCCATAGCACTATAAAATGTACTCCATTAGAAGCGCAAAATTAGAAGCGGCAATTAGGTTTCATAAAAAATTACAAAAATGTTAGACACAAAGAACAACCAAAGTTTAGAAAATCAAATTTACAAAACATTCATACAACCAATATTAAAAGACCAACCAAATTTTCAGGTGACATTCCTACTAATGATCATATGCTTAGCACCGACGACGGCAATGGTGAAGGTAACACAAATACAAACTGAAGCGGGATTCATTCAAATCGATACATCTATGGTCGAAATAGTTAATACAACTAAAATAATATTACATGTAATTAATCCATCAGAAATACTCAACCTTATTGAACAAATGCATGAAAACGCAAAAATAATTACTGGGCAGAACAGACTTCATTTGGAAACAGAAATCCAAACAATTCAAACAAAAATCAAAACTGTAATCCCAACAGTTTCTAAAAGACAGAAAGGGGGTCTCATCAACTTCGTAGGAAAATTAAACAACTGGATGTTTGGCCTTATGGACGATTCCGATAGGCAGGAAATAATGAAACACTTACTCAATAATCAAGAAAACAATCATGAAATAATAAAAGCCATGAATGATCAAATTAAAATTAATACTGTCATACAACAATCAATAAATACTCTAAAAGAAACGATAGTAGACGACAGAAGAGAAATAGTGGAACGTCTTAATGACATAAACCAACATGACAATGTAATGAGAAATGAAATACTGTACCACGACCAACTTTTAAAAATAAGATTTTTAAATGACAAAATAGACGCTATATTAGACTCTATAGCCTCTGCGAAATATAACCTCTTTCACCCATCAATTTTAACAGAAGAAGAATTAGACAGATATGACATAAACTTTTATAAAATAAAACTCATCAGAATGGGGGTTATGCAACATAACGAGAATTTAATAATCGCTATAAAACTACCGATAAATTTAATTCAGACCAAGGTAAAACGGACAATACCATTAACAAATAGTAATAATAAAAAGATCGACATGGACATTGAGGACACTGTACAAATTAAAGGCAAAACATACATATATGAAAAAGACAAGACCTAAATGAACTTAAAATCAGTAAAAATTGTGTTTTAGAAAAGAATTGTAAGTTAATTACAGACAATGAGGAGAAAATATATATTATAAATGAAGGAACGATTTTAATTCAAAATATGGAAAATATATCCATAGAACAGAATTGTAACACAAACGAAACTAACAAAATAACAAGCGGAAATGCTCTAATTGAATTTATAAATTGTACAATTATAATCGATGGCAAATTACTTTCAAATAATGAGGAAATTTACATACAGGAATTCTATAATGAAAAAGAAGGAGAAGAAATATACAATTTTACAACAAAACCCTCCTTCAAAGATATTGTAATAAATGAAATAAAAAACCTAACAGAGCTAAAAGAAATAAAATTAAAAAACATAATAACAGACTCAGTAACGTTATTACTGTTTACTTTACTAACCCTAGCTATAATTATATTATGGTATAAGTTCAAAAATTAAAAAAATGACTACAGGGAGAGGAGTTACGTTCCTTCACCCTGTATCGAACAATTATACTGCTGACGACATCAGCATAATTGTTCAAAAATATTTAAACAAATAAATAAATCGAACATCGTATCAAATTGCTTGATAGAATAGTATGTAGTATAGAATAGTATGTGTTCCATTAATTTAATTTCGTTTTAAAAAAATACATAACTCATGTGCCCCACTGCAGCCTTAGGAATTTTAACTGGACTCACCCCTCCACATCTCATGGTCAAAAGGCACTAAGGCTGCCCAATCTATCCAACCTTAACGAAGGCAATCTCACAGACATACAAAGATCCTGGACACCGTTTGGGGCTCTCCATGTCTTGTGGTCTTCGACAAGATGGATAGAAAGCTAGTCTTCTCCAAACATTTTGAAGTGGTCATCAACGACCGTTTAGCTTGGAGGAGTAGCGATATGTTCCCAAAAGGGTGCTCATAGTTATGGTACACTGATGGGTCTAAGATGGAAGATGGCCCTGCGGGGGCTGGAATTGTTGTACCAAGATTTCGGAAAGCAATAGCAATGGGGAAACAGCTTCCATCTTTCAGGCGGAGGTCCATGCCTTAGAGGTATGTGAGAGATAATGCATACGTAGGGACACCCGTGGTACCAAAATATGCATCCTATCGGACAGCCAGTCGGATCTAAAGTCCCTGGCAAAATTCTCGTTTCAGTCAAAACTGGTTTGGGAATGTATTAAACTTCTCAATGCCTTGGCAGCAAAGAATCCTGTCACCCTCATGTGGGTGCCGGGACACGAGGAAAACGAAATGGCCGACTCCCTCACAAAGGAAGGCGCAAGCACTCCTTTCATTGGACCAGAGCCCTTCTGCGGGTTTACACACAGTTTCATAAACAATTTGATATGTGAGAGGGAGAAACGGGATCTTCTCGACTACTGGAGAACCCAAACGGGCATGCGGCAGTCGAATGAACTTATTGATCCCACACATGTTAGGGTGGATCATGTTCTTAACCTCAGCAGAAATGACATAAAACTCTACACAGAGTTGCTTATATGGACTTAACTACCATATGAAAAAAAAGGTGTGGTAGAAAACGATACTTGTTGTTTCTGTAGCAAGATGTAGCAAGGTTCTGTGGCAAGATGTAGACTTGGCTACCTAGGTAATGGAATCTTGACTCCAAACCACCTAGGTAAAATTAAGCCCACAGCAATTACAAGATTTATAAATAGTCTAGAATTGTTTTAGTTGGGTAATACGCGCACAAAAGATCTTTTAGGTCGCAGTGCAAAAATAGCCTGTATAATAACAAACAAGCCGTGTTGTTGCGTCGATTCGTAATCAAGGATGACACATGCGCCCACCACTTCACACCTTAGACAAAGGAGCAGTCAAAATAGTGGACTTAAAAGGGAGAATCGTGTCCAAAGAAGGCGAAGACAATTCCATCTAAAAACAAACAACGGCGAGTATTATGCTAATTTGTTGCAGAGTTTAAGTGATGAAATTAAAGTAAAAAGGCCACATTTGGTGATTCATCAAAATAATTTACCAGTTCACACATCCGCTATTGCGATGATGGAAATCAATGAATTAAAGTTCGAATTGTTTCAGCAAGCACCTTATTCGCTAGATTTAACTCCTTCGGAAAATTTTCTATTTTCAAATTTGAAAAAATGGCTTGGTGGTAGAAGATTTGCAAACAGTGAAGAGGTGGAGTCTGCGGTAGATGGCTATTTTAATGAGCTAGACAGTTCATTTTATAAACAGGGTATCGAAGCTATAGAATATCGATGGGAAAAGTGTATAGAGCTAAAAGCAGATAATGTTGAGAAATAAAAAAACATTTTTCCAAATTTGTTGTTTTCTGTGTTAGGTCGGGAAGTTCTGAGACCGCATTTGTATCATCCTCTATTGTTTGTAGTTATTGTTCAATGTCGGCTATAATTTGTATCGGTGAAAAGTTTTTCTTGAATACTGGTAGAGTGAATTTTATACCAAGTGATAAAAGCCACTTTGCTTCTTCAGGAAATTTTATTTTAGTTTTGTTGACAAACCACTTTTCGTTATAGAAAGCCCAATTTTGGCCACATTGTCCGGTTTACAGTGTCAAGTTTAGATGATAGTGTTTGTTTCGTCTTAATGTTTATGTATTTATATATATGTGATTGTTTGCAAATAAATTTTTATATTCATTTTTATTTAATGTTTAATAATTTTATCTTTGGCTACTTTGATATCTATGTTAGTTCGCTTGATTTCCATGTTTAGAATTGTTACGAGAAAAATGTTCTTGATTGTTTCAAGCTTTTTAATCATGTAATCTAATGTCGTTTCAATGAATTTTATACCATTTATTGTAAATAAATAAATAAATATGTGGCACTTAAAGCCCCAAAGGGCTCATTGGCCGAGCTTCTCTTCCATTACTGTTGTGCGTCTTAAATTTTGGACAGTATTAGAATGGACCTACTTATTTTAGCCGGTTCCGAACGGCAGAACACTTGTGACATCACTTTTTCTGAGCTTTGTCACAGAGTTCTTTTTAGAAGCTTTTTCATGGCAAGTTGTTACTGTTGGAAGAATTGCCAATTGCTTGCCGACAGGTGGGTACCGTTCGAAAGAAAAATCTTTTCGATATTAAATTTGTTATGCATCAGCCGGGTATTGAACCACGACCTACAGATCAGAAGGCGAACACACTAACCACTGAGCTACGGAACCCACCAACCATTTATTGTATTTATTAATATATTACAAATAATTTTTTCGCATCCATTACTTGCTTGCTCCTTATTTCAAAACCAACACCTTCATCGTAATCTGGTCACAATTCCTTAATTTAATTCAGCTATCTCATTATTCCATCGTGGAGAGAGCTGCAAGTCTGCTAACAGGTCGTTTTCCATTATAAGCAGCTATCGCTCTTTGTGAACTAAAGAAGGTGCACGGCCAAACATACATGAATTTCAACTAAGACTAAAAATCTGTCCTACTCATTCATGCAGCGAACGCTGAAAATTCTCTTTCAAAATCCGACATTTTCTGTGGTGCTCTCTCTTTTTTGTTGATTAACCTACTCATATGAAAATATTATAATTCTTTATGCGAAGTTGATATTTATTTATTTATGCAAAAATATTATTCCTGAAGAAACGAGAGCAAAAGCAACAACAAATACGCAACCGTAGATGCGTGTGCGTACCAATGAGAGTGTAATCGAACAATTGGTGTGTTAACGTGTATTCCTCTTGATTTTGCTCCTTTTTTTTCATGTGCGCCTGATATATTCAATTTCGTTTATTTTTTTTTGTTGATTTTGGTAGCTGATGGAATGGCAAAAAAATGACAAAATCTTCAAAAATGATTTTGGCAATCACAAGTGCTATGTTGTCGATTGAATGCAATTATCAATAAAAAATATAGTATTCTGCTGAGCATACGTACATATACTTTTTATATAGGCAAGTAGAACAAAACGGTGGTTGACATGCGTGCAAAGGTTTTGTCATTTTGAATGTATATATGCAGATGTGTATGTACCTATGGGTACATATGGTATTGGATATTGATAACGCATTTTTATTTTTCAGATTACTTTTCATTTATTATTCATGATTTTGTACAAAACGAAATTGAATATATCAGGCGCGCATGAAAAAAAGGAGCAAAATCAAGAGAAATACACGTTAATATATAGAATTATAGCGGAGGATCAACAACAACAATTAATTTTCACAACTTAAGGCTATTTGTTTATTATGGTTTGTGCCGAAAATTTGAAGAGTAAATGCACGCAAATAAACGAAACATCAGTTTTTGCATGATAACAGCGATATAGATTTTCCACCTTTTCCTTCTTTCGTATCATGTCGTACTAGAGGTAGGCCAATTAAAAATTTTGAATATTGCACTCAACGAAACAAAATAAGAAAAAGAAAAGAACTCAATGAAGTTGTAAACGTTCAGCATCATGAAATTAATTTGTGATCGCCAGACAAGAGAACTTTCGCTCTTATTGTGCATGGATTATGTAATGCTTCTCCAAAAAGAGGCCTTTCTATTAAGATGTTAAAAACGACTACAGAGATTTCAAAGAGTATTTCGCCAGATGACGCTATAGTAATGGTAATAGATATGAAGTTATCAACTCATCAATATCAATTGCATAAACAACATACAAAACATATAAATACAAAACTTAACCCCTGTTAGAATCATGTTCTTGCATAGTAAGTATACTACCCACCAGTGGCGGATTTAGGAGGGTTTTGGGGGTTCAAAAGGAATGGTAGATAGATTTATTAAAATATTAAAAAAGAAAATCTACGACGCAAAATAGAGGAGACATGCGCTAAATTCTTTTAAAAAAGATGATTAATATTAAAACTCAAAAAATTGATGTCAACAAAGTAAAAGATATAAAGTAGAAGATATATAAGTATGACGTGCTATTTTGTCACAGATAGCGAACGGAAATTTTATGAAGAATTATTTAAAGAGATAATATTATCCTCATTATTAGGGAATTATGAAGTGTTCGTTTCTAATTTTACTTTTCTTTGAATAAAAAATTTGTTGTAATAATTTTCCCTAGTTTTTAAAAGCTGTCCACGGGCTTTCATAAAAAGTTTCCATAAGTTTTTATACAAAATTTAGCAATTTCCTTCTTCAAATTATATATTTCCAGTAGGCTTTTTCTCGTATGCTCAAATAAAATAATTTGTTGTGACAAAATGTAGCACAGCGCTGTCACGAAGCTCTCACTCCTCTTGTTCGCGTTTGTGAGCTCGTGTTTGATCAGCATTAATGTATAGAATTTTCTTTGTTATGCGCTATGCTCGGATACCAAGTAGTTTTGTATTGGCACCATAGTTCGTAAAGCCATAAAATAAATCAAGGACAATGTCATCTTTTTAAAAATAATTTATAAAATTAATATAATTTAATAAAAATATTAATTTGCAATCAATAATTAACATAATCATACAGTTACAAGATTTTGTAGAGCACATGATGAAGTCATACTAGCTACTTTAGGTAACTGTAAAAATATGAACATTTTATTTAAATGGAGACGAGATAGTGCAAACCAAGGTTGCTATAAACAAAAATGGGCGGAAAAAGGCTCAAATGAAGACTATTCATTCAGCATTTCTATAGTGCTAATATAGATGTATTAAGGGGGTCTTCTACCTTGTTGGTTCAAAAAATTCGATTTTTTTTTCAATTTTCCAACCCAGAAGATGTTAGGAATATACCTGTTGTGTGGTTCAGTGTCCAAATCATAGTGTCTCTTTATTGGAATGATTATATTGCTTGTACAATGACATAGAGATGATAAATAACAGTAGGGTTGCTTAGAGTAGTAATAAGTATAACATAACATAGTTTTACTTTACATAACATCTCCCTTTTTGTAAGTAAACATTTACATATTACAATGAAAGTGCAATTAATATTAAAACTTTAAAAAAGTATTTCAGTAATATAAAATTGGAGTGATGTACATACATTTATTTCATTAGAGTAAAGGAAATTCAACTTTTGTTATATTCCAGCCTATCTGGTTTTATTACTTTTCTTCCTTTCTTAGTCACATAGGTATTTTGGGGACTGTTACTTATTTCGTCAGCTTTGTTTTGGTTATTAACAGCATTCTCATTTGTTAATACCTTCTCTTGTTCGTTATTCTCTTCACTACTTTTTTCTTCATTTATTTCATCTGTCTTTTGTATTGATTTTTTCAAAATATGTTCTCTATTCCTTCTGTACAAAGTACCATCTGCATCTTTAACCACAAACGATCTCGGCTCTTTTCTATGCTCAACGATTACCCCTGGTAGCCAAACTGATGCAGGTGATTTTTTGTACATTACATGTTCACCGTTTTCTATGGGTTTTAATGATTTCGCTCTTTTGTTGTAATCTTTTGCTGACATTTGCCTTTGCCTTTCTATTTGCTTATTATATAACTTTTTATCTACAACTGCTGTTTCAAAATTTTGTGACATTGCTGGTAGTTTCGTCCTAAGCTTTCTAGACATTAATAACTCACTTGGACTGGGCATATTATTTTTACGAGTAGTTCTATAATGTAAAAGTGCGGTATAAGGGTCAGCTTTTGTGTCATGACATTTATTTAGCATCTTTTTTATTGTTTGAATTGATCTTTCTGCAAGACCATTTGACCGAGGCAAGTACGGACTAGACGTGTTATGTTGAATTCCCCAATCATCGCAAAAAATTTTAAACTCGTTTGAACAGAAAGGTGGACCATTATCAGAGACGAGGATTGCAGGTATTCCGTGGTGTGAGAAAATGGACTTCATTTTAGCTATAACTTGGTTGCTACACGTACCGAAGTTCAAAATTTCTATTTCAATAAATTTTGAGTAATAATCTACAACTAAAAGAAATGATTTTTTGTTAAATTCAAATAGATCACAGCCGAGTTTATACCAAGGAATTCTAACGACTTCATGACTCATCAATTCCTGCCGTGGATTTGCATTTTTGTACCGCATGCAGGTCTCGCAACTGGACACTACATTATAGATATCGTTATTAATGTTAGGCCAGTATACTGAATCTTTTGCCAAGCTTTGGCAACGCTGTATTCCCATGTGCCCTTCATGAATATCGCAAAGAATTAGTTTGCGAAGACTCGATGGTATTACAACCTTGTTATTTTTTAATATGAGGTCCCCAAATATTGCAAAATCTTCTTTATTATTATAATATGGCATGATATGCTTGTCAACTTCTTTTTTCTTTGTAGGCCAGCCATCTTGAATGTACTCTTTGACTTTCGCTAAAGTGTCGTCAGCCAGCGTGGCAAACGCAATTTCATTTAAACGTTTTTCAGGCAATGTAATTTGAGACATTAAAAAGTTACAATGCAAATGTAACTCGTCATCTATTTCGATCTTCGTTGTCTCTTTTAATGGTGCTCTTGACAGTGTGACGGCCACATATAGGAACTTGCCCGGCTTGTACACTAATTCTAGATCGTAACGTTGGAGTCGTAACATAAAACGCTGCAGACGAGCAGGTATTTTAAAAAGTGGCTTGTTAAATAGTGAAACCAATGGTTTATGGTCTGTTTCAACAATTACTTTTAATCCGTAAATATATTGGTGGACACACCCAAAAAGGATGGCAAATAATTCTTTTTCAATTTGTGCATAATTGATTTGCGCAGCTGTCAAGGATGCTGAACCGTAAGCAATAGGATTCTTTTCGTGGAAGATTGCTGCTCCTACTGCAAACTTTGAGGCATCCACTGACATAATCAACTTCTGACGTTCATCAAAATAAGTTAATACAGGCGCTGTTGTTAATTCGCCCTTTAAAGCATTGAATTCTTTTTCATGAATAGATTCCCAGTGCCATTGTATATCTTTTTTTAAAAGGTCTCGTAAATTTTTGTTTTTGGACGACAAATTTGAAATGAAAGACCCAAGGTAGTTGACCATTCCCATAAATCGTTGCAGCTCGGCTACACACCGTGGTGCCGGGAACTCGGAAATTGCTTTAACTTTATCGGGGTCTGCTTTGACACCTCGATCACCAAATATATATCCTATAAATTTGATTTCTTTTTTATATAAAGTAGACTTATCTTTATTGAACTTTAGACCTACATTCTGTGCTCTTTCTATGACCTTCTGTAAAATAATGTCATGATCATTTACATTGGACGCGTGAATCAAAAACTCATCCATGTAGATCAATAAGCCATCAATATCTCCGAATAATCTGACCATTTCCGCATGAAAAATCTCTGGCGCTGCATTTATGCCAAATGGAAGGCGTAAAAATCTATACCTGCCGAAGGGGGTATTAAACGTGCACAGCTTTGATGATTTTTCGTCTAAAGGGATCATCCAAAATCTTGAATTTGCGTCAAGAGTGCTAAATATTCTAGAGCCGCTTAATTTAGACTTACATTCGTCGATGCTAGGAAAGGGAAATCGAGGTCGTAATATGGCTTTGTTTAAATTTTTCGGGTCTAGGCAAACGCGGATACTACCATTTGGCTTTGTCACAATCACAATAGATCTTACCCACTCTGTAGGTTCCCCGATCGGTGTAATAACATTTAAATTAACCATCCTATTGAGTTCCTTTTTAAGCGACTCATGCAGCGTGAATGGTATTTTTCTGGGTGGATCTACAACTGGTTGGATATTAGGATTTACTTTTAGAGAGCATTGGTGTTTTAGCAATCCTAAGCCTTCAAAGATGTTGGAATAATTAGCAAATTTTGTATTGATAATATTCAAAACGTTAACTTTAAGCACCAACTTCATATCAACAGCTGTCTGAAGACCGATTATAGAATTACATTGCATATTAATTATATAGTGCCGTAGCTCAGTGGTTAGTGTGTTCGCCTTCTGATCTGTAGGTCGTGGTTCAATACTCGGCTGATGCATAACAAATTTAATATCGAAAAGATTTTTCTTTCGAATGGTACCCACCTGTCGGCAAGCAATTGGCAATTCTTCCGACAGTAACTACTTGCCATGAAAAAGCTTCTAAAAAGAACTCTGTGACAAAGCTCAGAAAAAGTGATGTCACAAGTGTTCTGCCGTTCGGAACCGGCTAAAATACGTAGGTCCATTCTAATACTGTCCAAAATTTAAGACGCACAACAGTAATGGAAGAGAAGCTCGACCAATGAGCCCTTTGGGGCTTTAAGTGTCACATATTTATTTATTTTATTAATTATATAGAAAGTTGTTAAGTATTTTTCCTTTTTGAAAAGCAAAGACAAATGACAAACACCTACTATTTGCAATTTTTCGCCACTAAATGTTAAAATGTTGTTTTTGACATTCTTATTAAACTTACTCAAATTCAATGACTTAAAAGTATTCAATGAAATAATATTTGCTTGTGCACCTGTATCCACTTGACATCTTAAGTCTGCGCCGTTGATGTTTACGATGATGTTCCATTCTCGTTCGCTGCTAGTTGGTGAATACCTCTTCGCACGGCTCTCTAATGCACCCACAAAGAGATCATCATAGTCTGCATCGTCGTAGCTGTCATCACTGTAATTGTCATTATCATTTTTTTCGTCTTTCCCCACTTTCTTTACAACTTTAGTGATTCGGTTGTTAGAAAAGCAGAACTTTGCGAAGTGATTGTGTTTTCCGCACGCATGACATTTGGCTCCATATGCCGGACATTTGGTTTTGTGTATTTGCCCACATTTTTTACACCGTATATTTAATGCAAAATTCTGTTGTTGTGATACTGCCCCTTTACTCTGAGGTGTCGGTCTGTGTCTTCTTAATACCGCAACGGTACCCAGCTCATGGTCACTTGACTGACTTATCATATGTGCATTTTCTCTAGCACGTTCCATGCTTTTGGCAATGTCTAATGTTTTGTCGAGACTAATATTGCCTTCACTTAATAATCTTTCGCGGACTTTTGTAAAAATCTCTGACAAACCGCAAATAAAAATATCTCGCACTAGCTCTTCTCGGATATTACCAAACGCACATGTTGAACTTAGATTATGTAGAGCAGCAGCATATTCAGCAATAGACTCGACAGCACCTTGCCGGCGCATGAAAAAATTGTGACGTTCCATGGCGATGTTTGTCTTAGGCACAAAATAGGCTTCAAATCTGCTTACCAGTTCGTTGTATTTTATCACGTCGATATCTTGATTGAAAGAATTGAAGATTTGCAGCGACTCAGGCCCAAGGTGATGAAGCAATAATGCTACTTTTCTCCCATCTGGTTCGTCTTCCAAGTTTGAGGCGCGTAAGAAAATCTTAAATTGTTTGCTCCAATTTTTCCATTCATTAGCCAAGTTTGTTGATTTTAAATTAATTGGTTGGATTGTGGAAGCAAACGATAGTATTCGCTTGTCCTCATTTGTAGAGAACTTATTTTCACCGGTAACGGGGTTAGACATTTTTTTTTTTAATTGACTTTAATTTCACTTTCAGTATGACTTTAACTTGACCTTTATTTTTTGTAGTTTTCTATTCTATAGGCTACTTTTTAACACCTGACACCATGTTGTGTGGTTCAGTGTCCAAATCATAGTGTCTCTTTATTGGAATGATTATATTGCTTGTACAATGACATAGAGATGATAAATAACAGTAGGGTTGCTTAGAGTAGTAATAAGTATAACATAACATAGTTTTACTTTACATAACAATACCCTTAAAAGGATATAACTGAAATCTTATTATTTCGAGTTTTTCCGCTGGCCATCGCGTTTTTCTAAAGTTATCTAACGTTCTATCGAATACCTGATGTATCTGTATCTATGTAATCTCTGTTATGCATGATAAATTTTTCGGTCCATTCAGTTTGAAAGAAAATTTAACGTCGGAAACATCCCGCTTGTTATATACATGAATATCTCTAAATGCGATTTCCCAAAAGTTGCGTTTTTGTAACTGGTTGACATGATATCTCGAAAACTAATTGATTGATTGATTGAAATTATATATCAAAATTTGTGAAAAACATGTGGCTATCGTCTGACAGATACTTTTTAGATTTTTTTTATTTAAACAATTTTTACAGATGTCTTTAACCCCGAAAACATTAAAAAAAAAATTTTTTTTTTTTAAAGTTGCCTGTTCTGCGAAATTTTCAAATTTTGAAAATGCCATCTGTCAAACGATAGCCAAGGTGATAAAAAAATTAAATCATTTTGGTTTTTTTGTTTCAGACGATTTTCATGAGCTGAATCGTGTCAACCATTTGTGTATGCGTTTTTTGCAAGGGACACTTCAAGGTCAAGACGCGGTCAAATCGAAGACAGTAAATTTTCAGTAAAATTAGTGTTAAATGTATTTAAATAAACAAGTTGAATGCAACAAACCGCACCTCGATTGCGTTTTTAGTTTTCCTATAACTAATATTCAAAAAACAGTGTCAAAAATGAAGCCACAAGGTAGAAGACCCCCTTAAGACGTAAAATTATTATAAAATCGGGCACTGTTTTCTACAAGATATTGTCGTCCTAAGTTTATATTTGTTAAAGAAATATTGGGAAATACTACTGATGGGAATTCGGCGAGATGCTAAATGCAGAAATGCAGAAAAACCAGCGAAGTGGACTGAAATTAATATAACACTCTTAAAACGGTTTCGCATTTACTTGAATGTTTGGCTTCAGGACATTCTATACTAGAGAGCTTTACTTAAAATATTATTTCGTACCATCTACTGTTTACAAAGTGCTCTTTAATGGCAAAATTATAATCGATAATTGCGTACTTCCGATTGGACAGTTGCCTGAAGAAACTCAAGAGTCGAGAAATAAAGACAGAAAACGAATTCGGCTGCAGTTCACGCGAAAAACTTGCATACTAATTTGTTGAAAAAGCTTGATTGTGTGAGGGGTGGGGTTCCAGGTGGACTCGTTCCAACGATGGTTTCTTCCTCCAGGTGATCGTGGTGTGTGTGTGTGAGTGCGGGGATATTTCTGTGTACAATCCTGTTTTTGTTGTGTATTGATGTTGTACCTTGTGATTCTGCTGCTTCTACGTACGACGCTGTAGTTTATTTATTATTTTAAATGAATTATAACACACGCGATTATTTTATATTTTTGAAATATGCAATATTTATTTAATTATCGTTTAAATTAATAGAGGAAGAGATACTTCGCTCGCACTTGCTGCCTATTTACTTCGGGATATATTTCGAGAATAAAAAAAAACAATCAAAACGGGCGGCCAGAAGAGAGAAATGTTATATAAGTAACAGGGTTGCCAACCCACTCAAATGAAGACAAACAAACAGTGCACGCATCTAACTCTGGCGCAGACAAAGCTTTTAACATCATAAAACCCATACATATCTAATTTAACCCTACTTTCCTGTTTCAAATGGGTTTCCAATTCTCTATTAAAGAAAAATTAAAAAAAAAAATTTTACTCAAATTAAACGTATTTATTACTTATTTTGATTTATGCATTTTGAACACTAATTAAACTTTTGAAAATGCAACCCAAAACTAAGCGCATAACTTTAAGTAAAGATATTATTCCATTGTTAAAAAATCTTATCAATTTTAAGTATTCTGGTTCTAAATAATGCTACTTTAAAATATGTTAAAAAAATTTTTTTTAATTCAGAATATTTTGAAAGAATTAAGTCATTTAATTAATTAATTAATTTAATTTATCTTTAATTAAAGGATTTTGTTTTAATATGGGCTTGCCCATATAAGAATTTTACCGTTCCCAGCCAGCGCAATATTCCAAAATATCGTACCAAGTTTCTAAGCATTTCACAATCAATTTACCTTTCCCAAAAATTCATGTAATATGAAGCACTCTGCAGTTTTCATTGTTCCCCTGTAAGCACTTATTATTTGTAAGTAAGGTGATTCATTCAAACAAAGGCCCGCTAACCAGGTCGTGTTACTACTACAATAACTACAACAGCAGCAACCACATACATTTGTTTTTGCTTGTGGTCCATGAATTGTCAAAAGCAGAGCCCACTTAAGAGATCGTCTTGCTTCTACAATTTATTATTCTCGGATAGCAGTTATTTGTTTTGCCGCTTCAACTTTTTTATTTCCAACTCCATAGAGCATTGAAGTAAAGTGATTCTAAGGATATATGCTTATAGTAAATATTATATTATTATTATACGAGTATATTATAATATTTATAATAAAATTCAAACAGTAATTTGTACTTATAATTTAGGTTTATACAAGGTGCGACAATTATGTATTAAGACTCGAACCATATCTCAGCAACCAAGCGCCATCTATGCGTTTTGAAGCTTCAACCTTCCTCTTCTAACTGTCATGGCATTTGGTTGACATTTAATGTTTATTGACATTGATTTTACAAAACACGTGTTCGTTTGATGTTGAAATTTTAACATGAAATTTAACACACAGAACTCATTGTTCGTCAATTTTTGGCTTGATACACACTGCACAAGTGAAAGTAACAGTGCAAATCTTTTGCCTGCACATATTAAAAATTCATCAAATTTTGCAACAACAATAAATACAGACAAAAAAAATAATTTGTTCTCTCGTGATATACTATCTCCCTCTATACCGTGGAGTGTACAATGTGCTTCTCCTGCTGTAACACCAACAGCTACAACATCAAAGCAATCAAATAACGGCACTTCTACTGAAGTGCATGACCCAGTAGTTAAAGCAACTAGTGCGATGACTAATAAAGAACCAGTTGCTGTTCAAACTGGTATTGATCGCTACATTACTGTAGTAAAGCGAAAGAGAAGTCCGCAAAATTCAAAACAAATGAATTCAACAAAAATTCAAAAACAGAACACTGTCCCTATTAGTTCGGAAAATAGATACGCTCTGCTTTCAGGTGATGAAAGTGACGAAAATATTATCTCCAAGAAAAATTTCAAACCCCCACCCATTTTCTTGAGAGAACGCAACTCAGATAAGTTGATTTCTAGAATTACAAGTCTTATAGGACCAAAGAATTTCCATGTTGTTCCTATTCGCAAAGGCCAAATTGAGGAAACAAAAGTGCAAATCTACAGCGAAACTCATTATCGCAAAGTAATAGCGGAATTTGATGCTGTAAAAAAGAATTACTACACATATCAGCTAAAAAGTAGTAAGGGCTTAATCGTTGTACTCAAAGGCGTCGAACCCAACGTTGATATTAACGAAATCAAACTTGCCCTCCAGGAAGAAGGGTTTCAAGCCAAAACAGTATTCAACATTCTCAACAAGAGCAATATACCTCAACCGTTATATCGTATTGAGCTTCAGCCTGAAACAAAACCCCTAAAAAAAGGTGAAGTACACCCCATATATAAAATTCGATATTTATTGCATCGCAAAATCACAATCGAAGAACCCCATAAGAGAACTGGACCTCCTCAGTGCAGCAACTGCCAAGAATATGGACATACTAAGACATATTGTACCCTGCCAGCTGTTTGTGTGATTTGTGGAGATCTCCATAAATCAAACATATGCCCAAAATCTAAAGGCGATGCTAGCATGAAAAAATGCAGCAATTGTGGAGGTAATCACACCGCAAATTATAGAGGTTGCCCAGTATATACAACCCTAAAGCTAAATTTCTCCGCTAGCAATCAACCTCTAAAACCAGTTGAGCAAACTCAGATAGCCAACTCAAGTAAGAGACAAAATATTGATGCAACACAATTCTTCTCTGCAATCCCAAACAAGAATCAAACCAATTCATACGCTAGCGTCTTAAAACAAAACCCACACCAACAAAGCAATGTAAATAATGAGCAGAAACACTCACTGCCCACCCAACAGCCAAGTACCCTTGAACATTTGCTTCAAACATTGATTCAGAATATGAACCAATTCATGAACTCAATGCAAACAATGATGCAAGAAATGATGAAAAATCAATCGATGTTACTCCAAACATTGCTATGCAGACCATGAGTTGTCTCAAGATATGCCACTGGAACGCCAACGGCTTAAGCCAGCACCGTTTGGAGCTAATTCAATTCCTTGAATCCAGCCAAATCGACATAATGATGATATCTGAGACCCATTTCACTGACAAAAATTGCTACCAAATACCATATTACAAACTGTACACCACAAATCATCCGCATGGTAAGGCACGCGGAGGAACTGCTATGTTGATAAAAAGCAGAATAAAACATCATGTTCTTGAAGATTTTAGTAGCGTCTACTTGCAAGCAACATCTATATGTCTGGAAGAATACATCTCTAAGCTAGTAATATCTGCGATATACTGTCCCCCAAGATACAGTATTACCGAACAGCAATATAAAGAATTTTTCTCAACTCTTGGTAGCAAATTCTTGGTTGCTGGCGATTTCAACGCCAAACACACTCACTGGGGCTCCCGATTAATAACTCCAAAAGGCAAAAGACTATGTTCAATCATCACTAACCACGGCTACGATGTTATTTCAAATGGTCAACCGACATATTGGCCGACGGACAAGAGGAAAATACCCGATCTCATAGACTTTGGAGTCGCCAAAGGTTTGCAGATGGAAAATATCTCCACAGAGTGTAATTATGATCTATCATCTGACTACTCACCCACGGTAATATCTATAAAATCACCAAGCCCCCAAAGCAATTGCGTTAGAAAGAAAATAGACTGGTTAAAATTCAAGAAATATATAAATTCCCATCTTCCTCTGAGTACTGTATTAAGAAATGGACACGATGTAGACTCAGCACTCGAAAAATTCAACCAGCTGCTCTCATTAGCTCTCAGCTCAGCCACCTGCACAAAGGTATGCAAGCAATCAAACTATAGCCCATACACACCAGCCGATATTGAATTGCTAGTAAGACAAAAAAGAAGACTCCGAAGACAATGGCAAGAATTCAGATCACCGAATCTGAAAACACAGCTACAGCACTGCACTCGAAAGTTAAAGCAAGCCTTAAAAAATAAAAACAACAAAGAGTTAGAAGAGCACATAGCGAAATTAACACCTGGTGAAGCGTCAGACTACTCTTTGTGGAAATCAGCAAAAAAATCAAATCGGCCAATTCTCACTGATTCCCCCATCCGTTTGAGTGACGGTAATTGGGCTAGAAGCAACTGTGAGAAGGGTTTGGCTTTTGCAAACCACCTAAAAAGTGTGTTTACACCCAATCCACCCTCTTCACAGTCCTCATTACCAATATTAACTTCTCAACCTTGCTCAATAACGCTCAAAATTAAAAAAAAGGACATATTCAAAGCAATTTATAAAGATTTAAACCCAAAAAAATCACCTGGTCCAGATAAAATTACCGGTAAAATGATAAAAGAGCTACCTCCGGCTTCAGTAATTCATCTGATGCACATTTTCAATGCTATCCTTCGTATTAAACACTATCCCAAATGCTGGAAAACTTCAAAAATTATTATGATAGCAAAACCAGGAAAAGACCCTACAAAAGTTGCATCGTACAGACCTATCAGCCTCCTGCCTCTACTTTCTAAAGTATTCGAAAAGCTACTTGTCATGAATATAACTCCATTTATTAATCTCAACCAACTGATTCCTCAACATCAGTTTGGATTTAGAAAACAGCACGGCACAATAGAACAAGTCCACCGCATTGTAACTCTGATAAGGAACACTTTTGAAGAAAAAAAGTATTGCTCAGCTGTCTTTCTTGATATCACTCAAGCTTTCGATAAAGTATGGCACGATGGCCTTATTTACAAACTCAAACTATTACTGCCTGCAAATGTCTCCTCATTGCTTAGTAGCTACCTCACGAAAAGACAATTTCTCGTACATCACAAGGATTACACAACAAATCCATTGGATATTCACGCTGGCGTTCCTCAAGGAAGCGTTTTGGGTCCGTTACTGTATCTCTTATACACTTCAGATATGCCCAACAATAACTATACATTCATATCGACCTTTGCTGATGATACGGCAATATTGTGCTCTCGCTCTAACCCCATAGAAGCTACTAAACTCCTGCAGACTCATGTCGATTCTCTCGAAATCTGGCTAGCAAAATGGCGTATAAAAGTCAATGAATCAAAGAGCGTACATGTAACCTTCACGCTAAGGCTAGATACATGTCCCCCACTTAAAATTAATGGCCAATCAGTTCCACAATGTTCCTCAACAAAGTACTTGGGTATTCACCTCGACAGAAGGCTGACATGGAAAAATCACATAGAGGCAAAGAAAACTCAGATCAAGCTTAAAATGAATCAGTTATGGTGGCTGTTACACAAAAGATCAAAGTTGAATCTTGAATACAAAGTGCTATTATATAAAGCAATCCTGAAACCAATCTGGACTTATGGTATTCAGTTTTGGGGCACCGCATCTCCCTCTTATATCGAAAAATTGCAGCGAATACAATCCAAGTGTCTGCGAATTATTGTAAACGCGCCTTGGTATATGAGGAACGTTAACATCCATCGAGATTTAAATGTATCCACAATTTCTGAGGAAGTTGCAATGTCCTGCAGAAGCTACATTCAAAAATTACACAATCATCCGAATCCCCTTACTAGGCAATTGTTGCTGAGCAAGGGGCATCGTCGATTAAAAAGAAAAGACACACTGAATATGCTGTAAAATTGCTACATCTCGCGACTCACCAAATTGTGATGGAACGTAGGGGATATCACATAGTTTTATTTAGTTTGTAAGATTTTAATACTTATTGTTAGTTTCTTGTATTTAAGAAAGATTCAATAAAAAAAAAATAAGCTAACAAAAAAAAAAAAAAAAAAAATTTTTGGCTCGGAATCAGGTCTGTGTATTGAATCACCCACCGTATTCACCTGATTTGGCACCGTGCGACTTCTTTTTGTTCCTAAAACTGAAATTGAAGTTGAAAGGATGCGTTTTTGATGACATTCAGACCATACAACGGGCTTCGACGAGGGCACTGGAGGCAATTCCGAAAAATTAGCTGGAACACGCGTTTGAATCACTATTAAATCGATATAACAAGTGTATTAAATCAGGAGGAGATTAGCAGGATTAGCAGATATCGTGTTCTAATTGTTTTTTCTAGAGGCAGTCTTAATACATAGTTGTCGCACATTGTATATACTTGTGGAAAAAACAAAAATGAAATCATCACTGCAGCAATTGGTCGATTTGTAGAAGATCCTCGAAGACCATTGCTTAAATAGAGAAGAATTAAGAAATTACGGTTGTTGCATAAAGACGAAGTCAAATATATAATTTATATATACAGTGTGATTCACGGCAGAAAATAGATGGAAAGTAATGAAAAAACGATACTCTTTTTGATCTGTTTTCATAAAATGCTTTATTGTAACCTTGGCTAATACATAAGAATATCAATATACTATTCACCCTCTTTAACTTAAAAGCGATGCGCAAATGACTTTTGTCTTTTGGATCATTGTCTTCCAACAAAAGCCAATCGCGTTTTTCCTGTGCCGGGGTAGTTAATGGTACACGTTGATACAAATAATTATCACATACTTTCTACAGTCTTGTTCTTGTTCTTGTGAATACGACCAATGTACCAAAACCCCGTAAAACAAAAAAAAATGTGCGCACCACCGTTATGTTTGCTGGTGTACACACAAGTCAATGGATTCGATAACTAAAACTACGATTTTTCTATAACGATAACTTTGCTCCAATCAGTGTGTAAATTTTCAGTTGGGCAATGCATGCGTTTTTCGCATGCATTGCCCAACGTTTCTTTAAAACGTTTTTCGAAATACTTGGAATTCATGTTTTCACTTTATAAATCGTTAACAAAGGGTAACACCAAGAGATAGATTTGACATTTATTAATAATTATTGTAACGAGTATCGATTGTTGGTTACTCATCACTAATTGTGAAAGACACAAATATTGGCAGCATCGGACCGAATGTCAACAAAAAGAAATAGGCGATAACCAACAAGAGAGAAAGAGAAGATCTCGACTACGATAAAGAAAGATTCTGGAGTGTTGCCACAGAGTATAAATAAGGCCAGTTGTTGACAAATGAAATGAATTGAATGCCGAAATTGATCGCGCAAACATTGATACAGTTTCTGAGACAAAAGTTGCAAGTACATTAAAGTGCTGTATATAGTTGTACAAAATAAGTGTTGCAATTATTATTAACAGAATCCAGTGATCGAATAAGGTTGATTCAAATAGAATTAAACGTTCACAGAATAAAAAATTAGCAATTGGTGTCAGAAGTGGGATTCTGTCAAGATGGTGAAAATTGACCGACTAAAAGTGAACCAGCTTCAGAAGCTGTTGATAGAGATGAATCTATCGTCACCAGGTGCAAAAGCAGAACTACTGGTGAGGCTAAGGCAAGCCATGGAGGCTAAGGGTATTAATGTAGAAAAACATGAGTTCTTTGAGGAAGCCGAGATACATGCAGTCGTGCAAGCTGAGGAAGAGAGCAAGATAGATTCGAGTGGTCAAATTATGGATTTCATGAAAAGTATGATGCAACGTTACAAGAAAATGCGTCTTGCATTGACTCCAAGTTTCAAGAACATTCGGCTGAATTGCGTGTGGTAATTCAAGAAGATTCGGCTCGACAAAAACACCTCATCGAAAATCTACAAAAAGGAATTGAGATTAGATTTCAGGAAATTTCCGGAACCATTAATGAAAAAGTCACGGATCTGAAGGAACATGTAGATGACTTGGAACATAAGTTCGAGAAATTACAGCACGAACTCAATCAACTAAAAATAAATGCACCTGCCACATCAGTGATTAGAGATTCAAGCACAATAAAATTGAAGCCACCAACTTTTGACGGAAGCACGCCATTCAATATCTTCAACCCTCAATTCGAGACAACAGCTTCGAAGAATCAATGGGATGATAGCGACAAGACCGCTGCTTTAATAGTGGCATTAAAGGGTAATGCGTCAGAAGTGTTGCAGATGGTTCCAGAGAAAGATCGTGGTAGAAAGATCAGTCACTGATGGAGGCACTCTAGAGCAACTATGGAAATATATATACAAGTCAATTGCATCGAGTGGAATTAAGATCGCGAGTGAGTAATGAGAGCCTTTAGGAATTCGCTTCCGATATTAAGCGCTTATGTCATCTAGCGTTCTCCGGTAATTCGGATGAGTTCGTCGAAAAATATAAATAGAGGCATTTATAGATGGTATACGTGATGGAGAGACTAAGCGTGCCCTAGTCATGTGACCAAAGAATACATATGCAGAAACAGTCAGTAGTGCCTTGACGTATGAAGCCTCCAGTTTGATGTGTCGACCAATGCCACGGGTACTCCAACTAGAAACAGAAACATCAGATCTGGTTGAATCATTATGTCAGGCATTCAAGTCAGTAGTGCAACCTGAAGCAAGAACAACAGGTCGACGTGAAAACGAATTTACTGGTAAGTGCTTCATTTGCGACAATCCAGGACACATTGTGCGTGACTGCCGTCTACGACTAAGGTCGTCGATTAAGTTCGAATTCTCCAGGAAGACAAAAGAAGGAGAATAAGGTGGACAGCCATCACTCCACTAACACAAATCGATCGTTAAACTAAATCGAGTCAGTTCAGCGGGGCGTGAACTGACTCCAACAGTGGGTTGCCCCATCATTCACATTTCGCAACTACAGCGTGCGTCAAGCAGCTTGACTATTGATGGAAAACTGGACAATATAGAGTTCATATTAACCCTGGATACTGGTGCATCACATTTTATAATCGAGAGCGATTTTGTGAAGAGGTTTAAGCTTTTAATATAAAATTGTGTAGAAGCGGTGATTTGGGCACAGATGAATGTGGATGATGGGACAGGCAAGTAGTGGGTAGTGGAAACAGATAAAGAAATAACGAATAAAAGCATCATACTTGGTAGGACGTTAGTGGAACCTAACGAAAATGAAATAGTACCGCTCGAATATTAAATCAAACTAATACATCTACAGTTGTGAAGAAAGGAATGTTGATTGGTCATTGCCAGGAAGTTACTGCCGAAGTAGACTGCGAAAAGTATTCGTTGATCAAAACTAGAAGATCAGTAACTGTTAGAGCGGAACTAAAAGCACAGATGGAAGAATGGGCAGGTGTGCTTACCAAACAGCAAAAAGAAAAGGCTTTACAACTATTGGAGAAGTACAGTTCAATCTATACCTCAAATGGAAAAACACTGGAGGACGAACAACCATCGTGAAGCATCACATTGACACCGGTGATTCTAGACCAATTCGCCAAGCACCTCGACGAGTTCCATTGGCCAAAAGCGACTAAGCCAGTAAGCTGGTTACCCATATGCAGAGGCAAGCTGTTATTGAAAGGTCAGCAAGTCCATGGAGTTACCAGTTGTACTCATAAAGAACAAGGATGGAAGTACTCGATTCTGTGTGGATTACAGAAAGCTAAATGATATAACGAAAAAAGACAGCTATCCACTGCCAAGAATCGATGACACTCTGGACACTCTATCTGCTGCGAAGCGGTTCTCCACTCTTGATCTGCAAAGTGGCTACCAGCATGTGGAACTTGGTAACGAGGACAAAGAGAAAACAGCTTTCAGTATTAGCGATAGTCGATGGCAATTTATAGTGATGCCATTCGGCTTATGAAATGCACCAGCTACTTTCAACGTTTGATGGTACGTGTACTCAGAGGACTACACTGGAAAACGTGCTTGGTGTACCGCGATGACATTATCGTTATGGGAGAAGATTTTAACGACCACCTGGAAAAGTGGAAAGAGGTATTTAAGTGTCTACAATCAGCAGGGCTTAAACTGAATATGATAAAGTGTTCACTCTTCAGGTTAGAAGTTTAATATCTTGGTCATAAAATAACACAAGAAGGGGTACATACCGACGAGGAGAAAGTAGAAGAAGTACAAGAATGGCCTACTCCGTCTAATCTTTAGGAGTTAGAAAGCTTCCTAGGCTAATGTATCTACTATAGATGATCTGTTCCTGAATTTGCAAACATGGCCAGCAGTCTACATGAGTAAACAAGAAATAACAAACTATTTGTGTGGAGCGAGGAACAGCAGAAAGCATTCGAACAGCTGGAAGAAAGATCCTGTTCAGCACCAGTATTAGCGTATCCAGTACCTGGTCAAAAGTTTGTGTTGGACACAGATGAGAGTGGCTATGGAACAGGTGGTGTGCTCCCTCAGATCATAGATGGACAAGAAAAGAAATTTTTTTTTTTTTTTTTTTTTTTTGTTAGCTTATTTTTTTTTATTGAATCTTTCTTAAATACAAGAAACTAACAATAAGTATTAAAATCTTACAAACTAAATAAAACTATGTGATATCCCCTACGTTCCATCACAATTTGGTGAGTCGCGAGATGTAGCAATTTTACAGCATATTCAGTGTGTCTTTTCTTTTTAATCGACGATGCCCCTTGCTCAGCAACAATTGCCTAGTAAGGGGATTCGGATGATTGTGTAATTTTTGAATGTAGCTTCTGCAGGACATTGCAACTTCCTCAGAAATTGTGGATACATTTAAATCTCGATGGATGTTAACGTTCCTCATATACCAAGGCGCGTTTACAATAATTCGCAGACACTTGGATTGTATTCGCTGCAATTTTTCGATATAAGAGGGAGATGCGGTGCCCCAAAACTGAATACCATAAGTCCAGATTGGTTTCAGGATTGCTTTATATAATAGCACTTTGTATTCAAGATTCAACTTTGATCTTTTGTGTAACAGCCACCATAACTGATTCATTTTAAGCTTGATCTGAGTTTTCTTTGCCTCTATGTGATTTTTCCATGTCAGCCTTCTGTCGAGGTGAATACCCAAGTACTTTGTTGAGGAACATTGTGGAACTGATTGGCCATTAATTTTAAGTGGGGGACATGTATCTAGCCTTAGCGTGAAGGTTACATGTACGCTCTTTGATTCATTGACTTTTATACGCCATTTTGCTAGCCAGATTTCGAGAGAATCGACATGAGTCTGCAGGAGTTTAGTAGCTTCTATGGGGTTAGAGCGAGAGCACAATATTGCCGTATCATCAGCAAAGGTCGATATGAATGTATAGTTATTGTTGGGCATATCTGAAGTGTATAAGAGATACAGTAAGGGACCCAAAACGCTTCCTTGAGGAACGCCAGCGTGAATATCCAATGGATTTGTTGTGTAATCCTTGTGATGTACGAGAAATTGTCTTTTCGTGAGGTAGCTACTAAGCAATGAGGAGACATTTGCAGGCAGTAATAGTTTGAGTTTGTAAATAAGGCCATCGTGCCATACTTTATCGAAAGCTTGAGTGATATCAAGAAAGACAGCTGAGCAATACTTTTTTTCTTCAAAAGTGTTCCTTATCAGAGTTACAATGCGGTGGACTTGTTCTATTGTGCCGTGCTGTTTTCTAAATCCAAACTGATGTTGAGGAATCAGTTGGTTGAGATTAATAAATGGAGTTATATTCATGACAAGTAGCTTTTCGAATACTTTAGAAAGTAGAGGCAGGAGGCTGATAGGTCTGTACGATGCAACTTTTGTAGGTTCTTTTCCTGGTTTTGCTATCATAATAATTTTTGAAGTTTTCCAGCATTTGGGATAGTGTTTAATACGAAGGATAGCATTGAAAATGTGCATCAGATGAATTACTGAAGCCGGAGGTAGCTCTTTTATCATTTTACCGGTAATTTTATCTGGACCAGGTGATTTTTTTGGGTTTAAATCTTTATAAATTGCTTTGAATATGTCCTTTTTTTTAATTTTGAGCGTTATTGAGCAAGGTTGAGAAGTTAATATTGGTAATGAGGACTGTGAAGAGGGTGGATTGGGTGTAAACACACTTTTTAGGTGGTTTGCAAAAGCCAAACCCTTCTCACAGTTGCTTCTAGCCCAATTACCGTCACTCAAACGGATGGGGGAATCAGTGAGAATTGGCCGATTTGATTTTTTTGCTGATTTCCACAAAGAGTAGTCTGACGCTTCACCAGGTGTTAATTTCGCTATGTGCTCTTCTAACTCTTTGTTGTTTTTATTTTTTAAGGCTTGCTTTAACTTTCGAGTGCAGTGCTGTAGCTGTGTTTTCAGATTCGGTGATCTGAATTCTTGCCATTGTCTTCGGAGTCTTCTTTTTTGTCTTACTAGCAATTCAATATCGGCTGGTGTGTATGGGCTATAGTTTGATTGCTTGCATACCTTTGTGCAGGTGGCTGAGCTGAGAGCTAATGAGAGCAGCTGGTTGAATTTTTCGAGTGCTGAGTCTACATCGTGTCCATTTCTTAATACAGTACTCAGAGGAAGATGGGAATTTATATATTTCTTGAATTTTAACCAGTCTATTTTCTTTCTAACGCAAATGCTTTGGGGGCTTGGTGATTTTATAGATATTACCGTGGGTGAGTGGTCAGATGATAGATCATAATTACACTCTGTGGAGATATTTTCCATCTGCAAACCTTTGGCGACTCCAAAGTCTATGAGATCGGGTATTTTCCTCTTGTCCGTCGGCCAATATGTCGGTTGACCATTTGAAATAACATCGTAGCCGTGGTTAGTGATGATTGAACATAGTCTTTTGCCTTTTGGAGTTATTAATCGGGAGCCCCAGTGAGTGTGTTTGGCGTTGAAATCGCCAGCAACCAAGAATTTGCTACCAAGAGTTGAGAAAAATTCTTTATATTGCTGTTCGGTAATACTGTATCTTGGGGGACAGTATATCGCAGATATTACTAGCTTAGAGATGTATTCTTCCAGACATATAGATGTTGCTTGCAAGTAGACGCTACTAAAATCTTCAAGAACATGATGTTTTATTCTGCTTTTTATCAATATAGCAGTTCCTCCGCGTGCCTTACCATGCGGATGATTTGTGGTGTACAGTTTGTAATATGGTATTTGGTAGCAATTTTTGTCAGTGAAATGGGTCTCAGATATCATCATTATGTCGATTTGGCTGGATTCAAGGAATTGAATTAGCTCCAAACGGTGCTGGCTTAAGCCGTTGGCGTTCCAGTGGCATATCTTGAGACAACTCATGGTCTGGATAGCAATGTTTGGAGTAACATCGATTGATTTTTCATCATTTCTTGCATCATTGTTTGCATTGAGTTCATGAATTGGTTCATATTCTGAATCAATGTTTGAAGCAAATGTTCAAGGGTACTTGGCTGTTGGGTGGGCAGTGAGTGTTTCTGCTCATTATTTACATTGCTTTGTTGGTGTGGGTTTTGTTTTAAGATGCTAGCGTATGAATTGGTTTGATTCTTGTTTGGGATTGCAGAGAAGAATTGTGTTGCATCAATATTTTGTCTCTTACTTGAGTTGGCTATCTGAGTTTGCTCAACTGGTTTTAGAGGTTGATTGCTAGCGGAGAAATTTAGCTTTAGGGTTGTATATACTGGGCAACCTCTATAATTTGCGGTGTGATTACCTCCACAATTGCTGCATTTTTTCATGCTAGCATCGCCTTTAGATTTTGGGCATATGTTTGATTTATGGAGATCTCCACAAATCACACAAACAGCTGGCAGGGTACAATATGTCTTAGTATGTCCATATTCTTGGCAGTTGCTGCACTGAGGAGGTCCAGTTCTCTTATGGGGTTCTTCGATTGTGATTTTGCGATGCAATAAATATCGAATTTTATATATGGGGTGTACTTCACCTTTTTTTAGGGGTTTTGTTTCAGGCTGAAGCTCAATACGATATAACGGTTGAGGTATATTGCTCTTGTTGAGAATGTTGAATACTGTTTTGGCTTGAAACCCTTCTTCCTGGAGGGCAAGTTTGATTTCGTTAATATCAACGTTGGGTTCGACGCCTTTGAGTACAACGATTAAGCCCTTACTACTTTTTAGCTGATATGTGTAGTAATTCTTTTTTACAGCATCAAATTCCGCTATTACTTTGCGATAATGAGTTTCGCTGTAGATTTGCACTTTTGTTTCCTCAATTTGGCCTTTGCGAATAGGAACAACATGGAAATTCTTTGGTCCTATAAGACTTGTAATTCTAGAAATCAACTTATCTGAGTTGCGTTCTCTCAAGAAAATGGGTGGGGGTTTGAAATTTTTCTTGGAGATAATATTTTCGTCACTTTCATCACCTGAAAGCAGAGCGTATCTATTTTCCGAACTAATAGGGACAGTGTTCTGTTTTTGAATTTTTGTTGAATTCATTTGTTTTGAATTTTGCGGACTTCTCTTTCGCTTTACTACAGTAATGTAGCGATCAATACCAGTTTGAACAGCAACTGGTTCTTTATTAGTCATCGCACTAGTTGCTTTAACTACTGGGTCATGCACTTCAGTAGAAGTGCCGTTATTTGATTGCTTTGATGTTGTAGCTGTTGGTGTTACAGCAGGAGAAGCACATTGTACACTCCACGGTATAGAGGGAGATAGTATATCACGATAGAACAAATTATTTTTTTTGTCTGTATGTATTGTTGTTGCAAAATTTGATGAATTTTTAATATGTGCAGGCAAAAGATTTGCACTGTTACTTTCACTTGTGCAGTGTGTATCAACTGTTTTATTTGATAATGCACTTATCGGGGGGGTTTGCGCGGGTGACTGCAAATTATTGTTTACACACACATTAACAGGCAATTGCCGTTGCCGGAGAGGAGAGCGCTGAACACTCATACTGTAAACAAAATGTTTGCAAATTATATTATTTTATTTGTTTTTTTTTTTTTTTTTTTTTCTAAAAATCAAAATAAAGACGTCCACTCTTATTGGTGACTTTCGCGAAACTGTCAACTGTTTCTTTCTGTCGAAGCCAGAAAGAAACAATTGTGTCATTCGAAGAGAGTTGCTCGTAATACTTGAATGTGCACAGTATTTCCATAAATACTTGTACGGTCAGTCATTTCATCTACGAACCCACCACGCAGCACTAAGTTGGTTATTACAATTTGCAAATCCAGAAGCACAATTGGCGCGCTGGATTGAAAGGCTGCAGAATTATGATTTTACAATCGAGCATCGTAAAGAATATGAGGAGTCATGGATTACCGAACTAGTGCACCGTCGATAGTTACCATTGCTCTTGGGTAAGAAGCCAGAATCACATTGTCGACAGGAGTTATAAACCACCGAAAGAGTACAAGAAGATCAGCGGAACGACCCAGATCTCGCACAGATTAAGGAATAGAAGGAGCAGGGCGTACGTCCAGATTGGCAAGAAATGGCTAATTAGAGTCGAATGGCAAAGGCATACTGGGCACAATACCAAAGCTTGCATTTACGAGACGGATGATTATTCCGAGTATAGGAGAGTGAAGGTGGAAAAATCACTAATGATCTAGTGGTACCTAAGGCAAGAGTAAATGAAGTGATAGCTGACTGGCAAGTTGTGGGTAGTGTATCACAATGTCTCCAGTGGAGGGCATTTGGTCATCACCAAAACCGTCGAGAAAATAAAGAAGCGATTTGATTGGGTTGGATGCCATAACCATGTCGCTGATTGGATTCGGACGTGTAGGCAATATGCAATGGCCAAAGGTCCCACTAAGAAAAGTCGAGGGAAATGCGCCAATACACCGTAGGTGCTCCTATAGAGTTACACTCAGACCAAGGTCGAAATTTCGAATCAGTTATATTCCAAGAGAAGTGTCGTATGTTGGGTATACACAAAACTCGTACAATACTTTTGCATCCACAATGTGATGGCATGGTAGAACGATGTAACCGTACCTTGGAGGAATATTTGAGAAAAGTCGTAGATAAATAACAAAGGGACTGCGATGTACATACACCAATGTTCCTAATGGCATATCGATGCGCACTACATGATACGACGGCCACTACACCAGCAATGGAAATTTTTGGAAACGAGTTAAGACTGCCAGCTGATTTAAAATTTGGAGTCGTAACACCAACGAGATCAACCAAAGGTATCTATACTAGCAAAAAGCGGGAACAGTTTAATGAAGTATATCAGTTCATCAGAGAGCGATCGCAGATGATAAGCGATAAGATGAAGGCGAAGTATGACTTAAAAAAAGCACATTCCAAAGGGTTCTATGAAGGAAGCTTGAAATGCTTCATAATCCACAACGAAAGAAAGGCCTGTCCCCTAAACTACAGACTTATTGGGAAGGACCATATTGGATAATAACAAAAATTAAGTACGTAGTGTATCGTATTCAACGTGCCTGGAATAAAAGAGCAGAGTTAAAAGTAGTGCATTTGGAGCAACTTACGTCATATCAGGGGGAAGTATAAAACCTTGTTCGGAATGAAAAAAGTTAAGAAGAGAGCAGTATGATGAGTATCGATGGTTGGTTACCCATTACTAATTGTCAATGACACGAATATTTGCAGCATAGAAAAGAATGTCAACAAAAAGAAATAGGCGATAACTAGAACAAGCCAAGGAGAAAGAAAGAGAAGAATCTCGACTACGATAAAGGAAGATTCTTGAGTGTTGCTACAGAGTATAAATAAGGCTAGCTGTTGACAAATGAAATGAATTGAATGCCGAAAGTGATCGCGCAAACATTGATACAGTATCTGAGGCAAAAGTTGCAGGTACATGAAAGTGTTATTGTAAATAGTTGATTGTATATAGTGTTGATTAAATAAATTGTTGCTGTATATAGTTGTACAAAATAAGTGTTGCAATGAATATTAACAGAATCCACTGATCAAACAAGGTTCTTTCAAGTAGAATTAAACGTTAACAAAATAACATTTCTTTTTGTTGACCTTCGTTTCGATGCTGCCATTAATTGTACCATTCACAATTAGTGATGAATAACCAACCATCGATACTCGTTACAATATATACATTATAAAAAAGTATCAGGCGCACGACGTTTTTACCTACACTATACAGTGTAATATGTCACACTGTTTTCGTGTAACATATTACTGTCAAACATGTTCAGTTTGATTGGTAATTTAACCATGAATCGACTTACAATTGAACGCTTGCAGATTATTGAATTTTATTCTCAAAGTTCATGCTCAGTTAAGAAAAAGCATTGCGCACATTTTCCATTTTATAATCAGTTTGGGCGACCTTCTGAGGCGGCTATTCGGAATCTTGTGACTAAATTTACATTATTGGACATTAAGCCACCAACGAAGGATCACTTGCAAATAGGTGCAACAGGTGCTCTCTCGAAGAATGAAAAACACACTCCACCAGTCTCTCATCATGCCTGTCCTAACATATGGCGCCTGGACAATTTCCACCTCGGATGAGCGAATGCTTGGAGTTTTCGAGAGAAAAGGCAAGATCTTTGGACCTATTTGCATTGGTGGCGAGTACCGAATAAGGTACAACCATGAGCTGTACGAGCTGTATGCCGATATTGACATAGTAAAGCGCATCAAAATCCAGCGGCTGCGCTGGCTAGGTCATGTCGAGCGAATTGAAGAACACGCTCCAGCTAAGAAGGTGTTATATTTGGAACCCGCTGGAGAACGACGCAGAAGAGGAAGACCTAACCTCCGGTGGAAAGACCAAGTACTGGAGAACCTGACGGCGGTTGGAATTTCTAACTGGCGCCAGCTAGCGAAGAACGGAGATGGTTGTTATGGCCACATCAGTAAGCAACTAAACCACCAACACGCATACGTAGAGTGCGGACAGAGGAAAATATCGCAGCTGTATCCGCCAGTGTTGTTGAATTATTGATTCGGCGCTGTTCGTAGAAATTGGTAGTCTGGTACTCTACTACGTAGAAAATTTTTCGGAAGGATTTGGATGTAAAACCTTTTAAAATAAAGCTGGTGCAAAAATTGAATCCACACGCTGGTGCTGGCAAAGTTGGATGAAGATCCACTTTTTCATCGGAAAATTGTGTTCGGCGACGAAGCTCATTTCTGGTTGTATGGACACGTGAACAATCAAAATTGCCGTATTTGGTGTGAAGAGTAGCCAGAAGCATTGCAGGAACTGCAGGAAGGTCTGGATTATGGGCCGGTGGCATCATTGGACCGTACTTTTTCAAAGACGACGAAGGCAGGAACGTTACTGTGAATAGCGACCGCTACCGTGCGATGACTACAAACTTTTTCTTGCTCAAAATGGAAGAGCTGGACTTGGCTGACATGTGCTATTAACAAGAGGCGAGTTCGGTGAACAGTTTATTTCACGTTTGGGGCCGGTTAATTGGCCGCCTAGATCATGCGATTTAACACCTAGAGACTATTTTTTGTGGGGCTATGTTAAGGCTCATGTCTATAGAGACAAGCCGGCCACGGTTGACGCACTGGAAGCCAATATTAAAGAAGTTATTCGTGAGATACTAGCCGATATGTTGAAGAGAGTATGCCAAAATTCGACCCAGCGTATGAACTATTTAAGGCGCAGTCATTAAATTATATAGGTCGTTCTATCGACTCAAATAAAGATTTCATACAATTCCTTAAATTTTATGTGGTTTTTTAATCAAATTGCTATTGTCGCTGCCATTTTTTTTTTTCCTCATCGCTGCGCTGCTTTGCTGTCGCTTCAAACATTATCAGCTACCGCTACTTTGCTACGTCGCTGCGTCACTGCAGTTGTGCCGCTGCTAGTTGCTCTATTTTCACATTTCGTCGCTACGCTAAAAACTTTAGCAGCTGGCGCTACGCTCCACTACGCTAAAAACATTTGCAGCTGTCGCTACCTCGCTACATCTTCTTCGCTGTTGAGCTGCTCATCTCGCTGCGCTAATCATCATAACCCAATAAACATTTTTTCATTTTGTTTTTTTTTTATTGCGCTCGTTCGTCGCGTAGTTACCACGTACTTTGGTTGCACAGTCGGTTATTGCGGTATTTTTACCCAACGTTACGTATTTGTTTTTGCCGCTGGTGCATAACGCTTTCATCAAATATGGTATTTTTTCTTAAAGCCTGTTGGTGGTTACGTTATACTTATACCAAATTACGCATCGAATGAACTTATATAAAGTTATTTATCGAATATACGTTTTAACCAAATTGATTCTCCTTTTTTTTTTTATTTGCAATGACTTTGGAGGAATTAAAACAGCAACACGCTAATATCAAAAAAAAAATATTACGCGTATAAAGAACATTGTGGAAGCTAGCCTGCGACCAGGTGGTAAATTGCTGGCCGTGCCTGAATATCGATGTAGATTGGGTATCCTTGGGTCGTACTTCAAGCAAATCCTATCAATACTAACGGAAATTGAAAATGTCGACTGTGAGCATAATGGTCGTGCAGATTTAGAGGAATTGTACATTACAACGAAGCTTACCATTCAATCGCAGCTAGCTGAAGACCACAATGTCACTCTGTCAGACACTACTTGCGTCATGCAATCTAGTTCGAAGCTACGTTAGCTCAAACTGCCTTCATTTAATGGCAAATATTTAGAGTATCGCAATTTCATGACATCCTTCAAACAAATAATCGATCATGAACTTCATTTGTCAAATATTGAAAAATTCAACCATTTGCGTAATTGCCTCCTGAGTCCGGCTCTAGAAACCATTGATGCATTTCTGGTCACCAATGAAAATTTCCCAAAAGCATTAGAAAGGCTTAAATGTCGTTGTGATAATCTAACAGTCATATTTAAAAAAAAAACATTTTGTCACTTTTCGAATTGTCGTCAGTATCCAAGTCCAGCGGTACACAATTAAGAAGCCTTATTACTGTCATTGGGAACTGACAGCTAAATATCTCAGACCATGCTGATTTATCTTGTACTACAAAAGGCTGATGAGGAGACAAATCGTAAATGGAAGGAGTCGTTAGATTTCAAAACGTTGCCAACCTGGAATGACTGCTCAAAATTTTGGAGAGACATTGTCAATACTTAGATTCGAGCGAACATAATCATACTTTAGCACGGGTATATCAAGGTGAAAACAAGATTCCTAAATCAAGGAGCCAACACAATGATATTCGTTTATTTGCTCTAACTCCACGTGCTTGATGTGGTCTAGTGGTAACCACAAGAAAGGACGTCAACTTTCAAATTGTTCATCGTCGCATAAATGCAGGGTTTGCTCATAGCTTGCTTCATCGTGGATCTGCGCCAGACTCATCGACATCATGGTGCCGTCAACCTGGAGGGAAGCGGCTGTACATACCCATATACACAATTCCACATTGGATCAAATTATCCTTGGTACAGCTATGGTCTTAGTTTGGGATGCATCTGGTGAATACCGATTAGGAAGAGCATTGTTAGACTCTTGCTCACAAGTGAATCTCATGACGGATCCAGACATAGACGTCTCATCATGGAACATCCCATCAAATATTGTACTGGCAGATAATCAATTTCACAAATCAAGGAAAATCGACTTGCTTCTACGTACAGAGAGCTTTTTCAGTCTTCTTGCGGTCGGTCAAATCAAACTCGGACATAATCTGCCAATTTTGCAGAAAACATTGTTGGGCTGGGTTGTTTCAGGTCGCTATCGAACAAACAAAACGAAATTCTATACTACTACATGTCTTTTGGAATGCGATCATTCCATAAAATCCAAATTGGAACGTTTGTGGATGCTTGAAGAAATTTCGGGAACAATAGACACGTGGACACCTGAATAACATAGTTGTGAACTCCTATATACTGACACAGTGTCTCAAGATCTGAATGGCAGAGTAATAGTCAAGCTGCCATTCCGGCTGATCCGGCTTGTTTGGGTGACTCTTACACGACAGCTTTGCGAAGGTTCAATTGCCACGGTCTCCAGAGCTCAAGACGCAGTACGCCTTTATGGAGGATTATGAAATTCTGGGGCATATGAGCGAAGTTCAAACTCCCAAATTGAACGAACCTCATTCCACACCACTGCGTATTGAAACCAAACAGCACATCGACGAAATTGAGGGTCGTTTTCGACGCATCATGCCGAACTACAACGCAAAAATCACTCAACGACATACAAATGGTGCGACCTACACTTCAAAGCGAGCTTATAATTCCCCTTCTTCGTTTCCTCCTAAATCGTTTTGCGCTTACAGCGGACATCGTCAAAATGTACCGACAAGTACTAGTTAGTCCAGAAGATCGAAGGTTCCAATATTTTTTATGGAGACCACATGAAAGCACCACATGAAAGCGTTCGTACATTCCAACTCAACACGGTCAAGTATGGAATGGCAGCTGCACCATATCTCTCTGTTCGAAGCCTACTGTGTCTCGCCGAACAACACGTATCACAATTTGAAGTTGGTTCACATGTTGTAAAATCATCATTTTATGTTGACGATTTGTTGTGCGGAGCTGACACGCTTACGGAGTTGTCACGCATAAAAAGCGAGGTTACAGATCTTTCAAAATTAGGCGGACTTGATTTAGCAAAATGGCATTCCAATCATCAACAATTTAGAAGCGAACGTTCCGTAAAGGATCGGCACGTCCATTACGACTACACTTTGGTTAAAGTGGGATCAAACTCATGACTTCTTTTATTTTTTCCAATCGCATCGTCGCTGTTCGATCCACTTGGTCTCTTGGCACCAATAATCATCACCGCTAAAATCCTTCTTCAGGAGCTGTGGCTACTAAACCTCGATTGGGATGAATCTGTTCCACAGAATATTCACTTCGCTTGGCTAAACTTTGTCACTAGTTTGTCAAAGCTCTCATCAATCAATATTCCACACTATTGCTTGTCAACAAACTTTAAATCCCTTCAGCTTCATGGATTTTGCGATTCGTCGATTCGCGCTTATGGTTGTGGAATTTATATACGTACTGTAGACAGTACTGGAATTGTTCGCGTTAACCTTTTTACGGAAAAGTCAAGAGTCGCGCCTATCAAAAAGCAATCATTGCCACAGCTAGAGCTCTGCGGCTCACTTCTACTTACTCGACTTTTGGCAAAAATAAGATCACTTTTTTGTAATTATAATTTCGATGTATATCTTTGGACAGATTTGCAGATAGTACTTCACTGGCTCAAATTGCATTCCGCTACGTTTTCTACTTTCGTTGGCAACAGAGTTTGGGAGATTCAAGATCTAACTGCTGGTGCTCTTTGGCGACATGTACCAACAAACAGCAATCCGGCGGACATCGTTTCCCGAGGAAGTACCGCTGCGGTACTGTTCTATACGAACACGCGAGTAAGTGGCCTAATCAGAAGATAGAACACGTCGACAAGGAAGTGGTGAACTCAGAGATGCGATAATCGGTATTTAAGGTAATGGTAAAACCCAACTATGTTCTTGAGATTATCGACAGGTGTTGCTCCTACGCTCGTGAAATCTGATGGTGCTGCAACATATGATGGGAAACCTACCAATGGAACGTTTAACCCCATCGTGGCCATTAGAATGCCAGGCTAACATTGGACGAGATGTCCACTGTCTTGGTCGAAATCGAAGCAGTTCTTAACTCTCGACCGATTGCACCACTTTCAGACGACCCCAGCGACTACGAAGCGTTAACTCCGGGTTACTTCATCATTGGAGGCGCTCTGAGGGGTCTTCCTGAGCGAACAATAGCTACTGACATCAATCATACTGAAAAATGGGCTCAAATAACGGCCATCACGCAAAGGTTTTGGAACCGTTGGTCGCACGAATACCTCAACGAACTTCAAATGCGTACAAAATGGGTTGCTGATCGACTAAATGTTGACAAAGACACAATGGTAATCATCCATGAGGACAACACACCACCACCACAGTGGCAAATGGGTCGAATTGTCAACTCCATCCCAGGAAATGATGCACGCGTTCGAGTGGTTGACATACGCGCTTCAAGAGGCGTCATTCGGCGCCCCATACACAAAATTGCCGTTCTACCTGTTGAAGGTTCCTTCAACGGGGCCGGGATGTTTGGTCACAGATTGAGAATCACTGCATCACCGGTTGGCTCACATAATTTGATGTACATACTCGTACTTTTAATTATTTTCTTATTTACCTTAAATGTCTATATCATAATCATGCAATATGCAATCATGATCGTACATTTGAATCCATTTTAACGGTATTTTGTATTCATTTGTACTCTCATTAATTGCTTATGATATATACATATATACATATTTATACATATTTAGCCTTACCTGTTCTCTCTCTATAAATTCTCTAAATTAAAATATGTATACCTAATCTCCAATAATGTAACATACGTATTTACAACAACGAACGAAGTATATTCCGAAGTAAAAGTAATTATTTATTAGTTTATATACTTAAATCATGAAACGAAAACGAAATTGAATTTTGTAAAATAAATCAGTCTAATCGTTAACCACATCAAAGCCACATCGTTTCGCATATTTAAGGGCACAACCCAATTTAAATATTTGGTACATACATATACATTTTGATATGCATCGCGGTTGAGGAAAACGCTCCTAACCTAACACATACCTTTTTACCATTACAATTTTAAGTTGTAAGGGTATGTAAAAAGACAACGTTGACCCGTAGCCAAATAGGGCCAGAGAGTAAAGCAATAACAACAAGAGGCGGTGAGCTCACGGATAGAATGAGTGTGAAAAAATACATATAGAAAATGGAAATGGGAGAGTCAGTTTCAGTTCTTTAGTTTTCTTTGGTATAGCTGTCGGCTTGCCCGCATATGTTAATGCGGGGATGGGCACATTTTCGGTTCATAAACCAGTCAAAGAGCCAGCGAGTGCTAGGTAAGATGTTAATCTGTTCTTAGAGACGAGGGAAGTAAGAAATACATTAAAGGCATAATACATTCACACCATCTATCAAGCAATAACAATAATTCTCAAACAGCGTTGCCGTAGTATGAAAAGAAAGTAATACAATTTTCGGCGGAATATAGCTTAGTAACTACTATTAAAATTGCACATTCTTTTTTTGCACTATTTATACTAATATAAACCGAACTTTTCTTGCAAACTATAAAATGTTTATGCTTATTTAAATGTGTTTTACATTGTAAAAGTAGTAGTGGTAATAGCAGTAGTAGTATAAGTAGGTAGGATTGCAGATTTCTTTTACAATAGTTACATAACGAAACTCTTACCCCAGAGTTGCTAATCTTATCTCAATATTTTATTTTGCGCTGACATAATATTACGACTATTAAAAGCAGTCAAATTCGTTTCAGTACAAATAAAGTTTTATATTGTTTCAACAATAAAAAAATTCAAATATGTTATGATAATTATATATGGAATTATATATATTATTATTATGTATTTATAGACATGTGTGAATATATAAATAAATATACACAATAGGTATATAATTCCTTAGTTATCAGAAATTAGTACTTACAAAACTTATTTAGGGCTATTGTACTGTTACGTTTCTATTTTGTGAATGTTTAATTCAATTTTTTTTTTTGTTGACATTCGTTTCGATGCTGCCCATATTCGTGTCATTCAGAATTAGTGATGAGTAATCCACCAACGATACTCGTTACACTCCACTCCTCTTAACCTTAATCGTTCCGGACAAGTTTTTATACTTCCCCTTGATATGGTGGAAGTCGCTCCAAGTGCACTACTTTAAACTTTGCTATTTTATTCCAGGCATGTTGAATACGATACACTACGTCATTTATCTTTGCTATCATCTCATATGGTCCTTTCCAATGAGTCTGTAGTTTAGGAGACAGGCCTTTCTTTCGTTGTGGATTATGAAGCATTACAAGCTCTTCTTCATAGAACACTTTTGAATTTGCTTTCACATCATACCTGACCTTCATCTTATCGCTTATGATCTGCGACCGCTCTTTGATGAACTGATGTACTTCATCCAACTTTCCCCGCTGTTCCCGCTTTTCGCTAGTATAGTTACCTTCGGTTGATCTCGTTGGTGTTACGACTCCAAATTTTAAATCAGCTGGCAGTCTTAACTCGTTTCCAAAAATTGCCATTGCTGGTGTAGTGGCCGTCGTATCATGTAGTGCGCATCGATATGCCATTAGGAACATTGGTGTATGTACATCGCAGTCCCTCTTTTATTTATCTACGACTTTTCTAAAATATTCCGCCAAGGTACGGTTACATCGTTCTACCATGCCATCACATTATGGATGCAAAAGTATTGTACGAGTTTTGTATATACCCAACATACGGCACATCTCTTGGAATACAACTGATTCGAAATTTCGACCTTGGTCTGAGTGTAACTCCATCGGTACACCAAAACGAGTAATCCATTGATTGACGAATACATCCGCAACTGTACTAGTTTCTTGATTTAGAATTACTGAAGTAATTTATAACCAGCAGAACATACTTGTCCCCTGCGTTGCTTGTTGGACATTGTTCAGCTATGTCCATAGCATTTCCTTCAAATGGAGCACCCACTGTGTATTGATACATTTTCCCTCTACTTTTCTTAGTGGGACTTTTGGCCATTGCACATTGCTTGCACTACAGAATCCAATCAGTGACATGGTCGCGGCATCCAACCCAATAAAATCGTTTCTTTGTTTTCTTGACGGTTTTTGTGATGCCCAAATACCCTCTATTGGAAGCATTGTAATACTCAGCTATCACTTCGCTTATTCCTGCCTTGGGCACCACTCGGAGATCGTTGGTGATTTTTCCATCTTCAACTTCAGTGTTGTTCCCTGTATTCCTATGTACGTATGTCGACAATGTGCTTCTTACTTTCCACTCGAGAGCAATGTATACATTCCATTTTGCAAGGGCGACGACATAGAACATCCGCGCTGCCATGATGTCCTCCTTTACAATGCTCTATTGTAAATTCATAACTCTGCAGCCTTTCAATCCAGCGCGCCAATTGTCCTTCTGGGTTTTTTAAATTGTAATATCCACCTTAGCAATGCGTGGTCAGTTCGTAGATGAAACGACTAACCGCACAAGTATTTATGGAAATACTTTACACATTCCAGTATTGCGAGCAACTCTCTTCGAGTGACACAGTAGTTTCTTTCTGGCTTCGACAGGATTTTACGGTATGCTATTACTTTTTCTTACCCATCTATGATCTGGGAAAGCACAACACCTATTGCATAGCCACTCGCATCTGTACCCCACACAAATGATTTGTTCTTTCTTGTTCCAGAAACAAATCGTCTATAGTAGGTACACAAGCCTAGGAAGCTTCTTAACTCGCAAAGATTCGACGTAATAGGCCATTCTTGTACTGCTGCTGCTTTCTCCTCGTCGGTATGTACCCCTTCTGTTGTTACTTTATGACCAAGATATTAAACTTCTCACCTGAAGAGCGAACACTTTTCCATATTCAGTTTAAGCCCTGCTGATTTTATACACTCAAATACTTCTTGCAACTTTTCCAGGTGGTTGTTAAAATCTTTTCCCATCACGATAATGTCATCGAGGTACACCAAGCACGTTTTCCAGTGTAGTCCTCTGATTACACGCTCCATCAAACGTTCGAAAATAGCTGGCGCATTACATAAACCAAATGTCATCACTGTAAATTGCCATAGACCATCACCAATACTGAAAGCTGTTTTCTCTTTGTCCTCGTTACGAAGTTCCACATGCTGGTAGCCACTTTGCAGATCAAGAGTGGAGAACCGCTTCGCACCAGATAGAGTGTACAGAGTGTCATCGATTCTTGGCAGTGGATAGCTGTCTTTTTTCGTTATATCATTTAGCATTCTGTAATCCACGCAGAATCGAGTACTGTCATCTTTCTTCTTAACCAGAAAACTGGTGAGCTCCATGGACTCGCTGATGTTTCAATAACAGCTTGCCTCTGCATATGGGTAACCAGCTTACTGGCTTAGTCGCTTTTGGCCAATGGAACTCGTCGAGGTGCTTGGCGAATTGGTCTAGAATCACCGGTGTCAATGTGATGCTTCACGATGGTTGTTGGTCCTCCAATTTTCCCATTTTAAGAAAAGATTGAACTGAACATCTCCAATAGTTGTAAAGCCTTTTCTTTTTCCTGTTTGGTAAGCACATCTGCCCATTCTTCCATCTGTGCTTTTAGTTCCGCTCTAACAGTTACTGATCTTTCACTTTTTTTCGCAGTCTACTTCGGCTGTAACTTCCTGGCAATGACCAATCACCATTCCTTTCTTCACAACTGTAGATGTATTAGTTTGATTTAATATTCGAGCGGTACTATTTCATTTTCGTTAGCTTCCACTAACGTCCTACCAAGCATGATGTTTTTATTCGTTATTTCTTTATCCGCTTCCACTACCCACAACTTGCCTGTCCCATCATCCATATTCATCTGTGCCCAAATCACCGCTTCTGATTGTGCTGGAACCTCTTGGCGTATACATGCCAGTATTCGTTTGATGTTTCCACTATGCCTGTAACCGATGTTCAATATAACATTTATATAGCATAGTATCCGTTGATTTAAATCTAACGTAAATCCGTCGTCAATCATAAAATCAACACCAATTATTACGTCATTGATGATGTCGGCCACAATGAATTCATTTTCAAACGTGCAATTTCCAATAGATACTCGTCTCTTTATCTTACCCAGAATTTGTGCATCCTCACCCGTTGCTGTACGCAATTTTATTCTCATTAAAGGCTCAAACCTCTTTACCAAATCGCTCTTGATTATAGAATGTGATGCACCAGTATCCAGGGTCCAACATGAACTCCAAATTGTCCAGTTTTCCATCAATAGCCAAGCTGCTTGGCACTCGCTGTAATTGTGAAATGTGAATGATGCTGCGACCCACTGTTGGTGTCAGTTCACGACCCGCTGAACTGTCTCTATTTAATTTAACGATGGATTTGTGTTAGTGGAGCGATGGCTGTCCACCTTATTTTCTTTCATTTATCTTCCTTGAGAATTCGATCTTGATCGCTTTCATCGTAGACGGCAGTCACGCGCCATGTGTCCTGGTTCGTCGCAAATGAATCACTTACCAGTAAATTTGTTTTCGCGTCGACCTGTTGTTCTTCCTTCAGGCTGCACTACGGACTTGAATGCCTGACACACTGCTTCAACCAGATCTGATGTTTCTGCCTCTAGTTGGCGTACACTTTGCACTGGTCGACACATTAAACTGGCGGCTTCAAACGTCAAGGCACTACTAACTGTTTCTGCATATGTATACCTTGGTGATATGACTAGGGCACGCTTAGTCTCACCGTCACGTATACGATCTATGAATGCCTCTATTTTTATTTTCTCGATGAATTTTTCCGAATTACCAGAGAATGCTAGATGATATAAGCACTTAATTTCGGAAGCGAATTCCTGAAGACTCTCATTTCTCCGTTGCACTCGCGATCTTAATTGCACTGGATGCAATTGACTCTTATATTCATCTAAATATTTCCGCTGGAGATTCGAGTCGAGATTCTTTTTATCTCTCGTTGGCTGGACAATATTGTAACGAGTATCGATGGTTGGTTATTCATCACTGATTGCGAATGGCACGAATAATGGCAGCATTGAAAAGAGCAATTCCATGAACTGAAGAGCAAATGATGTAAATTAACATAGCAAAATAATATTGAATTTTATGTGGCAACGCTCCTTTTATATACACATATGTGGATTTTGCTATTTACTTGGTTGATTATATGAAGAAATAGAAATTAGGAACAAAAAAAGCGACAAAGCGACAATATATGAATATATGTGGATTTGTGGATTGTATGGGGGAGAGTGGAAGTGTTTTTATTTCTTTGTTTTGTTTTGATTACGATTTTGATATATTCGTATTCTGTGCAGAATGTATACAAAATATTTTTATAATTTTGAATTGATTGCCATTGATTCCCTGATTTACTTCAAACAAATTTAAATAATACTTACCTATTAAATGCTAACCAGCATTTCCTACAAATCATGATTATGATAATTATGATATTTATTTAATTTCTATTCCAGCAAAAATCTAAATTAATAGTTTTAACAGTATTATAATCGAAAAGTGGTAGTAATAGTAACAATTAACAACATTTTAGTAATAGCTTTAATAGTATTATAATCGAATAATAGTAATAATAGCAATATTTAACATTATTTTAGTAATAGTTTTAATAGTATTATATTCGAAATGGTAGTAATAGTAACAATATTTAGAATCATTTTAGTAATAGTTTTAATAGTATTTTAATCGAAATAGTAGTAATAGTAACAATATTTAACATTATTTTAGTAATAGTTTTAATAGTATTTTAATCGAAATAGTAGTAATAGTAACAATATTTAACATTATTTTAGTAATAGTAGTAATATGCAGTATAACAAAAAAGTGTAACAATACTAGTATTAATAAAAACAATAATATCAGGAACTATAACTCCATATTAGTACGTTAAATTGGGCTATATTTTGCATATTTGACGTGTGTAGTATTTTCTTTCACCCACTATTGTTTTGAGGTTATCAATTCGGTGAATGGTTGGAGAATATGTTCAAAGTTTTTAAGTGTGTTGCAGTAGGATTTCACCAGGCAATTGTGGTCCTCCAGTAAATCACTTTTCATAAAACCTTTAAAGGAGAATCGACGATGTTGTATATAAAATAGTAAAGGCGACCGACCTATTTTCAATTTAATAGCAGTTCCAACTTTACGCAAAGCAATTTAACTGATAAACTACGGATCTTTCTAAATAAGTTTGTATAAGTTTAGCGTTATGAAAAAGTAACGTCAGCGTTAAATTAAATGTAGCTAAATACGTTATGAATTATGTGACAGGTATCAATGAAAACATTGTAGTGCCGAAATAATAAGGATAGCGATTAATGATTGAAATTAATGAATTTCAGCAACAAGTAATGAACCTATAGAAGGTGTTAAAATGGTCAACGGACATACAGCATCTACTCTAACAAAAATCAAAGATACACTGAATAAGAGAAAACGCTCATAAAATATATCAAATAACACGAGCATATTCGTAAATTGGGTTTCAATTTACTTCACAGGTGGACGGGTCCTTATAATGGCATGACCGGAAATATTTAAACGCAATTGTGAAAAGAAACTGTGCGGCTTGTTGTTAGCTATTTGATAAAATAGCTATTGCAAGTGATAAAATTGATGGTTATTTAATACAGAGTTGGAAAGCGGTAGTCAAACAAAATGAAAAAAATACCTATTTGTGGTGGTTAACATTAGATTTACGAAGAAATTACATGCATTGAAAAATAGAGATTTGAAAATATTTCACATTTCTTTTTATTTAAAAAAAGAACAGAATACCTCAATCTTCTTACCCGTTAACACATGCATAAAAAAACCGAGATTAAAACTATTTCACATTCTTTTTCTTTTTATTTAAAAAAAGAACAGAATATTCGCAACATATTGCTGTTAAAAGCTTATGAAATATTAAACCAAATTTAAGAGTTTCGTAAATTTAATGTTAAGGGCATATTGGTGTGAAGGAAATACATACACAGTAGCTTCTAAAAGCGAATTAATAAATAAGAAGTAGAATCAAAGTATTACATAAAATACATAAAAACAATAGCATAAAACAATAGAACAATGATTCCTTGTATATACAGCCAGCCATGCAAAATATTAGCAACTAGGAATAAGTTATTGAAACATCTGTATCAGATAGAGCAGTCATTTTAAAAATTTTCAAGACAATGTCAATATAAACTTTTCATTCTTCACAGTTTGTTCAAATATTCGTATCTAGATTACCAAAGTTTTGTGTAATTCCTGTAGCAGTAGGCATTAATACGATCATCGCTCTAGCACTTTTTAGCAATGACCGATATTTGGTAAATGCGTCCGCCAAACGAAAAAGAATCCAACGAACTGAAGAATGTAAAGAAACGTAGAAGAGAAACAAGTAGAATCTGAAGCCTTAACCTACATGAAACCATTGAACGTGTCAAAAAAATAGTTATATACATTGATGGGTACGCATTAATAGTAAAACCAATGAATAATCTATCCAAAGACTTATTTAATATCCCTCCAATAAATTGCATGCTATTTGGTAAATGAACGCTGAATGTCTTCGAATACTTCATCTACAAAGTGTGGTATACACCTCCTACAAAAAGGCTTCCCTCAGATCATCTACTAATTGAAAAATACTATTGATTTCCTGACATCTACGAGCATACTAGATAAACAACAACTATGACAATGACAATAACAATATGATGCTAGATTTGAACTTTGTGCATTCAGATATATCCAACGAAAATGAAAATATCACCACAATTAAATTTTCCTAAGATTTATATATTTATGGTCTTGCAAAAGAAAAACCAACAAATATGACAACTGTCCATAAGTAAAATAGCCAAGTTCCAAGTTCAGAGACATGCCATTTTAGAAAAAATGTCCATTGACAAAACTTGCTGGATATATGTATGTATGAGCAAATTTGACTAACTCACCAGAACAACGAAGAAGACAAAATATTCAAAATGCAATAATAATTAACGGTTAGAAAATACCAACGAAGTTATGTTCAAAATATATAAAACTCTGTTTTAATGATATCTTCAACTATATAATGAATACACACATATTGAAGGCATACGGCAATCAAGCAAACGCTGAAACTTCATTTAAGAGCTAACATGACTAAACAAATGAAACTTAAAGCACCGAATATATTCAAATACTAAGTCACTTAACGGTGCTCTTCTTGCAGATTGCTTTGTGGAAGGCAAATGCGCTTCATCGCGTTTAATTTTTCTAGTTTTTTTCAGCGTGTCTCTTTCTATTATCGCTGCAAGTTGCGCGATAGTCGCTAATTAATTTCTGTGCCTTCCACTTAGCATTCTTATAAAGAAGCACAGTTATAGTGAATTTGAGTAGCAATATTCGGTGTTTTCCGCATTCACTTGTCGGATCATACCAACTTTCAAATGTCGCATCTAATTTCCTAATAATTTCATAAAAAATGGTTGGTCGTACCCCCTGAATATGTGCATACTCATGAAATAGTTGTTGATACCATTCCAATTGTTGATTAAATATTTTGAACATACTATCGCTGGGATTAATTAACCGTAAGTCATCATCACTTTTATAATTTTTCGCTCTTATTAGATATTCTGATGGGTTAGTCAAATCCAACTCTACTTTAGACATACTATCCGCGCATTTTAGGCATCGAAGTTTATGCAAAATTTTTTCAAAAACTACATATCCACCGAAATATCTCTTGGATTGAGTTTGAGCTATTTTACCTACGTCTGTTTGCTTTGTTATACGTGCTGACTCGTCTTTTGCAAGTTCGTCTATAGATACAGTGGCTCACAGCTTATTTCGTACAGTGTATATATTTTTATGTACATGGCTGTAACATCGAAACTAAAAAACTTATCAATAAGTTTTGAATGTAGATGTCTATGTATGTGTTTAGTAAACCTAATAAGAAAACGGGGAACCCCAAAAATTGTTCTTTTTGTCATGCAAGAGAGAAAAACTATTGATCAGCTGATTTTCAGCTCACATCTTATTTCGTACACAAACTTCAATGTAAGTAAGTTTCATTCTGCCGCGCAGTTACAAAGTTTTTTTGAATTGTATGAGTTTTTGGACCTTTTTAACTATTATAACAATTTTTATTATTATTATTTTAAATAGTTAAAGTGCTGTAAATTAAACATTTAGCGTTATGGGCGTCGTACAACGATGGAACAGCGTAAACTGGTAATTAACCATTTTAGGAAAGGTCAGAGTGTGCGAAAAATTGCTGAAATGACAAATTTAAGTGCCTCAACTGTCCAATACATCATTCAACGCTTCGTTCGCGAAAATCGGTTGGAGAACAAGGGCAGAGAAGCACCTAATAAGATTTTCAACGCTTCAGACGAGCGTTATATTGTACGAAAAATTAAGAAAAATCCAAAGTTATCCGCTCCAAAGTTGGCTGCAGAGGTTCAGCGTGAAATAGGAAAATCATCCAGTGCTGAAACTGTCCGACGTGTGCTGCGCAATCATGACTTGAACGGTCGAGTAGCCCGAAAGAAACCATTCATTTCAAAAATGAATATACAACGCCGACTTGACTTCGCCAAAGAGCATATTATTAATACTCCTGCGTTCTGGAATACCGTTATTTTCGCGGATGAGTCTAAGTTTAATATTTTTGGCTCGGACGGAATGTCATATGTTTGGCGTAAAGCGAATACCGAGCTAAACAAGGAGAACCTTAAGCCCACAGTGAAGCATGGTGGCGGTAGCGTGATGGTTTGGGCCTGTATGTCAGCAGCCGGAGTAGGTGAATTGGTTTTTATTGAGGAAACAATGGACAAAATGAAGTACCTCGAGATTCTGAAAAACAATTTTCTTCAAAGTGCAGACAAACTGGGTTTGCGGGAAGAATTTCGGTACTACCAAGATAATGACCCAAAACATAAATCTGGGATTGTGCAATCTTGGCTTATTTGGAACTGCCCACACTTGATGTCTCCACCACCACAGTCACCTGACATGAATGTGATTGAAAATCTTTGGTCTATTTTGGACAATAAAATAAGAACACACAAGATTTCTAATAAGCAAGACCTAAAGAAGGTACTGATGGAAGAATGGAAAAAAATCACACCAGACATCACTCAAAAATTGGTGGATTCAATGCCAAATAGACTCCAGGCTGTCATTAACGCTAAGGGATGTCAACTAAATATTAAAATCAACTTACTTTGTTTTTAATTTGAACTTAAAGAGACTGTACGAAATAAGCTGTGACATGAATTTTCCTATTTTTTTCTTATTTTATTTTTTTATAGTGTCAAACACTAAAATTTTGAAAAAGTAAATTTTGGAAAATAAAAAACAAACCTTCCTTTCTAAAATGGCATTTATATTTTGTTCAAATTTTTGCTATATTAGGAATTACGACTGCAGCAATTTTTAAACTGTCACTGTACGAAATAAGCTGGGAGCCACTGTACTTCTAAGGATGGTGTACTTGTAATGTTATCCTCTTTCTCGATGGGCATATTTGGCTCAAAATCCCAATCTAACAGCATCTCATCATCTTCGCAGTTGCCGCTTCTCTTTGAAAATTGTGCCCTAACCACTTGCATAGACGCCAGGCGACCAAGAATATATTTTAAGTCATATACCGATGGATGACTATTTGCACCAAGTGATGATCTCACTTTGAAGAAAAATTTTTCAAGGGCATCCTGATTCAGTTTGCCATAATAAATGAAATTTATTTTTGAATTGATATTAAAAATGTCTACAGAAAGATTAAGCATTGATTTCAGCGTTAGGATAAATCCATCAATACAACAAAATTTATTTGAATTTGGCAGAACCAATGACTTCATATATTCACTATAGCTTGCGATCCTCTTTCGCTTCTCTTCAGAGTTTCTAAACATTGGCCGTTTCAGTGGCTTCGTATCCATCATTATTTTGCAATTTAAATCATCCAATATATCGTTCATTTTCTTGACAAATAGTTGGGTCGGGCGAGCGAGTTATAAGTTCTATTCGTAGAACTTAATAAAAAAAAATATATTTTCTTATAATTTACATTTATTGTCTCTACTTCTAAGTTACAACTCTCTGTTAGAACTAAAAATACATACATTTATAACTTATTGATTTAGTCATTAACAAGTAAAAATGTTTATTACGCATTATAGTATGTAACTCCTCCACCCCCCTCAGAATATAGCGAAGGCCACAACGAATTCGATGGGACTGTAGCGTAATCGTTGATAGATTGGGATGTATGGTAGATTTTGATTCTTTTTGTAGAGTATATGAAGACAGCTGCGATAGCTATGCCGAGTATTCCGAATGCTGTGCATGTATAGATGTTGGTGGTTTTCGCTAATCTCGTGATGATTAGTACGCTTTGTTTATTCTGGAATCCGAATTGTTGGAGTTTTTGTAAGTTTAGTGTTTCTTTTATCAATTTGATGTGAATATAGTCGCTTGATATTGTTGTTAGGTTGATTTGATTCCAGTAGATGGCTGGTTTGTCTTCGTATTCTATCCCATTGATGTTGATTGTGCAGTTGCTAAATTGGATGAGAATTGTTCCTTCTTGCAGTGGACTTCTGCAATTAGACTTAATTAATGTTTTTGGTACGTTAATGAATAAGATAAAATTGTTTTCGGGTAAACTTATGCTTTGCATGTAACCGACATCATTTAGGTTACAATTTGCTGTTTGGTTCCTCAAAAGTTGGCCGATGCAGCTGGATTCAGTATTATTTTCTTTTGTTTTTGCTTCATTGCGATAGAACATTTTCTCAACGGTTTGGCAGGTTTGATCGTAATACCCAATTTCATTTTTGTTATAAGTTATGTATGGTTTTGTTATTATTGTTTTTGTGTTATTTATTGGAAGTGGAATAATAAGTAAAAATCTACTTATTTCTTTAGATATAATTGGTATTTTGATATTAAATATGATATTGGTATCGTTATAGTAGGCTTTTAAGCTTAGGTGTTTGTACAATTCTTCGTATGACTTTATATTAATTGATTGGTTTTGGAAGTTATTTGAAATATTTTCGAGTTCTTCATGACTCAGTATAAATTTTGATATAGTGTTCAATTTTGCAAGTAATATTGAATCTGCTATATTAGACAGGTGATTGCTTAAACGGATATTGTATATCAGTAATTGTATCTTCTTCTCGGTCAATAATAGTATTTTCTATTTGTAAGTGGTTGTTGAGAAATTTTTCTATATCGTCATGTTGTTTATTTATGTGGTTTGTAATGTTTTTAAGTCTCTGGATCATTTGAGTGTTAATTATATTTTGGTCTGTGATAACATTTTGGATAGTGTTGGTGTTTGTTTGTTCATGTTTCCTGTTATGAATTTAATTACTATACCTAGTCCGTTAAAGAGTCCACGTCGTTTTCTTCTTATAGGAGTGATCATTTCTAACTTGGTTTTGAGCTCATTAAGTTTTAATATAGTTACATTGATTGAGTTCGTTACGGTATTTCTTTTGTCTAGGTATTCGACGGCATTTGAAATTTTGTAGATAGTATTATTGTATTCTGAAAGATTTACTACATGAATGAAGTTATTGTATCTGTTGGTGAGTCGTGCTGGCCCGAGGTCAAATTGTAGAAATTTCTCATTTGTGTCTATATTTTTTGCGAGTATCTCGTTCGCAATTATGAAGGGTAAACTGAAAGTGAATTTTAAATAAATTTTCGTTTCTTTGTTATTCTACCTTTGTGAATTTTTTTGTTATCTGTCGTTATTACACTAATTCCATTATTTTTCTTGACTCTATGTTTACACCTAGATTTAGGTGTAATTTTGTTTCTTTTACATTCTCGTCTAAATATGGTCATATTTTCTTCTAAATCCTTTGGATTCTCCCTAGAAATGTTCAATTTTTCAATTCTGTAATGAGTAAGGGCTTCGATTTTACTTTTTATGGATGGAAATATTTTTTCTTTGTATTCATTTAGTTTTGAAAGGTACTCGTGTTCGTTGTTGAATGTGACGGTTTTATTGAATTCGTGAGTTTTCCCGGTGAAAAGTTCGTATGGTGTGTGCTTGGTGGTTGAATGAATGGAGTTATTATATGTGATAATTGTTTCTTGGAAAATATTTTCGTGGTCTGTGGTTAAATTTGCTTCTTTTCTTGCAGTGAATATTATTCTATATATTTCTGTGAGAGTAGAGTGAAGTCTCTCAACAGCTGAATTGCTGCTAGTTTGTTGGAACGATATAATGTGCTGTTCTATTTCGTATTGTGTACAAAAATCCTTAAAAATGTTTGCCGTAAACTCTACACCGTGATCGCACACTATCTTTTTTGGAATACCATGTTGCGCTATAAAATCTTTAAAAGCTCGGAGAACAACTATGCTTGTTCTGGCAGTAAGTGTGTAATCTGCTGCGAATTTTGAAAATTTATTTATGATTGTTAAGGTTTGATGGTGATTTATGCTATAAATGTCGATATGAATAATATCTAAAGGTTTGATAGGTGTTTCTGTTTTTTGAAAAATAAATTTTGGTGGGTTTCTATCGAATTTTAGGGTTTGACATTTTTCGCAATTATTTATTGTTTGATTTATTTTATTTTTCATGAAGGGGAAATAATATTGTCGTTTTAAATGGAAGTACGATTCATCGATTCCTCTATGGTTCGATTTTTCATGATAGCTTCTTATTAGTTGTTCTTGTTCGTCGTTGTCTGTTACATCAGTCAAGATAATGGTTCATCTTACTAGGCGGAAAAGTCGACTGTTTGTAAAAAATCTGGAATATGAGGATTGTATAAGTGCAAAAATGTCGTCTTGTGTATATATTGCTGTGAGTTTGTTTGGGGCTAGGTATGTTTTAAGAATGTTTGTTATTTCCTCTTGGGTAAAGTTGGGCCTTTTGATTATTCGTCTTTGTTTATTTCTGAAGGGTACTGTTAAAGTTGTGCTTGGGGTATCGTGAGATATTTCTATGATTACTTGAAGATTATAATCATTTATAGGTCTTTCAGAGATTGGTATTCCGTCGTTCAGATTTTCTTCAGCTGAGTGTATTGTTGTATCAGATGTAGCGTTGTTCGAATTAGCATCGTTTAGATTTACTATTGAAAGGGTCGTTTATTTTCGCTCTGCTAAGGGCGTCTGCGTCCGAATTCAATTTACCTTTTTTATAAATAATTTCATAGTCAAATTCTTCAAGTTTCAGTCGCCATCTTACTAATTTTGAGTTTGGTTCTTTTAAGTTTATTAGCCAAGTAAGGGTCTACTTCTGTTACTATTTCAAATTTGTATTGTATTGTAATATTGGATCATTTGTTAGGATGTTTTTGCAAATTCGAAAGTTTTAATGTAATTGTCATTTAAATTAATCGTTTTCTCTTTTTTTAAACATTCTGTGAGAGGTTTCGTTAATTTGGCAAAATATTTTATGAACTTCCGGTAGTAACCAAGGAGACCTAGAAATCCTTTGGGTAGTTTTGTATTGCTTGGATTCTAGCTGGATTTGGGTTTATACAAGTACCATCCGTTGAAACAATGTGTCCCAGAAAAGCAATTTCTTTTTGTAGAAATTCAGATTTATCGAGATGCACTTTGAAATTAGAATTCTCTAGTTTTTCGAAAACGAGTCCTAAGTTCAAAATATGCTCCTGAAGGGAGGTGGAGAATATTATGATGTCATCTAAGTAGACTAAGCAAACTTTTCCTATAAGATCTTTTAAAACGTTGTCCATGACACGTTGAAAGGTGGAAGGGGCGTTTTTTAGTCCGAAGGGCATTCTAATGTATTCATAATGTCCGCCTTCTACTGTGAAAGCTGTTTTGGGAACATCCTTCGGGTGCATTTCTATTTGATGAAATCCACTAGCGAGGTCGAGGGTTGATAAGGACATGCATTTTACTAGTTTATCAAGAATATTATTTATGTTTGGTAAAGGGTATCGATCAGAAATGGTCTTTTCATTCAGCTTCCTGTAATATATTACTAATCTCCGCTTTTGTTTGCCATTAGCATCGAGTTTTTTTTGTACAATCCATACTGGTGAGCTCCATGGAGTAAAACTATGTCTTATGATACCATGTTCCAGCATATTTGTTATTTGTTTTTTCACTTCTTCTTTGTGTACGTATGGATATCTATAAGATTTTGTGTGAATTGGGATATAGTCGACTGTGGTAATTTTATGTTTCACTTCATTGGTGAAGGTTAGATTTTCATCTTCTTTATAAAAAACATCGTTAAATCTTTTGCATAGTTTAAGTAAAGCTCATTTTTCTTCGTTATTTAGGTGGCTTATTCTTAGTAGTTTAGAGAGGTCTGTCTTTATTTTGTTATTTTTATTATCGTTTGCGACATTAAGGTTATTTAGTTCAAGTTGATATTGATTTGGATCGAAAATGCTTATGTTAATTAGGTTTACTTCGATGAAATTAGAGGGGTTATATGTACTTGTACTTTTTCTGTATCAGACACATTTGTAATTTCCACGAGACTGTACCAATCTTTTGCGTAGTAAATTCCTTCTGCTATGAAAAAGAATGAGTTAATATTAACTGAATTTGTAAAAATATCGCCGTTTTCAATGTATACAGGGATTTTTATAATTTGTTTAGAGTTTGCTGCAATGATGTGTTTTCCAGATGTCAAATTGGGTTTATATTTAAGGTTGATCAAACAAGTTTTTGTTCGCAATATTTTGTTTTCCAAATCTATGTGAGAACCTATTTGGGATACCTAGGAGTCCGTCCAAGTATTTGTGAAATTCGAAAAGTAGAAATTCTAAACATCCCTCTTGGTTAAATTCGTTAAATGTTTGTAACGGGGCTTTTTGGTTAAATTATAAGTGTTAAGGACCGTTTTTATTGTTATAGGTCGGCAATTTTCCTTGTCATATGGATTAATATATTTAAGGTTAATAAACGACAATGAGGATCCTGTATCTATTAAAAATTTTAAGGTTCGACCGAATGGTGATGAGATTTCTATGTAAGCTAACCAATCTCCATGTATATTTTTACCCTGTATCCTGTTGGTTCGTTGAGGCGGATACAGGAAAATTTTGTGGTTCCTCAATGTTAGCTAGTTCTTCTGTCCTTTCATAATTTGGGCCTTGATATTCAGCTGAATTTTGAAATCTTTTATAGCTGTTGTTTTAGTATTCATCTAAATTTTGGAATCGATCGTTTGACGTGGCTCGGAAAGTGTTTATATTATTTGTTTCTTGGGGTTTGTATTTGGAAAAGCGCTTATTCCTGAAATTTTGGCTTCCATTGAAATTTCTATTTGGTCTAAAATTTGAGTATCTCGTGTTATTATCTCTCAAATTGTTTGGCTGTTGGGATCTACGTGTTTGGGACGAATTTCCTTCTTGTTGAAAGAAGTTTTGATTCTTTTGTTGGGGTTGTGGTGACTCGGCGTATTGTTCCCTTTTTTGAATAATATTGTCTGAAAAGGTTTGTTGTACATGGGGTAAACTAGATGTTTGCTGGTTGTAGGGTTTCCTTGAGTAGGGAACATATCTTGTATAGAAAATATTTTGTTCTTTAATGCAGAAACTGAAGGCTTCTGCCAGAGATTTTGCTCTCATGGCTCTTATATTAGCACTTGGTGGTTCTCTAATATCGCTGAGAAATGTGGTTAAACACATTTCTGAAAAAAGTTTTTTTTTTGAATTAATTACATTATACTCGTGTATTCTTATATTGTTAATTAGAGCTGACTGTAGCTCTATAACTTCACTATAAAAATATTCTATGGTTTTCCTTTCTTGTCTTAGTGTGTGTAGGTCCCTAATTAGAGATGTCTCTGTCCTTTTGTCTGAATAGTGCAAGATGAGATTATTTTTTATTTCATCCCAATTGAGTTGGGTGCCGTACATATTTAGTACTTCATTAGCTGTACCATCAATTTTGTTCCTGATTGCTCTTAAGAATATTCTTCCTTGTGGTGTGTTGTAGGCTTGTTGTACGAGATATAAGATTTCTTCAACCTTATTAATAAATTCGTACAAAAGGCGAGGGTTTCCGTCAAATTTTGGAAGGTCTTTGATGGCATCAGGGATTTTTAATGAGTTAAAAATGTCTACTGTGTTGTTTGTGTTCTGTCCGTTTCATGTCATAATGTTATTTTCTGTGATTGTCTATGGTGTGTTATTTCTAAGGTGAGATTTGTGTTTTGATTTTTCTTTGATCATTCTTATCATAGGAATGTTTTTTTTTTCTTTCTCCTCTCTTTTCTTTATATATATATATATGTATGTTCCTTTATTAATTTTTTTATTTATTATTATTTTTTTTTTCTACTATTATTAGTATTATTATTTTATAATTTTATACTTATGAAATGTAAGAAATAACCCTACTTCCATTTATTAATTATAGTTATATTATTGAATTTATAATATGATTTATATTATATGTATATATTATGAATGGGCTTACCAGAATACGATCGCCGCTGCTGAGATGTTCATCATTGCCGTTGTTCGTTGCCGTTGTTTGTTGCCGTTGTTTGTTGAGCTGGATTCACGTCTTATAGAAATTTGAAAATTTCACCGGGAGTTGGTTTTTTTTTGCGATATGCCTTTTTTTTGTTTTTATCTTCTCGGTGATATACCGTCACCGATGCAATTTATAATTTGTGTTAGGTGTTGTGTCCTATGTTTTAGATCTACTCGGTGATATGCCGTCAACGATGAGTTTAATTGTAAAGTCAGCTTACTCACCATGGGGCTTATTTGATATTCACTCAAAAAGCCTCTATTATTGGGAGATACTCTCAACTATTCCAACAAGTAATATGCAGTTACTGTCGGATATGCTATAAGAAATCGCTCTCCAATAACAATTTAATACACAACACAGTATTATTATTTAATATAGCACAAACACTAATACAATTCACTTTAAGGGCTTATTTTCTCACTTTTTACCGCACTCCCGTAAGACGTTACGTTCGACTGCGCCAGTTATAAGTTCTATTCGTAGAACTTAATAAAAAAAAAATATATTTTCTTATAATTTACATTTATTGTCTCTACTTCTAAGTTACAACTCTCTGTTAGAACTAAAAATGCATACATATATAACTTATTGATTTAGTCATTAACAAGTAATAATGTTTATTACACATTATTGATTATGTTGCGAAAACATAAGCAAAATGCATAATTTACAGTTTGTAAAAGTGAAAATGCTTAATTAACTAAAGTAAAATGAATTTAATAAAATGCTTATTTAACTAAAGTAAATGAATAAAATGCTTATTTAACTAAAGTAAGTGAATTTAATGAAATGCTTATTATATTGGGTCGTTGCACCTGGAGTTGTTGTTGTTGATTGTAGTTATTATTGTTGGTTGTTGTTGTTGCTGCGTTCTGGATTTGGTGGTGGAAGTGGCTGTGGTTGGTTTTGAGTATGTAACTAGCGCATTTATTCAAATAGCTATCAGTGCTAAAAATGTTAGAGCTGATGACTGTATCTATCTATACCTGCTGCTACTGAATTACTGAAAACCTGAGCAGCTCTAGATACGCTCATTTTTTCAAAAGTACTGGCGCGAATATGTGCCTCCGTTAATTTGGGGCACATCTTAAAGTTTGTATTGGCATTATCTATATCAAATAATTTTGATATAATTTTAAAACTTGCAACTCCATCTGGTGTCGAAATATCATATTTCAACAAAGTATTTCTAACGCTTTTTATTAAGTGGCAGTAATCGTACATGCAATGAATAATTGTTTTATTTATTACACAGAATGGGTTTTCAGTGGTTACACCAAGTTCAACTCTTCACCCGATAATCCGATTTCAGAAGCATAATAACTGAGCACATATTTCCAACTTCCTGTTATGCTCTTGACCGTTACAAATGTGGCCTTTTTTGCAATATTTTTTGTTCGGCGACCGTCTCCCATATCCTCAAAACCATAAATTGTATCACTTGCAGTACTATATTGCAAGTCATGCCGAATTGCTACTTCATCAAATAGCAAACAACATAGCCGAGATTTTTTTAGCATTTTCGGTACAATTGCCTTTAAATTTTCAACAATATTTTTGTCTATTCCCGGACATACCATTTTTACTGGACGCCATCTTTTGAGCGTTGATTTATGAGGTAAATTGAAACCCAATTCGCCCTTCAAAAAACTATATGCTCTTGTTGAGATGTAATTAATATTCTGTGATAACATTTTTTCTTCCTCAGTGTACCAATGACCTTTGCGAGAGTATAACATTTTGTAAAATGTTACTGTATATTCGCTAACAGCTTCTTTTGGCTCCAATGCCTTTGCTAGCCTCTCTTGTAGGTTCGCGACTTGGTGATTCAATTGATTAATTTCTGCATTTTTCTTCATCATCAATCGCTGAAATCCTCTTATTTTTTCTGCCCTACTCTGCTTTATATGAGAACTGTCAAATAATTCATCGCATTTTGTGCAAACTTTGCTGAAACGCTGACGTTGCTCTTCCCTAACGCTATACTTGTGAAACTCTTCGAAAGTGATATCTCCCTCCACTGGTTTTATGGAGCTGTAGGTTTTTGAAACATTCAAAACCTCCCAGTTGGAGAAGTCATCACTATCAGATAGCTCATTTAAAGTAGATGTCAGTTCATCAGCAAAGCTGCTCTGCATCAAATTTAAAGATGGAACTGGATGTTTTTTTATATATTTACCACCAAAACATTCATTAGAAAAACTTTTGAGTTGTCTCAACATTTTCGATTCGCAGCGCAGAAACCACTGCTCTAAAGTGCTACCATTACTTGGAAATTTAAAATAACGGGTCGAACCTTTACAATTTTTTACACAACATCGTCTTCTGTCTTAACTAATTATTTTATGAAAAAGATCTGTATGTGGGATATCCTCACCGCGACCTTTTGAAAAATAAATTTATACAATATATAATTGCCATTTCGATATGTAGTTATATTAATTCTTAAAAAATGAACTACAATTTACTATTGGTAATAATAAATATTATCACTGCTTTTACTTTCATGCCTTAATACGAGTAAATGTATGCATTTATCTTTAAAGCAACAAAAGATAGGAAAACAGTTTTTGTATGTAAAATGTAGCATATCGTATGCGTTTTTATAAAGATAAATGAAAAACTTTGAGTTAGCACAATGTTTCGAAATGTAAATAGAAATATACGTGTGATTGTAACATTAACGACAAAAAATTTGACCATATATCAATTGGACTGAAAAGCTCGTAGGATAGCATAGTAAAACACATTTTTTTAGTAAAATTTGATTTTATTATACAATATGCCTTTGCAATACAACGATTATAGCAGACATACAATTTTTCCATACCATTTTTATAATACGATTTCTCTTTAGCCTCAAAATAGGCCCTGGCTGACTGTCAATTGAACTCTGGAGTGTAGTGATGAAGCCATATTTCATCCATTGTATCATAGACTATTTTCATCGACGGATAATTCGTCTTTATTATGGTTGAATATCGCTAAGCATTACTCCAAACCATCAACACGTTTATGCTTTTGCACGATATGTCCAATATATTCCTTTGATATCTTAGAGTACCAGCTATCTCGATCAACTACACTTTAAAATCATTCAAAATTGTTTTGTGGACTTTTTTGGTGGTTCCGTTACTAACAACCTCTTTCGGGCATCCACTGCGTGCATTATCCTCGATACTCATTTCGCTTCATTTAAATTTTGCAAACCACTTCATAACTCACGCATCATCCATGAGACATTTGTTGGTCCTTTTTTCAATTAATGATTTTAATTAGTAGCCGTTGTCCGATGTTCAAAAACGTGTGACATATGAAAAGTCAAAGCTATGCCTTTACAGACACATAGTCGTTAACAACACAACGGATTTCAGCATCAAAATTGCCAATATGAAATATTGCAAAACAATATTGTATGTGGTACGAAAATATGATATTTTAATATGCCTTCGAGTATGAAGTACTTATATTAAGCCACTGTTAAGGCTTGCAAATCCACAATTAATAGATATGACAAACGAAGAAAATAGATTGTACTCTCTTTTTTTTCTTTTAATTCTTATTTTTATTGATTACGAAATTCTTCTCGAAAAGTTATACGCAATTGCATATATATTTTGGTAGAGCAGGCAAATGTGTTTTATTAATACAGTTTAGCAAATGTTATAAATTATTTTCAGCATCACGGTCGAAATTAATGATTAATGATTTTGGCTGTGATAAAATTCAATTAACCCTCTGTTTGGACGAATGAAATTGCTTTCCGAAGCGTCCAAAAAGAAGCGTACACATATGGAAAATCTGTTTTATCTGTTTTATAATATACACATAACTGAACTGATTTTGAAAAATGTTTGTTTATGCGGTTATAAGTACATTTTCGTCCAATGTCTTACATTTGATCAAGCTGTATAAAGAAGGTGTGTCATTTACAAATGAAGCAAATTGGATTCACGACAAAAATTACGAATAATAATAATAACTCTAATATCTAGGAAACTCTGCTAGAATTACTGATCAAAACTGCCAAAAACTTATATCAATTTGAAATAACTTACCTAACAATAAAGTGGGGATTGCCCCCCTTTTCAACTTTTTTTTTCCAAGACATTTCGGTGCAAAATGCCTACTGCACACACTTATTGTTGAACCAATGTTTTTTTATATACTTTGTATTCTCCAACCACTTTTTAAGCATATCCGGGTTTTTGGGAAATCTAAACATTTGCATAGACCCAGTATTCCCAGTATTTCCCGGACATCCTAAAATAGCACATTTATATTTCATAGCAAACTTTGATCAAATAGAACAAATTCATATATTGTGGACCAACGGTGAAAAATAACTATATTCTTACACTCAATTGTCTGCATCTACATACTCTATTCATAAGAATAATGGGTGAAATAAAATACTACACACGTCAAAAATGCAAAATATAGCCCAATTTAACGTACTAATATGGAGTTATCGTTCCTGATATTATTGTTTTTATTAATACTAGTATTGTTACACTTTTTTGTTATACTGCATATTACTACTATTACTAAAATAATGTTAAATATTGTTACTATTACTACTATTTCGATTAAAATACTATTAAAACTATTACTAAAATAATGTTAAATATTGTTACTATTACTACTATTTCGATTAAAATACTATTAAAACTATTACTAAAATGATTCTAAATATTGTTACTATTACTACTATTTCGAATATAATACTATTAAAACTATTACTAAAATAATGTTAAATATTGCTATTATTACTATTTTTTGATTATAATACTATTAAAACTATTACTAAAATAATGTTAAATATTGTTACTATTACTACTATTTCGATTAAAATACTATTAAAACTATTACTAAAATGATTCTAAATATTGTTACTATTTCGAATATAATACTATTAAAACTATTACTAAAATAATGTTAAATATTGCTATTTTTACTATTTTTCGATTATAATACTATTAAAACTATTACTAAAATAATGTTAATACTACTATTTCGATTAAAATACTATTAAAACTATTACTAAAATGATTATAAATATTGTTACTATTACTACTATTTCGAATATAATACTATTAAAACTATTACTAAAATGTTGTTAAATATTGTTACTATTACTACCACTTTTTGATTATAATACTGTTAAAACTATTACTAAAAATATATTAAATATTTTTAGTATGACTACTTTTTGATTATCATATAATAAAATTATACTATTATTATATTAATATTAATAATATTAATTATGATTAATTTGGATTTTTGCTGGAATAGAAATTAAATAAATATCACAATTATCATAATCATGATTTGTAGGAAATGCTGGTTAGCATTTAATAGGTAAGTATTATTTAAATTTGTTTGAAGTAAATCAGGGAATCAATGGCAATCAATTCAAAATGATAAAAATATTTTGTATACATTTACATTATTCGCTCTTCAGTTCATGGCATTGCTCTCTCAAAATCTCTGTATTCTACAACTCTGTTAAGTGACCCTGATAGTTGTTATCAGAAATAAGCTCAAAAGCCAAATTAGGACTTCTCTGGTATTTCATGTTCGCTGGTTTTACGAATATGTAAAACATACGGACACATTTCCGATATAATTCTTTTAATTATTATTGAACAAGGATTCTCAAATATTACTGTCAAATTTCAAATGTTTTTTGTGTATATATATATATATATATATATATATATATATATATATATATATATATATATATATATATATATATATATATATATATATATATATATATATATATATATATATATATATATATATATATATATATATATATATATATATATATATATATATATATATATATATAAAAAAATAAATATGTGGCACTTAAAGCCCCAAAGGGCTCATTGGCCGAGCTTCTCTTCCATTACTGTTGTGCGTCTTAAATTTTGGACAGTATTAGAATGGACCTACTTATTTTAGCCGGTTCCGAACGGCAGAACACTTGTGACATCACTTTTTCTGAGCTTTGTCACAGAGTTCTTTTTAGAAGCTTTTTCATGGCAAGTTGTTACTGTCGGAAGAATTGCCAATTGCTTGCCGACAGGTGGGTACCGTTCGAAAGAAAAATCTTTTCGATATTAAATTTGTTATGCATCAGCCGGGTATTGAACCACGACCTACAGATCAGAAGGCGAACACACTAACCACTGAGCTACGGCACCCAATTCACTAACCACTGAGCTACGGCACCCAATTAATATATATATATATATATATATATATATATATATATATATATATGTATATATATATATATATATATATATATATATATATATATATATATATATATATATATATAGAACAACTTATTCTAAATGACTTTCATTTGCCTTCCAGCACGACTTGAGACGATCTGGCCACTCATCCATCACGAGACGCACTTCATGCGTAGGGAAATTGTCCACTGTACGGACAAGGGCTCGCTTCAACGACTCAATATTTGGTGCCAAATAGAGCAAGCCATGCCCTCTAATACCTCAACTTGCAATTCAACTGGTTGAAGTCTACACTACCAACTGGCAAATCATCCGTTGATGCATACGATCGTTCTGTTTATTGAACGATTCTTCTACGGTGAAGATTTTCTCGTCAGTAAACAGAATTTAGCTTCGTGTGTCAACACCACTGCAAATTTCCATACCAAAAAGGTTTAATAAATTTTATAGAAAAAATTTCTGTGAAATATACACAGCGTTTTTCAATATCCCGTTCATTTTTGACACCCAATTATACGTTTACTTCCTTGAGATCTTTCATTTCAAATGCGTTCACCAACAATTGTTTTACGTGTTCAATTTCGTGCAACTCATTAGCAATTAATAAAAGATCATCAACATATATCAATAATCAAAAAATTTATATTTGTAATATATTGACAAAATCTTTCATTCCACATTCTGGGAGATAGATTAATCCATAAATTGATCTATTTAGTTTACATACTATATTTTTATTTTTCTCAAAACCAGAAGGCTGTTTCATGTATAGATCCTCCTTTAAGCCATTGATTTATATTGTTTGAATCGTTCAAAAATTACCATCCCACGATTTTGGAGTTATGGCCGTAGTACTTATTTTTTATTTATTTTACAATCACTCTTTAATTTAACTTACAATCGTGTGATGTTGCCTCTATCACTTTCGGAATTCAATTGATATATTTTTCAACATAGTCTCCATATTTATAAACTGTGGCAACACTCTAGAATCTTCGTTTATCGTAATCGAGATTATTCTCTTTCTTTCTTGTTGGCTTGTTCTAGTTATCGTCTATTCCTTTTTGGTGGCATTCGTTTCGATGCTACCATTGTTCTTGCTATTCACAATTAGTAAAATTGCAAAGTACAAGTACACATATTTTAACACCACTAAAGGTTACCTTATATGATATGTAGATTTATGTTACAGGACAAATAATTTCGAAAGAAATGAGTGAGCGTATTATAGTTTCCATACAAAATATACCCCTCATAATTACAATCTTTGCCGTTAATTATGGAACAACATTTCGTTCAAACGTCTGTCTCGGCTAGCCGCAAAGACATTAATTCAATCAGTCCAATTTTTCAGTACGTTTTCAATTGTATGTGTCTAAGATGGCAATGGTTTATGTACATTGACATTAAGCACTTCAATAGTAGTTAGGTTGTTGGGATATCACAGAACCTGAAATAAGGAAAATTTGCAAATTCATAAAAAAAAGTTTGTTGCGATTGTATTTACATAAGATAAGTTATTTTAAGAAATATTACAGAAAATGAAAAGTTATAATGGATTAATCATTATTAATCTGTAGTGTTATGCGTCACCGTAAACGTACTTATTTCCCTAAAATCCCCTGTAAAATTTGGTATGGCTCTACAAGCTCTACAGATATATGAAGTTGAAGTTTGAAGATGCGGGAGTTAACTCTAAAACCTGAGGATCGATAAATAAATAAATAATTATGTGTCGCTTAAAGCATTGTAAAGTGTACAATGCGCTTCTCCTGCTGTAACACCAACAGCTACAACATCAAAGCAAACAAATAACGGCCTTTCTACTGAAGTGCATGACCCAGTAGTTAAAGCAACTAGTGCGATGACTAATAAAGAACCAGTTGCTGTTCAAACTGGAATTGATCGCTACATTACTGTAGTAAAGCGAAAAAGAAGTCCACAAAATTCAAAGCAAATGAATTCAACAAAAATTCAAAAGCAGAACACTGCCCCTATTAGTTCGGAAAATAGATACGCTTTGCTTTCAGGTGATGAAAGTGACGAAAATATTATCTCCAAGAAAAATTTCAAACCCCTACCCATTTTCTTAAGAGAACGCAACTCAGATAAGTTGATTTCTAGAATTACAAGTCTTATAGGACCAAAGAATTTCCACGTTGTTCCTATTCGCAAAGGCCAAATTGAGGAAACGAAAGTGCAAATCTACAGCGAAACTCATTATCGCAAAGTAATTGCGGAATTTGATGCTGTAAAAAAGAATTACTACACATATCAGCTAATAAGGATTAAGGGCTTAATCGTTGTACTCAAAGGCGTCGAACCCAACGTTGACATTAACGAAATCAAACTTGCCCTTCAGGAAGAAGGGTTTCAAGCCAAAACAGTATTCAACATTCTCAACAAGAGCAATATACCTCAACCGTTATATCGTATTGAGCTTCAGCCTGAAACAAAACCCCTAAAAAAGGTGAAGTATACCCCATATATAAAATTCGATATTTATTGCATCGCAAAATCACAATCGAAGAACCCCATAAGAGAACTGGACCTCCTCAGTGCAGTAACTGCCAAGAATATGGACATACTAAGACATATTGTACCCTGCCAGCTGTTTGTGTGATTTGTGGAGATCTCCATAAATCAAACATATGCCCAAAATCTAAAGGCGATGCTAGCATGAAAAAATGCAGCAATTGTGGAGGTAATCACACCGCAAATTATAGAGGTTGCCCAGTATATACAACCCTAAAGCTAAATTTCTCCGCTAGCAATCAACCTCTAAAACCAGTTGAGCAAACTCATATAGCCAACTCAAGTAAGAGACAAAATATTGATGCAACACAATTCTTCTCTGCAATCCCAAACAAGAATCAAACCAATTCATACGCTAGCGTGTTAAAACAAAACCCACACCAACAAAGCAATGTAAATAATGAGCAGAAACACTCACTGCCCACCCAACAGCCAAGTACCCTTGAACATTTGCTTCAAACATTAATTCAGAATATGAACCAATTCATGAACTCAATGCAAACAATGATGCAAGAAATGATGAAAAATCAATCGATGTTACTCCAAACATTGCTATCCAGACCATGAGTTGTCTCAAGATATGCCACTGGAACGCCAACGGCTTAAGCCAGCACCGTTTGGAACTAATTCAATTCCTTGAATCCAGCCAAATCGACATAATGATGATATCTGAGACCCATTTCACTGACAAAAATTGCTACCATATACCATATTACAAACTGTACACCACAAATCATCCGCATGGTAAGGCACGCGGAGGAACTGCCATATTGATAAAAAGCAGAATAAAACATCATGTTCTCGAAGATTTCAGTAGCGTCTACTTGTAAGCAACATCTATATGTCTGGAAGAATACATCTCTAAGCTAGTAATATCTGCGATATACTGTCCCCCAAGATACAGTATTACCGAACAGCAATATAAAGAATTTTTCTCAACTCTTGGTAGCAAATTCTTGGTTGCTGGCGATTTCAACGCCAAACACACTCACTGGGGCTCCCGATTAATAACTCCAAAAGGCAGAAGACTATGTTCAATCATCACTAACCACGGCTACGATGTTATTTCAAATGGTCAACCGACATATTGGCCGACGGACAAGAGGAAAATACCCGATCTCATAGACTTTGGAGTCGCCAAAGGTTTGCAGATGGAAAATATCTCCACAGAGTGTAATTATGATCTATCATCTGACCACTCACCCACGGTAATATCTATAAAATCACCAAGCCCACAAGGCAATTGCGTTAGAAAGAAAATAGACTGGTTAAAATTCAAGAAATATATAAATTCCCATCTTCCTCTGAGTACTGTATTAAGAAATGGACACGATGTAGACTCAGCACTCGAAAAATTCAACCAGCTGCTCGCATTAGCTCTCAGCTCAGCCACCTGCACAAAGGTATGCAAGCAATCAAACTATAGCCCATACACACCAGCCGATATTGAATTGCTAGTAAGACAGAAAAGAAGACTCCGAAGACAATGGCAAGAATTCAGATCACCGAATCTGAAAACACAGCTACAGCACTGCACTCGAAAGTTAAAGCAAGCCTTAAAAAATAAAAACAACAAAGAGTTAGAAGAGCACATAGCGAAATTAACACCTGGTGAAGCGTCAGACTACTCTTTGTGGAAATCAGCAAAAAACTCAAATCGGCCAATTCTCACTGATTCCCCCATCCGTTTGAGTGACGGTAATTGGGCTAGAAGCAACTGTGAGAAGGGTTTGGCTTTTGAAAACCACCTAAAAAGTGTGTTTACACCCAATCCACCCTCTTCACAGTCCTCATTACCAAAATTAACTTCTCAACCTTGCTCAATAACGCTCAAAATTAAAAAAAAGGACATATTCAAAGCAATTTATAAAGATTTAAACCCAAAAAAATCACCTGGTCCAGATAAAATTACCGGTAAAATGATAAAAGAGCTACCTCCGGCTTCAGTAATTCATCTGATGCACATTTTCAATGCTATCCTTCGTATTAAACACTATCCCAAATGCTGGAAAACTTCAAAAATTATTATGATAGCAAAACCAGGAAAAGACCCTACAAAAGTTGCATCGTACAGACCTATCAGCCTCCTGCCTCTACTTTCTAAAGTATTCGAAAAGCTACTTGTCACGAATATAACTCCATTTATTAATCTCAACCAACTGATTCCTCAACATCAGTTTGGATTTAGAAAACAGCACGGCACAATAGAACAAGTCCACCGCATTGTAACTCTGATAAGGAACACTTTTGAAGAAAAAAAGTATTGCTCAGCTGTCTTTCTTGATATCACTCAAGCTTTCGATAAAGTATGGCACGATGGCCTTATTTACAAACTCAAACTATTACTGCCTGCAAATGTCTCCTCATTGCTTAGTAGCTACCTCACGAAAAGACAATTTCTGATACATCACAAGGATTACACAACAAATCCATTGGATATTCACTCTGGCGTTCCTCAAGGAAGCGTTTTGGGCCCCTTACTGTATCTCTTATACACTACAGATATGCCCAGCAATAACCATACATTTATATCGACCTTTGCAGATGATACGGCAATATTGTGCTCTCGCTCTAACCCCATAGAAGCTACTAAACTCCTGCAGACTCTTATCGATTTTCTCGAAATCTGGCTAGCAAAATGGCGTATAAAAGTCAATGAATCAAAGAGCGTACATGTAACCTTCACGCTAAGGCCAGATACATGTCCCCCACTTAAAATTAATGGCCAATCAGTTCCACAATGTTCCTCAACAAAGTACTTGGGTATTCACCTCGACAGAAGGCTAACCTGGAAAAATCACATAGAGGCAAAGAAAACTCAGATCAAGCTTAAAATTAATCAGTTATGGTGGCTGTTACACAAAAGATCAAAGTTGAATCTCGAATACAAAGTGCTATTATATAAAGCAATCCTGAAGCCAATCTGGACTTATGGTATTCAGTTTTGGGGCACCGCATCTCCCTCAAATATCGAAAAATTGCAGCGAATACAATCCAAGTATCTGCAAATTATTGCAAACGCGCCTTGGTATATGAGGAACGTTAACATCCATCGAGATTTAAATGTACCCACAATTTCTGAGGAAGTTGCAATGTCTTGCAGAAGCTACATTCAAAAATTACACAGTCATCCGAACCCCTTGCTAGGCAATTGTTGCTGAGCACGGGGCATCGTCGATTAAAAAGAAAAGACACACTGAATATTCTGTGAAATTGCTATACCTCGTGACTCAACAAATTGTGATGGAACGTTGGGAATATCACATAATTTTATTTAGTTTGTAAGATTTGATTACATATTGTTAGTTTCTAAGTAATTTTAGAAAGATCCAATAGAAAAGCTTATTAAAAAAAAAAAAAAAAAAAAAAAAAACTTAAAGCCCCGAAGGTCTCATTGGTCGAGCTTCTCTTCCATCACTGTTGTGCGTGTTAAATTTTGGACAGTAATAGAAGAGACCTACTTATTTTAGTCGGTTCCGAACGGCAGAACTTTTGCGACATCACTTATTCTGAGCTTTGTCACAGAGTTCTTTTAGAAGCATTTTCATAGCAAGTTGTTTCTGTCAGAAGAATTGCCAATTGCTTGCCGACAGGTGGGTACCGTTAGAAAGAAAAATCTATTCGATATTAAATTTGTTATTCATCAGCCGGGGATTGAACCACGACCTACAGATCAGAGGGCCAACACACTAACCACTGAGCTACGTCACCCACTGAGGATCGATACCTTTTCTTTTTCCAATATTCTATTGGAAATCCAAAAATTTGCTTACTTACATTTATGAAATTAGAAAATGTTATTCATCAATGTTTTCAACTGCCAATAAGCTAATGAAAAAAATTGCGCGCATCCGTCTAAACGCTTGAATCGGTGACTAAGAACAGTAGCAATCCAGACTTATGTGGTGTAAAAAACGGGTTGAAGAAAATCACATATTATTATATATATATATTACTAAGTATATAATATATATATATATATATATATATATATATATATATATATATATATATATATGTATATATATATATATATATATATATATATATATATATATATATATATATATATATATATATATCAGCCGGGTATTGAACCACGACCTACAGATCAGAAGGCGAACACACTAACCACTGAGCTACGGCACCCAATTAATATATATATATATATATATATATATATATATATATATATATATATATATGTATATATATATGTATATATATATATATATATATATATATATATATATATATATATATATATATATATATATATATATATATATAGAACAACTTATTCTAAATGACTTTCATTTGCCTTCCAGCACGACTTGAGACGATCTGGCCACTCATCCATCACGAGACGCACTTCATGCGTAGGGAAATTGTCCACTGTACGGACAAGGGCTCGCTTCAACGACTCAATATTTGGTGCCAAATAGAGCAAGCCATGCCCTCTAATACCTCAACTTGCAATTCAACTGGTTGAAGTCTACACTACCAACTGGCAAATCATCCGTTGATGCATACGATCGTTCTGTTTATTGAACGATTCTTCTACGGTGAAGATTTTCTCGTCAGTAAACAGAATTTAGCTTCGTGTGTCAACACCACTGCAAATTTCCATACCAAAAAGGTTTAATAAATTTTATAGAAAAAATTTCTGTGAAATATACACAGCGTTTTTCAATATCCCGTTCATTTTTGACACCCAATTATACGTTTACTTCCTTGAGATCTTTCATTTCAAATGCGTTCACCAACAATTGTTTTACGTGTTCAATTTCGTGCAACTCATTAGCAATTAATAAAAGATCATCAACATATATCAATAATCAAAAAATTTATATTTGTAATATATTGACAAAATCTTTCATTCCACATTCTGGGAGATAGATTAATCCATAAATTGATCTATTTAGTTTACATACTATATTTTTATTTTTCTCAAAACCAGAAGGCTGTTTCATGTATAGATCCTCCTTTAAGCCATTGATTTATATTGTTTGAATCGTTCAAAAATTACCATCCCACGATTTTGGAGTTATGGCCGTAGTACTTATTTTTTATTTATTTTACAATCACTCTTTAATTTAACTTACAATCGTGTGATGTTGCCTCTATCACTTTCGGAATTCAATTGATATATTTTTCAACATAGTCTCCATATTTATAAACTGTGGCAACACTCTAGAATCTTCGTTTATCGTAATCGAGATTATTCTCTTTCTTTCTTGTTGGCTTGTTCTAGTTATCGTCTATTCCTTTTTGGTGGCATTCGTTTCGATGCTACCATTGTTCTTGCTATTCACAATTAGTAAAATTGCAAAGTACAAGTACACATATTTTAACACCACTAAAGGTTACCTTATATGATATGTAGATTTATGTTACAGGACAAATAATTTCGAAAGAAATGAGTGAGCGTATTATAGTTTCCATACAAAATATACCCCTCATAATTACAATCTTTGCCGTTAATTATGGAACAACATTTCGTTCAAACGTCTGTCTCGGCTAGCCGCAAAGACATTAATTCAATCAGTCCAATTTTTCAGTACGTTTTCAATTGTATGTGTCTAAGATGGCAATGGTTTATGTACATTGACATTAAGCACTTCAATAGTAGTTAGGTTGTTGGGATATCACAGAACCTGAAATAAGGAAAATTTGCAAATTCATAAAAAAAAGTTTGTTGCGATTGTATTTACATAAGATAAGTTATTTTAAGAAATATTACAGAAAATGAAAAGTTATAATGGATTAATCATTATTAATCTGTAGTGTTATGCGTCACCGTAAACGTACTTATTTCCCTAAAATCCCCTGTAAAATTTGGTATGGCTCTACAAGCTCTACAGATATATGAAGTTGAAGTTTGAAGATGCGGGAGTTAACTCTAAAACCTGAGGATCGATAAATAAATAAATAAATATGTGTCGCTTAAAGCATTGTAAAGTGTACAATGCGCTTCTCCTGCTGTAACACCAACAGCTACAACATCAAAGCAAACAAATAACGGCCTTTCTACTGAAGTGCATGACCCAGTAGTTAAAGCAACTAGTGCGATGACTAATAAAGAACCAGTTGCTGTTCAAACTGGAATTGATCGCTACATTACTGTAGTAAAGCGAAAAAGAAGTCCACAAAATTCAAAGCAAATGAATTCAACAAAAATTCAAAAGCAGAACACTGCCCCTATTAGTTCGGAAAATAGATACGCTTTGCTTTCAGGTGATGAAAGTGACGAAAATATTATCTCCAAGAAAAATTTCAAACCCCTACCCATTTTCTTAAGAGAACGCAACTCAGATAAGTTGATTTCTAGAATTACAAGTCTTATAGGACCAAAGAATTTCCACGTTGTTCCTATTCGCAAAGGCCAAATTGAGGAAACGAAAGTGCAAATCTACAGCGAAACTCATTATCGCAAAGTAATTGCGGAATTTGATGCTGTAAAAAAGAATTACTACACATATCAGCTAATAAGGATTAAGGGCTTAATCGTTGTACTCAAAGGCGTCGAACCCAACGTTGACATTAACGAAATCAAACTTGCCCTTCAGGAAGAAGGGTTTCAAGCCAAAACAGTATTCAACATTCTCAACAAGAGCAATATACCTCAACCGTTATATCGTATTGAGCTTCAGCCTGAAACAAAACCCCTAAAAAAGGTGAAGTATACCCCATATATAAAATTCGATATTTATTGCATCGCAAAATCACAATCGAAGAACCCCATAAGAGAACTGGACCTCCTCAGTGCAGTAACTGCCAAGAATATGGACATACTAAGACATATTGTACCCTGCCAGCTGTTTGTGTGATTTGTGGAGATCTCCATAAATCAAACATATGCCCAAAATCTAAAGGCGATGCTAGCATGAAAAAATGCAGCAATTGTGGAGGTAATCACACCGCAAATTATAGAGGTTGCCCAGTATATACAACCCTAAAGCTAAATTTCTCCGCTAGCAATCAACCTCTAAAACCAGTTGAGCAAACTCATATAGCCAACTCAAGTAAGAGACAAAATATTGATGCAACACAATTCTTCTCTGCAATCCCAAACAAGAATCAAACTAATTCATACGCTAGCGTGTTAAAACAAAACCCACACCAACAAAGCAATGTAAATAATGAGCAGAAACACTCACTGCCCACCCAACAGCCAAGTACCCTTGAACATTTGCTTCAAACATTAATTCAGAATATGAACCAATTCATGAACTCAATGCAAACAATGATGCAAGAAATGATGAAAAATCAATCGATGTTACTCCAAACATTGCTATCCAGACCATGAGTTGTCTCAAGATATGCCACTGGAACGCCAACGGCTTAAGCCAGCACCGTTTGGAACTAATTCAATTCCTTGAATCCAGCCAAATCGACATAATGATGATATCTGAGACCCATTTCACTGACAAAAATTGCTACCATATACCATATTACAAACTGTACACCACAAATCATCCGCATGGTAAGGCACGCGGAGGAACTGCCATATTGATAAAAAGCAGAATAAAACATCATGTTCTCGAAGATTTCAGTAGCGTCTACTTGTAAGCAACATCTATATGTCTGGAAGAATACATCTCTAAGCTAGTAATATCTGCGATATACTGTCCCCCAAGATACAGTATTACCGAACAGCAATATAAAGAATTTTTCTCAACTCTTGGTAGCAAATTCTTGGTTGCTGGCGATTTCAACGCCAAACACACTCACTGGGGCTCCCGATTAATAACTCCAAAAGGCAGAAGACTATGTTCAATCATCACTAACCACGGCTACGATGTTATTTCAAATGGTCAACCGACATATTGGCCGACGGACAAGAGGAAAATACCCGATCTCATAGACTTTGGAGTCGCCAAAGGTTTGCAGATGGAAAATATCTCCACAGAGTGTAATTATGATCTATCATCTGACCACTCACCCACGGTAATATCTATAAAATCACCAAGCCCACAAGGCAATTGCGTTAGAAAGAAAATAGACTGGTTAAAATTCAAGAAATATATAAATTCCCATCTTCCTCTGAGTACTGTATTAAGAAATGGACACGATGTAGACTCAGCACTCGAAAAATTCAACCAGCTGCTCGCATTAGCTCTCAGCTCAGCCACCTGCACAAAGGTATGCAAGCAATCAAACTATAGCCCATACACACCAGCCGATATTGAATTGCTAGTAAGACAGAAAAGAAGACTCCGAAGACAATGGCAAGAATTCAGATCACCGAATCTGAAAACACAGCTACAGCACTGCACTCGAAAGTTAAAGCAAGCCTTAAAAAATAAAAACAACAAAGAGTTAGAAGAGCACATAGCGAAATTAACACCTGGTGAAGCGTCAGACTACTCTTTGTGCAAATCAGCAAAAAACTCAAATCGGCCAATTCTCACTGATTCCCCCATCCGTTTGAGTGACGGTAATTGGGCTAGAAGCAACTGTGAGAAGGGTTTGGCTTTTGAAAACCACCTAAAAAGTGTGTTTACACCCAATCCACCCTCTTCACAGTCCTCATTACCAAAATTAACTTCTCAACCTTGCTCAATAACGCTCAAAATTAAAAAAAAGGACATATTCAAAGCAATTTATAAAGATTTAAACCCAAAAAAATCACCTGGTCCAGATAAAATTACCGGTAAAATGATAAAAGAGCTACCTCCGGCTTCAGTAATTCATCTGATGCACATTTTCAATGCTATCCTTCGTATTAAACACTATCCCAAATGCTGGAAAACTTCAAAAATTATTATGATAGCAAAACCAGGAAAAGACCCTACAAAAGTTGCATCGTACAGACCTATCAGCCTCCTGCCTCTACTTTCTAAAGTATTCGAAAAGCTACTTGTCACGAATATAACTCCATTTATTAATCTCAACCAACTGATTCCTCAACATCAGTTTGGATTTAGAAAACAGCACGGCACAATAGAACAAGTCCACCGCATTGTAACTCTGATAAGGAACACTTTTGAAGAAAAAAAGTATTGCTCAGCTGTCTTTCTTGATATCACTCAAGCTTTCGATAAAGTATGGCACGATGGCCTTATTTACAAACTCAAACTATTACTGCCTGCAAATGTCTCCTCATTGCTTAGTAGCTACCTCACGAAAAGACAATTTCTGATACATCACAAGGATTACACAACAAATCCATTGGATATTCACTCTGGCGTTCCTCAAGGAAGCGTTTTGGGCCCCTTACTGTATCTCTTATACACTACAGATATGCCCAGCAATAACCATACATTTATATCGACCTTTGCAGATGATACGGCAATATTGTGCTCTCGCTCTAACCCCATAGAAGCTACTAAACTCCTGCAGACTCTTATCGATTTTCTCGAAATCTGGCTAGCAAAATGGCGTATAAAAGTCAATGAATCAAAGAGCGTACATGTAACCTTCACGCTAAGGCCAGATACATGTCCCCCACTTAAAATTAATGGCCAATCAGTTCCACAATGTTCCTCAACAAAGTACTTGGGTATTCACCTCGACAGAAGGCTAACCTGGAAAAATCACATAGAGGCAAAGAAAACTCAGATCAAGCTTAAAATTAATCAGTTATGGTGGCTGTTACACAAAAGATCAAAGTTGAATCTCGAATACAAAGTGCTATTATATAAAGCAATCCTGAAGCCAATCTGGACTTATGGTATTCAGTTTTGGGGCACCGCATCTCCCTCAAATATCGAAAAATTGCAGCGAATACAATCCAAGTATCTGCAAATTATTGCAAACGCGCCTTGGTATATGAGGAACGTTAACATCCATCGAGATTTAAATGTACCCACAATTTCTGAGGAAGTTGCAATGTCTTGCAGAAGCTACATTCAAAAATTACACAGTCATCCGAATCCCCTTGCTAGGCAATTGTTGCTGAGCACGGGGCATCGTCGATTAAAAAGAAAAGACACACTGAATATTCTGTGAAATTGCTATACCTCGTGACTCAACAAATTGTGATGGAACGTTGGGAATATCACATAATTTTATTTAGTTTGTAAGATTTGATTACATATTGTTAGTTTCTAAGTAATTTTAGAAAGATCCAATAGAAAAGCTTATTAAAAAAAAAAAAAAAAAAAAAAAAAAAACTTAAAGCCCCGAAGGTCTCATTGGTCGAGCTTCTCTTCCATCACTGTTGTGCGTGTTAAATTTTGGACAGTAATAGAAGGGACCTACTTATTTTAGTCGGTTCCGAACGGCAGAACTTTTGCGACATCACTTATTCTGAGCTTTGTCACAGAGTTCTTTTAGAAGCATTTTCATAGCAAGTTGTTTCTGTCAGAAGAATTGCCAATTGCTTGCCGACAGGTGGGTACCGTTAGAAAGAAAAATCTATTCGATATTAAATTTGTTATTCATCAGCCGGGGATTGAACCACGACCTACAGATCAGAGGGCCAACACACTAACCACTGAGCTACGTCACCCACTGAGGATCGATACCTTTTCTTTTTCCAATATTCTATTGGAAATCCAAAAATTTGCTTACTTACATTTATGAAATTAGAAAATGTTATTCATCAATGTTTTCAACTGCCAATAAGCTAATGAAAAAAATTGCGCGCATCCGTCTAAACGCTTGAATCGGTGACTAAGAACAGTAGCAATCCAGACTTATGTGGTGTAAAAAACGGGTTGAAGAAAATCACATATTATTATATATATATTGTAACGAGTATCGATAGTTGATTACTCATCACTATTGTGACTGACACTATTGGCAGCATGGAAACGAATGTCAACAAAAAGAAATGAGCGATAACCAGAACAAGCCAACGAGAAAGGAAGAGAAGAATCTCGATAAAGGAAGATTCTAGGGTGTTGCCAACAGAGTATAAATAGAGCCAGTGTTGAGTATTGACAATCAATCTAATTCAGAACGTGATTGCGAAAACATTGATACAAAGGCAAAAGCTGCTAGTACATTTAAGTGTTATAGTAAATAGTTGATTGTAAACAGTGTTGATTGTAAATAGAGATTATTAAATAAATTGTTGCTGTATATAGTTGTATAAAATAAGTGTTGCAGTTATCATTAACAGAATCCAGTGATCGAACAAGGTAATTCAAATAGAATTAAACGTTCACAGAATAAAAACGTAACAATTGGTGTCAGAAGTGGGATTCTGTAAAGATGGTGAAAATTGACCAACTAAAAGTGGACCAGCTTAAAAAGCTGTTGGTAGAGATGAATCTATCGTCATCAGGTGCAAAGGCGGAACTGCTGGTGAGGCTGAGGCAAGCTATGGAGGCTAAGGGAATTAATGTAGAAGAACATGAGTTCTTCGAGGAAGCCGATATACAAGCAGTTGTGCACGCTGAGGAAGAGAGCAAAATAGATTCGAGTGGTCAACTCATGGAATTCATGAAAACCATGATGCAACAGCAGCAACAACAGCTACAAGAAAATGCGTCTCGCATTGACTCCAAGTTTCAAGAACATTCGGTACGCCAAGAGGGCGTTATTAGTGAATTACGTACGGAAATTCAAGGAAATGCGTCTCGCATTGACTCCAAGCTTCAAGAACATTCGGCTCGCCAAGAACACGTCATCGAAAATCTACAAAAAGGAATTGAACTTAGATTTCAGGAAATTTCCGGAGCTATTAATGACAAAGTCACAGAGCTGAAAGAACACGTGGATGAGTTGGATGATAAGCTGAAGGAACATGTCGACGACTGGGAAGATAAGTTCGAGAAATTACAGCACGAACTCAATCAACTAAAAATAAATGGACCAGCCACATCAGTGATTAGAGATTCAAGTACAATCAAACTAAAGTCACCAACATTTGACGGAAGCACGCCATTCAATATCTTCAAGCTTCAATTCGAGACAACAGCTTCGAAGAATCAATGGGATGATAGCGACAAGACTGCTGCTTTAATAGTCGCATTAAAAGGTAATGCTTCCGAGGTGTTACAGATGATTCCAGAGAAAGATCGTGGTAGCTATCAGTCACTGATGGACACACTCCAGCGAAAATATGGAAATGAATACAAGAGTCAATTACATCGAGTGGAATTGAGATCGCGAGTGCAACGGAGTAATGAGAGCCTTCAGGAATTCGCTTCCGATATTGAGCGCTTATGTCATCTAGCGTTCTCCGGTAATTCGGAAGAGTTCGTCGAAAAAATAAAAATAGAGGCATTCATAGATGGCATACGTGATGGAGAGACAAAGCGTGCCCTAATCATGTCACCCAGGAATACATATGCCGAAACAGTCAGTAGTGCTATGACGTATGAAGCCGCCAGCTTAATGTGTCGACCAGTGCCAGGAGTACGCAAACTAGAGGGGAAAACATCACATCTGGTTGAAGCAGTGCGTCAGGCAGTAAAATCAGTAGTTCAGCCTGAAGTAACAACAGGTCGACGTGAAAACAAATTTAATGGTAAGTGCTTCATTTGCAACAAACGAGGGCATATAGCGCGTGATTGCAATCAATCGAATATGAAGCCTAAAGGTAGAACAAGGAATCAACGCAAAAATAAATTTGCCGGTAAGTGCTTCATATGCCATCGAAGAGGGCACAAGGCGCGGAATTGTCGTCTACGACACAAGCAACAAAGATCGAATTCACCAGGACAACGAAAGGAAGATCGTGATGCCATTCATTGTGGTAAAGCTGATACTCCATATCGTCGTACTTGCACCGTAGATAGTAAACATTGTTCTCGGGTAGGAAGCCAGAATCACATTGTTAACCTACGACTTACGAATGTATTATCGGAAGAGTCATGGACAACCGAACGAGTGCAAGAAGATCAGCGGAACGATCCAGATCTCGTAAAGATTATGGAATACAAGGAGCAGGGCATACGTCCAGATTGGCAAGAAATGGCTAATGAGAGTCCAATAGCAAAGGCATACTGGGCGCAGTGGCAAAGCCTGCACTTACGAGACGGATGTTTATTCCGAGCATGGGAAAGTGAGGATGGAAAAATCACTAATGATCTTCTAGTGGTACCCAAGGCGAGAATAAATGAAGTGATAGCTGAGTATCACAATGCCTCCAGTGGAGGGCATTTGGGAATCACCAAAACCGTCGAGAAAATAAAGAAACGATTTTATTGGGTTGGATGTCATGACCATGTCGCTGATTGGATTCGGAAATGTAAGCAATGTGCAATGGCCAAAGGTCCCACTAAGAAAAGTCGAGGTAAGATGCACCAATACACCGTGGGTGCTCCATTTGAGCGAATTGCTATGGACATAGCTGGGCCATTTCCAATAAGCAACGCAGGAAACAAGTATGTTCTGGTGGTTATAGATTACTTCAGTAAATGGCCTGAAGTATACCCCATTCCAAATCAGGAAGCTAGTACAGTTGCGGATGTATTCGTCAACCAATGGGTTACTCGTTTTGGTGTACCGATGGAGTTACACTCAGACCAAGGTCGAAATTTCGAATCAGTTGTATTCCAAGAGATATGCCGTATGCTGGGTATATACAAAACTCGTACAACACCTTTGCATCCACAATCTGATGGCATGGTAGAACGATTTAACCGTACCTTGGAGGAATATTTGAGAAAAGTCGTAGATAAATACCAAAGAGACTGGGATGTACATATACCAATGTTCCTCATGGCATATCGATGCGCACAACATGATACGACGGCTACTACACCGGCAATGGCAATTTTTGGAAACGAGTTAAGACTGCCAGCTGATTTAAAATTTGGAGTCGTAACACCAACGAGATCAACCGAAGGTAATTATACTAGCGAAAAGCGGGAACAGTTGGATGAAGTACATCAGTTCATCAGAGAGCGGTCGCAGATGATAAGCGATAAGATGAAGGCCAGGTATGACTTGAAAGCGAATTCAAAAGGGTTCTATGAAGGAGAGCTTGTAATGCTTCATAATCCACAACGAAAGAAAGGCCTGTCCCCTAAACTACAGACTCATTGGGAAGGACCATATGAGATTATAGCAAAGATAAATGACGTAGTATATCGTATTCAACGTGCCTGGAATAAAAGAGCAAAGTTTAAAGTAGTGCACTTAGAGCGACTTGCGCCATATCGAGGGGAAGTATAAAAACTTGTTCGGGACGAACAAGGTTAAGAGGAGGGCAGTGTAACGAGTATCGATAGTTGATTACTCATCACTATTGTGACTGACACTATTGGCAGCATGGAAACGAATGTCAACAAAAAGAAATGAGCGATAACCAGAACAAGCCAACGAGAAAGGAAGAGAAGAATCTCGATAAAGGAAGATTCTAGGGTGTTGCCAACAGAGTATAAATAGAGCCAGTGTTGAGTATTGACAATCAATCTAATTCAGAACGTGATTGCGAAAACATTGATACAAAGGCAAAAGCTGCTAGTACATTTAAGTGTTATAGTAAATAGTTGATTGTAAACAGTGTTGATTGTAAATAGAGATTATTAAATAAATTGTTGCTGTATATAGTTGTATAAAATAAGTGTTGCAGTTATCATTAACAGAATCCAGTGATCGAACAAGGTAATTCAAATAGAATTAAACGTTCACAGAATAAAAACGTAACAATATATTACTAAGTATATAATATATATATATATATATATATATATATATATATATATATATATATATATATATATATATGTATATATATATATATATATATATATATATATATATAAGAAATTTTTATTCAACTTTATTGTCTGCTTGTCCAGGAACAATTGAATTACAGAAAATTTACAAACTAAGAACTAAGCCTGTCCAACTGAACGGAATTGCTGATGCAAACTTTTTGCTTATTGAAATAACATAAACATAAAACAGTGCCAGAGGTTTAATGTTACTTAGCTGTGACAACGTTTGTTTGTTCAGCAGCGGCCACACATTCTGCTGACTGAGCACTGCAGTCACGTAACCACAAGTCAATGGCCGTCGCTTTGCTGGATGATAGCGTTAACTTATATATATATATATATATATATATATATATATATATATATATATATATATATATATATATATATATATGTATATATATATATATATATGTATATATATATATATATATATATATATATATATATTTCACAAGCCACTTAGATTTTGAAAAATCTTAATTTTAAATTTGTATAAATATTCTTTTTTCAAACATGTTTTTCAGCTGATGAGATTATTTTTCTGCAGCTGTTTGAACTACTAATGATTGATTGAAACATTATCATATATGAATATGGTGCTCGGATAATTTCCTTGAATTATTCGAAGCATCACCATTCAGTAACGTAGAGCAACAAGACCTTCATAGATCAATTGCTCTCTTGACATCTGTTCCCAAGCTTCCATATTCGTTGCGAAAGGAAGAACGTCTGGGATCTTCTTGATCTTCTCAACACATTTACATGATGTACACATTTTGATTTTCTCACTCATTTGTCTTTCATATTACCTCTTCTTGGTTTTACTCTCTGTATCGCACCTTAATAATTCGTGTAATAGTTCGTCTTTCTCTGCAAAATGCTCACTTATCCCAAAAGGGTGGGTGTTTTGTGTAAGCAGATCCAAGTATCGATCAGGGAAAGCAAGTGCAGTCTCTGGAGATTGCAGTTTTCTGAAGTCAACTTTCCCTATGTCGGAGTTTATTAGCAACGTAATCGTTCCACTGCATTCTGTTATCAGAGGTGTTCTGGCGTAGGCTAACTTTTTTCGACTGTTGGACCACCTTAACTATCCCGGCATTACATTGTGTCATAGGAGCTTATCTGCTCAAATGAATATCAGCAGACAGTCACTGCAGACGATTTTGCATAAAGATTTCAACTTATTCCCGTATAAAATTCAACTAACAAGCCGACTGAATACAGCAGACTTGCCAATTTGCTTGGAATTTTGCGAGAACTTCCTCCAAATGGCGAAAAAGGACGAAAACATCTTGAACTGCATTATTATGTCTGAAGAAGCCCATTTTCATTTGAACGGCAGTGTTAACAAACAAAATTGTCGGATATGGAGTGATTTTAATCCACAGATACTCGATTAGACGGAACTACACCCACTCTGCGTCACAGTGTGGTGTGCAGTTTCATCAAAGTACATTGTCGGACATTACTTTTTCGAAGAAAACGGCGTTACTGTTATTGTCAATGGAGACCGTTACTTAAAGATGTTGAAAGCGTTTTTCTTTCCAAAACTACGCTGAAAAAGAATCCCTTTCAACTCTGTGTGGTTTCAACAAGATGGTGCAACTGTTCACATAGCCAGGCCTGTTATGACAGAATTGCAGAGAAAATTTTCCAACAAGCTGATTTCATGAAACTCCTCCTTTCGTTGGCCCCAAAGTCTCCTAACCTTGTCTGGTTGGTTGATTGAAGTGGTGATTCATCCATAAATCCAAAAAGCGCTTACGCACCGTTTTGTTACCACATCCTCGCTTCCAACCGCTCATTAGTTTGTTTGTGTGGGCAGCGCAGTTAGATCCAGTTCGTACTGTTTAGAAACCTCAGGAGGTGGCTGATTATTATTTCCCCCAATTCCTCGATGTTATTAAAGAGTGGTTTACCAGGGTATTCATTCTCTGCTTCCAAAGAGCAGGGCATTTACAAAGGAAGTGGAAGACCGTTTCCTTTTCTTCCACTTGGTTACAACTGTCACAGAAATCGTTATGGCACATCCCCATTTTGGCAGCCTGTTCTCCGATGAGCCAGAAGCCAGTAATGACTGCCGTCAGTCTAGAGACATCTTTTCGGTTCCTAGTTATCGGTAATGTTGTTTGTTTAGGATTATATGTAGGCCATAATGACCTACTAGTCTTACACTTCGTGAGACTTTTCCACCGATATTTGTAGATATTTTATATTGATAGCCACACTCAGCGGTATGAACACCGGTTCTGCAAGAGCCTCTTGCATGGCAGATCTGCTTCTTGCCAGTTCATCAGCTTTTTCGTTTCCTTCTATGTTCCGGTATCCCGGAACCCAGATCAATGAAACATTGTGCCGTTCGCTGAGTGTATTGAGACTCCTTCTACTTTGTTCCACTAGGAAGGAGGATATGACTGCTGAGTTCAAGGCCTGAATTGCAGCCTGGCTGTCCAATAGTATAGCTATGTTGAGCTTGAGTCTGAAGTCTGCACCTGGAACATGCTAGACAGGTTAAGAAGGCGCACAGACTAATCCACTTTCATTCTCTCAGAATGTATACTCTCCCCTACATCACAATCCATTTTGGAGCCGTCCATGTGGATTGTGAGTGTCGAAACTGTTTAACAAAAATCCTACTGAGAATTTCCTATTGAAATTCCTATTGTCTTGTTAGTGTGCATCCATGGCCGTAGGATCTCTTTCTTCCAGTGACCCGCTTCCTTTAGCCTGACTGCGGTCATGGTTGCCGTTTTCTTAATGTGTAGATCAATTGGAAGCATATGTGTCAGAACATTAACAGCAACCTCGGGACAAGACTTTATAGCTCTGACTACCACTGCACATGCAGACCTTTGTATACTGCCAAGTTTATTAATGGTGTTGGCCTTATCTTGACCTTACTCCACCTGATTTTTTCTTGTGGGGATATTGCAAACAGGAAGTTTACAAAATCAAACCAACCAATTTGAATGATTTGAAGCAATCTGTTCGGACGATAATTGAGGCAATTCCTGCTGCAACCCTCCAGGTAGTAATGAATAACTTTGGATAAGATGTCGCACATGCGTCACTGAGCGTGGAGAACATTTAAACTCAATTATTTTTAAAATTAATTTATCTATGCATAATAAAAATGTAGTATCTTTTAAACAAAAAAAGAAAAAGTGAGTTAAATGAATTTAAGAAAAAGTTATTTGAGTTTCTTAATGTAGCAATATTCATCAGCAACTCTGTATCTAACCAGCTGAGCAGAGTCACCTTTCCCATAAAGAGGTCAATGTGCATATCTGCAAATCGTGGTCCTAAATTTGATTGAATCTTTATCTTAATCTATCTTTATGTTCTATGTAATGATAATTTATTACCATAATTGGCACAATGAAAAATCCGCATGTCCCACACTGTAGAATAAAATTTTAAAAAGAAATAATTTTGCAATTAATTGGTGGTTCCCACAACATGGAAGGTTGGGAGAAAATTGGGCGACGCTTAGGACAATTTGGAGGGTGCTCGAGTCTTTGACATTCCGAGATTCGATTTAACTTCGTACTTACCTAAACGTATAACTGGCGGTAATGCTGTACTACTTGAGATATGGGTCATTGATATCATCATAATAAAAAAAATTAATATTCGTTGCATTAACACACACGTTGCTGCTTTTTTTTTTTCGACTGTGTTATGAAAATTTTGTAGTATTCCCACCATTACCGTAACTAAATCGCCGGGCCACCGTATCTTTGATATTTGTTTCGATTTGTTTTAAGGAGAGTCACACATGATGCTATCGTGCAACGCTTACTGTGTAGTGATTGATTTAACTGATGATGACAAGGCGGGGATGACAGTGGTTAGAAAGTTTTTTCAGCAGTGAACGGATACCTCCCCCACAAACGTCTATTATAAGGTATATTTCTGATGCTGTCAGTTCTGTTGCTACAAGCCTTTGTATTTGTCCTTCTTTCTTACTGAGCTTCTCACAGGAATTCGAACAAGTGCAGAATAGCCCACATAAAGAGAAATATATATTTCTTCGTATAGAGCCTATTTTAGTGAATATAAAAAACCAAAAATTTGTTGTCTGCAAAGCCCATATAAGGCATGGCTCCAGGTTAAATTTCAAATTTGCTATCGAAATTACTCAATAAATGCGCTTTTTTTTACAATATGATCTTCAAAAAAAAGGTAATTTTAACACCTTTTTACTGATATGTATCATTTATAACCTATTTAAATATTTTAAAAGTTATGATCGAAAAGAAATATTTAAACACAATTTTTTTCAAAAACCGTTTTTTTTCGAAACCGAAACCGATTATAGCCGATCATCAGTATTTTCGGATAAAAGTATTTCTTGATAACCGGCCCTCCGCCGGAAGCAACAAAAATTATCCTTATAGGACCGACACCGGCTTCGCAACCATCATTCTTTTATTTACATTTATCACTATAATTCTCCTTTGTCTCACTACTTTTTCCGTATACACTTAATTGCAGTAGACAAATTTTGAAAATAAAAAAAGTTCAAAATACATACAAATTTTTTTACTTACTCACTTACTTGCATATGTGGCAATAACAACCGAATATCGATTTAGGCCGAATATAATATGCTTCGCCAGCCATCTCTGTTCTTCTCTAGCTGGCGCTAGTTAGAAATTCCAAGAGCTGTCAGGTTCTCCAGTACTTGGTCTTTCCACCGGAGGTTAGGTTGCCCTCCAGCGGATTCCGAATATAACATCTTCTTAGCTGGAGCGTATTCTTCCATTCGCTCGACATGACCTAGCCAGCGCAGCCGCTGGATTTTGATGCGCTTTACTATGTTAATATCGGCATACAGCTCGTACAGATCATGGTTGTACCTTGTACCATGGTACTCGCCACCAACACAAATAGGTCCAAAGATCTTGCGTAGGACTTTTCTCTCGAAAACTCCAAGCATTCGCTCATCCGAGGTGGAAATTGTCCAGGCTTCAGCGACATATGTTAGGACAGACATGATGAGAGACTTGTAGAGTGTAGTTTTTTGTTCTTCGAGCGAGGGCTCAACTTCTCAATTGCTTACTTAGCCCAAAGTAGCACCTGTTTGCAAGAGTGATCCTTCGCAATATCTCCAGGTTGACCTCATTACTGCTGTTAACGCTGTTAACGCTGGTTCGAAGATAGACAAAGTCCCTTACTAATTTTTTTAAATATGTTTAATACACCATTCAAAAGGTAATTGTGTTGTCTTTAATATGGTGCTAAATTTTTGGTAGGTTAATGGTAGGTTATTTAAAAATATCAGTTTTTGAAAAAAACAATTAAAAAATTTTTATTTTTGGTCACAACTTTTAAAACGTAAAAAACCGGTATAAAATGTTATACTCGTATATCACTGAAAAGGTATTAAAAACACATTTCTTTTCCATATTATGGAAAAAATTGCGAATTTATTGACTAATTTTAATCTCAAACTTGAAGTTTGACCTTGAGAGCCACGCCTTATATGGCCGTTGCTGACAACAAATTTTTGGGTTTGTATTTCTCAAAAATAGGCTCTATATGCAGAAAACTTTTTTTTTTCTTTAAGTGGGCTATTCTGCACTTATACCCAGGAATTCTGTTATTGCTAACTGATTACTTCTTGGCTTGATTTAATTTTTGTCGTTATCGTTTTTACACTGTATTGCACAACACTACAATATATGGACGCTGTATTTTAATAAGCTAACCAGCCAGTCGGTAAATTCAAACGAACAGTAACTACACAACAAACCAACAACAAGAGAAACTAATCAATAATTCAGCGGCACCATTGTTTGTCCTTCCCTGCGTAATTTTTTGTTCTTATTTACTTGTTTTTATTTAAATTTTCTTAACAAGTGACATCCGGTCAATTGATTGGCTTATTAATTTATATAGGTTATAATTCTTCCGTAACCTCTTTGCTTGCTGTTACAAAAACAACGAAAATAATAATTTTTCAGTTTTTGTAATGGTACACGAGTATTTGTGAATATTTAATTAATTGGTTTTCATATAAATAAACGTATTAGATAGCCTTTGCGTATTTCGTTATCACACCTCTTTTGTTTGTTATATTTCATTTCACATTTCTCAAATTATTATTTGATTCCCATATAATAGCTATGTATTTCTTTGGAATTGGATGTTTTTGTTTCATATGTTCCACTTATTGCGCCGACTCTACAGTGCACTCTCACCTACACATCTCAACAATATCTCAAAGACGGAGTTGCCACAAGAGATATGATTTTTGTTTCACAGGGTTCTTTTAGCTTTTCCAATATATGGCATACCAGAAATTTACATTTTCCTTACTTCTTTATCCGTAGATTAATTTTTTGCTGTGCGATTTGGAAGCAAATATATTGGCCAAATTCCGTTTTCCGTAAAGAATTCATTCATAAATTTGTTTTTATTACAATAATTTTGTGAGAAGGCACCAGTAATCAAGAGTACAAACAACAACAGAGTTAAATTTTACTGCATCATCTGTTTTATATCCACATATCCCATAGTAACTTGTGTTACAATAGAGAGAAAATAAGAACAGAGAGAATAAGCGATCAACGATCAGCACTTATAGTGCAACTAGCCAGGAACGTAATGCTGCAACTAGCCACGAACGTAAAACCGTAGAACGTGTCATGGTGCAACTAGCCACGAACGTACCGCACTTCCGTACCGCCCGTACGTAAGAACAAAAATTTGTCAAAAGTTATGCCAGTAGTGGCGACGGAGAAATCGACTGTTCTTTCTTGTATACATTAATAACAATGTTGCCATGTATCACTGTGCGTGCATGCTTTTAATCACACACCATTTTCATGATAAAATTTCATAATATAGATGTTAGAAACTAAAAAAAAAATTAATATACGTGAAGTATATTTTAATAAATAACTAAACACGATGATAGTTTTGATTAATTAAAAAAAAACTAAACTTTCTTAGTTTATTTCTTATTTATTTATAAAAGTCTAATATGGCAACATTGTACTCATAGAAAGCGATTAGCTGACACGGTTTTACGTAAAAAATCAAATTGCTGTTGATTCTTCCGCTACGGGTAACAGCTACGTCACCGTCATACGGTAGTGAGTTTTCGTTAACACGACATTCCCATAAGATAGGTCGTGTCAGCTAATGCTGCAACTAACCACGAACGTAAAACCGTAGAACGTGTCAGCTGCCACGACCTATCTTATGGGAATGTCGTGTTAACGAAAACTCCCCACCGTATGACGGTGACGTAGCCGTTACCCGTAGCGGAAGAATCAACAGCAATTTGATTTTTTACGTAAAACCGTGTCAGCTGATCGCTTTCTATGAGTACAATGTTGCCAGATTAGACTTTTATAAATAAATAAGAAATAAACTAAGAAAGTGTAGTTTTTTTTTAATTAATCAATACTATCATCGTGTTTAGTTATTTATTAAAATATACTTCACGTATATTAATTTTTTTTTTAGTTTCTAACATATATATTATGAAATTTGATCATGAAAATGGTAAGTGTGATTAAAAGCATGCACGCACAGTGTTACATGGCAACATTGTTATGTATGTATACAAGAAAGAACAGTCGATTTCTCCGTCGTCACTACGGGCATAACTTTTGACAAATTTATGTTCTTACGTACGGGCGGTACGTTCCAAATTTTACAGGACAGCCATTTTTCTACTTTTCTCTGCTTTCGCTTGCAATATCAAAATGAAAATATACATCTGCTTATATAATTAACTAGTATAACTACACCTAAAAGTATTCCGGTGGAAAAGTTCAAGTTTTCCGACAAAAAAGTATTTTTGGCACATACGATAATTTCATTCACAACATTTCGAAGATGCGTGTGTAGAAAATGGCACTTACGATATCATTTGTCAGTGTTAGAAATAAATTGAAACAAAGATTTATTTGTGGTTTTATGTATTTGTTCATTATGTTTTTTAACTTAGAATGGTACAAAGTAATAAAAAATGTAATCAATATTTAACAGAAGCATGAATTCATTAAAAAAAAACTAAAAAAACCAATAATAATAATAAGTGAGTCAATCTTCTTCGTCGCTTTCATTTAACATGTCTTTTTCGTGTTTAGAATATTTTAAATTAAAATACTCATTGTGGTATTTTGACGGTATGCTATTTTTTAAACATAGATTTTTCAAATCATTGAATTTTTGCAAAGAGATACATAAAGGTGAATTGTACAACTCTTGTAACTTAAAGGTAAAATTAAAGTTATTTATAGTTTTTTAGTGGAATTGTCGGAATATCCGTAAATGAGTTCAATTGATTTTGATTTTTTGTCTAATAAAGCTATGCGAACTTTATTTATGTTTAGTTTAACTTTGTTTGATAGTAACAGATTTGCATAGGACTTCCAGTTTTCAAACTCTGAATGACCTATTTCAACACAGTTGTACCCCGATGGATTAGTTCGTGCATTGCGAATAATTGTGGGCCATTCACTTGGCGCCCAAATGGTACGCCTGCGTACAAATGATTCAATTGTGCTATGCACAGAATCAACTGGCATCATTGTATGACCGGGAAGTAAATATGTTATTTTAATTTTTTCAACGAAGTATGAAAAATTTAAAAAATGTGTCAGCATAGCTAATACAGCCTTGTTGCGGTTTTGACCAGTGCAACTGTCGTAATATAGGGCTATTTCTTTAACTGTCTTTCTTTGGTCTACGATTATTAAATACTTATACAGGGCTGTGGAAATTTCATTGCAGCCTCGCTTACCATCACGCTCACCCCACAAATAACAATAGCCATTTCTAGTGCCGTTTTCATAAACGCTGAAATTGTAGTAGGCGTATTTGCGTGAGTATAAAAGGGTTATATTATTTCCGAACGGAGTATTCAAAACTTTTTGCAAATCGAAGCTGGCGCAAACAAAACTAGAAACATTTTTGCTTTCATTTTGATCTCTTAAAAAATTAGCCTTGGCCTCATCTTTATCTCTTATATGCATCCTATAATCATCGGAATTCTGCAAACGATTTTTTTCCTCTTCATCAAGATGTTTAATATTTTCGCAGTTAGTGCACTAATCTTTTTTTGGCAAATGAAAACCTATATTAAAATCTTTTTGGAAAACCTGTCTGAAAACCCAATTCGACACAATGCAGTTGCTGAGGTTCTTATCGTTCATATATTGAGTGTAACACCTATAAAGGGTTTGCTTGTTTCGAAATTCTTGTGGCAAATAAACTTTAGTACTTTTGGCTCGACAATAATGTGACGGCACAGCTGGAAGTTTCTCAAGATATTGTTTTAGAAGCTTTATGTGTTGCTCATCTGTTTTATTATGAGACCGAACCTTAGCTTTTGGCTGAGCATAATTATTTTCCCTTAAAAGATATCTAAGCATCATTTGAGAAATATTTAAAGTTGCCAGCATGAATTTTTGACAAACTTTAAAAACGATCCCTTTGTGAGTAAAATTATATTCAAAAGAATTGTTTCGTCTACAATCTCCTCCTTTGGCAGCAGCTCTCCTTCGTTGAATTTGTTTATGTTTTATACAAGAAAGCAGCCACATTCTTCTTTTTGCTTTTGACATTCCCCAATAATGTTCATTTAAATGTGCACGAGATGTCTCGGAGAGACGACAACATTCATTGTGGTTCATTTTATTAAGGCACGGATTAGGTAAAACTAAATTTTTAATGACTTCCTTTGATTTAACAGCCAGAGGTTTTCTGTAGCCCCGTTTTCCGACACAGTTTTCATTTTCAAATAAGCATGAGTCATCACTCTCACTATCGCTGTATGGCACTAACGGCACTTGAGAAACCTGCTTTATAATATTTTTTTTTATTAAATAAAACAAACAATTTAAATAATAAGTTATATTATTTACTTACGGTTTTGGAAACTGATAGCATTATTAAGGCACTATTTATTTATTAATTTCTCTGCAGACAATGTTTTACTTGGAGTGGTTTACAATAACTGATTACCTCAAACACATGATCCAAAAAAGAATGCATGATAAATGCTTCTCTTCAACTTTAATATAGCATTTTCTCTAAAATTAACGGTAAAACGAATAGAGGCAAAAAACAAAATAAAGCGAGCAATTCCCTTTACCTTCTAATTCTAGCTTAGCAAGAAATATGTAGTAAATATAGTAACAACTACAATATGCAAAATATTCTTCATTGGCAGATACGATAAAATCGCTCACAAGAAAAAATGGAGTGTAACATACGATAAAGTATTCATTCAATTTTTGGAGCAACGAAGTGGAGTTCGCCTACAGTATTTTGTCAGGTGACGTCTCTTTGAATGTAGAACAAGATTGCATCAAAAACTCAATTTCGAAAAAATTGGCATATACGATAATTTCGCGCAAATGGGTCGATATTTCTCTAAAAGTGATGAGATCTGTTCAAGCACATATAAGGTTACATCTCACGGTGATTGGTCATTTAATTATTTGGTGTGAAATTTAATATGAATTTGCTGCTTAGTACTTAAGTATATTATAACGTATTATCGTACTATGAATTATTATTTAGTACTATGAATTAAATTATTATATTGACTTGTTAATAACACTGATGTTAGTATGTATCGTAAAAAAGACAAAATATTATAAATCAGCCAGTGCTGAATAAGCATAATGATCTATATGCTGAGATCATTCAGCTTACTCACATATAAATACTATTAAACATTGTTCAAATTAGTTTAGTATGTATGTACATCGAATGTAAAAATAAATCTTGCTTTGTTTTTTTTTCGATATTGTGCTGCCAAGAGTAATAGCCTAGACAGACGGCAGCCTAATTCCGGATTACCGGCGCACTTAATCCAAATAAAATAATAACCTGACAGACGGCAGTATTGCGGATTAACTAAATGGCTGATTGCTGTTTTATTAGGTCTGTCCACTTACATTACTATCACTATCAATTTCTGTCATCTATCACTCTCGATAAGAGAAAATCTACAAGAAGTACGTGAACTGAAAACTATCAGAAACTTGTAAATTGACATTTACCGTTCGTAATTGACAGCTGGATTTATTTGTTCGCCAACACTTTTCATGTTGAAAACTGTTAACAATCGTTGAAAGTTGTTTGTTAGCGAACACACCTAATATTTTTTAAAATGGATGGAGAAAAATTCACAATAGTCAATTTTCAGCAGTGTTGCCATCGCAAATTGCCCTAATCCTCTTTTATTTTGAGAATTAACTCATAGAGTTTATGCGGATTAGCTGCAGTTAATGCCCGAGTTAATTCGAATTAACTCGGTAATCCGGAATTAGGCTGCCGTCTGTCTAGGCTATAACGCACATCTCTTGTTTACTACGCATTGGAGCTTGATATATAGAAAAACTCCTGCTGTCAAATTTGTGGTGAACACAACACGAACGATAAATTTGTGTAAAATAGCACAAACTAACAGTGCCCTTTAACGAAATATAATAAAAAGTTCTTTAAGCTGAAATTTTCTTTTAGATTCTTAAAATATATTGCTTTTAGGTCATGCAAAATCGAAAATTAAACTCCTGTATCGATGGCTTTTTGCGAAAATAGATTTTAATTTAATTTTAATTTCGGAATGAGTTGGCACTCAAATTTTTTTTAAACTGCTAGCTAACAATTTTTATTTACCTAATAGGAAGGTTCAATAAATAAATATAACGCAGGCAAATTTTTTTTTAATCCACAAATACATATAAAAATAGAAATATATATGAGGCACTTAAAGCCCCGAAGGGCTCATTGGTCGAGCTTCTCCTCCATCACTGTTGTGCGTGTTAAATTTTGGACAGTATTTTAACCGGTTCCGAACGGCAGAACCCTTGTGACATCACTTTTTCTGAGCTTTGTCACAGAGTTCTTTTAGAAACTTTTTCATGGCAAATTGTTACTGCCGGAAGAATTGCCAATTGCTTGTCGATAGGTGGGTACCGTTCGAAAGAAAAATATTTTCGATATTAAATTTGTTATGCATCAACCGGGGATTGAACCACGACCTACAGATCAGAAGGCCAACGCACTAACGACTGAGTACGGCACTCACCCACAAGTACATATACAGTGTAATATTATGTAGTATGTAATTATATCAATATACTTAAATGATTTTTCGATAATCTAATTTATTGTAATTGTAAACCATTGTAATGACTTGTAGCTCGAAGAAGTCATTCAGCTTGATTTGGATGATTAGGTGATACTTTATTTCCCAGAAAACTTTAAGAAATCGGAATATACCGACTTCATAGCCTGTTCGCTAAAAAACCTAATTCTTTATAATTATGTTCAAGGTGCGATCCAAAACGTGTAGATAGAACATTTTGAAAATCATGGAAAACTTGCACAGATATTGGTATTGCCAAATTGTTTGATATACGCAAAATTTCAATGTTTTTACACGAATTACCTTTGAAGGGAGGACAGCGTAATTTAGCGTTGAGCATAGCAAACCTTTCTCCAAGTCAGAGCTACAGTCTCGCATTCTTTCATCATATAGGTAAAAAGTGTATGAACTATATAAGTTGAAGCTCTGGTGGCGGAATAGTCTGTAAGAGCGCTTGATCTATATCATTATTTTGATAAGCGATAGGTGAACACAGTTGAAGAACTTTTTTGCCGTCTTTTTATCAGCTCCTGTACTATACCAATTTTCATATTCCTACATTATATTTGCAGCAGATCTCAATTGTCCACAAAAATGAAGCTTATCTTTGTATGCATAGAGCTAAGTGCATAGATAAGTACCACTGAGCTACGACACCCACCAGATCACCCATCAGATACGATTCCTAAAATAAATAATGGAACAAGTATAGTCATTCTTGATAGTGGGCCTTCGGCAGGGAGCAAAAAAATTTCCCTTATAGGCCCGACACCGGCTTCGCGACCATTAGTATTTTTAGATAAAAGTTTTTTGTTATAGCCGGCCTTTGGCCGGGCGAAAAAAAAGACCCTTGTAGACCCGACGCCGGCTTCGCGACCATTAGTATTTTTATCGAATTAGAAGCTTATTTTTTTTTATTGAAACGTTATAAAATATTAAGTACATTTCATGCAATCACATCTAGTCGAAACAAACTAACAAGTAATACTTTTATATTCCTGTTTTAATTTATTGAGTGGTAGCCATAAGATAATGTGGCTTGGTTCTTTTAAATCTCCTCGAATATATTGCTTCATAGCAAAGGCTTGAAGCTTCTGCATTGGTGTGCTTTTGTAATCTGGTTACGTGCTTAGCATCGAAAAGTTTTACCACGTCAGTGATTTTTAGCACGTGAAGATCTTTGTGTAGGTTGTCGTTCCTTATATACCAAGGGGCGTTGACGATAGCTCTAAGTATTTTATTTTGAAAGCGTTAAATTATATCATAAGTCCATCAGTCCATACTGGTTTCATAATTGGGTTGTAAACTAAGAGTTTACTTTGAGTAGAAAGTTTTGAGTTTCTGCCAATGAACCATTTTAATTTTTAAAATCTTGCATTAAGTTCTTATGCTTTAATTTTAATATGTTTTTTCCAATTAAGTTTGACGTTTAGGGTCATACGTAAATATTTAAAACTACTTGCATATGGGACGGCGATTGAAAAGATGTAAACTGGTTTGTATTTTATTTTTTTCTTTGTGAAGTTTAAGTGGATTGATTTCATTTCATTCAGTTTTATGTTCCTTGTTATGGTCCAATGAAATACCTCCTTTAAAGAAACTTGCAGTTTTATAGTGGATTCGTGTTAATTTGCACCAATTGTTAGGATACATTTGTCGTCTGCAAAAGTAGCTACTTTGCTACTTTTCGGAATGATATTGTAACAAGTATCGATAGTTGGTTACTCATCACTATTGTGACTGACACTATTGGCAGTATCGAAACGAATGTCAACAAAAAGAAATAAGCAATTACCAGAACAAGCCAACGAGAAAGAAAGAGAAGAATCTCGATAAAGGAAGATTCTGGGGTGTTGCCAACAGAGTATAAATAGAGCCAGTGTTGAGAAGTGACAATCAATTTGATCCCGAGTTTCCGTGATTGCGGAAACATCGATACAGAGGAAAAAGTTCCAAGTACATTTAAGTGTTATTGTAAATAGTTGATAGTAAGCAGAGTTGATTATAAATAGAGATTATTAAATAAATTGTTGCTGTATATAGTTGTATAAAATAAGTGTTGCAGTTATTATTAACAGAATCCAGTGATCGAACAAGGTAATTCAAATAGAATTATACGCCCACAGAATAAAAACGTAACAATTGGTGTCAGAAGTGGGATTCTGTAAACATGGTGAAAATTGAACAACTAAAAGTGGACCAGCTTAAAAAGCTGTTGGTAGAGATGAATCTATCGTCATCAGGTGCAAAGGCGGAACTGCTGGTGAGGCTAAGGCAAGCCATGGAGGCTAAGGGTATTAATGTAGAAGAACATGAGTTCTTTGAGGAAGCCGAGATACATGCAGTCGTGCACGCCGAGGAAGAGAGCAAGGTAGATTCGAGTGGTCAACTCATGGAATTTATGAAAACCATGATGCAACAGCAGCAACAACAGTTACAACAAAATGCGTCTCGCATTGACTCCAAGCTTCAAGAACATTCGGCTGAATTGCGTATGAAAATTCAAGAAGGTTCGTCCCGCCAAGAAAACGCTATGGGAGAATTCCAGAAAACAATTGACTACAAGTTTCAAGAACATTCGGCTCGCCAAGAGGGTGAATTGCGTATGGAAATTCAAGAACATTCGGCTCGCCAAGAACACGTCATCGAAAATCTACAGAAAGGAATTGAACTTAGATTTCAGGAAATTTCCGGAGCTATTAATGACAAAGTCACAGAGCTGAAAGAACACGTGGATGAGTTGGATGATACGCTGAAGGAACATGTCGACGACTGGGAAGACAAGTTCGAGAAATTACAGCACGAACTCAATCAACTAAAAATAAATGGAACAGCCACATCAGTGATTAGAGATTCAAGTACAATCAAATTAAAGCCACCAACATTTGACGGAAGCACGCCATTCAACATCTTCAAGCTTCAATTCGAGACAACAGCTTCGAAGAATCAATGGGATGATAGCGACAAGACTGCTGCTTTAATAGTCGCATTAAAATGTAATGCTTCTGAGGTGTTACAGATGGTAGCAGAGAAAGATCGTGGTAGCTATCAGTCACTGATGGACACACTCCAGCGGAAATGAATACAAGAGTCAATTACATCGAGTGGAATTGAGATCGCGAGTGCAACGGAGTAACGAGAGCCTGCAGGAATTCGCTTCTGACATTGAGAGCTTATGTCATCTTGCGTTCTCTGGTAATTCGGAAGAGTTCGTCGAAAAAATAAAAATAGAGGCATTCATAGATGGCATACGTGATGGAGAGACATAGCGTGCCCTAGTCATGTCACCCAGGTATACTTATGCCGAAACAGTCAGTAGTGCCTTGACGTTTGAAGCCGCCAGTTTGATGTGCCGACCAATGCCACGGGGACGGCAACTAGAGGGGAAAACATCACATTTGGTTGAAGCAGTGCGTCAGGCAGTAAAATCAGTAGTGCAGCCTGAAGGAAGAACAACAGGTCGACGCGAAAGCAAATTTACTGGTAAGTGATTCATTTGCGACGAACCAGGACACATGGCGCGTGACTGCCGTCTACGATGAAAGCGATCAAGATCGAATTCTCCAGGAAGACAAAAGAAGGACAATAAGGTGGACAGTGATCGCTCCACTAACACAAGTCCATCGTTAAATTAAATCGAGACAGTTCAGCGGGTCGTGAACTGACTCCAAGAGTGGGTTGCCCCATCATTCACATTTCACAACTACAGCGTGTACCAAGCAGCTTGACTATTGATGGAAAATTGGACAATATGGAATTCATGTTAACCCTGGACACTTGTGCATCACATTCTATAATCAAGAGCGATTTGGTAAAGAGGTTTGAGCCTTTAATGGGAATAAAATTGCGTACAGCAACGGGTGAGGATGCACAAATTCTGGGCAAGATAAAGAGACGAGTATCTATTGGAAATTGCACGTGGGAACATGAAATCATTGTGGCCGACATCATCGATGACGTAATAATTGGTGTTGATTTTATGATTGACAATGGGTTTACGTTAGATTTGAATCAACGGATACTACGCTATGCAAATGTCGAGTTACCATTGAACATCGGTTACAAACGGAGTGGAAACATCAAACGAGTACTGGCATGTCAACGCCAAGAGGTTCCAGCAAAATCAGAAGCGGTGATTTGGGCACAGATAAATGTGGATGATGGGACAGGCAGTTGTGGTTAGTGGAAGCAGATAAAGAAATACAAAATAAAAACATCATACTTGGTAGGACGTTAGTAGAACCTAAAGAAAATGGAATAGTACCGGTGCGAATATTAAGTCCAACTAATACATCTACAGTTGTGAAGAAAGGAATGGTGATTGGTCATTGCCAGGAAGTTACTGCCGTAGTAGACTGCGAAAAGAGTTCGTCGATAAAAAGTGGAAGATCAGGAATTGTCAGAGCGGAAATAAAAGCACAGATGGAAGAATGGGCAGGTGTGCTTACCAAACAGCAAAAAGAAAAGGCTTTACAATTATTGGAGAAGTACAGTTCAATCTTTTCTTCAAATGGAAAAACTGGAGGCCGAAAAACCATCGTGAAGCATCACATTGACATCGGTGATTCTAGACCAATTCGTCAAACACCACGACGAGTTCCATTGGCCAAAAGAGACGAAGCCATTAAGCTGATTTCCGATATGCAGAAAGAAAGTGTTATTGAACCATCAGCGAGTCCATGGAGTTCACCAGTTGTGCTGGTAAAGAAGAAGGATGGAAGTACTCGATTCTGTATGGATTACAGAAAGCTGAATGATATTACGAAAAAAGACAGCTATCCACTGCCAAGAATCGATGACACTCTGGACACACTGGTTACTGGCAAGTGGAACTTGGTAAGGAAGACAAGGAGAAAACAGCTTTCAGTATTGGCGATGGTCTATGGCAATTTACAGTCATGCCATTTGGTTTATGCAATGCGTCAGCTACTTTCGAACGTCTAATGGAGCGTGTACTCAGAGGACTACACTGGAAAACATGCTTGGTGTACCTCGATGACATTATCGTGATGGGAAAAGATTTTAACGACCACCTGGAAAAGTTGAGAGAAGTGTTTGAGCGTATACAATCAGCAGGGCTTAAACTGAATATGAAAAAGTGTTCACTCTTCAGGCAAGAAGTTAAATATCTTGGTCATAAAGTAACAACAGAAGGGGTACATAGCGACGAGGAGAAAGTAGCAGCAGTACAAGAATGGCCTATTCCGTCGAATCTTCACGAGTTAAGAAGCTTCCTAGGCTTATGCACCTACTATAGACGATTTGTTCCTGGATTTGCAAACATCGCCAGCAGTCTGCATGAGTTAACAAGAAAGAACAAACCATTTGTATGGGGCGAAGACAACAGAAAGCATTCGAATAGCTGAAAGAAAAACGCTGTTCAGCACCAATATTAGCGTATTCAGTACCTGGTCAAAAGTTTTTGTTGGACAGAGATGCGAGTGGCTATGGAATAGGTGGTGTGCTCTCTCAGATCATAGATGGGCAAGAAATAGTAATAGCATACTACAGTAAAATCCTGTCGAAGCCAGAAAGAAACTACTGTGTCACTCGAAGAGAGTTGCTCGCAATACCATCTACGAACTGACCACGCAGCGCTAAGGTGGTTATTACAATTTAAAAACCCAGAAGGACGATTGGCGCGCTGGATTGAAAGGCTGCAGAGTTATCATTTTACCATCGAACATCGTAAAGGAGGACATCACGGCAACGAGGATGCTCTATCTCTTCGCCCTTGCAAAATGGAATGTAAACATTGTTCTCGAGTGGAAAGCAAGGAGCACATTGTCGACATACGACTTACGAATATATTGCCGGAGGAGTCATGGACCACCGAACGAGTGCAAGAAGATCAGCGGAACGACGCAGATCTCGTAAAGATTATGGAATACAAGGAGCAGGGCATACGTCCAGATTGGCAAGAAATGGCTAATGAGAGTCCAATAGCAAAGGCATACTGGGCGCAGTGGCAAAGCCTGCACTTACGAGACGGATGTTTATTCCGAGCATGGGAATGTGAAGATGGAAAAATCACTTATGATCTTCTAGTGGTACCCAAGGCAAGAATAAATGAAGTGATAGCTGAGTATCACAATGTCTCCAGTGGAGGGCATTTGGGAATCACCAAAACCGTCGAGAAAATAAAGAAACGATTTTATTGGTTTGGATGTCAAGACCATGTCGCTGATTGGATTCGAAAGTGTAAGCAATGTGCAATGGCTAAAGGTCCCACTAAGAAAATCCGAGGTAAGATGCACCAATACACCGTGGGTGTTCCATTCGAGCGAATTGCTATGGACATAGCTGGACCATTTCCAATAAGCAACGCAGGAAACAGGTATGTTCTGGTGGTTATAGATTACTTCAGTAAATGGCCTGAAGTATACTCCATTCCAAATCAAGAAGCTAGTACAGTTGCGGATGTATTCGTCAACCAATGGATTACTCGTTTTGGTGTACACTCAGACACTCAGACCAAGGTCGAAATTTCGAATCAATTGTATTCCAAGAGATATGTCGTATGCTGGGTATATACAAAACTCGTACAACACCTTTGCATCCACAATCTGATGGGATGGTAGAACGATTTAATCGTACCTTGGAAGAATATTTGAGAAAAGTCGTAGATAAATACCAAAGAGACTTGGATGTACATATACCAATGTTCCTCATGGCATATAGATGCGCACAACATGATACGACGGCTACTACACCGGCAATGGCAATTTTTGGAAACGAGTTAAGACTGCCAGCTGATTTAAAATTTGGAGTCGTAACACCAACGAGGTATAATTACACTCGGTTGACTGAAAAGCGATAAGATAAAGTCCAGTTATGACTTCAAAACAAATTCAAAAGGGTTCTATGAAGGAGAGCTTGTAATGCTTCATAATCCACAACGAAGGAAAAGCCTGTCCCCTAAACTACAGACTCATTGGGAAGGACCATATAACAACCATAAGGACCATAATAACAAAAATTAAATACGTAGTGTATCGTATTCGATGTGCCTGGAATAAAAGATCAAACTTTAAAGTAGTCCACTTTTAGCGACTTGCTCCATATCAGGGGGAAGTATACCAACTTCTTCGGGACGAACAAGGTTAAGTGGTGGGCAGTGTAACGAGTAGCGATGGTTATTTTGAATAGCACAAATAATAGTAGCATCGAAACGAATGTCAACAAAAAGGAATAGGCGATAACTAGAATAAGTCAACGAGAAAGAAGCAGAGGAAACTCGATTACCATAAAGAAAGTTTCTGGAGTGTTGCCTCAGAGTATAAATCATGTGATCGAGGCAACATCACAAGATAGCAAGTTAAATTAAGGAGTGATTGTAAATAATTGATTAAATAAATTGTTGTTGTATAAAGTAAGTACAAAATAATTGTTGCAATTATTATTGAGAGAATCCAGTGATAGAACAAGGTTGATTTGAGTAAAATAAAATGTTCACAATATAAAAACAAAACAATATATTCATATATATGCACTAAAACGCAATTAATTTTATGGAATAATAAAAAAAATGCCAAATAAGCACAAACCATTTACTGTATTGTTGTACTTAGATTAAAATTATTGCATACATTTATAAACCTATTAAAATTATTGCAAATTTTACGTAATTAATATATATATATATATATATATATATATATATATATATATATATATATATATATATATATATATAAAAAATAAATATGTGGCACTTAAAGCCCCAAAGTGCTCATTGGCCGAGCTTCTCTTCTATTACTGTTGTGCGTCTTAAATTTTGGACAGTATTAGAATGGACCTACTTATTTTAGCCGGTTCCGAACGGCAGAACACTTGTGACATCACTTTTTCTGAGCTTTGTCACAGAGTTCTTTTTAGAAGCTTTTTCATGGCAAGTTGTTACTGTCGGAAGAATTGCCAATAGCTTGCCGACAGGTGGGTACCATTCGAAAGAAAAATCTTATCGATATTAAATTTGTTATGCATCAGCCGGGTATTGAACCACGACCTACAGATCAGAAGGCGAACACACTAACCACTGAGCTACGGCACCCATATATATATATATATATATATATATATATATATATATATATATATATATATATATATATATATGTATATATATATATATATATATATATATATATATATATATATATATATATATATATATATTAATACATTTACATAAACCGTATTGTATACAGGATTTACTCGTATCGCTTGTAAATAGATCGTATGCGTAAAATATTATTACCATTTTACAGTTATAAATAGAACCGTGTGCATATTTAAACTCGTTTCACCATAAATTTCACATCTCATTCACATGATTACGTATTCATTTGGATTTCGGCAAGTATGTACATTTATTTACTAATTGATAACAAATATATTTACGCTACAGATTTTCAAGGCCATTTATTCAATTAATGTGATTTAGTACAATTTCCGACGATGTGACTAGACCGGATATTATATTCAACGCATTGATGTGCAGTGATGGTGAGTGATTTGTATTTGTATACATGTACAAATATAATATATACATAAGTGTGAAGAAAATTATTTACTTTCTTTATTGATTGTAGTAGAATGCAACAGATTTCTATAGATGTGACTGAGTTGTACATGGATTTGGGAATTGACGTACAGGTGAGACACTTCATAATGCCAGCATACTAGCACCGTGGACTACAAGGTTGCTTTTATTCTGAACAATTCGCAAAATATCAACTATTTGAAGCCGCTATGTGGACTACCATTTTCGCCGTACTCCTCAGCGGTTAAGCTAGGATGGTTAAGTGATAATTATCGTTTCTGATCGGTGGTGCACGAAATGGTGGCATTCACATCACGGGTGTAACCAATGCTTCACGTGCAATACCAATGAATATTGAGACACTGCAGTTGGATGCATTATAATCCGTATTATAATAAATTTCCGGTAGCTTTTTAATTTGAGTTATCGCTGATTCAAAACGTTTGTGTAATTCCAAAATATGTTTGACGATGCGAAAATATAGCAATGTTCACTTGCATATAAAATAAAAAACCAAAAACCTTTTGGCTGTACTCCTGCGATTTAATCTGTGTAGTAGTGTTATCTAATGGATCCTTTTCAACGTTAGTCACAATTTTGTAAATTATGTAACAAAATGATTAATCGAAAAAAATTGAAATTTTGTATTGCACAAAAAATAACCTCATCAATGCAACACAGGGATATTATTAATAACAAAACAAAAGTCAAAAATCCTGCAAATAGCAACATATGGTGTCGCATAGTATTGTTTGGTTCTGGCTGCTGCTCCGCGCATGGTAGCTTGAAAAAGCGCATGTCCATGGCATCCTAAATACCATTTCCTGAAAGTCAGAATTTTTCTTCTATCTAGAATAAAAGAAAAACAGCATTTCAAATAAATTGCTATTAATATAAAACAAAATTTTGCACTTACCGCTCTGTAAATATTAAATATAAAATTATGGAGCAAAACACTATAGGTGGTGTTACCTTATCCGTTTAGTCTTATGTTGTGGTTTGAATTGATGATTACAGTTTTTGATTGCTCCAACGATATGTGTTTTTTGTTGTTGTTAGAAATACAAAATAAGAAATGATTTCTAAAATCACAACTACTCGACAGTGACTTCTGGTTGTTGTTAGGTATAGCATCCACTCCTTTCTTTTTAGCAAAATGTTGTAGCCACCCAATAATTTAAATTGGTGAAATTGCTACAATCTTCAACAACTAAAAAAAATTGGTCATATAACCACGGGATGATAAGTGTTAATATTGGGCTTTCTATTGGAAAAAATATTGGCGAATTTTTCATTCCAGCAGTAAAAAATGGATTTATAACCACAACACTTGATATTTCTGTTTTGATTTTTTGCTTTATAACAAAAATATAAAAATTGTATTGAAATTGAATTTTTGCAAAAATTTTATAATCTTTTGTTTAGCTATTTCGATAAGACCTGGTTCACCTTGGAATCGGACTCGACAGAACCGGTTCATTAAATAACCGGAGTCACACATCGCTAGTGGTGAACATTTTTAGAAGGGAAAAAATGTGGTATGTTCCACGATAAGAGCTCAGTGCATATGTATTGAGCAATTACATTGGTGTGTGCTACTATTTTAAAAGAAATTCTGTTCTAGGTTTTCGAAGATCTTTAGAGTCACTACAAAGTAGTCAAAAGATTCTGGATTTATGTCCTCTGATGCATTGTATTTTTCTCTTATCTCTTTTTTCTCTTTTTATCCCTCTTGTCTCTTCACATATCTAATTAATCCGAAATGGTGTCGCGCGCGAATGGCCGAAAACTACTCGATGAATTCTTTTTCATATACGTTCTTTGGTTATATAAATTAAGATATTGAGTTTTAAATGTCCATCTCATAACTGAAAGCGTACTTAAGGGCATCTTAACACCATTTGAAAAATATTTTAAGGTAACGTTTCATGGTAAATTTACAGAAATAAAAAGATATCAAATTTTTTTTTTTTTTTTTGCGGTGAGGAGGTAACAAAATGGCTGACCCACTGACCCGTAACTATCGTCACAATTACAGAGTGTGTCGTCGCAGACACTAAAAAACTTCCCCCTCCATCAAGGACCTTTGAACCTACCCCGGAACCACGGTAGTATTACTTCGGGGTAGGGCCCTAGTGAGTCTTTATTAGACTTCACTCGTTTTGACCTGCGTCCAGGTCCCGCTTCTTTCTTCTGAGTACGCATTCCGTATACCGCGAAATAGCGTTCCAGTTTTCTTCGCTGTGTAACAGTTTTTCGACCAGGTTTTCAACTGTCCATAACCCGATTTGCTGCTCCAATACGCTCCTTTCATTACTCCATCTTTCGCACCTGAAGAAAGTATGCTCTACGTCTCTCTTATTTGCTTTTCAGCTTGTGGTGTATAGCCTCCAGATTTTTTAGTAGGTACAACTTTTTTCGCTCTTCTGCTAGCAGGTCAATTGGTGTTACACCCGCTATTGCCAGCACCGCACTATACGACACTGTGCGATAGGCTCATGTTATTCGTAGGGCCATAGTCCTTTGTACAGCTGATATAATTTTCCTTCTGCAACCCGTTTTGAGTGTGTCGGCCCATAGTTCACATCCATATAGTAGGATGGAATGGTTTACCGCCATTAAGACTTTACGCTTGATAGGCAACGGTCCACCGATCTTTGCCATCAGTCTGCCATGCTGTAACTTTAGCTGCTTTGTTTCTAGCATACTGCAATTGTGCCGTATATGTGAGCTTGGAGTCCAATCTAACTCCTAGATATTTAACCACCTTCTGTGTAGTTATTTGTTCGTCGTTTATGTACATATCTACCTCCAAAGGAATTTGACGCCCCGTTATGAGCAGCAGTTCAGTTTTCTGCGTTGCTAACTGAAGTCCGTTGAAATTTAGCCATTCTTGCGTGCGTATCATCACCTGATTGAGTTTTCGTTGTGCTTCTACTGTATTTCTCGCAGTTATAACAGCTGCTATATCATCTGCAAAGCCCACTAGGAATGTATCGTCTGGCATTTCTATGCGTAGTATTTCATCGTAACTTATATTCCAGAGATCTGGACCGAGGATTGAACCTTGGGCTGCACCAGCCGTTATTTTTTTCGTCTTTGGTCCAACGTTTGTATTGTATGTGAGTACGCGGTCACATAAATAGCTGCGTATCATTCTACTCAAGTATGCAGGTATCCGGAAGCGTTCTTCTAAGGCTTCTATCATGTCCGACCATTTCACGCTGTTGAACGCGTTTCTAACATCTAGGGTCGCTAGCAAGACTACTGGTCTAGAATAGTGGTTACCTCTTTTTGTTATCGAGGCTGCTTCCACCACTTCTTGAATCGCTCCCACGGTAGACCTCCCTTTTCTAAAACCATACTGTCTGTCACTGAGCCCGCCGGCTGCTTGTATTGCAGCTGTTATACGAGGTTTAAGAAGCTTCTCTAATAATTTCCCAGCTGTGTCAAGCATACAGAGTGGGCGATATGCACCTGGTGTCATTGGGTCACCTTTGCCTTTGCTTACCAGAATTAGTTGTTGGTTCTTCCACACCTCTGGAAATATCCCTTCTTTGAGACATGCGTTGTACATATCTAGCAGTACCTGCGGCTGGTGGTGTACAAGTTCCTTTAATACTTCTCCTGGGATTTTGTCGGGGCCTGGTGCCTTCTTATTTTTAAGCGTACTTGCTGCATATTCTAGTTCTTCTTCGCTGAAAAGCAGAATTTCTCCTGGTTCTATAACTGGATCCTCCGGCCGTAAGGGATGTTGTGGGAACAAGGTCGAGACTATATTCTCCATTGTTTCTTCATCCAAATCATTTGTCACAACTTTGCTACCTAGTTTCTTCATAACGATTTTGTATCCTAGTCCCCAGGGATCGTTGTTTACGTCTTTGCATAGTTCAGCCCACTTTTCATTTTTGCTGCGGAAAATAGCAGACTTGAGTTCTGCCTTTGCATTCTTGTATGCTGCACGCTCTATAATAAAGTTTTCTCTACGTCTAGCCCTTGTTAGAATGCGTCTACACTGCAGGCAGATTCGTCTCAGTTTTGCAACTTTTTCATTTCACCAGTATACCGATTTGTGTCGCCTGTATCCCGTTTTCGGCATGGAAGCATCACAAGCCTTTTTAATCGCGCTCATTGTTTGAGTAACTATTTCCCTAGCGGCATGGGTTTGGTCAACCATATTTGCTCGTCTATTGAACTCCGTCCGCAATACGTCTCTGTTCAATCTATCCACATTCCATTTGCGCGGTATTTTGACGCCATCCACTGGTGCATCTTTTTGGCCTTGAAACTGATAAGAGTAGGAGATGTACTGATGGTCACTGGCCGTGAAATCCTCTAGTACCCTCCAGCAAATAATTTTCCCAGCTATCGATTCTGTAGCAAACGTTATGTCTGGTGTGGTGCTCTCGCAGCCTGGCCGTCTAAACGTCCTTGCTGTGCCCGTGTTTATAGCAATAAGGCTAAGCCTTGAAGCCATGTCCACTACCCTACGACCTCGGGCGTCCATCGTTGGCATACCCCACTCCGGAGCACGGGAGTTAAAATCACCTGCTACAACTAAAGCTCCTTCGAGTTCTAGAGCCTTGTCTTCGATGTCATTCAGTTTATCCTGGAAGGTCATTATATCATCGCTCGGAGTAAGATAACAGCTCACCAATGTAACACTCTTAATACGTACATAAACGTAACAAGATCCTCTGCCGCTGTCAGTGACCTGAATGCTGCTGGTTATAGGTATCCAAATGGCTGCTGTTGACGCGTCATCTTCAAGCCATGTTCCGCTTTCAATTTTCTTGTATTGCTCACTGATAATCACCATATCAACTTCATGTTCTGCGACTATCTGAGGTAAAAGCGCATCAGCTGTTTTACTTCTATGTAGGTTTGCTTGAAGTATCTTCATCATCTCTTCGCTGGTTTCTTATAAGCCGCACATTTGCTCGTATCTGGTATATGATTTAGTTCCTTAAAATTTTCATGTGCGCAGAGACAGCATTTTGGGGGATTTATGCAATCTCGTATCATGTGTCCGCTTTCTCCGCAACGTATGCATAACCCCTGGCCTTTCCTATCTGGTCCATTACAGTCTGCTTGGAGGTGCCCAGACCCGAAGCATCTATAGCAGCGTTTAATTTCATCCAGCTGTTTCACCCTACATCTTGTCCATCCAATCTTTATGCGCTGTGTTTTAAGGATGATATTTGCTGCTTCTACTGACAAAGTCACAAACGCACGACATTGTTCCCTACTGTTTGCTTTTGTCAACCGGACTCCAACTTCTTCCTCTGGCTTCTCAACGGCTTCTCCTCTGAGTCCGTGAACGAATCTCGAATCTCGATTGTGGCCCTCGTTTTGAGATCTTTCACCGTCGCGGTGTCTTTCAACGAGTTTTTTATTGCTTCGCAGAACTGTTCTTTCTTCCCTTCTTTTCCAAGCTCTAGTAGTATGGATCCATCTCTTGTCTTCTTAACACAACGTATTGCGATTTCAGCTTCTTCTGGTTTTACCTTCTGACGGAGGTCTCTAAGAATTTCCGCATAACTGGTACCTTCTGCCGTCTTCACAAGTACAGCTTCTGGGAGGTCCCTCAGTGTCTTGGGTTTGCTCTTATTTACCACAACTTGCTTCTTTTTGTCGCCCTCTTTTAGTGCTGGAGTACCACTACACACCGTTTTCGGTTCTTTAGATCTCGGCTTTCTTCGGTTTACCGTCAACCAACCTTCTGGCTCTTTGGACCTTGTCTTCTTGCCGGATTCGGGAACAACAAGGCTTGTTGCGACGCGTTTGTTAAGGCATGTTAACGGCGTACTATCATCGGCTACTTTTGTATTAGTTAAGCGCGAAGCTTTAACTTCCCGCTCTTTCTCTCTTTCTACTTCTGTCGCCTTCCAGCTCTTCCTATAACTTTCTATTAAGTCAAACAGTTCGCTTAGTTCGGATACTCCGTCTTTCACGTCCATGCTAACGTTCCTCTGTCGTTGCATTGCCTCCTTCATCTTTCGGAGTACATTCCTGCATTTCGCAAAGGAATCCTCTTCAAGAACTCTCATCTTGAGAATTAGCTCCAATCTAGGGGATCCGTTCACCTGAGGGGTTTTCACCGTTTGAGTCTCCGACGCACATGCTGCTTTTCTGGTCGTAGAACTGCTTACAGCACTTCCGGCACCATTGGCAGTGGTAGGCGTCGAGTAATCGGGATTTTTTTCCTTCTCACTTGAGTCCATATGGACTTCCGCCACCCTTGTGTTAACCTTTGCTGGTGATCTGGACACCAACGAGCTTTTCCTGAAAACGACTACGCTTTCCTCCACTTGATCTTCTTTATTTTCTGTTATTTTGTTTTCCTTGTTTTGTTCCATTCTTTTTTATTTTACCAGCGCATCGTGTGCAGAGGGGCGGGCCGTAATAGTCAGGTTCGGGTATACCCTCGGGGATGAAAATCCCTACCCCAGTTCCCTGAGGCGTAATAAATAAAAACCTTTTATAATTTTTCAAAATGTATAATACAACTCATTTGGATAAAATTTTTCCATTCATTTCGTCAACTTGCCTTAATATAGCGAAAAACATTTTTATTAAAACTTATTGGACACCGTGTAATTTATGGAAGTCACATAATTAAGCAATTTACGAAGAAAGGCGCGGAATGGCTCGATCTCGTTCGAATGCACTCAAACCATAAAAGGGGAATTTATGTGGAAAGTTGGGTTGCCATAGTAAGTATGCCAAGTATGAAATTCAGGTAAGTATTATTCAATTTTATTCTTTTCCTTTCGTTCAGAGACTAACCGTATGACTTGTCTAAAAGTATTTAGACACAGATATACCGAGTACTTCACGGAACATTCCATTGAATATTGAGTTAGATAACCCACAGTCTTACAAGGCAAATGGCATTTCTTTTAACGAATTCGAACCATTTGGCTACATTTAGCTCATTAAATGTTTTACAAAGGTAAATTGCTTAATTATGTGACTTCCATAAATTATGTACATTTGTTGTTTGGGTCAGTATTCGATTGAGAGCATACAAAGGAAGATTTCTGTTCTAATTTTTTTCAAATAGATTAGATTTGTTTTTCGTATGATAGTAGTTTCCTAGCTTTGACGTCTTATCTTCATTTTCCTTCAACGATTGACAACAGCGAATTAAAACATTAGAGTACTCAATTCATGTGGGCAATTTAGAATAATCTAGGCTATCTTGGTAATTTTAAGTTTGCTAAGCGGTTCAAAGGAGATATAGTGACACCCAGCGATGACATATTTTGTGTTTCTGCTGCTGCTGCTAACGATGTTGTGTTGTTCATGTCGCTAAATGAATAATAACACCTGCGATTTTTCAACTTTAAAATTAACAATATTTATTGAAAATTAACGTTTTAATTATATATAGCCAGATTCAAATTAATTATCAAAACGGGCGGCCAGAAGAGAAAAATGTTATATAAGTAAAAGGGTTGCCAACCCACTCCAATTAAGCAAAACAAACAGTGCACGCGTCTTACTCTGGAGTAGACACACCTGCAACCTAACCTATAGAATTCCAACTTACGGAAGAATTCTTCAGAATACTTTTTATACAAGTAATATTGCCTCTAGCAGTGGCTCTTTGTTGCTCAAGCGACACGAGATTGTTTACAACAACATTATTTGCATTTGTTTCGGTAGACATCGTGATAATAAATTCAATACCCAAATGCAATGAAAATATCAAAGTTCTTTGTACCGATAAGGGTCAGATTCAATACCACGAACTAATAAACCACAACGCTTGCAATAAGTGTATTCAAATAATTTAGCGAGCATAGGCAATGTTACCGACAGCGACTTTTACTTTCCTTCGCAGAAGCACCAACTTTAAGCAGAACAACGACAACAATAGAAGGCAAGTAAGGTAATTCCAGTTTCAGAACTGTTATTCAACAAGGCTCCATTATTCTATATATGAGACCGGTCAATGCGGTACATTCTATTCGCACTCCTCCTGGCAGAAGGAGTGTTTGTTTGTGCTATTTTACACAAATTTATCGCCAAAATGGTCGGTTCTTTATTACCAATTTATTGCCAAAATGTCGTTTTATTTTCACCACAAATTTGACAGCAGGTGTTTAATCAATATTTCAAGCTCCAATGCGTAGTAAATTAGGGACGTCTGTTACTTTTGTGTGCACAATATCGAAAAAAAGTAGAAATTTTTTGTTTATTTTTTTAGGGACTTATTTGAACTTTTAATTCTAAGTGCATTCGAATACACTTAAGAAATAAATGTTTAATATCAATTCCTATATCATAATTTCCATGGGATGATATTAATGTACATACAAAATTTTGATAATATGAAATAAGATTACCTTTAAATTAAGAATAAAATCGGTAATGGAATGAACAATTAATCCTAAAATGTTGACGTCCGAAAAAATTTGTTTCTGTAAACATCCTATGTAAACCATGGCCTATGGCACAACACACAATTTGATTTCGGTATGTTAAAAATCATTAAAGCAAAGTGCTTTTAGCTAAATTGTGCAATGGTTTTTTTACAAGGGCGGTCCCAGAATTTTTACATATAGATGGCGGCAGTAGTTTGAAAAAATTACTATGGTGAAAAGTGACAACCTTATAAAACATATGTTTTAAGTTTCATGGCTCCACGTTGTTTAGTATTTTTTTTTTTTGGAGCCATCGAAAGTTAACGACATCAGTGAATTTGTAAACATAGAAAAAATTGTCACCGTTATGAAATTCAATACTTTCATTTGAAAGATCGCAGTCCAACGAATATTAAAGCTGAACTAGATTATACTCTGGGGGAGTCTGCTCCTTCGTTTATAAATAAATAAATAAATATGTGCACTTAAAGCCCCGAAGTACTCTGTGAGCTTCGTCACAGAGTTCATTTAGAAGCTTTTTCATGGCAAGTTGTTATTGTCCGAAGAATTGCCAATTGCTTGCCGACAGGTGGGTACCGTTCGTAAGAAAATTCTTTTCGATATTAAATTTGTTATACATCAGCCGGGGATTGAACCACCTTTACGACCATAAAATATTGGGTGGCAGAGTTTAAACGAGGTCGTACGAGCTGCGAAGAAGAACACCGCAGTGGTCGACCAATTGAGGTGGCCACGCCAGAAACGGTTAAGGAAATCCACAAAATGGTATTGGATAATCGCCGACTGAAGGTGCTTGAGCTAGGTGAAATACATTGTATAAAAAAAAAATAAATATGTGGCACTTAAAGCCCCAAAGGGCTCATTGGCCGAGCTACTCTTCCATTACTGTTGTGCGTCTTAAATTTGGACAGTATTAGAAGGGACCTACTTATTTTAGCCGGTACCGAACGGCAGAACACTTGTGACATCACTTTTTCTGAGCTTTGTCACAGAGTTCTTTTAGAAGCTTTTTTATGGCAAGTTGTTACTGTCGGAAGAATTGCCAATTCTTGCCGACAGGTGGGTACCATTCGAAAAAAAAATCTTATCGATATTAAATTTGTTATGCATCAGCCGGGGATTGAACCACGACCTACAGATCAGAAGGCGAACACACTAACCACTGAGCTACGGCACCCACTAATACATTGTATATTGATCGAAAATTTGGAGATGAAAAAGCTGTGTGCAAGATGGGTGCGCGTTTGCTCACAATAGAATAAAAACAACGACGTGAAGATGTTTCTATAGAGTGTTTGGCGATGTTTCACAGTAAAAAACCGAGTTTTTTCGTCGATTTGTAACCATGGATGAGACATGGGTCCACCACTTCACACCTGAGACAAGGGAGCAGTCAAAACAGTGGACTGAAAGGGGAGAATCGTGTCCAAAGAAGGCGAAGACAATTCCATCTGCAGGCAAGGTTATGGCGTCTGTTTTTGGGAATGCACGTGAGATAGTTTTTATTGATTTTCTTCAAAAAGGAAAAACAATCAACAATCAATCTAATTTGTTGCAGCCTTTAAGTGATGAAATTAAAGAAAAAGGCAGCATTTGATTGTTGTTGTTGTTTCATCAAGACAATGCACCCGTTTACACATCCGCTATTGCGATGGCCAAAATCAATGAGTTTAAGCTCGAATTTCTTCAGCAGGCACCTTATTGGCCAGATTTAGCTCCTTCGGATTATTTTCTATTTTCAAATCTGAGAAAATGGCTTGGTGGTAGAAGATTTGCAAACAATGAAGAGGTGGAGTCTGCGGTGGATGCCTATTTTAGTGAGCTAAACAGTTCATACTATAAACAGGGAAAAGTGTATAAAGCTAAAAGGAGATTATGTTGAGAAATAAAGAAAAATTTTCCCAAATTTGTTAGTAGTAGGGTAGTTTTGGGACCGCCCTCGTATTATGCACTTATTAAGTTTTTAACATCACCTCTCTATGTACTAAAACCTAAATAATTGTAAAGCGTTTTAATGCGGCAGTCTTTGTCTGTAAAATAAGAAATGGATTTGGGAAATTGAAAAAGTCAAAATCTAATTTAAATTCTGTCCGAAAATGAGGTAAAAAACGACGATAAATAGTTCAGTAATGGAAACCTCGTTTTTTACATAAAAGTATAAAGTACTTTTTATAAATTGAGAAAGTAGTATTACTAAATACTACTTAGTAAGTGTAGTACTTAGTATTTGGTATTACATCATCTATAATATATACACATGTATTTCATATTTGTTTAGAATCTGACGTTGTTGTTCCATATGTTTAATTTATTGAGACCACACTGCAGTGCGCTCTGATCTACACATATGAGAGCATCTCATTAATGCCCATATGATACATTTTTTCCTGTATTTTTCATTTGAAATACTGCCAAAAAACTGACGATAGTCAAATTACAAAAACAATTCGGCAATGTGTTAGAGAGAGACACATATTATCTGTAATACATATGAGTTATGACATTTTATTACCGGCTGAACGAAATTCAAATTTACGTAAACATTTTTGTCACATTTTTGTTGATTGCTGAATTCGAAATGGCAGTTGAATGGCAGTTGTTTTTGTACAGCTTTGAATCCTCGAACTGAATTTTCTTTAATGGGGTGTTCCCGTCTAGAATGCCGATTTTTGGATGTTTTTCAAAAAATTATTTTGGAGCTACAAGGCAACATGCAATATTCTGGTTTTTTGCTTGTTGTTCCTTATTATTTGGAGAACAGAAACTCATATTTGTGTCAAAAAATTTTATTTTCTAAGTACAAATTTTCAGTGGTCAATGTGACCTTGTCACGCTGATTTTCACTGCTGGCCGATAAGAATTTCGGGAACCAGTAACCTGAAACAGAAATGGGTATGCAATTATTAATCTGCAATAAATTCCGCGGATGCTAAACCACAGTTTTAGTCAAAATGTTGATTAGAAACAAAATGGCGGCCATATGAAAAAAAATTGTCCAGTTTTGCCACCTTTTTTTACCTTTAGAGTGCTTGATACAATGCCTGGACAATTTCCACCTCGGATGAGCGAATTCTTGGGGTTTTCGAGAGAAAAGTCACGATAAAATATGGGTTTAAATTCGATTTATGATAATTCATGCACTAGTTCACAATAATTAAGAGTATTACAATATATAGATAAAAATACAATACGATACAATATATAGATTCGCGATGCAAATATAAAAAGAAAAGTAGTTATAATTACGAAGAAAGGCGCGGAATGGCTCGATCTCGTTCGAATGCACTCAAACCATAAAAGGGGAATTTATGTGGAAAGTTGGGTTGCCATAGTAAGTATGCCAAGTATGAAATTCAGGTAAGTATTATTCAATTATATTCTTTTCCTTTCGTTCAGAGACTAACCGTATGACTTGTCTAAAAGTATTTAGACACAGATATACCGAGTACTTCACGGAACATTCCATTGAATATTGAGTTAGATAACCCACAGTCTTACAAGCGCCAAAAAACAGATTTGTTGTTGATCGCAGATAGTTTCTTTGAGCTATTGTCTGTTGGTCAAATAAAATTAAGTGAAAAATTGCCAACATTACAAAAAACCTTGCTTGGTTGGATAGTGTCTGGTAAATGCATTTCCAATGCTAGTCTTCACTCACAAAATTGTAATTTAGTAGAAGAAAGTGGTGATACAAGCTTGCTGAAACTTGACGGTGTCGTATAAAAATTTTGGGAATGTGAATTTACCAAAAATACAAAAATATTGCCATCCGGACGATTTAGTGTACGTCTTCCGTTCAAAGTGCCACCATATTTACATGGCACGTCCTTTGAAACCGCTAAACGTAGATTTAGAATAATTTATACACCAGAAACTTGAGTCATGTATATGAACATTATGCGAGAATACTTGTCACTTGGTCATATGTCACTAGCACCTAACTCAATGCCAAAGGAGCCGTACACCATATCATTGTGTTATACTACCAGATAATATAACAACCAAGTTTAAAGTGATATTTGATGCGTCAAGCCGCACATCTTCAAGCATTTCTTTAAATAGTATTCTCATGACGGGGCCCTCAATTAAGTGCGATCTGTACGTTTCATTGCTCAAGTTTCGGTGTCATAAATTTGCAATAACAGCTGATACAACAAAAATGTATAAGCCATTCGAGGTAGATGAGGCAGATTGAAATTTTCAATTGATACTGTGGCGTGAGAATGAAAACATGCCTATTCAAATATATCGTAGATGAGATTAACAAAGAAAAGTTCCCATTGGGCTTAAAGATAATCCGAGCAGATTTTTATGTGGATGACTTGTTGTCCGGCGTAGAAAGTTTCCAAGATCTGTCCCAGATTCAAAATGAAGTGACAATATTTCTGAAATCTGCTGGTTTTCAGTTAACAAATTGGCATTCGTGCCATGAGAAACTCGTTCAACGTAACGACAAAACGCTTCAGTTGATACGTTGACATTCAAGTTCGATGAAGTTTTAGAAGTATGAAGGCGACAAAGCGAAAATATTGCTAGTCACTGTACGCTTATTTAATCCACTAGGCGTTCTTTGTCCAATTATCACAAGGCAAAAACACTTTTGCAGGAACTGTGGCTAAATAAATTAGAATGGGATGAATAAATTCCAATGAATTTAAATACAGTTTGGGAAATGTTCGAAGAGAGTTTGTCTCAAATTCACAAAGTTCAAATCCCTGATTCTTTCAAACTACCGATGGTGCAGAGGTAGAAATCCATGGTTTTGCCGGTGCTTCGCAACGCGCCTATATGTGTTACATTTACGTTCGTAGTGAAAAGAATAACATCATTGTCACTCGCTCGCTCGGTTGAAGCCTATGCTCAGCAACCTGATTGGACCTTATCATTGTGGCTTCAGACCTGGTAAATCCACCATCGACCAGATTTTCGCACTGCGCCAAATCCTGGAGAAGACCCAAGAAAAACAGATCGACACACACCACCTATTTGTTGATTATAAAGCCGCTTTCGACAGTCCGGTAAGGGATTACCTCTACGCAACAATGTCTGAGTTCGGTATACCTGCAAAGCTCATTCGACTTGTAGAATGACACTGCATAACTCCCGTTGTGCACCGTTTAATACCGAACGGGGTTTCAGACAAGGTGATTCGTTATCGTGCGACTTCTTCAATCTTATTATGGAGAAAATAATACGAGCTGCTGATCTACGACATAATGGCACTATCTTCAACAAAAGTGTCATGCTGTTAGCGTATGCCGACGATATTGACATAATCGGCATGAACACGCGAGCAGTCAGTGCAGCATTCTCAGAGTTGGAAAGAGAGTCGCGTCGGATGGGTCTCACGGTGAACGAGGGCAAGACGAAGTATCTAGTGTCAACAAACAAAGAGTCCCGGCGTCTTGGACAGCACGTCACTGTTGACAACTACGCTTTTGAAGTAGTAAGGGACTTTGTCTATCTTGGAACCAGCATTAACAGCAGTAATGACGTCAGCTTGGAGATCATGCGTAGGATAACTCTTGCTAACAGGTGTTACTTTGGGCTGAGTAAGCAATTGAAAAGTCGAGCCCTCTCTCGAAGAACGAAAACTACACTCTACAAGTCTCTCATCATGCCTGTCCTAACATATGGCGCTGAAGCCTGGACAATTTCCATCTCGGATGAGCGAATGCTTGGAGTTTTCGAGAGAAAGGTCCTACGCAGGATCTTTGGACCTATTTGCGTTGGTGGCGAGTACCGAATAAGGTACAACCATGAGCTGTACGAGCTATATGCCGATATTGACATAGTAAAGCGCATCAAAATCCAGCTGCGCTGGCTAGGTCATGTCGAGCGAATGGAAGAACACGCTCCAGCTAAGAAGGTGTTATATTCGAAACCCGCTGGAGGACGACGCAGAAGAGGAAGACCAAACCTCCGGTGGAAAGACCAAGTACTGGAGAACCTGACGGCGCTTGGAATTTCTAACTGGCGCCAGCTAGCGAAGAACAGAGATGGCTGGCGAAGCATGTTATTTTCGGCCTAAATCGATATTCGGTTGTTATGGCCACATAAGTAAGTAATTAAGTATTTTATCGAGGGGCTGTAACATAAACAAGATATGTGAGTCAATTTGGTTTGAAGGTCAAGCATTCTCGAAAAACACCACAGAAAATTGGCCAGTGAATTAACATTTCAACTTGTCAAACGAAATAACGTCACTAGAGAAAAAGAAGTCGCATAACGTATTTGTCATGTTTAAAATCGAGAAAAATGCAATTTTGGAACTAATTGAAAAACATTCATCGTACAATAAAATTCTACGAATTGTTGCCTATATTTACAGATTTTTAAATATAAAGGCAAAATCGAAGCTTTGAATCAAGCATTACTGTAGAGGAATTAGATTTTGTATTAATGAAAATTGTTGAAATTATCTAAAAAGCGAATTCGCTGAAGAGCTAAAAATTATTTTAAAAAATCGTTGTTCTTAAAACTACCTTTACAAAGGTTGAATCCATTTATACACGAAATTGTTGTTGGTAATAGAACTTTATCATTAATGCGGGTTGGAGGTCGCTTGTTACATGCCCATTATCCTATGACACAATATTTCCATTATTGTTACCAAAAAATTGAAATATCGTATGTCAATTCGTGCGAAAACTACACATGAAAAATTGTCTTGACGGCCAAAGATACTTGTTGGTCTGTTAATGCAAAAAATTTAGCTCATACACGCGAAGAGGTTGCTCGAAAAGTAGTACGAAATTGTATATATTTCTTTCGATATAAACCAAAGTTAATGTTGCAAGTACTCGGTAATCTTTTGAGTGATAGGCCGCCCTCTGCGATGCCTTTCCTTATTTGTGGCTTTGCTTCTTGTGGCCCAGTTTACACATCACTTAGAATTCGTGGGTGTCCTCCATACAAAACCCATATAGCGATATTCGTTTGTTTCACGCCAAAGGCAATTCACATAGAGGTGGTATCCGATTTAACAACTGATGCATTTCTTTCTATTTTTAAACGATTTATAGGAAGAAGAGGAGTGCCAGAGAAGACTTATTGCGACAATGTAACCAATTGCAACAAAAAAATTAAAGAGTCCAGTGAGACATTTTTAGAATTGCATGGCAGAGGAAGATGTCCAATTCAAAAGTCATGGTACAAAAAGTAAACAATGCATAAAAGCAAGAGGTAAGCAAGATGTAAATGAAGTTTTTTTTTTCAAAATAATACGACTGACGTTATTAAAGAAAAACACAAAGCCACGTCTTTTCAAATGAAAGTCATTAAGCAAAGAAGTAACAACAGAATTATTACTGCATAAATTAATCTGCAAATTAAATCACCGTATGTCAGTTATAAAGAAGACCATCTAATCTAAAAATCACGGGAATGAGAACCAAAAATATATTGATTCGATGAAAGAAAAACAATGGTGCTGCTGATTGATTAATTCGGGTTATTATTATAGTTGTTATCTGCTTAGCCCACCGTTGCTTAATCTACAGGATTTAGGTCTGCCAACAGCTCGTCTGTAAATATTGGCCATAGCAATGGTGGCAGAACACCCTATTGAGGGCATCCCTGAACTGTAGATATCTCTCCGCTACATTTTTTTACAGACTACTATTTTTTACTCTTGAGGATAATGTAATGAACGTGCAGAGATCTATTTTGTGGGCGAAAATTTTCCAGAACGCACTTTATTGTGTTGATGATTTTTGGCGTAGGCATCAAGGCAGCTTCAGCATTGCCATCCTCTATATCTTCAGGTTCTTCAGCCATTTCTTTGTCCGTTTTACTTTAAAGTTCTTTAAGCGAAGTAGTAATTGGCCAAACATATAATAATTTAAGACCTTTGCCGCTTTCAGTTTAGACGCGGATATTTGGTATATAAGCAAAGTCAGAACGGCGCTGGACTCTATTTTTGACGCCGATGCATTTGCCACACTTCCACATTTAGACCATTTTTTCATTTTACGAAAAACAGTATTTTGTCGGTGTACGTCGTGGCGAAGTGCGGAACATAGCAACACTATGGCAAACATATTGGGTGAGAAACTTTGATTTTTTCCTCTGCTCACAGGTCTTCTGTATCCCCATGTTTTATTTTGGGGAAAATCTTCCTAATCCACTTCGCCGTTGATTGGATTTTAGTATGTATGGTTATGAAGCCCACTTTGTAGGTGCTGCCTATAAATTAAGGATTCTCCTCCTCTTTGAGGTCCGGCACACTCACCATAATTCCATTCTGATTAAAATCTACTCGGTTCCAGGTTAGGACTGTATTCGGAAGGTTCTCACTAGCTCTGCCATTTTGTGACACATTAGTTCGTTTTTAAAATTAGTTCTACACCTTCTTGGGTTTTTGAAGCTGATTTTGTGCTTTTCTTATCAGGCTCGTCCTTCGCAGCTTTCCTTCTGCGGAATCAGGAGCAGTCTTGTTGCTCGACATTTGCCTTACTCTTAACGATATTTGGACTCGGTACTTGTTTGTCCCTCTACCCAAAAAAAGTTTATATTCCTTTTGAGGCGGCATACATTCCTTTTGGTTAGTTTTCTTAGGCTTATAGACCTTTTTATACCCTGCATAATGTAATATGCAAGGTATATTCATTTCCGTCAGATGTGTGTAACCACTTGAAGGAATCTTCGGAAATATAGAAAATTATATATATTCGTGATCAGCGTCGCTTAAATTTTCCATTTAACGATGTCCGTCTGTCCGACTGTCTGTCACCTGTCTGGTTAGCACGATAACTTGAGCAAATATTGAGCTATTTACGAAATTTGGCATAGGTAACCTATGATCCAAGGGTACGGAGGGGATTGATATTGGGCATGATCGGTCAATAACCACGCGACTAACCTCCGAAATTTCCAAATTTTTAACTTGCAGTAACACACTTAATATACAATCTGGACTAATAACATTTAGCAAATGGAGTTATATTATACTACTACATAACTTTGCCATAAATGGGCGAGCCACGTTTACTTTTTATAATAGCTCCCATACAAAGTGTCTCTACTTCTTTTAAATTGAAACAGCTGTAACTTCCACAATCCTACGTCTAAAAGAACCATAATTGACACTTAGATTAATATGGAAGTTGGAAAAAATCTGGCGAAAAATCAGCGTGCCACGCCCACTTCTTATTGGGGCTCCCATACAAAGTTGCGGAAATTAAATAAAAATTAAATGCTATAACTTACGTACTATTCAGCGTAGGACAACCAAATTTAAGATGTGGATTGATAGTGCAAAAATTAATTAGATTTAAAATAAAGTAAACCACGCCCACTTTTTATATATGTAGCTCCCATACTAAGCCTCGGAATTATCTTAAAAATCTCCTTTAAATTATTCCTTTTAAAACCCTCATAACTTACAAAGTACTTCGTCAAAGTCAATCATCTATATATATATCTACATATGGAGGGTGTAATTTGGTCGGCCCCTGCCGTCTCTAAGGTCATTTTTTTAATAAGCTCTTCCTCTCGCTGGAAACTTTTTAAAACGTTGAGGGTCTTTCACCCTCCTGGTATCTACCTGAGCTTTGGTTAATATCTTATGGATATTAAATTTTGTCATGCCTCAGCCGGATATTCAACCCACGACCTACAGATCAGAAGGCCAACACACTAACCAGTGATCTACGGGACCCACTTTCTCATAGACATTTAAATTTATTTTAGCACAATATACGCTTTTTCTATAATTTAGAAACCGACGAAATCAAATGTGTAAAGAAAAACAGTGTCGCCCTGCAAAATATCTGCGGATTAAACATGGATATAATAGCTGCATTTTTTTGTAACCGAGTTGGAAAAGAACACCAACTCGCATTTAATTTCCCTTTTACTTGAATATAATTTCCCTTTAGTTACTTAGCAACGCTGGAGGTATATATGGTTGTTCGTGAAATTTATAAACGAAATATAAACAAAAAAGAAACAATTCTGCTGAATCTGTGGTAAACATATTCGTTTATTTAAAATAAATTTTTATTTGCGCTTGCTTTATTTTGCTAACTTTTGTTTATATTTACAATAATTTGACGTGTTGTTCAAATTTCCCAAGCACATCCTAGTAGTCTATTCACAATAGTGCTGTTTTTTTTTTTACCTTCCAACACTATAACTCAGGCCGATTAAATTATAAGCAAGTTCAATTGAACTCGGTTAAAATAGACGATGTCGCTTATTTTTGTTGTTGCTTTGCATGCAGTTCGGCAAATAAGTCAGTGTTCTTTTGCAACTCGCGTGCAAAAAAATGCGGCTAATATAACGTCACTCACATGGTTCTTGCAGAATTAATATGAGCACGTTCAATTCCTTTGACAATTCTTGTTGAATTCAGTGGCATCTACATACATACTTTTGTGGATCGAAAAGCAATGGAGTGTGCCATATCTCCCCCATGACTTATAGTCAGTTTTATTTCGATAACCCATTAAAAAGTACATACTTGCAGTGAAGAAGCCCGTTCATTATCAACTAAATCCTGAGAGGCGTTTTGTACTACTTCCTGTTGAGTGGACTGGATTCATATTCGTATTGCTGCTGACACTCATAGTTTTACATCTAAACTTTTTAAGACTGAAATTGAATTTTGTAATGTATCCCCTGTTGTGTACTATTTTTCCACAACACTCACTATGTACCTAACGGCTAGACTCAAGGATGTAACGCACAAGATTCGCACCAAGACCTAAGCTCCTAAATATCCTTCGATACTATTACACTAGTTAGCTGAAATAAAACAATTATACTTTATAAATATACAATACTTGCGATTTTGGGTTTTCGCTTTATTCCTGGTATTTCTTCCAATTTTACACTTTTACATTAATACTGGAGGGCCAGTTAAGGATCGCAGTATTTTACAATTTCTTACACGCTAGCACTTCGGTGCGAGACTCACAACTGAAAAAGCGATGCCTTCGGTAAGCTGGCAGCTTATATACTATTTTTCTAATACTAGCCATATATCAATCTACCCACATACCAACATATAACATACAATAATATAATCACACATGTGTGTACGTATGTGCACTATCGATGAACTCCACATATGCGTACGTATGTATCCAATGTATGAAAGCAGCTTTTTGATATTCACACACATGAGTAGTTCACGTGAGTTTAGTTATCATGGAATGTCTAGACATGTATGCTTACACAGGTATGCTTGCGTAAGTGCAGAACTACGAATTGTATGGGAAAGTGCTTTGTCAGCATTTTCACACCCAACCGCAACTCAGTTGGCTAAATGTTCTAAGTAATATTAATATGGATTGTGTATATCACAACTTCGAGCAATGTTGGTATGTGTATGGATAAACATGTATTTCACAATTTCGGGAAATATATGTCGAGGCAAAATATGCATATGTGAATATTTCATATTTTGGCTCGCAACATCCATCCCTTCTGTTAGGAAGAAAAAATTATCATTATGAAATAATAATAATTTTTTCTTATAAGGAAAAAATTTGAACTATGCTTAGTTTACGATATTATTTACAATTCAAAACGTATGATGCTTGAGGAATAAAATACGAAGTATTATTTACATATATGGCTTCACCAGAGGACGAGCTGTTTGCTGCAAGACTCGTTCCCACCTCTGGTACTCAGAGCGAAATTCCTGCAATGGCGGACAGCACTGCCTCATGCGAAGTAGTGCTGAGAGCCACGGTGGGAAATGTAGTGGAGGGGATGGCGGAAAATGAGGCTTCTAAAGAAGCCGAGCATTTTGCCACCTCAAAACCAATAGCAGCATCTGTCGTAGCGGATGGAACGGGTCCCAAAAGACCTAATCCGATGGCTGCGACGGTGTTGAACGAAGGGGACGATGTCACCAGGTCGGCAGGGAAGCCAGTTTGGAGCAGCGTAAAATATCGGGCCGAACATCTGATGGTGTGGACGAAGACGCTACTAGTGGAGCGGAATCGTTAGCTTTATCAGGTATAAGCGAAGAGGACGGAGTCTCCAGAGCAGAGCGAATACAGTTGAAGAAACGGGAGAAGCAGAAGCGAAAGAGACAACGTAAAAAGGGCTTGAAGTCGTCGGAGAAGACCATCAAGCAGCTCTCGGGCCAACTCAGTGGACTTCTGCAAGATGAGTCGACCTTGGAGATGGAGAACTCGGGGAAGAGGTTCATGGGCGAAAGCTCCGGGGCCACTTTGAAGAGTTCAACGCCTGAGGAGCCTCATCCGAAGACGACGGAGGGGCCAATTGAGGTGGATGCTGGAAAGGATGGACAACCGTCCATTGAGAATGTTGATAATTCTTCCACGCAGACACCAAAAGGTGCAAGTGCTCGGAGAGATGGACGGCCAATTATAAAGGCAGTCAGTCGCTCCAAAAGAGGCTCGAGGCCCAAGCCTAACACGGGTAGGGTAGCTCTGGGAACAACGGGGCAGGGAATTCCGACATCGGGCGGTGATGAGCGGGGTGGACAATCTGGTAAGATTGTTAACCCAGCGAACTCACAGGCCTCGCATGCGGCACCTGGGCCGAGCGGTCTTGGAAGAGCGCCTAAACGTCGGGATGACACTTCCAAATGGAGTGTTATCCGCACAGAAGAGTTTGGCGAGGCAGAAAGGGCAGGTGTCGTACGCACCTTGCTGTGTCCCAGGGTGGACGCGGAGGCCATCAGGATCGCAGGGGGGAGACTGAACTGCGGTCTTGAACAGGCCGTGCTTAAATTCCAGAAAGATGCAGTATGAGGGGTGTGACACGGCTCCTGGCTTGGGGCTAGTGGCAGATTCTGCAAGGAAGAAGCCATTAGGACGGAACCGCCAGGAACCGCTAAATGTGTGTCAACTCAATATTCACTACAGCAAAGCAGCATCAGCAATGATATTGCGGAGCTTCGATGAGGATGAGCTTGACATTGCACATTTTCAGGAGCCCTGGATCCTTCATGGAAGGATCAAAGGCCTATCTGCACAAAAGACCACTTTGTTTTATCCACAAACAGAGGGTAAGTTGAGGTCATGCCTTTTACTTAGACATGGGATACGTGCGATTCTAATGTCTAACTTGCGCTCACCGGATCTCACAGTAGTGAGAATATTTGACGGTGCGGGATCATTTATGATCGCATCAGCATACCTTCCATATGATGCTCCAGAGGGACCACCTTCAAGAGAGGTGGAAGCTCTAGTGAGATTCTGTTATGGTAAGGGGGTTGGTCTGATCTTAGGCTGCGATGACAATGCACACAGTTCTGTGTGGGGCAGCAGCAATGAAAAATATAGAGGAGAGTGTCCACTCGAATTTATAAAAAGATTTGTTCTACAAGTTGCCAATAGGGGAACAAAACCGATCTTTGTTGACGCACGTCGTTGCGAGGTCATTGTTGTTACGCTGACGAATGTTAAAATTGTTGGATAGGATTTTGGATTAGAGGGTTGTGGATAGACTAACCATGTCGGACCACAGGGCCATTCAGTTTGGGGTTACGTCCGATAAAAGATATAGGAACGACTGTAGAATGGTAAGGATACCGAAACGAACGGATTGTACAAGGTACTGCGAAGTTCTTGAGGAATTATTGCCAAGGAGGTTTAATAGACCTAGAACAACCGCAGATATTGAGTATCAGGTGAGGGCTATCAGTTCAGCTATGATCAAAGCATTTGAAGCTTCATGTCCTTTGACGGTTGTAGATGAAGGAGATCCCACTCCATGGTGGAATGGGACCATAACGCGTGGGATGACTACAAGCCAAAAAAAAGAGAGCTGAAGAAGACTCTACGAAACTGTAAAAGGAAAACGTGGAGGGAATTCTGCTCAAATATGCAAGATATGTCCTATGTATATAGATTACAAAGGATCATATCAAAGGACCCAGTGTCAGAGTTGGGATTAATTCGCAAAACGAATGGATGATTTACAGAGACAATCGGAGAGTCACTCAAATAGCTGATGGAGGTGCATTTTCCAGAAAGCTTTAGATCGGAAGATCCTTGGGAAGCCTTGCGGGTGGCTCAAACGGGTTCAAACAAGAATGAAAGATTGGAAGCTGAAAGGATAGTCACCAGAGATGAAGTGATAAACGCCATTAAGCGTTTCTCTCCATTCAAAACAGCGGGTACAGACGGGATATTTTCAGCCCTACTTCGGTGGGTTTCAGAAGCTCTGGTAGACAGGGTTCTGGGAATATTTACTACTTGCCTGGCTATAGGATATATCCCGACTCAATGGAGAGAGACTAAGGTTGTCTTTCTTCCAAAGCCGAGAAAAAGGGACTACTCAGAGGCTAAATCTTCCGGCCGGTTAGCTTGACCTCCTTTCTGCTTAAATGTATGGACGGAGTACTGGCGGACTACATGGAAAAGGCAACGCTTCTGAGAAAACCACTGAACAGGTGTCAGCACGCATACAGAGCTGGTAAATCCACTGAAACGGCCCTGCATAAACTCGATCACGTAGCGGAGAGGGAACTGCTTTGTGGAGGGATCTATGTCTACTTTTATGGATATAGAAGGTGCCTTCGATAAGATTCGTTTCGATAAGCTAAGGATGGCCCTTGCTACTCGTGAAGTCAGCCCAACCATTATAAGGTGGGTGGACAGCATGCTGCGGAAAAGGGCAATAATCTTTTAAAATGGGAGATACAAAATCAGAGGTAGGGTAGTCAAAGGGTGTCCACAGGGGAGCGTATTATCGCCCATCCTTTGGAACATCACGGTCGATTCTCTACTTCAGCTTCTGGACTCAAAAGGCATACACACCGTCGGGTATGCAGATGACATAGCGGTAACGGGGGGCGGTAAGTTCCTGGACACTATTTATGATACCATGAGAGGTGCACTTAAAATGGTTGAAGGATGGTGCACGGAACAAGGTCTCTCTGTAAATGCTAGTAATTCAGAAACAGTACTCTTTGCTAAAAGGAGAACTGGGCTAACAATAAACCCTTTTATGCTTTTTGGATCGAACATCAACGTCTCCAAGGAAGTAAAGTATCTAGGCATCATATTGTAAAACAAGCTGACTTGGAATAGTCACGTCGATGACAAGATCGATGGCAAGCGGGTATTGCATCAGTGTAAGAAAGTGTTCGGTCTCATGTGGGGAATTACTCCCAGAGCAGCGCACTGGATCTACACAACGATGGTAAGGCCCTTAATAACGTATGCTGCTGTGGTCTGGTGGCCTAAGGTCACCCAAAAGACCGCGAAAAGCAAGTTAGGTAGGGTGCAAAGAATGGCTTGTATTGGGATTACCGGAGCTGTCCGGATGACCGCAGTCGAAGAATTGGAAGTCTTTCTCGGGCTGCTGCCGTTGGACTTGCATATTAAGAAGTCAGCGGCATTACCAGCATTACGTGTGAAAACAACCAATAATTGGTATGGATTTGGCACGGATATAGGGCACAGGGGAATCCTGTCACTGTTATATAACAGAGTAAAGGAGGCGCAAATGCCAATGGAAGGAGTGGGCAGGCTGAAGATGACTGGAAAGTCACACAGAACACTCATTGAAGACGCCCTCACACATGATGATGTGAGGAGGCACAAATGCCAATGGAAGGAATGGGCAGGCTGAAAATGACTGGAAAGTCACCGAGAACACTCATTGAAGACGGCATCACACATGATGATGTGAGGAAAAGGACATCAGTATTTTTACAGATGGTTCATTAATAGATGGCATGGCAGGTTCTGGAATCTTCTCTAAAGAGTTGGGACTGGCATGCACTCTGAATCTGGGAAGATACGCATCGGTCTATCAAGCAGAAATGCTTGGTTTGATGCATGCGCTAGACTATCTACTGGATGGAAAGGTGCAAGGTAAGAAAATCTTGCTAGCACTCGATAACCAGGCGATGGTCAGGCGGCTGCAACAACCTACGGCATCTTCTAAGTTGGCGCTCGAATGTGTTCGGAAACACATTCGTGCGCGTAGTAATGAGATTACTCTTATGTGGGTGAAGGGACACATTGGTATAGAACAGAATGAAGCTGCAGACGCCTTGGCTACACAAGGATCTGAAGCTATATATATATATATATATATATATATATATATATATATATATATATATATATATATATATATATATATATATATATATATATATATGTCTACGCCAGCTCGAGCGCTGGTTCCTCCTGCATTCCCCTCCTTGTCTCCCTCTTACTTGCGTAGGATACGAATAGAGTAGGATAGTTTCATAAATTTGTAGCCTTAGTGGAATAATTCAATTGTAGCATATTTTTCATTAATTTGTTAATTCAATTTGCCAATTCTTCTGTACTTCTAAGCCTCTTTTCTTTTGTAAATACTTAACTTTTGTAAAATCAAATAAACGAAAAGAATAATAAAAGTAGGAATTGTACCACGAGAGGTATATCATCCGAGCCGAACACTCTAGTGTCGGTAATATTACTGTCAATTTGACAGTAAGTGTGTAATTCGGTTTTCCTCCTACAACAAGAGTTTTTCGCTGCCCTCTTGTTTACCCTGGCTGGCTGAGCGTTACCCCAGCTGGAAATCAAAGGCACGCGTTACAGACTGGCAATGCCATACTAGCCATATTCTTAACAAATTTTTGGTAATAATTTACTAAACCTAGTAATGCCTGAACATCTTTATTATTTTTGGCACACGAATATTTTTAACACATTCCACCTTATCAGGGTCTGGTAACGATCCTTCCTCAGTGCATTTATGGCCTAGGTAAATTATCTCTTTTCGTAAAAACTGGCACTTTTCTGTATTTAACTTCAAGTTATGTTTACGTAAAAGTCCAAATATTCTTCGTAAACACGACTCATGTTGTGCCAAGTTCCGACCATAGACGACGATTTCATCTAAGTAGACAAAACAATCTATACCTTGAAGTCGTGTTAGTACATGGTTCATTAGTCTTTGGAAGGTGGCAGGAGCTCCTGTTAATACATTCTATTAAATTCGTAATGCCCGACACCTGTACTAAAAGCTGTTTTTTCTCTATCTGATTCTTTCAATAACACTTGATGATACCCACTGGTCAAATCAAATGTAGTGAAATATCTACAATGACCTAACTGGTCTAATATTTCATCGATGCGGGGAATGGGAACAACTTGTTTAATGGTGGCGTCATTTAATTTCCTGAAATCTACTACTAGCTTCAATTTTCTTTTACCATCTTCTCCCGCTTTCTTTGGCACCAAAATTATGGGAGAATTCCAGGGCGATGAGCCTGTACTGTTCTTGGTTGATTGGTGCCTGGCCTGCTTTTATTGGTATTTTGTGTTTTATACCTGTGGTGTGAGACAGTTTGTCGCCTTCCAAGAAATATAAATCGTGGAATGACTTAAGTATTCAATCGATGGATCTCTTTTCCTCAATGTTTAAGTTTTCGTCTAGCTTAATTATTTCTAATATTTTGGTAACCCTTTTTTGGCTATTAGTTTCCTTGATGTTATTTATTTTAGAGCTATGTCGTATTCTTCGTGTTCTGAATGATTAAATTTAATTACATTGATTTTAACCATATTATTTACAATATATGAATCTACATTCTTATTGAGAATTGGGACATAAACTGTGTTGTCCGTCACACTGCCCAATGTCTCACCTAAATACACTCCAGGAGATACTTCCTGTTTCTCTACTATAATTGTTGCAAAATTCGTATTTACTTTAATAGGGACTATCTTCATAGTTCTCCCAGGTACTACAACCTCACTGGTGTGTAGTATTCTATTACCCTCGTACAACGGTTTGAGAGGTAAAGTCAACAAATGCTGTTTTCGTTCACCGAAGAAAATCAGCTTCTTTTTCATAGTATTTATAACCGATCGGTTCCATAAATTGTCTCTACCTAGAATACCATCAGCAGGTATCCCTCTCTCTTCAGAGATTAAGTATAGTTCTAAAATCAAATATTTAGTCCTATCGTGTTGGACTGCTGCTGACCCTAATGTGGTGACAAATCCTCCGAATGCACCACTGACATTTTTCCTTAAATGTCGCTTCTTGCTAACAGATTCATTAATTACTGATGACTTTATTAAACTGGTATCTGCCACAGACTCTACAAGTAAAATGAGTTTTCCATTTTTTGCTTCCTCACACGAAAACTCAATGAACACATAATCTACATCAGAGACTCCCAAACAGTAGCCATGTTTGTTATTACTGGATGGAAAAGATGGTTCAACAATTCCTCTGGACGCTTGATTACCAACTTCCGCCAACTTGGAGGGTGTGCCAACAATCTCTAAGAACGCATGACTGACATCTTCCATTTCAACTAGCCTACTTTTAGCAAAATTTTGGGGTTCCCGGTTTATTGGCCGTACCTGGGCTCCCCGTAGTTTTCCTGAGTTTTTTCCCACTCTTTGTGTTTATAACAGTCGGCGATCCTGTGTCCCAGCTTCTTACAGAAAAAACATTTAGTCTCAGAATTTCCGCGATTCGGCCTTTGCTTTCTTGACCTCCCTTATTAGGTGCAGGTGTATGGTTGCCTTTCCTTGTAACCTGTTGTTGATAAAAGATGTGCATGACAAATTGAACTCATGTCCGTATTTTTTATACTTTATGCATGTTAGGGCATGTTTTTCTAGCTCTCTCTCTCTAGCTCTTTTAACAACGCTTGGTCTCCGATCCCACTGTAACTATTCTTAATACACTGTATATATTGATTTTAAATTACCTCATCTTTTTGCAAAAATACATATATCTTCCTGAGGTAGTTGACGTGCGACTTGTATTTGATGCGTGAGCGGTTCCATTCGAACGGTCTTCAATTATGTGTTTCGCAGAAGTGTATACAATTCTTCTATATTAGCGCATTTCTTACTTAGGACCAAGTTATAAGCATCAACATATAGTCGCTGTTTTATAAAAGCTATGAAATCTTCCAACAGTCGGGTTTTATCGCTTTTCCTGCTAGTTCGCACCCAGGAATGAACTGGTGTGCTTCGGTCCTCAAATCTTTAGACTCCGCTCCAGTGAGTACTGGGACTAGTCTACTGATGGTTTGTGCAATTTCGTCAATACGCATTTTTTACTTTAATTCAGGTTGTACTTCTGGTTGTGGTTTTCGTACCGGTGTACGGCGAAGGAGAGGTGTCTCCTGTGCTAGACAGCATTCTCTTTCGAGATCCCTCTCTTTTGCCTTAGCTGCTCAGAGTCAACAGAGGTTCTAAACCTTTTCTCTATAAATTCTTCTGAAATGCCCTTTTCTTTTAGTAAATCTTCTGCTTCCTTATTTCTATTAAGAGTCTTAGTAATCTATACTTCTAGCTGTTCCGCGTCGGATCCCTGTTTTGCTATCTGAGTTCGCAGAGCCCTAATTTGTGTCTCTGCTGCCTCTAAATGGTTTTTTTGTTTTTAGGCTGCTTCAGCCTGGCTTGTCAATAGATCGTTTAACTCGTATAACGTGGCGTCTGATTCCTTTCTTGGATTTAGTACCTTTCCTTGCTGTATTTTCGATTGTATGAGCTGGAATTACTCGTATGTGCTGTGTTGCTTAATCAAGCTCCACACGAAGTCGATTGACTCGGTTATTGCAACGTCTAGTTTTCTTGCTATAGCTTCATAGGTTTTAGCGTCCATTTGACTTTTGGGTCAAACCCACACTATAATTAGGTCCTATACTACGTTAAACGCTGAACGTAAAATACCTTGTATATATAAGATATTTCGCAGTATCCTACCGGCTGCGCCAAAATGTTGTGTACTATTTTTCCACACCACTCACTATGTACCTAACGGCTAGACTCAAGGATGTAACACACGAGATTCACACCAAGACTTAAGCTCCTAAATATCCTTCGAGACTATCACACTAGTTAGCTGAAATAAAACAATTATACTTTATCAATGATACTTGCGGTTTTGGGTATTCGCTTTATTGTTGGTGTTACCTTCGATTTTGCACTTTTACACTAATATGGAGGGCCTATTTCTTAAACACTAGCACTTCGGTGCGAGACTCACAACTGAAAGCGACTGCCTTCACTAAGCCGGCAGCTTATATACCATTTTTCTAATACACGTATCAATCTACCCACATACCAACATATAACATACAATAATATATTCACACCACATGTGTGTATGTATGTATGTACATGATCGATTCACTCCACATGTGTGTATGTACCCATTATGTGAGATAGCAGTTTTTCGATATTCACACACATGAATAGTCCACATGAGTTTAGTTATCATGGAATGTCTAGACATGTATGCTGACACAGATATGCTTGCGTAAGTGCAGAACTACGAATTGTGTGGGAAAGTGCTTTGTCAGCATTTTCACACCCAACTGCAACTCAGTTGGCTCAATGTTCTGGCATTCCACAATTATAAGTAATATTAATATGGATTGTGTATATCACAACTTCGAGCAATGTTGGTATGTGTATGGATAAACATGTATTTCACAATTTCGGGAAATATATGTCGAGGCAAAATATGCATATGTGAATATTTCATATTTTGGCTCGCAACATCCCTCCCTTCTCTCAGGAAGAAAAAATTATCATTATGAAATAATAATAATTTTTTCTTATAAGGAAAAAGTTAAAATTATGCTTATTTTGTAAAATTAAGAACAATTCAAATCCTATGAAACTTATGTGGAATAAAATTCGAAGTGTTATATACATATATAGTTACTGGTAATTCAACGATTATGGTGCCTACGATGACGATGTTCTTCTTGCTGGTTGTTGTCTGCTGTACTTAGCTTTTTTAATAGTTTTGTTGCAGCTTTTGTTATTGAAGTCTAGTGATGAAAACAGTAACAGTATCAAAGTTCGGTTTCTGTTTCGGCAATGAGAGCGAAATTATTTACATTGGGTTGACCTTCTGGCTGTTTTGTCATGGAAGAGTTATCTGGATTATTATTGTGGTTTTAAGTGCAAGTTGTTTTGGTGTGCTTGTGGGTTGATGCTGGTGTCTAATGCGTCCAATGATTTGATTCGAAAGAAAAGTTTTATTGTTATTGGTTGTAAATATTATTGTTTATAAGTTTGTTATGGGTACTCGCTGTAGTTGGTCTGCTTTGTGTTCTGCTCTGGGTTTATTTGTTCTTTACTGTCTCAAAGATAGTTTTGTTGTTAAAGCTGTTGATGTTACTGCGTTGGAATCTCTCGAAATTTCACTGTATGAGTTGATTTTGGATTCTCGTAGACATACTGATGCTCTCTTGTGTTTGTAGGGGAATCACCAGATTCTTTTTCAATAATAGATCTCTTACATCTACTATATATATTATAACTACTATATCTTATTTAGTTAATTTTTTATGTTAAGATCTTACATCTACTATATATATTATAACTACTATATCTACTATATCACTTATTTAGTTAATTTTTTATGTTAAGATTTACATATATTCTTATATACCACATAAACATAATTTTTTCGCAATATTCATTTATAATCTATAATTAATTTTTTAAAAGGTATTAAAGATGCATTGTTGTTTGGTAAAAAAGTATAGTGACAATATTGCATTTTCTTTTCATAGTTGCAATGACTTCCACTAGGTGGTACGATTTTTAATATTATGTTTTTGTGTTTTTATTTTATTTAATTTTATTTTTTTGTTTGTTTTGTATTCAACCTAGCTAACCTATTGCCTATTTATCATATTCCTTCAGATAAATCCTAACGTGTTCTTATTATACTGCATCTACTCTCTATTTCTAACCCTCTAGTTGTAATTTTCCTTAAGATATTGTATTATTTTTGGATGCATCCTCTATACTTAGCCCGCCCAGTGCACATGAGTATCCACACACCGAATTACAATTCAACGTTCTGTCAGTGAATGACAACGAATGGTCGTGAGAACGCGAAACGGGTGGCGTATAAGCCGAAACGACAAAAGCACGTTTAACTAAATATGAGAAGCCGCCAGCAACTTTTAATTAAGGAGAGGAGTACCATTCTCGATAAGAATTAAAAAAAAATGTTGATCTTGAGTGGTGGCCAGTTGAATGACTAATTGTCTGGTTCCCAAATGGATACGATGTAATATATATGTAATATGTAAAGGAAAAAGAAAACAGTGTTGTGAACGGCCTTGTTTAAAGCAACAAATAGGAACACGAGTTTATATGATGGGCAATTTGGGTGTTGAGGGTTATCCATTTCGCGGTTTCAAAAGTATAGGGCTAGAATTCGACATCTGTCAAACTGAGTTGTTAAAACAATTTCTTTCTTTTTCAGTTCAAAGTCTGACATTTGCGAAAATGGATCGCTTAACTATCGCACAACGCATTAAAATTGTAAAAACCTACTACAAAAATGGTGATTCTGCCACAGCCACATATCGTGCTTTAAGAGGAGATTATGGTTTACATAATCGTCCAACTACGCAAGCAATTGGCAAAATTGTGAAGAAATATGAAGAGACTGGATCGGTTACAGATATTGTAAGGCCTGTGCATCATCGTTTCGCTCGTACCACCGAAAATATCGCTGCTGTAAGTGAAAGTGTTGCCGAAGACCCGAATGTGTCGATTCCTCGTCGTTCTCAGGAATTAGGACTGTCTTACGGAACATTATGGCGTATTTTGCATTTGGATCTACACCTACATCCATATAAAATCCAGCTCACACAACAACTGAAGCCAGCTGACCATTCACAACGTCGTAGATACGTCGAATGGGTGCTTGAACAACAGGCGGTGGACGGCGACTCGGTGGGTATGTTAACAAACAAAATTGTCGTATTTGGGGTGCTGAGAATCCTCAAGTAATTGAAGAGAGGCCACTACATCCACAAAAAGTCACTGCTTGGTGCGCTCTTTGGTCCGGAGGTGTGATTGGACCTTACTTCTTCGAAAACGACGATGGAACTACTGTCACCGTCAACTCGGAGCGTTATGGTCATATGATAACCGACTTTTTTTTGCCTGCTATTGAAGAATACGACTTAGAGAATATGTGGTTTCAACAAGACGGTGCCACATGCCACACAACTCGAGCGAATATGGCTTTATTGCAAGAGAAATTTTTTGGCCGCGTAATTTCTCGTCGTGGCGATATCAAGTGGCCACCAAGATCATGCGATTTGACACCGCTTGACTTTTTTTTTGTGGGGCTACGCGAAAGACCGTGTTTATGCAGATAAACCTTTAACTCTTGAGCACCTAAAAACCAACATTCGTCACGTTATGGCTGAGATACCGCCCAATATGTGTCAAAAAGTGGTCGAAAATTACCTGAAAAGAATCGATGCTTGCAACAATTCGCGTGGTGGTCATTTAAATGATGTAGTATTTCACACATAATGTCAACGTTCAAACTTTATAACAAAAAAGAAATATCATGATAAAAAATATTTTATATGTGTTTTATTTACATTTACTTTTGAAACCGCAAAATGGATAACCCTTTATTTAGTTGTACTTCTATATGAATATATACGATATATGTTTAATTGGTATTTACTATTTATTTATTAGATATTAATCTATCGTCTGAATTGAGTTGTATTTATTTATTGGGGATTATTGGCGGTGTTAATTGGCATTTGTAAATAATTTTGGGGTATATATGAATGCATTTCTAAATAAGATGAGTGTTCTTCTGCTTTACATTTGGATAAGCATACGAGTACATGTATATGAAAGGGTTTTATAATAATATTCACATGAATGCGTGATTCATAAGATAGCAGAAAGTCATATGTCATGACTTCAAGTTGAACGAAAATATGAAACATATGAGCATCTCATAATATTGCTGTCATATTGTATTTCGATACTTAATTGAATTGCATATTTGCACAGAGCATTACCTTCGCGGCATGGATATTCGGCTTTGACGTTGATTTAGCTGGTTGGCCGGGTTTCACATAATTTTTTGCGCTTGGGGTTGTCATAATGGATCCATTTTTCATCACCAGTAACAATCCGATGCAAAAATGACTTCTTTTTGTGGCATTTCAGTAGCATTTTGGACATGCAAAATCGCCTTTCAACGTCTCTCGGCTTCAGTTCATGTGGCACCCAATTTCCTTGCTTTTGAATGTATTCGGCTGCTTTTAAACGTTTTGAAATGGCTGCTTGAGTGACGCCCAAAGATTCTGCAAGCTCTCCTTGTTTTTGGCAACAATCTTCATCGAGTAATTCTTCCACTTCTTCATCTTCAAACTTTTTTGGGCACCCAGGACGTTCTTCGTCTTCGAAGTCAAAATTACCACTTTTAAATCGTGAAAACCACAACGTTCGCTCAGCTAGAGAATGTTCACCATAAACTTCCACCAAAATACGATGACTTTCGGCAGCAGTTTTCTTCATATTAAAGTAATGAAGAAGAACTCCCCGCAAAAACACTTTTTCGGGCACAAAGTTCGACGTATTTGAGTGAAAAAAATTATTGTTGTTTACGCTTCAAATGAATGACATATACAGAGAAAGACGCACAGTGACAGTAGCTTTTCAACGGATGTTCGAAATATTGGAACGATGGAATAATAATCAAGTTACGCCATCTCTTAGCAAACTGCACGAATTAAGGAAGCCTCGTAAGGATCGCAGAATTTTACAATTGCTTACAAGCTAACATTTCACAACTTAGAACAAAAATCAAATCTTAGACTATTGTAGTGGTGGTTTATATATAATTCTTAGAACGCTCACTTTTTGCAACACGTTTTAACCCTCCAAGAAGTTAAACTCAACCCTTAGAGGAGGGTAAACGATTGAATGATGCGAAGTGTTATACACTGATAAGGTCGCTGTCTCCAACTAGAACCTCTAGCCTCTCCTCATAAATTTTCTGCTATCGCCTGCATGTGGTGCCCCCTGCTAATCCTAGCAACCTTACATGAGATTGGGTAACTAACACCAGTGGATTGTCTGGTAGGACACACGAGAGTTAGAACCGTTACTTCAGCAACGGATGGAGCGAGTAAACACTCTTAGTATAAAAATCTCCCTAACCCAGGGTGTTACCCGTGCCCAGTGGGTGAGTTTGGCAGCCAGGGGATTCCGTTAGACTGTCTTTGCACGGAGCTATCCTGATACCAGGCCGCCTCAGGATGTAACTGTGGCCTTGCCATGGTATGGGGTGCTGCCATGGTTGTCCGGAGATTTCCCAGATTATCGTTTTTGGTCGTCGCATATGGTGGCTTGTCACTGTATGCAGCACTGCCTTCGCTGAGAGCTGGTGGAGCAGACGACCGTACGAAACAATTGGCATGCCAAATAAAAACAATAAAAATTCGGATACCGTGACGGGCGGACGGAAGGGGTTGGGTACCACCTCTCAGAAGTATCTCTTGGCTTCAAGCCAGGAGACGGTTACTAGTGAAGCTGAGGGTCACAGCCCATTAGTAAACAATCAACCAGAAAAGCCGCTGGGGCCAAGGGGCCTAAGCATAAACCAAAACAACCATCCTTGCATAAGCACTACCAACGGGCTCTGCACATCCTCGGTAGGATAAGCAAAAACGAGGCCGCTGGTACTGTTCGTTCAAAGAATGAGGCCGACAAAGTCAGATATGGGAAGGTGGTCCAAGAATACAAGAAGTACTTGGCCAAAAAACCAAGGGCAAACGAGGCAACAAAGCGGAATCGGTCTTATGACGAATCCGGGGATGCGCCCAAAAAAAGCAGAATGGCCGACGGAACTAGTGGTGCTGTCCGTCCTCCAAAAACTGCTCCAAAAGCTACAACGTAGCTACAATGAGATAGCACGTGATCATCTGCAGATCGAGTTGGTGGATGAAACTACTGGCCACTGGAAACCTGTGCTGGACAAGTGGGGCGAAATCGAGGCACGGCTGTCTTGAATCGTCGTAAGCTGAAAATAAATATATTTAAATAAATTTTTTATAGTTTGGCATACGGTATGCCAAACTAAAAATATTCCGTTCTGCGAACCCGGAGGGAGAGCAGGAGGATATAGCCGAGGGCGCCGTAAAGCTGTTAGAAGGGGTACAGCTGGAAGACGTCACCGAAACAAATGACGTTTAACCATGGTCATCACTTCCAGCACTCTGGGGCTGCTACGGATAATCTTGCCGTCGTCCTGGTGGAGGAGAGAGCAAAGTGCTTCCAGAGAAAAACTACAACGCACTCTATAAACGGATCCAAGGTAGGCCTAGATCATGTAAAAAAAAAAAAAATAAATATGTGGCACTTAAAGCCCCCAAGGGCTCATTGGCCGAGCTTCTCTTCAATTACAATTGTGCGTGTTAAATTTTAGACAGTATTAGAAGGGACCTACTTATTTTAGCCGGTTCCGAACGGCAGAACCCTTGCGACATTACTTTTTCTGAGCTTTGGCACAGAGTTCTTTTAGAAGCTTTTCATGGCAAGTTGTTACTGTCGGAAGAATTGCCAATTGCTTGCCGACAGGTGGGTACCGTTCGAAAGAATCTTATCGATATTAAATTTATTATGCATGAGCCGGGGATTGAACCACGACCTACAGATCAGAAGGCCAACACACTAACCACTGAGCCACGGCACGGCACGGCCTAGATCATGTATTATAGTAAAAAAACACCTAAATATTTTTTTAACCCCATTGTACAGTTCACAGGATGTAACGGTTGCTGACCTAGTAGCTGACGGTGTCACACTAGGTGTCTCATCAGTATATATGGCACATGAAAAACCTGCTCCGCCTGAAGAGGTTAGCCAACTCCGAGATTAATGAACGAGCTGAGTCTTTGCTTAATTCTTTAATAAACACAAACTTAGTAGTATGCAACAGAGGTGACACCCCCACTTCCACCTTTCCAAGCTCGGAGCAGTATGATGGATGGGCGGAAGTGTTGGATGGCACTTTATTATCAGAAAGCGATGTGATAGGGGTTAAAAATTAGAGAGTCTCTAGCGAAAACTCCTTCTCGGATCATAGCTGAATACTCTACGATTTGGATCTTAAGGTAGACCCACCCTTGCCACACCGCAATCCCAATAGAACTAACTGGGCGAGGTTTGAAAATTTAGTTAGAAATAGAATAAAAGCGGCTCCCATTCATAGAATAACATCCATTGATTCACTAAACAGTAGGGTCGAAACATTGGAAAAATCTTTCGATAAGGCCTTTAAAATGTCACGCTCACTAAAATATAGCAAAAAAAACCTTCCCCCCTTAGTGGAGCCAGGAACTCTCTGAACTAAGGAAAAAAGCAAGAGCAGATTACAACATCAGCTACTCCACTGGAAATTGGCAATTATACAAAGAAAGACGACGGCCGTACAAGAAAGGTGCGCCAAAAAGGAGGGCTGGAGAGAATTCTACACCTCCATTGAATCTACAAAGATTCAGCGAGACTGAGCCGTATTTTATCCAAAGACCATTCGAGTGCTTCTTGGATTATGAAGCAAGATGGAACTTGGGCTGAAACGGCAGCAGAATTCTTAGAATTACTCATAAACACTCATTTTCTGGGATGCAGTCAATACGAAAGCTGAAGTAGTATGACCGGGCGGCGCTCTTACGAGTCCCTGCATCTCTCAAATGAGATAGTAACGAACGAAAAAATTACATTGGCAATTAAAAGTTTTTCACCATTGAAGTCACTAGGTCCGGATGGAATCCTGCCCAATAAGTTGCCGGTAACATTGGACTGTGCGCTCCCGTGTCTGGTGTAAGTCTTCAAAGCGTGTCTGAACCTGAAATATATACCTACTAGCTGGAGGCTCGTAAAGGTGGTTATCATACGAAAAGTTGGCAAGAGAGGACACGAATCAGCGAAGGATTTCAAACCCATCAGTCTAACCTCTTTGGTATTAAAGATGTTTCAAAGACTTCTGGATATATATACTTAAGAAATTCTATGGAGAATTTCGTTATATCCACTGCCCAACATGCATACCGAAAGGGGAAGTCGATAGAAATGGTTCTCCATGAGGTAGTGCCTCTACCTTCTTGGACATAGAGTGTGCATTCAACAATGTTAGCACAGAATCCATCAAACGGTCGTGGATGGACATAGGAGTGGACAACTGTGTTACAGATTGGATCATTTCTATGCTAGTGACTAGAGTCGTAAGTGCTGACATGGGCAATATCTCAAAGGACGCAAAGGGCGTTATACGAGCTCAGCTCTTGAGCTATCAGGTGTGGTCTAAGGTTGAATCCGGATAAAACTGTACTGATGCTTTTCACCAACAGAATCAAAATACCCAAATTTGACTTGCCTAAATTAAACCATCAAAACTTAACTCTTTCCTCCAGTGCTATATACTTATGGGTTATTTTGGACTCCAAACATAGCTGGAGGTTAGATACTGAAAACCAGGTAAAGAAGACAAAAGCAATATGCGTCTGACAGGACAGACTACATAATCCCGAAGATGAATTTCAATAGAAACTTCACAACAGTTTTTCCTTCGAGGAAGGATTGGACTAAGGGATGTCTGTTAAACAGCTTCGACACCACAATCTACAAGGACGGCTCCAAAATGGATTGTGGATAGGGGCAGGAATATATTCCGAGAGAAGTGGATTAGTCTGTGCGCCTCCTTAACCTGTCTAGCATGTTCCAAGTGAAAGTGTTTGCAGTCGGGGAAGCTTGTAGGATACTAATCGCAGACTTCAGATTCAAGCTCAACATAGCTATGCTATTGGACAGCCAAGCTGCAATTCAGGCCTTGAACTCAGCAGTCATATCCTCCTTCCTAGTAAAACAAAGTAGAAGGAGTCTCAATACACTCAGCGAACTGCACAATGTTTCATTGATCTGTGTTCCGGGATACCGGAACATAGAAGGAAACGAAAAAGCCGATGAACTGGCAAGAAGCAGATCTTCCATGCAAGAGGCTCTTGCAGAACCGGTGTTCATACCGCTGAGTGTGGCTATCAATATAAAATATCTACAAATATCGGTGGAAAAGTCTCACGAAGTGTAAGACTAGTAGGTCACTATGCTCTAGATACAATCCTACTAACACTACTGATAAACAGGAACAGAAAATACGTGTCTAGACTGACGGCAGTCATTACTGGCTTCTGGCTCATCGGAGAACAGGCGGCCAAAATGGGGATATGCCATAACGATTTCTGTGACAGTTGTATCCAAGTAGAAGAAAAGGAAATGGTCTTCTACTTCTTTTGTAAATGCCCTGCCCTTTGGAAGCAGAGAATAAACACCTTAGGTAAACCACTCTTCAATAACATTGAGGAGTTGGCGAAAATAAATATCAGCGACCTTCTAAGGTTTCTAAACAGTACGAACTGGATTTAACTGTGCTGCCCACACAAACAACATTACGAACAGTTCGAAGCGAGGATGTGGTAACAAAACGGTGCGTAAGCGCTATCTGGACTCATGTATGAATCACCACTTCAACCAACCAATAAACCAACCCTCAGAAAATCGAGAACATCTTAAAATTAAAATTGCCTCTCTTTCCCTAAAAAAATTTAAGCATTTTTATGTGCCAATAGGTACTATCACAAATTCATTAAAGATTACGCAAAAGTATCGCAGCCAAGTACCTAAAGAAAGGAGCAAGAATAAACGCAAAGGACCATAATTACATTAACACTTTGAATGAAACACAAGAATGTATTTAAGCGGACGCCATCTTAAAATACCTGGCCTTAACAAAACATTTAAAAAGTATCGTATGCTGTGATATTGCAGCAAGATAAACATCCAGGCTACTACGCCAGCAGAACACTAAATGACCACGAACGAACTTACTCTACAGCAGAAGAAAAACTCATGGCCACAGTCTGAGCCACTAACTATTTCAGGCCGTACTTATATGGTAACAAGGTCAGCGAAAATCCTTCACTGAACTCGCTTCGATGGAGCCGACTGGTAATAGATACCACAGTTTAGCCTGTACGATGTCAAGCGGTATCTAGCTAAGATAAAGGTGAGTTGGTGGGTGTCAACAGTACAGCATCCGGCAATGTACTCTTTTCATGGTCGGCGGTAAGGGCCTAAAAAAGGTGTTACGTTATTCACGTTGCATAAAGGGCCTAGGGGCCCCTTTTTCAAATAGTCCAGTCTCTAACTTTCTCCGTAATAAGTATCCTTACCTGCGTATTATTAATTTCCGTGCAGGTTGACCGTTATTTCAACAATAACAATAATGGGAACAAAATTCATTGTATCAAATATTTATTTTACACAGATTTAGATCCGAAAAATATGCGGGTTTCAGCGGTGGTAACGGGTGTAACGGCGGGAAATAAGGCTTCAGCAGAGGTCGAGCTGTTAGCTGCACCAATTGTTGCTTTGGAATTCAAAGGGAAAAGTCTGCAATGACGGACAGCACTGCCTAATGCAAAGGGGTGCTGATAGCCACGGCGGACAGAGTAGTGGAGGAGGTGGCAGAAAATAAGGTTTCTAAAAAAACTGAGCCTTTAATCACTCCAAAACTAGGTGACGCATCTGACATAGTGAAAGGGACGGCTCTTGAATGAATAAACAGGCGGCTGCGACGTTTGCGGATAAAACTAGCGATGTCACCAAATCGGCATGGAGTCCAGTTTGGAAGCAGCGCAAGACATAGGCCAAGACATCTGATTGTGCAGACGAAAAAGCTCCTCACGGGGTGGAATCGTCAACTGCATTAGCTATAAGCGAAGACAACGGAGCCAAAGCTAAGCGGATTCAGTTAAAAAACGGGAGAAGCAGAAGCGAAAAAGGTAACGAAAAAAGCCGGCGGAGAAGACCATTGAGCAGAGCTCAGGACAACTCAATGGAGTTCTGCAAGATTAGTCGACTTTGGAGATGGAGGACTCTAGGAAGAGATCAGGGGCAATAGCTTTGGAGCCACTTTGAAGAATTCAACACCTGAAGAGGCTCATTCGAAAACGACGGAAAGGCCAGTTGAGGTGGACGCTAGGAAGGGTGGACAACCTTCCCCCGAGGATGTTGATAATCCTTCCAGGCAGACACCGAACAGGGCAAGTGCTCGGGGAGATAGACGGTGAGTTATAAAGGCTGTTATTCGCTCCAAACGAGGCTTAAAGCTCAAGCCTAGCGCGGATAGGGTAGCTTTGGAGACGGCGGGGTAGGAAAAACCAACATCGGAGAGTGATGACCGGGTTGGACAATCTGTGAAGACTATAAACCCGGCGAAACCACAAGTATTGCATGAGGTACTTGGGCCAAGCGGTTGTGGTACAGCACCTAAACGTCGGGCTGAGCAAACAAAGGGCGATTTAGACGAGCCCGCCAGAGCGGAAAACCCTCGCTCAAGTATATGCGAACGCTTAATAGGACGAAAACAATAACATTTTTAGTTTTTGTCTGACTATGAGGCATGTATAACTGCTGTTTAATCGTTATTATTCTATTATTATTTACTGGTTGCTCCCATTCTCTTTTAACACACACACACACTAGCTATTGCCACGAACCATTGTATCATGATATATTGCTTTGTATTATTGTGCATACGTTGCTTTCTATCTCATTCTCCCTTTCTCTATGCTATACATTCCTTCCTACTTATGTAACGAAATTTGGTTTAAAAATTTCACACTTCATTTGCGACACCGCCGCCTAAGAAGTTTTACATCATCAAATAGAACGATTAATCACAAAGAAGACTTGGACAGTATAAACCAATTGTATGCGGCAGCAATAAAATATAAGAAATAAGAAAAAAATTAGTCTAATCAAAACAAAAAAGTAAGAATCTATAGTATTGCATTTACCTTGTATTCTGTATGAATTTGTTTTTATATTATATTTTATATGTATTATGTATTATGTGTAATATATATCATAATGTACTATGTGTTTTTCAAAATATACAGACTCCCAGAAGATGGATTGAAGCAATAATAAAAGCACAGGAGAAAAAATAATAAAATAAATAAATATGTGGCACTTAAAGCCCCAAAGGGCTCATTGGCCGAGCTTCTCTTCCATTACTGTTGTGCGTCTTAAATTTTGGACAGTATTAGAATGGACCTACTTATTTTAGCCGGTTCCGAAAGGCAGAACGCTTGTGACATCACTTTTTCTGAGCTTTGTCACAGAGTTCTTTTTAGAAGCTTTTTTCATGGCAAGTTGTTACTGTCAGAAGAATTGCCAATTGCTTGCCGACAGGTGGGTACCGTTCGAAAGAAAAATCTTTTCGATATTAAATTTGTTATGCATCAGCCGGGTATTGAACCACGACCTACAGATCAGAAGGCGAACACACTAACCACTGAGCTACGGCACCCACAGAAAAAATAATGTTCGTTTAATTTTACTTAAAAAACGACCAAAAAAGCCCACAATAAAAAACACAAAAATAAAAAAATTGAGTAGTTGATCGCCTACTGAATCAATACACCCACTGTTCGTGTGTAGTGTGATGTTTACAAAATCATACCGGCAGCCGTAGCAACAATTTCGACAATAACTTGATAGAATTTCTACTACAAACATTCTCATCCACACCCAAGACCCAATCTGGAACATTGGGAAAACTGAAATTGAAACACATAAAATGCAAACAGACGTTTTGATCTGTTAACACTAACTGAAGAATGTTGTTACCTTAATAAGGGATACACAATTTCTTAATTTTCGATAACTAGCTGCTCAAAAAACTTCTTAGTCCAACTATTGATATTCAACATTTTGCGTGATAGCTTGGTTTCATTACTCTTTATGGGTTGTACTATATACATATTCAACTTTATCTCTGGTTTTGGCGACTCTAAATCGTGTTTTTTTTTGTGATCTGTGGAGTTATTTCGTTCATCAAGATAAGTTATAAAGACGCAACGGCATTTATTGCAATCAAATTCTAGTACTTTATTAATCACGAATTAACATTCTGTGTTGATTTATATGACGCTTTGTGATTTCAAGAAAAATTCTCTCAACACTCGCAGGGAATTAACATAAAACAGAATCATAGCAACACGAACTTCTCGTTTTAACATAGACAATTTTTTTTATGTGATTTTTCGAAAGCAAAATACTAACAAATTAAACCGCATTCGTATTCGTCATGCAACGAATTTGCCACCAGAATGCCTTTCGCCGTGTAGAATTGAATACCCTAACCATAAATATTGTAACGAGTATCGATGGTTATTCATCACTAATTGTGAATAGCACGAAAAATGGTAGCATCAAAACGAATATCAACAAAAAGAAATAAGCGATAACCAGAACAAGCACAGAATATAAATAGGGCCCGTTTGCTGACAAATAAATCAATTCAATTTCGAAAAGAGAGAAAGAGACAACATAACACCATCAAGTGATCGAAGCAACATCACACGATACGATAAACGACCTGACATATAGATGGTGGCAAAAGTTTGAAAGACATTACTTTAGTGAAAAGTGCCAACCTTATAAAACATATGTTTTAGGTTTCAAGGCTCCACGTGGTTTAGTATTTTTTTTTTTTCGAGCCATGGATGACACTTCACACCTGAGACAAAGGAGCAGTGAAAACAGTGGAATGAAAGGGAAGAATCGTGTCCAAAGAAGGCGAAGACAGTTCCATCTGCAGAAAAGGTAAGGCAAGGCAAGGATGCACGTGGAATAGTTTTTATTGATTATCTTCAAAAAGGAGAAACAATCAACGGCGAGTCTTATGCTAATTTGTTGAAGAGTTTAACTGATGAAATTAAAGAAAAAATGCCGCATTTGGCGGAAAAGAAGGTGTTGTTTCATCAATAAAATGCATCAGTTCACACATCCGCTATTGCGATGGCCAAATTCAATGAGTTAAAGCTCGAATTGTTTCAGCTCGCACCTTATTCGCCACATTTAGCTGCTTCTGATTATTTTCTATTTCCAAATTTGAAAAAATGGATTGGTGGTAGAAGATTTGCAAATAATGAAGAGGTGGAGTCTGCGGTAGATGGCTATTTTAATGAGCTAGACAGTTCATGTATCGAAGTGTATAGAAGCTATAGAATATCGATGGGAAAAGTGTCTAGAGCTAAAAGGAGTTTAAGTTGAGGAATAAAGAAAAATTTTCCCAAATTTGTTGTTTTCTTTGTTAGGTCGGGTAGTTCTGGGACCGTCCTCGTAGCAAATTAAATTAAAGAGCGATTGCAAATAGAAGTATCGATTAAATAAAATGTTGTTGTTGTTGATTCGCGTAGAATTAAACGTTCACAAAATTAAAACGTAACAATATTGAAAATATATTCACATATATAGGCGCACCCACACCTACATCGCTGAAGCATTTAACCAGAACACCTGAAACCCATATATTTATATTTGGAGGAACAGCTCACACAAGTAAAATTTTTCGATTTCATTTACATATGTACATACATATATTTATGTACTTACGTATCAACAAGTGATCGACTTTGAAGGTTATTATTGTTGACCCAGGGCATTTAAAGGGGAGCTACTACGGTTGTAGACAATACCAGAAGTAGTAAAGTACTTGACGCAGCAACAGTAAAAAGGCGAATAATTTTATCAGCCACATCCACCACAACATCTAACGCAGTAAATGATATACAGTCTTATTACACCTAACCACTCGTCTTCCTATAACTCCCGAATCCAACGTGAAAAAAAGAAAAAATGATAATTTATCTCATAAGAATATCAAAGGCAACAATAGAGTCAAGTGATCCCAAAGAGGTGTAGGACTGTAAATTTAGATAAAAAACTAATGGGCCTATCAATGTTTCTTTTTAAGGCTTCGTAAGTTTTCTTCTCAGATTGAAGATGTGTATGATGCAATTTCTTGCTGTCAATTTTGCTTAGTTAGAGTTAAAATGGTTGCAAAACAAATTATTCATTTGACAATTGTGTACAATTGTGTGGACTATAAATCACACTCAATAATAAGTTACTGAGGAAAATCGAAGGCAAAACAATTACAATTTTCTTAAATAACAAACTCAAAAATTTAATCAGTACATAAACAAAATATTGAATAAAGCGTCATTTCAGTCAATTAAAATACATAAATATGTGGCACTCATAAGGGCTCTTTGCTGAGTAGTTATTTTATTACTGTTGTGCGTGTTAAATTTTGGAGAGTATTGGAAGGAACTTACATATTTTAGACGGTCTTGGACGGCAGAACCTTTGTGACATCACTTTTTCTGTGCTTTGTCACAGAGTTCTTTTAGAAGCTTTTTCACAGCAAATTGCTACTGCCGGAAGAATTGCCAATTGCTTTCCGACAGGTGGGTACCTTTCGAAAAAAAAACATCTTTTCGATACTACGTTTAGGCTTTAGCCGGGGATTGAACCCAGGACCTTCAGATCAGAAGGCCAACGAACTAACTACTGAGCCACAGTCAATTGCTGCACTTTAATAAGAGGTTTGTTGGCTTTGTTTATCTCTTTGATTGAGGCTTCACATTAGCTAAGACAGTAACCATGTCAACTATTGCACTGGGGTTTATAGTCCTTAAGGTATTATTTACGGTAACAGACTACAACTTTATGCTATGTTGAACGAGAAGCCTCTGATTTTCATGGACAGTTAAAAATCAAAAGGCAGCAAAGGAAGAGCAGTTGTATGGCGTTGTCATCTGGAAAGCTATTGTGTGACCAGCATCAGTGGAATATAAATTAAAAGCAAACTTTGACTCTCATCCTGGTGAAATGGAAATTAATATATCTACATAGGAGAAGGAGCTGGCCCATCTAAAAAACCTCCACCTTATTATCAATATGGGTTAGCAAAATCCTCCAGTGAACCCGCCTCGAGGGTACCGAATAGAAATAGATACCACAGGTTCGCCTGTACGATGGCAGGCGGTATCTAGCTAAGCTAAGAGTAAGTTTGTGGGTGTTTGTTACTCGTCAATAGTTCAGAATCCGGCAATGTACTCTTTTTATGGGGCTGGATCAAGGTGTTATGCGATCCGTGCTGAAGATTAGCCTGACTGGGGGCCCGTTTTTAAAATGGCCCAGTCGTTAAGAGTAGGCAGAACGGCTTCTGAAAGGACTAAACCGTTGAGTGCGATGGTGGCAGACAAAAAGGGCGCTGTCACCAAGTCGGCATGGAAGCCCGTCGCAAACAAAGAAGCTCCGAACGGGGTGGAAAGGACCATTGAGCAGTTCTCGTATCAACTCAGTGGATTTGTCCAAAATGAGTAGACCTTGGTGGGGGGAACTCGGGAAAGAGGTTCAGGGACGATAGCTTTGGAACCACTTTGAAGAGTTCGACGGAGGCTCATCCGAAGACAACGCTGCGTGGAGCAGCAGCAATGAAAAATATAGACGAGAGTATCTACTCGAATTTATAGAAAGATTTGGTCTACAAGTTGCCAATAGGGGAACAAAACCGGTCTTTGTTGACGCACGTCGTTGCGAGGTTTTTGATGTCAGAATGTTGGACAGGTATTTAGATTGGATGGTTGTGGACAAAATAACCAGGTCGTACCACAGGACCATTTTGTTTGGGGTTCTGTGCAATAAAATACATAGGAACTCTAGAATGGTAAGGATGCCGAAGCGAATCGATTGTAGAAAGCAGAGGAATTATTGCCAGAAAGGTTTAAGAAACCTAGAACAACCGAAAATGTTGAGTATCAGGTGAGGGCTATCAGGTCAGCCATGATCAAAGCATTTGAAGCTGCCTGTCCCCCTACGGTAGTGGACGAAGGAGACCCTACTCCATGGTGGAACGGGGGAAAAAAAGACAAGGAATGCTTTTAATCATCACATGAGAGGGGACCCCAATGCATGGGATGACTATAAGTTTAATAAAAGAGAGCTGAAGAAGACTCTGCGCAACCGTAAAAGGAAAACGTGGAGGTAATTATGCTCAAATATGCAAGATATGTCCGATGTATGTAGATTACAGAGAAATATATCAAAGGTCCCGGTTTCAAAATTGGGATTGATTAGTAAAACGAATGGATACTTTACAGAGACAATCGGGGATGCGCGGAAATACCTGATGGATGTACATTTTCCGGGAAGCTTTAGATCGGAAGATCGATGGAAAGCCACCTTCAGGGGTGCAAACTGAGATGAAGGATCGAAAGCTGAAGGGATAGTCACCAGAGATGGAGTGATAAACGCCATCAAGCATTTTTCTCCATTCACAACAGCAGGTAGAGATTTTCAGCCCTACTTCAGTGGGGTGCAGAAGACAGGCTTCTGGGAATATTCACTACTTGCCTGATCTGGACCCAAAAGACTGCAAAGAGTGAGTTAGATAGAGATACTGCCGTTGGACTTGCATGTTATGAAGTTGGTTGAATTAACAGTATTACGTCTGAAGACAACCAATAATTGGTATGGATGCGGCACAGAGACAGGGCACAGGTCCTTTCACTGGTACATATGGTAGCAATATGCAATAAATAGGCTAAAGATGACTGAAAAGTCACATAGAACACTCATTGAAGGCGGTATCTCATATGATGTATGTAATGAAAATGACATCAGTATTTTCACTGATGGTTCATTAATGGATGGCAAGGCGGATGGAATCATGAACTCTGAATCTGGGAAGATACGTATCGGTTTATCATGCAGAAATGCTTGGTTTATTGCATGCGCTATACCATCGGCTGGATGGAAAGATGCAAAGTAAGAAAATCTTGCTACAAGCAACAAGCGACGGTTTTTCCTAAATTGGACTTCGGATGCGTTCAGAAGCTTCATAGGTGTGCTCGTAGTAATACGATTACTTTTATATGGGTGAAGGGGCACATTGCTATAGAGCGAAATGAAGTTGTAGACGCCTTGGCTAGACAAGAATATAAATCCAAATTTTATGGGCCGGTGCCAGTAGTTGCGCTTAGTAACGGTACAGTGAAGGCAAAGTTCGAAGATTGGGTAAGAAAACTCCATCTCTCGAGATGGGAGAGTTTGTTCAGTTGTAGACAAGTAAATGCCTCGTTGTGGCTACCAAGAGGCAGTGAATAGGTAGGGTTCTTAGTCTAAGACGATTAACTATAAGCTGGTTAACTGCATTAATAATTGGGCACTGCAATTTTAGGTACCACCTCAACAAGATGGGTCTTGTTGAAGGGAGGATGCTGATATTTGCAGCTTATGCATGAAAGAGACAGAAACAGCGGCGCACATAGTGTGCCAGTCTCCTGCATTGACAAGCAATAGGATGTGCAAACTGGGTCGACAGTTTATTGACGAACTTGAAATGGGAACATACCTCACAAAGATATGCTTGAAATAATGCGTAATGTTATTATGGCCCAGATGGAAGTGCTCTGATTCGGCTAATCCCTAAAAATACATATATAGTAACAAAATAATTTAATAACCACCAGTATAAATATAAATCCAATGTTACAAAGATGGCTCCTTAAATTAGGAGAATATAACATGAATATAGATTATATCAAAGGTTCAGAGAGTAAGATCTTTTAAGTAGATTTAATATTGAGGTAATCGAGATATCCTGTATCCTATCCCTAGAAAATAATGCGGATTATAACGAAAGTATAACCACAATCCACTCTCAAGAGGAGGAACTTCATAATCACATCCCAATATAAGAAACTATAGTAAATCCAAAACCCACTTTCAAAACTCAAATTATTTCAACAGAAAACAAAACAAAATTATTCGGAGTAATACAATAAAAAAATATACATTTCCCGTGAAAACATAGATAGTAACATGTCAGATATTCTAGGAAGACATATTAAACCCGGTAAAATCGGTATTTTAAGCGAACTTAATTATTATGAATACAATCGATTTCAGCGACTAGTCATACCACTATATGACGGCGTACATTCAGTAAAATTTTAATTCAGAAATGTATATACAACTCTGATACATGCAATAAAGTAAAATACAATCGAAACTCGATCAAGAATATATTTCATTGAACGAAGACTTCAGAGACTGTAATGTAATAATTCAAATGGACATCTATGCCAAGTCAAAATAAAATTTTATAACCATTGATAGGTTTTGTTTACTTGCTTGAGCTTTCTATGTAGAAGCTAGGAATAACCAGACAATAATAGAAGCGTTAAAGGATTGAGATGCCTCCCAAGCTTCATTAAAGAGTTCTTAGCAATTGTGAAAACTACATCAGTTACAATCGGAATGTTTCTCTGTGTATATTAGAATTGTTAATGTACCAACGAACATTGGTAATTTCAAATGATTACAAATGCAGAGACTTAGTATAATTATTATCCATATTTTTGAAAACCAAAAAATTGTCCTGAATTAAGAAATTTCCGTAAATATTGCTTCATAATTATTATCAGTAATAAGACCTTTTTTCGTTACCGATAATTATTGTTATGTAATCATTATCTTTATATTGCATAATAACTGTTATGAGTAAAAACTATTGTTGTCCGTTGCTGATAATTATTTTTTTTTTTTAACAAGCTTTTTTATTGGATCTTTCTAAAATTACTTAGAAACTAACAATAAGTAATCAAATCTTACAAACTAAATAAAATTATGTGATATTCCCAACGTTCCATCACAATTTGTTGAGTCACAAGGTATAGCAATTTCAAAGCATATTCAGTGTGTTTTTTCTTTTTAATCGACGATGCCCCGTGCTCAGCAACAATTGCCTAGCAAGGGGATTCGGATGACTGTGTAATTTTTGAATGTAGCTTCTGCAAGACATTGTAACTTCCTCAGAAATTGTGGGTACATTTAAATCTCGATGGATGTTAACGTTCCTCATATACCAAGGCGCGTTTACAATAATTCGCAGACACTTGGATTATATTCGCTGCAATTTTTCGATATTTGAGGGAGATGCGGTGCCCCAAAACTGAATACCATAAGTCCAGATTGGCTTCAGGATTGCTTTATATAATAGCACTTTGTATTCGAGATTCAACTTTGATCTTTTGTGTAACAGCCACCATAACTGATTAATTTTAAGCTTGATCTGAGTTTTCTTTGCCTCTATGTGATTTTTCCAGGTTAGCCTTCTGTCGAGGTGAATACCCAAGTACTTTGTTGAGGAACATTGTGGAACTGATTGGCCATTAATTTTAAGTGGGGGACATGTATCTGGCCTTAGCGTGAAGGTTACATGTACGCTCTTTGATTGACTTTTATACGCCATTTTGCTAGCCAGATTTCGAGAGAATCGATATGAGTCTGCAGGAGTTTAGTAGCTTCTATGGGGTTAGAGCGAGAGCACAATATTGCCGTATCATCTGCAAAGGTCGATATAAATGTATAGTTATTGCTGGGCATATCTGTAGTGTATAAGAGATACAGTAAGGGGCCCAAAACGCTTCCCTGAGGAACGCCAGCGTGAATATCCAATGGATTTGTTGTGTAATCCTTGTGATGTAAGAGAAATTGTCTTTTCGTGAGGTAGCTACTAAGCAATGAGGAGACATTTGCAGGCAGTAATAGTTTGAGTTTGTAAATAAGGCCATCGTGCTTTATCGAAAGCTTGAGCGATATCAAGAAAGACAGCTGAGCAATACTTTTTTTCTTCAAAAGTGTTCCTTATCAGAGTTACAATGGGGTGGACTTGTTCTATTGTGCCGTGCTGTTTTCTAAATCCAAACTGATGTTGAGGAATCAGTTGGTTGAGATTAATAAATGGAGTTATATTCATGACAAGTAGCTTTTCGAATACTTTAGAAAGTAGAGGCAGGAGGCTGATAGGTCTGTACGATGCAACTTTTGTAGGGTCTTTTCCTGTTTTTGCTATCATAATAATTTTTGAAGTTTTCCAGCATTTGGGATAGTGTTTAATACGAAGGATAGCATTGAAAATGTGCATGAGATGAAATACTGAAGCCGGAGGTAGCTCTTTTATCATTTTACCGGTAATTTTATCCGGACCAGGTGATTTTTTTGGGTTTAAATCTTTATAAATTGCTTTGAATATGTCCTTTTTTTTTTTTAATTTTGAGCATTATTGAGCAAGGTTGAGAAGTTAATTTTGGTAATGAAGACTGTGAAGAGGGTGGATTGGGTGTAAACACACTTTTTAGGTGGTTTGCAAAAGCCAAACCCTTCTCACAGTTGCTTCTAGCCCAATTACCGTCACTCAAACGGATGGGGGAATCAGTGAGAATTGGCCGATTTGAGTTTTTTGCTGATTGCCACAAAGAGTAGTCTGACGCTTCACCAGGTGTTAATTTCGCTATGTGCTCTTCTAACTCTTTGTTGTTTTTATTTTTTAAGGCTTGCTTTAACTTTCGAGTGCAGTGCTGTAGCTATGTTTTCAGATTCGGTGATCTGAATTCTTGCCATTGTCTTCGGAGTCTTCTTTTCTGTCTTACTAGCAATTCAATATCGGCTGGTGTGTATGGGCTATAGTTTGATTGCTTGCATACCTTTGTGCAGGTGGCTGAGCTGAGAGCTAATGAGAGCAGCTGGTTGAATTTTTACATCGTGAGTCTACATCGTGTCCATTTCTTAATACAGTACTCAGAGGAAGATGGGAATTTATATTTTTCTTGAATTTTAACCAGTCTATTTTCTTTCCAAGGCAATTGCTTTGGGGGCTTGGTGATTTTATAGATATTACCGTGGGTGAGTGGTCAGATGATAGATCATAATTACACTCTGTGCAGATATTTTCCATCTGCAAACCTTTGGAGACTCCAAAGTCTATGAGCTCAGGTATTTTCCTCTTGCCCGTCGGCCAATATGTCGGTTGACCATTTGAAATAACATCGTAGCCGTGGTTAGTGATGATTGAACATAGTCTTCTGCCTTTTGGAGTTATTAAGCGGGAGCCCCAGTGAGTGTGTTTGGCGTTGAAATCGCCAGCAACCAAGAATTTGCTACCAAGAGTTGAGAAAAATTCTTTATATTGCTGTTCGGTAATACTGTATCTTGGGGGACAGTATATCGCAGATACTACTAGCTTAGAGATGTATTCTTCCAGACATATAGGTATTGCTTGCAAGTAGACGCTACTGAAATCTTCGAGAACATGATGTTTTATTCTGCTTTTTATCAATATGGCAGTTCCTCCGCGTGCCTTACCATGCGGATGATTTGTGGTGTGCAGTTTGTAATATGGTATTTGGTAGCAATTTTTATCAGTGAAATGGGTCTCAGATATCATCATTATGTCGATTTGGCTGGATTCAAGGAATTGAATTAGCTCCAAACGGTGCTGGCTTAAGCCGTTGGCGTTCCAGTGGCATATCTTGAGACAACTCATGGTCTGGATAGCAATGTTTGGAGTAACATCGATTGATTTTTCATCATTTCTTGCATCATTGTTTGCATTGAGTTCATGAATTGGTTCATATTCTGAATTAATGTTTGAAGCAAATGTTCAAAAGTACTTGGATGTTGGGTGGGCAGTGAGTGTTTCTGCTCATTATTTACATTGCTTTGTTGGTGTGGGTTTTGTTTTAACACACTAGCGTATGAATTGGTTTGATTCTTGTTTGGGATTGCAGAGAAGAATTGTGTTGCATCAATATTTTGTCTCTTACTTGAGTTGGCTATCTGAATTAGCTCAACTGGTTTTAGAGGTTGATTGCTAGCGGAGAAATTTAGCTTTAGGGTTGTATATACTGGGCAACCTCTATAATTTGCGATGTGATTACCTCCACAATTGCTGCATTTTTTCATGCTAGCATCGCCTTTAGATTTTGGGCATATGTTTGATTTATGGAGATCTCCACAAATCACACAAACAGCTGGCAGGGTACAATATGTCTTAGTATGTCCATTTTCTTGGCAGTTACGGCACTGAGGAGGTCCAGTTCTCTTATGGGGTTCTTCGATTGTGATTTTGCGATGCAATAAATATCGAATTTTATATATGGGGTGTACTTCACCTTTTTTTAGGGGTTTTGTTTCAGGCTGAAGCTCAATACGATATAACGGTTGAGATATAGCTCTTGTTGAGAATGTTGAATACTGTTTTGGCTTGAAACCCATATTCCTGAAGGCAAGTTTAATTTCGTTAATATCAACATTGGGTTCGACGCCTTTGAGTACAACGATTAAGCCCTTACTACTTTTTAGCTGATATGTGTAGTAATTCTTTTTTACAGCATCAAATTCCGCAATCACTTTGCGATAATGAGTTTCGCTGTAGATTTGCACTTTCGTTTCCTCAATTTGGCTTTTGCGAATAGGAACAACGTGGAAATTCTTTGGTCCTATAAGACTTGTAATTCTAGAAATCAACTTATCTGAGTTGCGTTCTCTTAAGAAAATGGGTGGGGGTTTGAAATTTTTCTTGGAGATAATATTTTCGTCACTTTCATCACCTGAAAGCAGAGCGTATCTATTTTCCGAACTAATAGGGGCAGTGTTCTGCTTTTGAATTTTTGTTGAATTCATTTGTTTTGAATTTTGTGGACTTCTTTTTCGCTTTACTACAGTAATGTAGCGATCAATTCCAGTTTGAACAGCAACTGGTTCTTTATTAGTCATCGCACAAGTTGCTTTAACTACTGGGTCATGCACTTCAGTAGAAAGGCCGTTATTTGTTTGCTTTGATTTTGTAGCTGTTGGTGTCACAGCAGGAGAAGCGCATTGTACACTCCACGGTATAGAGGGAGATAGTATATCCCGAGAGAACAAATTATTGTTTTTGTCTGTATTTATTGTTGTTGCAAATTTTGATGTAGTGTTAGAGTGAGGAATATGTACAGGGAAAAGATTTGCACTGTTACTTTCACTTGTGCAGTGTGTATCAACTGTTTTTTTTATAATGCACTTATCGGGGTGGTGTGCGCGGGTGATTGCAAATTATTGTTTACACACACATTAACAGGCGAAAATGTTTGCAAACGATATTATTTTATTTTTTTTTTTTTTTTCTAAAAAAAAAAAATCACCGAAATAACTCCTTGAGTTTCTTAGCGTCTTTTCGCAAAATATTAAAATTTTTTTTTTACCGAAAACAATCACTTTTCCGACTCTATCAAACACGTCCACTCTTATTGGTGACTTTCACTTTATCCACTGTTAAAAAAAACAAGTGTTCTGCCGTTCGGAACCGGCTAAAATAAGTAGGTCCCTTCTAATACTGTCCAAATTTAAGACGCACAAAACAGTAATGGAAGAGAAGCTCGGCCAATGAGCCCTTTGGGGCTTTAAGTGCCACATATATATATATATATATATATATATATATATATATATATATATATATATATATATATATATATATATATATATATATATATATATATATATATATATATATATATGGTAAATGTGCTAATTTATGTATCTCACTTTTAGTAATTGCATTTCGCGTTTGAATATTGAATATAATTTCCCTTTAGTTACTTAGCAACGCTGATGGTATATATGCTTGATCGTGAAATTTATAAACGAAATAAAAACAAAAAAGAAACAATTCTGCGGAATCTGTGGTAAATATATTTGTTTATTTAAAATAAATTTTTATTTGCGCTTGCTTTATTTTGCTTATTTTTGTTTATATTTACAATAATTTGACGTGTTGTTGAAATTTCCCAAGCACATTCCAGTAGTCTATTCGCAATAGTGCTGGTTTTTTTTACCTTCCAACTCTATAATAACCTAGACAGATTGCCGGCGCACTTAATCCGAATACTGACAGACGGCAGTATTGCGGATTAACTAAACGGCTGATTGCTGTTTTATTAGGTCTGTCCACTTACATTACTATCACTATCAATTTCTCGATATGAGAAAATCTATAAGAAGTACGTGAACTGAAAACTATCAGAAACTTGTAAATTGACATTCACCGTTCGTAATTGACAGCTGGATTTATTTGTTCGCCAACACTTTTCATGTTGAAAACTGTTAACAATTGTTAAAAGTTTTTTATAAGCGAACATACCTAATATTTTGTAAAATGGATGGAGAAAAATTCACAATAGACAATTTACAGCAGTGTTGCCATCGCAAATTGCCCTAATCCTCTTTTATTTTGAGAATTAACTCATAGAGTTTATGCGGATTAGCTGGTGTTAATGCCCGAGTTAATTCGAATTAACTTGGTAATCCTTAATTAGGCTGCCGTCTGTCTAGGCTATAACTCAGGTCGATTAAAATATAAGCAACTTCAATTGAACTCGGTTAAAATAGACGATGTCGCTTATTTTTGTTGTTGCTTTGCATGCAGTTCGGCAAATAAATCAGTGTTCTTTTGCAACTCGCGTGTAAAAGAATGCGGCTTATGACTCAAGTCGATTAAAATATAAGCAAGTTCAATTGAACTCGGTTAAAATAGACGATGTCGCTTATTTTTGTTATTGGTTTGCATGCAGTTCGGTAAATAAGTCAGTGTTCTTTTGCAACTCGTGTGCAAAAGAATGCGGCTAATATCGAGCAATTATTTAACATTCCAAAAATGACCAAACCAAATGCTTCAGCGCTTAGAAATGCGGTTGACACTGCAATTTATGATTCTTTAACAAATGCTTTATAGCGAATGCATTGCTTATTCACCTGATGCCATCAAAAGTTGATCCAGCTACAAAATCGTGATGGAACGATCAGTTGGATTACTCCACCCTTACTTCATGGAACGAGTGTTCGAAATTGTTAATTTGTCGTTGCCAATCACTCGAAGTATATGACGATCAGTCGAGTAGATACGACAGTGCTGATCAACAGAATCCTAATAGAATGAAATCGCACAATTACAACAAGAAAAATGAACACAAAACATCATTTGCAGTTGCTTTAATAAACGACAAAAAATTGATTTGTTAATTAGAGCTGATATGTTTTTCAAAATTTTATCAATCGGTCAAATAACATTAAACGCGTCGTTGCCAACATTGCAAAAGACATTGCTTGGTTAGATAGTTTCTGGTCGGTATAAATTACTTAAAAATGCAAAAAGTGGAGCATTCAATTTAGTAAATAAAAATATCGATATTCAGTTGGCCTCTTTAGATACTACCAAGAAGTACCAAGCACAAGTTACGATTAACATTTTGTTAAAAATACCAAGCGATTACCAACTGGCCGTTTTGAAGTTCGTCTGCCATTTAAAATGATTTCGTCAGCACTCGGATCCTCATATGAAACCGCAAAACGAAGATTTTTGTCACTTGAGCGTAGGCTTATGAGGACACTTGATTTCAAAGAAATGTATAATAATTTTATGATCTAATATTTGTCGTTAGGCCACATGTCTAAAACGGAAAACATAATTTCTACTGGGCCACATTATTTCATACCACACCAAGTAGTCATTAGGCCTGGTAGTTTGACAACTAAGTTAAGAGTTGTATTTGAGGCCTCTTGTAAAACATCATCCAATATCTCGTTGAACGATACTCTAATGGTAGACCCAACTATTTAACCAGAGCTCTATATAAATCTACTGAAATTTCGTTGTCGTAAATTTGCCATTACGGCAGATATTACAAAAATGTATATACAAGTACAAGTCCATGAAGCAGACCGACAATTTCAGCTTATTTTGTGGCGCAAACATCCAAACATGTCTATACAAACGTACAAATTAAACACAATAACATATAACACAGCACCAACACCGTTTTTGGCTATTCGATGCTTAAATATACTTGGCAATCTTAATAGAGTAATGCATGCGAGTTCAAGGGTTACACAAGAGGATTTCTATGTGGACGATTTATTGTCAGGTGCTGAAACATTGGAGGAGCTTGACAGCATCCAATATGATGTAATATAAATTCTCGATTCAGCTGGCTTTAAGTTGGCGAAATGGTATTCTAACCACCAGTTTCTCAATGATAGCGACAATGTTGAAAAAGAAATCACATTTAACTACACCGAAACTACTAAAACTCTGGGTATAGTTTGGCATCCGTAAAGTGATAAGCTTCATTTTAATCTCAGTGGAAATTTTAATAATTTGAAGGCTACTAAGCGCAATATTTTGCCGGTGTCTTCCCGGTTGTTTGACCCATTGGAGATTCTATGCTTCTATGCCCAGTTATTACAAAAACAAAAATATCGCTGCAAGAATTGTGGTTGCTAAAATTAGACTGGGATGAATCAGTTCCAATGTCGGTGGCTACAAACTGGGAGATCCTTAAAAAAAACTTTCGAAAAATCCCAGAGGTACATGTTCCTCGATACGTGAATATATCTTCTTAATCAACAGTCCGATTTCATAGTTTCGATAAATGCATCTATGCGTGCGTATGGCTGTTGTATTTATATACGTAGCAAATGTGGTATATATATATATATATATATATATATATATATATATATATATATATATATATATATATATATATATATATACTTTATATATATATATATATATATACAGTCAGGGACTAAAGTTTAAATACACCCATAAAACATCGCTTTAAATAAAAATAAAGCATTTTAACACAAATGTAAGTATGCAGTTTATTTTTAGTTGAATAATGTCCAATATCGAAAACCAAAACAATTCACTTTTTTTCATAGATAACTTAAAATTCATCAAAAACTAAAAAAATACATGGGACAAAAGTTTAAATACAATACAAAATTTTCTTTCTTTAGCTGATTTTAGCTTAATTAAAAAACGTTAAACTTAAATTAATATTTGGTAGGTCCGTCTTGAGCTTCAATGACTGCCTGCAGACGACGTGGCATAGACAGAACCAAATTTTCTGTTTCGGATGTGCTGATTTCTGACCAGGCCTTTTTCAGAGCCTCTTTAAGGGATTCTTTGTTTTTTAAAACTGCGCGATTGATTTTTCGGTCCAATAATTCCCAAGCGTGTTCAATTGGGTTTAAGTCCGGTGATTGGGGAGGACTACAGAGATGACGTGGAGCATAATACAGCAACCAGTCCTTCACCAAATGCGCGGTATGCTTAGGGTCGTTGTCTTGTTGAAATATCCAACTTCTTCCCAGACCCAAGCTATCCACAGAAGGCTGCAAATTTTGTTCCAATATACTTTTATACACGTGTTTGTCCATTATTCCATCGATAAAAGCCAAGTGTCCCACGCCATCTGCTGCAATTGCTCCCCAAACCATCACACTACCGCCCCCATGTTTAACGGTTGGTATTAAATTTTTGGTTTGAAGTGCTGTGCCGGGCTTGAGCCAAATTTTTGCGCGACCATCGCTGCCAAAAATATTAAATTTAGATTCATCTGTGAATAAGACTCTTCGCCAAAAGTCCTCATCCATATCCTTGTACTTGTTTGCAAAATCCAGACGAAGTTGTCTATTTTTTCCAGAAATAAGCGGTTTTTTACGTGAAACTCTGCTTAGATAGCCGTTATACCGTAAAGCTTTTTGTACGGTTTTTGGATGAACATGTTTGCCTGACACCGCAGCAATACTACCGGCTAACTTTGGCGCACTTATTTTTGGATTTTGGCCACTTCTCTTAGGATAAGGTTTACATCTCGGCGAGAAAGTTTTTTGGTCGACCAGGTCTGGGCCTATTTTCCACTGTTTTGTAAGTTTTATATTTTCTTATTACGTTTTGCACAATTGCACAGGACAAATTCAAAATTTTTCCTATATCACGGTATGATTTGCTTCCTTTAAAGTGTTTAATTATTAAATCTTTAACACCAGACTCTATTTGTTTTCCTTTGCCCATTATTTTGCTTTCAAGTCTACCGACAACGATGAAATCACTAATAATACTGAATAAATATGCGTAAGTGAAGAAAGCAAAAAAAATATAACGGTACTTTTCCAAAGAAATTGCAAAAACACGTTTTTTCTTGTATTGTATTTAAACTTTTGTCTGTATATACTTTTGGGTGTATATATATATATATATATATATATATATATATATATATATATACATATATATATATATATAGCTGCCCTTATGGTAAATATGTATATATATATATATATATATATATATATATATATATATATATATATATATATATATATAGCTGCCCTTATGGTAAATGTGCTAATTTATGTATCTCACTTTCAATAATTGCATTTCGCGTTTGAATATTGGCCACGCGAACCATGCCATCTTTTCCAACAATGACATCTACTATTCTGCCTATTAACCATTTCGGTGGAGGCAGGTTGTCTTAGTGAACTATAACTATGGAGCCAACCTCTACGTTTTATTGGGGCTTGAGCCACTTGGACCTGGCCTGCAACCCGAAGAGGTAATCTCTCCGGAACTCACACCAAAATCGCCCTTTTAGATAGTAGACCCGGTGCCATCATTTTGAATACGTCAGAACTTCGCACTCTATAGTAGGTTCGAGTATGGCCTTTAAAGAACACCCAATTAATAAAGCCGCTGTTGTGTGCGTGTCGTGAAAATGGACTCTATTACGACAAAGACGGTGGACAATTCCTCGAATGTCAGGTTAGCGTGCGCTACGGTGCGACAAAAAAGATTCTTCATGGCTTTGAAATCCGCTTCGCACAGGCCTCCGAAATGAGGTGCGCAGGGTGGGATGAATTCTAACCTCACTCCTCTCTCTGCTTCGAAATTGAGTACTTTGTTCAGACTCTGCTCTCCGAACCACTTCTCTTGACTTTATTGACCATATGTTCAGCCGCATTACCCCAATTAGGACTCGTGGTCCAGCATGACAATTAGACAAATGCAAATGGTTGGCATACAGAGTTACGAATCGGGACTTAGGCATCAATAAAGGATGCTTTGTATCATAAGGTAGTGGGGCATTCAGTAATCTACGCAACACGCACTAAAGTAAATTTTCTACCATTTTCTTCAAACTCGTGGAGAAACGGATTTAATTTTTGTACTTGTTTGTTTAATAACAATTAGCTTTTCATACATTTTATTTGTTCAGCATATTCCTCTAGCTGAATGATTTCGACGATTTTGAAAAATGAGCTATTCTTTTGCTGTAATTGGTTGTTCTGTATGTCAGTTTTTGATCGGCTTTATAAATCGATAAACATAAGCAAGTGTTCGCAATATTTTCATGTACGTAGAAGAATTTTCAATTATTTCTTAGGTTATGTTACGTTCATTTTCAACAACGAGTACGATTGCTTTAGATTTGCGCATTTCTGACAATGCCAATGTTTCTGCTGCCTTATTCCCAACAAAGGTTGATAACGTGGAGGGGTGTTTTTAAGCCAGTATAAGACAATTTGTGAGTCGCTCCAGAAAATTGCCTTTTTTGTGTGTGACGATAAAACTGGCTCTATAATTTTCCACAATTTTGCTAACAAGTGAGCGGCACAAAGCTCAAGTTTTGGGAGAGTTTTAGTTTTAAGTGGAGCAACTTTTGACTTGGCTTGACTTGTAATTGCTACCACATTTGCTACGTATATAAATACAACAGCCATACGCAAGTTACGTATGTGCTGCCACATACTCAACCAACCCTCACCAATATTACTGACATCGACAATATCATTCGCAAGTACATAAATAATAATTAAATCGTATAAACAGTCGTTGCATTTAAACAAATGCCAATGACACCCAAAAATATTATGCAAGAATTAAAGTCACCGACACTTATGAAAAGTGTCATATAACCATCGCTGCACTAAAAAGAACAAGTGCCAATGACATGGGCAAACGTTGCGACAACGACACTCATGAAAAGTGTCGTATAACCAGCGTAGTATCATGGCTTAGCATAGCTGCAGTCACTTAACATTTAGCGATTACATGATCGCTTCACTTTAAGTGGCGTAGCAACAATATCAAGTAAAATTATGTCGACGTCGGTAAATAAAGAAAAGAATAAAGAAAAACAGCGAATACGATTGAATTGCTTTCACTACATTTGGGTTTATATTAATGAACATGAAATTGTAAAAATTTAGTCTTAAGACCACCTTCAAACAATAAAGATTAAAATTTTGGTTTGAAAAATTCCTTTTATTTTTCCCGAAGGAAAGATATAACTGGCGCAGTCGCGGAAAATATTTCTAAAGAAATATTTCCTTTCGAACCGAAGTGCAAATAAATAAATAAGTGCAAATACAACAAACTTGAACAATTTTAACTGCCACAAAACATAAATTTGTTGCAAATAAATAAATAAGTGCAAATACAACAAACTTGAACAATTTTAACTGCCACAAAACATAAATTTGTTGCAAATAAATAAATAAGTGCAAATACAACAAACTTGAACAATTTTAACTGCCACAAAACATAATTGTGTGTGAGTGAAAAAAACATGCAACAGAACGAGGAACAAATGGTCCAGATGGCGGTCGTTATCAGATCACAAGAAGATACGATCAACCAGTTGCGCAGCCAGTTGCAGAACGTGCAACAGCAACAAACGCCACAACACCAAACATTCCTGTCACCAAAGGATATTCTACAACAATTCAGGCAACTAAAATGCCTAGACGACACCCACTACGTCATACCATTCATCAAGTCAGTGGAAGCAGTGATTGCGTTGTGCCCAAGTGACAACACGAACCTGATGACGTTAGCAATGACGATCATAGCAAACGAGAAGATCGTGGGAACAGCAGGTCAATGCATCCAGGAGTTAGGAGACAACGCAACATGGGACGAAATGAAGGCGAAATTGCTGGAGCGGTTTAGACCAAGAGCCACCTACGGCGATGTATTCAATAAGTGCAGAAACATAAACGTAAGCAATTTTGGAGAACTATTTATATATTTCGAAAAAGCTAAACACGAAATAAACCAAATATACTTATTCGATGAAAACAAACCTAGTATATACAAACCAGACAGAGTCGACATGGATTTAGTTAATATACTAATAGAAAAAATTGATATTCCTATGCGATCACACTTAGATCAAGTTAGTTCATTAAACGCGATAATAATGAAATACTCGCAAATTAAAGCACTAGATGACCCTAGGGCTATACATATAAAATATAGAAAAAACCAAACTAATTACAAAAAACTACAAAGTACTAATACATATAATCAAAATAACACACCTGTACACAATGCAAATACCAATAGGCACAATCAATATATACCATTTACTCAAAATTACCCAAACACCTAAAATACTAATACAAGTAGAAATGACAATCGAAGTCAGCAATTTAGGCACAATTATATCCCAAGTAATCAATATCGTAGAGATAACAATACTACTCAAACGAGAATCACCAATAGGAGTATTAACTCTAATAACACCAGACTAGCACTTGAACCTATAGAAATAGGTACCTTTCAGGAGAACCAAATTGAAAAGGATAACGAAATAAATTTTTTAACATTGCCTCACGAGATACATTACCCATAATTCACATTTCAATTGGGAAACAAAAAATTAGATGCCTTGTCGATACAGGCTCTTCTACTAGTGTAAAGAAAAAAGGGGTATTAACGGAATACCCAGAAACTACTCTAAAGAAACCATTATTTTATAAAACACTTAACGGCATAAATGAAATTAATTATATTATTACAACACCGTTTCCGAAAGAATTTGGATGCCTTGGCACACTTCAATGGAAAGTTATTAACTTTCCAAACAAAAATTTTTCTGCTATAATAGGGCAAAATTTTTTGCGACCATTAATGGCAAGAATTGATCATAAAGAAAAATATGTTGAACTTCTAAATAATAAATTCTATTTCGACGAATATAATTATCCTCAATATATTCAACATATTTATAATTTACAACAAACAAGGTCTAGTGATGCAACAAATAATTTCGATTTATCTCATTTAAATACTGATGAACATCAGGCAACCTTAAGGATGCTTACTGAGTTCGAGGATTTATTTTTTAAGGAAGGGGATAAGTTGTCCTGCACAAATGAAGTGCAACATGAAATTGTTACCACTAATGACAGGCCTTTATACACTAAAATATATAGGTATCCTCAAGTTCATGAAGAGGAAATAAAAAAACAAATAAAAGACATGCTAGAGCAAAATATTATAAAAGAAAGTAACTCACCCTACAATAGTCCATTGTGGATTGTCGAGAAAAAATTAGACAACTCTGGGATAAAGAAATACAGAATTGTCATTGATTACAGAAAGTTAAATGAATTTACAGTGGATGATAAATTTCCAATCTCGAATTTAAATTCATTACTAGACAAACTGGGTAGAGCACAATACTTTACAACTTTGGACTTGGCCAAGGGGTTTCATCAAATTCCAGTTAGAAAAGAAGATAGAGCTAAAACGGCATTTTCAACACCGTTTGGGCATTACGAGTTTATTCGTATGCCTTTTGGCCTAAAAAATGCCCCATCAACCTTCCAAAGGCTGATGAACAAAATTCTTCACAAATATATAAATAAGATATGCGTCGTTTACATGGACGATATCTTAGTGTTCGGCACTTCACTTTTAATTAATTTAAAATTAATATTTCAGGCTCTAAGGAAGGCCAAATTGAAAATACAAGTAGACAAATGCGACTTTCTGAAGAAAGAAACGCAATTTTTGGGACATATTCTCACAGAAAATGGAGTAAAACCAAATCCCGCCAAAGTTGAAATTATCAGAAATTTGCAAATACCAAATAATACAAAGAAAATAAAATCATTCTTGGGAATGACGGGTTTTTACAGGAAATTTGTAAAAGATTATGCGAAAATCGCATATCCTATGACCCAATACCTAAAAAAGGACCAAAAAGTCAACGAATACGACCCCGCTTTTATAGCTTCATTCGAAAAATTAAAGGATATCGTGACAAATTCACCTATATTGCGTTATCCCAACTTTACAAAAAAATTCAAAATCACTACAGATGCTAGTAACTTTGCAATTGGAGCCGTTTTATCTCAAGATGAACATCCCATTGCATATGCATCAAGAACATTGAATAAACATGAAGCAAATTATGCTACAATCGAAAAGGAGTTGTTAGCAATAGTATGGGCCGTTAAATATTTTCGCCCATACGTTTTTGGCAGACAATTTGATCTGGAAAGTGATCACCAACCACTAAAGTGGCTAATGACAAAATACACTGGCAAAGACATAAGTCCAAGATTGCAGAGATGGCTCGTTAGTTTAGGAGAATATGACTTTTCACTCGAATATATAAAAGGAAAAACCAACAACATTGCCGATTTCTTAAGCAGAATAAAAAGCGACGAAATTAATGCTCATATAGAAATTCTTCAAGGCGATGAAGAAAATAACAGCATGTCAGTGGAAGTAGAAACTGTCCACTCACAAGAAGAGAACTTAGGGTTTGAAATTCCTATTTTAGACACCGTAGTGAATAGATTCAGAACACAAATAATCATAGTACAGCAGAAACAAAACCCCGTTGAAATTATATTTAATTCCAAGAGAATTTACTTAGACAAGAATGATATCGATCAAAACAATGTGCTAAATATCATTAGAAGAGAGATAGACAAAGGGAAAGTAGGCATATATTCCCACCTTAATGATCACGAATATTATAAAATTTACAAAATTATCCAAGAAGAGTATTCAGCAAATCCCAGCGTCAAATTCGTCAAATGTTCACAAATGGCGATTGACATAGAAAACGAAGAAGAACTAAGAAAACAAATTGCTCTTTTTCACAAAAACGAAAGTGGTCACTGTGGTATAACAGCATCTTTCGAGAAATTAAAAACTAAACTGTATAATCCTCACCTCAGAGAGCAAATAAATAAAGTAATAAATAATTGTGACATATGCTCAGGTGGAAAATACGACCGAAATCCAATAAAAAATAAATTTCAATTGACTTACACCCCAAAAACAACTAACGAAATAATCCATGTTGATACTTACGTAAATAGCAAACATTCTTTTATTGTCTTCATCGACAAATTTTCAAAACACGCTACTTGCTTACCACTAGTAGATATTAATGAAACCAAAACCATAACACCCACCAGTAGACAAAAAAGGGGATTAATTAATTTTGTAGGTAATGCTTGGAAATATCTTTTCGGCACAATGGACGATGCAGACCGAGAAGATATTACCAACCACCTTAGCACAGTTGATTCAAACCTACATAACTCTATTACAGAATTAAATCAGCAAATAAAAATTAACGACCATTTTGATAGTACAATACAGTTAATAAAAAATACAATCAATCAAAATCAAAATGACATTCTTTATCATATTAATGGGCTTCAAAGAACAATAAAAGACGTCCTAATACAAAATATTTACCTAGAAAAACTATTAATGTTAACTACAATTCAAAATCATATTGAACATATTCAAAGTTACGTGACAACAGCACAAAATGGCATTAGCGATGCAATCATATTGAACATATTCAAAGTTACGTGACAACAGCACAAAATGGCATTAGCGATGCAAGAAAAAGAAATAAACGAATACGGAATAAATATAAGCAAAATTATGTATTTAAGAACGGCCATATTTCAAAATAACAATGATTTAATATTTGTAATTAAAGTACCTAAAACGTTTCAAATTATTCATGTCATAACAATAATACCCATCCCAAGCCCAGATAAAGAAATAAATGCAGAAATAGAGGAAGTATTTGAATATAATAATAAAATATACACACACAGAGAAAATAAATACATAAACGAATGTACTTTGTCAAAACATTGCACAATAAATAAAACATGTCAATTAATAAAAAACGAAAACACAGAAATTGTATACATTAACGACTACACAATAATTGTAAAAAATGCAAGAAATAATTCAATCACAAGTAACTGTGATACAGGAAATAAAACCTTGAATGGAAATTTTGTAATACAATACAATAATTGTTCAGTAGAAATTGCAAACAAAAAATTTTCAAACAATTTAAAAATGTACACAGATAAAATTATCTTACCAAAATTCACTAATATTACATTCAATAATACACTTACGATAGAATAAGTAAAATTAACAACAATTCAAAATTTAAAAGAAATAGAAGAACTCAAATACAATAACAAAATTATAACTTATAGCATACCAACAATTGTAGTAATAGCAATAATAATAACATCAATCGTAATACTGTGGGATAAATGCATAAAATCAAACAACAGAATTCAGGAGAATCCTGTATCAAAAGGGGGAGGAGTTACGTATGTGCTGCCACATACTCAACCAACCCTCACCAATATTACTGACATCGACAATATCATTCGCAAGTACATAAATAATAATTAAATCGTATAAACAGTCGTTGCATTTAAACAAATGCCAATGACACCCAAAAATATTATGCAAGAATTAAAGTCACCGACACTTATGAAAAGTGTCATATAACCATCGCTGCACTAAAAAGAACAAGTGCCAATGACATGGGCAAACGTTGCGACAACGACACTCATGAAAAGTGTCGTATAACCAGCGTAGTATCATGGCTTAGCATAGCTGCAGTCACTTAACATTTAGCGATTACATGATCGCTTCACTTTAAGTGGCGTAGCAACAATATCAAGTAAAATTATGTCGACGTCGGTAAATAAAGAAAAGAATAAAGAAAAACAGCGAATACGATTGAATTGCTTTCACTACATTTGGGTTTATATTAATGAACATGAAATTGTAAAAATTTAGTCTTAAGACCACCTTCAAACAATAAAGATTAAAATTTTGGTTTGAAAAATTCCTTTTATTTTTCCCGAAGGAAAGATATAACTCGCACGCGTAGATGCATCAGCGAAACTATGAAATCGGACTGTTGATTAAGAAGATATATTCACGTATCGAGGAACATGTACCTCTGGGATTTTTCGAAAGTTTTTTTTAAGGATCTCCCAGTTTGTAGCCACCGACATTGGAACTGATTCATCCCAGTCTAATTTTAGCAACCACAATTCTTGCAGCGATATTTTTGTTTTTGTAATAACTGGGCATAGAAGCATAGAATCTCCAATGGGTCAAACAACCGGGAAGACACCGGCAAAATATTGCGCTTAGTAGCCTTCAAATTATTAAAATTTCCACTGAGATTAAAATGAAGCTTATCACTTTACGGATGCCAAACTATACCCAGAGTTTTAGTAGTTTCGGTGTAGTTAAATGTGATTTCTTTTTCAACATTGTCGCTATCATTGAGAAACTGGTGGTTAGAATACCATTTCGCCAACTTAAAGCCAGCTGAATCGAGAATTTATATTACATCATATTGGATGCTGTCAAGCTCCTCCAATGTTTCAGCACCTGACAATAAATCGTCCACATAGAAATCCTCTTGTGTAACCCTTGAACTCGCATGCATTACTCTATTAAGATTGCCAAGTATATTTAAGCATCGAATAGCCAAAAACGGTGTTGGTGCTGTGTTATATGTTATTGTGTTTAATTTGTACGTTTGTATAGACATGTTTGGATGTTTGCGCCACAAAATAAGCTGAAATTGTCGGTCTGCTTCATGGACTTGTACTTGTATATACATTTTTGTAATATCTGCCGTAATGGCAAATTTACGACAACGAAATTTCAGTAGATTTATATAGAGCTCTGGTTAAATAGTTGGGTCTACCATTAGAGTATCGTTCAACGAGATATTGGATGATGTTTTACAAGAGGCCTCAAATACAACTCTTAACTTAGTTGTCAAACTACCAGGCCTAATGACTACTTGGTGTGGTATGAAATAATGTGGCCCAGTAGAAATTATGTTTTCCGTTTTAGACATGTGGCCTAACGACAAATATTAGATCATAAAATTATTATACATTTCTTTGAAATCAAGTGTCCTCATAAGCCTACGCTCAAGTGACAAAAATCTTCGTTTTGCGGTTTCATATGAGGATCCGAGTGCTGACGAAATCATTTTAAATGGCAGACGAACTTCAAAACGGCCAGTTGGTAATCGCTTGGTATTTTTAACAAAATGTTAATCGTAACTTGTGCTTGGTACTTCTTGGTAGTATCTAAAGAGGCCAACTGAATATCGATATTTTTATTTACTAAATTGAATGCTCCACTTTTTGCATTTTTAAGTAATTTATACCGACCAGAAACTATCTAACCAAGCAATGTCTTTTGCAATGTTGGCAACGACGCGTTTAATGTTATTTGACCGATTGATAAAATTTTGAAAAACATATCAGCTCTAATTAACAAATCAATTTTTTGTCGTTTATTAAAGCAACTGCAAATGATGTTTTGTGTTCATTTTTCTTGTTGTAATTGTGCGATTTCATTCTATTAGGATTCTGTTGATCAGCACTGTCGTATCTACTCGACTGATCGTCATATACTTCGAGTGATTGGCAACGACAAATTAACAATTTCGAACACTCGTTCCATGAAGTAAGGGTGGAGTAATCCAACTGATCGTTCCATCACGATTTTGTAGCTGGATCAACTTTTGATGGCATCAGGTGAATAAGCAATGCATTCGCTATAAAGCATTTGTTAAAGAATCATAAATTGCAGTGTCAACCGCATTTCTAAGCGCTGAAGCATTTGGTTTGGTCATTTTTGGAATGTTAAATAATTGCTCGATATTAGCCGCATTCTTTTGCACACGAGTTGCAAAAGAACACTGACTTATTTACCGAACTGCATGCAAACCAATAACAAAAATAAGCGACATCGTCTATTTTAACCGAGTTCAATTGAACTTGCTTATATTTTAATCGACTTGAGTCATAAGCCGCATTCTTTTACACGCGAGTTGCAAAAGAACACTGATTTATTTGCCGAACTGCATGCAAAGCAACAACAAAAATAAGCGACATCGTCTATTTTAACCGAGTTCAATTGAAGTTGCTTATATTTTAATCGACCTGAGTTATAGCCTAGACAGACGGCAGCCTAATTAAGGATTACCAAGATAATTCGAATTAACTCGGGCATTAACACCAGCTAATCCGCATAAACTCTATGAGTTAATTCTCAAAATAAAAGAGGATTAGGGCAATTTGCGATGGCAACACTGCTGTAAATTGTCTATTGTGAATTTTTCTCCATCCATTTTACAAAATATTAGGTATGTTCGCTTATAAAAAACTTTCAACAATTGTTAACAGTTTTCAACATGAAAAGTGTTGGCGAACAAATAAATCCAGCTGTCAATTACGAACGGTGAATGTCAATTTACAAGTTTCTGATAGTTTTCAGTTCACGTACTTCTTATAGATTTTCTCATATCGAGAAATTGATAGTGATAGTAATGTAAGTGGACAGACCTAATAAAACAGCAATCAGCCGTTTAGTTAATCCGCAATACTGCCGTCTGTCAGTATTCGGATTAAGTGCGCCGGCAATCTGTCTAGGCTATTATAGAGTTGGAAAGTAAAAAAAACCAGCACTATTGTGAATAGACTACTGGAATGTGCTTGGGAAATTTCAACAACACGTCAAATTATTGTAAATATAAACAAAAATAAGCAAAATAAAGCAAGCGCAAATAAAAATTTATTTTAAATAAACAAATATATTTACCACAGATTCCGCAGAATTGTTTCTTTTTTGTTTTTATTTCGTTTATAAATTTGAAGAACAACCATATATACCACCAGCGTTGCTAAGTAACTAAAGGGAAATTATATTCAAGTAAACGGGAAATTAAATACGAGTTGGTGTTCTTTTGCAACTCGGTTACAAAAGAATGCAGCTATTATAAAAAAACATCAAACCCTTTATATAGCTTTGCTAAACGATCTAATATAAATAAATAAATATATATATATATATATATATATATATATATATACATTTTTATATATACATATATATATATATATATCTTTATATGTATGTATATATATATATATATATATATATATATATAAATTTACACATATATATATATATATATATATATATATAAATTTACATATATATATATATATATATATATATATATATTTATATATATACCTACACATATATATATATATATATATATATATAAATTTACATATATATATATATATATATATATATATATATATATATATATATATTTATATATATACCTACATATATATATATATATATATATATATATATATATATATATATATATATATATTGTTACGTTTTTATTCTGTGAACGTTTAATTCTATTTGAATTACCTTGTTCGATCACTGGATTCTGTTAATGATAACTGCAATACTTATTTTATACAACTATATACAGCAACAATTTATTTAATAAACACTATTTATAATCAACTCTGTTTATAATCAACTATTTACAATAACACTCTAATGTACTTGCAACTTTTGCCTCTGTATCAATGTTTTCGCAATCACGTTTGGAATTAGATTGATTGTCAATTCTCAACACTGGCTCTATTTATACTCTGTTGGCAACACCCCAGAATCTTCCTTTATCGAGATTCTTCTCTTCCTTTCTCGTTGGCTTGTTCTGGTTATCGCTTATTTCTTTTTGTTGACATTCGTTTCGATGCTGCCAATAGAGTCAGTCACAATAGTGATGAGTAATCAACTATCGATACTCGTTACACTGCCCTCCTCTTAACCTTGTTCGTCCCGAACAAGTTTTTATACTTCCCCTCGATATGGCGCAAGTCGCTCCAAGTGCACTACTTTAAACTTTGCTCTTTTATTCCAGGCACGTTGAATGCGATACACTACGTCATTTATCTTTGCTATAATCTCATATGGTCCTTCCCAATGAGTCTGTAGTTTAGGAGACAGGCCTTTCTTTCGTTGTGGATTATGAAGCATTACAAGCTCTCCGTCATAGAACCCTTTTGAATTTGCTTTCAAGTCATACCTGGCCTTCATCTTATCGCTTATCATCTGCGACCGCTCTCTGATGAACTGATGTACTTCATCCAACTGTTCCCGCTTTTCGCTAGTATAATTTCCTTCGGTTGATCTCGTTGGTGTTACAACTCCAAATTTTAAATCAGCTGGCAGTCTTAACTCGTTTCCAAAAATTGCCATTGCCGGTGTAATAGCCGTCGTATCATGTTGTGCGCATCTATATGCCATGAGGAACATTGGTATATGTACATCCCAGTCTCTTTGGTATTTATCTACGACTTTTCTCAAATATTCCTCCAAGGTACGGTTAAATCGTTCTACCATGCCATCAGATTGTGGATGCAAAGGTGTTGTACGAGTTTTGTATATACCCAGCATACGGCATATCTCTTGGAATACAACTGATTCGAAATTTCGACCTTGGTCTGAGTGTAACTCCATCGGTACACCAAAACGAGTAACCCATTGGTTGACGAATACATCCGCAACTGTACTAGCTTCCTGATTTGGAATGGGGTATACTTCAGGCCATTTACTGAAGTAATCTATAACCACCAGAACATACTTGTTTCCTGCGTTGCTTATTGGAAATGGCCCAGCTATGTCCATAGCAATTCGCTCAAATGGAGCACCCACGGTGTATTGGTGCATCTTACCACGACTTTTCTTAGTGGGACCTTTGGCCATTGCACATTGTTTACACTTCCGAATCCAATCAGCGACATGGTCATGACATCCAACCCAATAAAATCGTTTCTTTATTTTCTCGACAGTTTTGGTGATTCCCAAATGCCCTCCACTGGAGGCATTGTGATACTCAGCTATCACTTCATTTATTCTTGCCTTGGGTACCACTAGCAGATCATAAGTGATTTTTCCATCTTCACTTTCCCATGCTCGGAATAAACATCCGTCTCGTAAGTGCAGGCTTTGCCACTGCGCCCAGTATGCCTTTGCTATTGGACTCTCATTAGCCATTTCTTGCCAATCTGGACGTATGCCCTGCTCCTTGTATTCCATAATCTTTACGAGATCTGGGTCGTTCCGCTGATCTTCTTGCACTCGTTCGGTGGTCCATGTCTCCTCCGGCAATATATTTGTAAGTCGTACGTCGACAATGTGCTCCTTGCTTTCCACTCGGGAACAATGTTTACATTCCATTTTGCAAGGACGACGAGATAGAGCATCCGCGTTGCCGTGATGTCCTCCTTTACGATGTTCGATGGTAAAATGATAACTCTGCAGCCTTTCAATCCAACGCGCCAATTGTCCTTCTGGGTTTTTAAATTGTAATAACCACCTTAGCGCTGCGTGGTCAGTTCGTAGATGATATGACTGACCTTACAAGTATTTATGGAAATACTTTACACATTCCAGTATTGCGAGCAACTCTCTTCGTGTGACACAGTAATTTCTTTCTGGCTTCGACAGGATTTTACTGTAGTATGCTATTACTTTTTCTTGCCCACCTATGATTTGAGAGAGCACACCACCTATTCCATAGCCACTCGCATCTGTGTCCAACACAAACTTTTGACCAGGTACTGGATACGCTAATATTGGTGCTGAACAGAGTTTTTCTTTCAGCTGTTCGAATGCTTTCTGTTGGTCCTCGCCCCACACAAATGGTTTGTTCTTTCTTGTCAACTCATGCAGACTGCTGGCGATGTTTGCAAATCCAGGAACAAATCGTCTATAGTAGGTGCATAAGCCTAGGAAGCTCCTTAGCTCGTGAAGATTCGACGGAATAGTCCATTCTTGAACTGCTGCTACTTTCTCCTCGTCGGTATGTACCCCTTCTGTTGTTACTTTATGACCAAGATATTTAACTTCTCGCCTGAAGAGTGAACACTTTTTCATATTCAGTTTAAGCCCTGCTGATTGTATACGCTCAAATACTTCTTTCAACTTTTCCAGGTGGTCGTTAAAATCTTTTCCCATCACAATAATGTCATCGAGGTACACCAAGCACGTTTTCCAGTGTAGTCCTCTGAGTACACGCTCCATCAAACGTTCAAAAGTAGCTGGCGCATTGCATAAGCCAAATGGCATAACTGTAAATTGCCATAGACCATCGCCAATACTGAAAGCTGTTTTCTCTTTGTCTTCCTTACCAAGTTCCACTTGCCAGTAGCCACTTTGCAAATCAAGAGTTGAGAACCACTTCGCACCAGATAGTGTGTCCAGAGTGTCATCGATTCTTGGCAGTGGATAGCTGTCTTTTTTCGTAATATCATTTAGCTTTCTGTAATCCACACAGAATCGAGTACTTCCATCCTTCTTCTTTACCAGCACAACTGGTGAACTCCATGGACTCGCTGATGGTTCAATAACACCTTGTTTCTGCATATCGGAAATCAGCTTAATGGCTTCGTCTCTTTTGGCCAATGGAACTCGTCGTGGTGTTTGACGAATTGGTCTAGAATCACCGGTGTCAATGTGATGCTTCACGATGGTTGTTCGTCCTCCAGTTTTTCCATTTGAAGAAAAGATTGAACTGTACTTCTCCAATAGTTGTAAAGCCTTTTCTTTTTGCTGGTTGGTAAGCACACCTGCCCATTCCTCCATCTGTGCTTTTATTTCCACTCTGACAGTTCCTGATCTTCCACTTTTTATCGACGAACCCTTTTCGCAGTCTACTATGGCAGTAACTTCCTGGCAATGACCAATCACCATTCCTTTCTTCACAACTGTAGATGTATTAGTTGGATTTAAAATTCGCACCGGTACTATTCCATTTTCTTTAGGTTCTACTAACGTCCTACCAAGTATGATGTTTTTATTCGTTATTTCTTCATCTGCTTCCACCAGCCACAACTTGCCTGTCCCATCATCCACATTCATCTGTGCCCATATCACCGCTTCTGATTTTGCTGGAACCTCTTGGCGTTGACATGCCAGTACTCGTTTGATGTTCCCACTACGCTTGTAACCGATGTTCAATGGTAGTTCGACATTTGCATAGCGCAGTATCCGTTGATTTAAATCTAACGTAAATCCGTTGCCAATCATAAAATCAACACCAATTATTACGTCATCGATGATGTCGGCCACAATGAATTCATGTTCCCATGTGCAATTTCCAATAGATACTCGTTTCTTTATCTTGCCCAGAATTTGTGCATCCTCACCCGTTGCTGTACGCAATTTTATTCCCATTAAAGGCTCAAACCTCTTTACCAAATCGCTCTTGATTATAGAATTTGATGCACCAGTGTCCAGAGTTAACATGAATTCCATATTGTCCAATTTTCCATCAATAGTCAAGCTGCTTGGCACACGCTGTAGTTGTGAAATGTGAATGATGGGGCAACCCACTGTTGGAGTCAGTTCACGCCCCGCTGAACTGACTCGATCTAGTTTAACGATGGATTTGTGTTAGTGGAGCGATCGCTATCCACCTTATTCTCCTTCTTTTGTCTTCCTGGAGAATTGGATCTTGATCGCTTTCGTCGTAGACGGCAGTCACGCGCCATGTGTCCTGGTTTGTCGCAAATAAAGCACTTACCAGTAAATTTGTTTTCGCGTCGACCTGTTGTTCTTCCTTCAGGCTGCACTACAGATTTGAATGCCTGACACACTGCTTCAACCAGATCTGCTGTTTCTGTTTCTAGTTGGTGTACCCGTGGCATTGGTCGACACATCAAACTGGCGGCTTCAAACGTCAAGGCACTACTGACTGTTTCGGCATAAGTATTCCTTGGTGACATGACTAGGGCACGCTTTGTCTCTCCATCACGTATGCCATCTATGAATGCCTCTATTTTTATTTTTTCGACGAACTCTTCCGAATTACCGGAGAACGCTAGATGACATAAGCGCTCAATATCGGAAGCGAATTCCTGAAGGCTCTCATTACTCCGTTGCACTCGCGATCTCAATTCCACTCGATGTAATTGACTCTTGTATTCATTTCCATATTTTCGCTGGAGTGTGTCCATCAGTGACTGATAGCTACCACGATCTTTCTCTGGAATCATCTGTAACACCTCGGAAGCATTACCTTTTAATGCGACTATTAAAGCAGCAGTCTTGTCGCTATCATCCCATTGATTCTTCGAAGCTGTTGTCTCGAATTGAAGCTTGAAGATATTGAATGGCGTGCTTCCGTCAAATGTTGGTGGCTTTAATTTGATTGTACTTGAATCTCTAATCACTGATGTGGCTGTTCCATTTGTTTTTAGTTGATTGAGTTCGTGCTGTAATTTCTCGAACTTGTCTTCCCAGTCGTCGACATGTTCCTTCAGCTTATCATCCAACTCATCCACGTGTTCTTTCAGCTCTGTGACTTTGTCATTAATAGCTCCGGAAATTTCCTGAAATCTAAGTTCAATTCCTTTCTGTAGATTTTCGATGACGTGTTCTTGTCGAGCCGAATGTTCTTGAATTTCCATACGCAATTCACTAATAACGCCCTCTTGGCGTACCGAATGTTCTTGAAACTTGGAGTCAATTGTTTTCTGGAACTCTCCCATAGCGTTTTCTTGACGTACCGAATGTTCTTGAAACTTGGAGTCAATGCGAGACGCATTTTCTTGTAACTTCGCATTAATTCCTTGCAGTTGCTGCTGCTGTTGTTGCATCATGGATTTCATGAGTTCCATTAGTTGACCACTCGAATCTATCTTGCTTTCTTCCTCAGCGTGTACGACTGCTTGTATATCGGCTTCCTCGAAGAACTCATGTTCTTCTACGTTAATTCCCTTAGCCTCCATAGCTTGCCTCAGCCTCACCAGCAGTTCCGCCTTTGCACCTGATGACGATAGATTCATCTCTACCAACAGCTTTTTAAGCTAGTCCACTTTTAGTTGGTCAATTTTCACCATCTTTACAGAATCCCACTTCTGACACCAATTGTTACGTTTTTATTCTGTGAACGTTTAATTCTATTTGAATTACCTTGTTCGATCACTGGATTCTGTTAATGATAACTGCAACACTTATTTTATACAACTATATACAGCAACAATTTATTTAATAAACACTATTTATAATCAACTCTGTTTATAATCAACTATTTACAATAACACTCTAATGTACTTGCAACTTTTGCCTCTGTATCAATGTTTTCGCAATCACGTTTGGAATTAGATTGATTGTCAATTCTCAACACTGGCTCTATTTATACTCTGTTGGCAACACCCCAGAATCTTCCTTTATCGAGATTCTTCTCTTCCTTTCTCGTTGGCTTGTTCTGGTTATCGCTTATTTCTTTTTGTTGACATTCGTTTCGATGCTGCCAATAGAGTCAGTCACAATAGTGATGAGTAATCAACTATCGATACTCGTTACAATATATATATATATACATATATATATATATATACATATTTATACACATATATATATATATATATATATATATATATATATATATATATATATATATATATATATATATGTCCCAAAATATTATTCCATATTTTGATGTATATTAATATTGTAACGAGTATCGATAGTTGGTTACTCATCACTATTGCGACTGACACTATTGGCAGCATCGAAACGAATGTCAACAAAAAGAAATAAGCGATAACCAGAACAATCCAACGAGAAAGTAAGAGAAGAATCTCGATAAAGGAAGATTCTGGGGTGTTGCTAACAGAGTATAAATAGAGCCATTGTTGAGAAGTGAAAATCAATCGAATTCCGAACGTGACTGCGCAAACATCTATACAGAGGCAAAAGTTGCTAGTGTTATTGTAAATAGTTGATTATAAACAGAGTTGATTGTAAATAGAGTTTATTAAATAAATTGTTGCTGTATATAGTTGTATAAAATAAGTGTTGCAGTTATTATTAACAGAATCCAGTGATCGAACAAGGTAATTCAATTAGAATTAAACGCTCACAGAATAAAAACGTAACAATTGGTGTCAGAAGTGGGATTCTGTAAAGATGGTGAAAATTGACCAACTAAAAGTGGACCAAAAAAAAGATTTTTAAAAGTGGACCAGCTTAAAAAGTTGTTGGTAGAGATGAATCTATCGTCATCAGGTGCAAGGGCGGAACTGCTGGTAAGGCTAAGGCAAGCCATGGAGGCTAAGGGTACTAATGTAGAAGAACATGAGTTCTTTGAGGAAGCCGAGACACATGCAGTTGTGCACGCTGAGGAAGAGAGCAAATTAGATTCGAGTGGTCAACTCATGGAATTTATGAAAACCATGATGCAACAGCAGCAACAACAGCTACAAGAAAATGCGTCTCGCCAAGAAAACGCTTTGGGAGAATTTCAGAAAACAATTGACTCCAAGTTTCAAGAACATTCGGTACGTCAAGAAAATGCTATGTGCACGCTGAGGAAGAGAGCAAATTAGATTCGAGTGGTCAACTCATGGAATTTATGAAAACCATGATGCAACAGCAGCAACAACAGCTACAAGAAAATGCGTCTCGCCAAGAAAACGCTTTGGGAGAATTCCAGAAAACAATTGACTCCAAGTTTCAAGAACATTCGGTACGTCAAGAAAACGCTATGGGAGAGTTCCAGAAAAGAATTGACTCCAAGCTTCAAGAACATTCGGTACGCCAAGAGGGTGTTATTAGTGAATTGCGTATGGAAATTCAAGAACATTCGGCTCTCCAAGAACACGTCATCGAAAATCTACAAAAAGGAATTGAACTTAGATTTCAGGAAATTTCCGGAGCTATTAATGACAAAGTCACAGAGCTGAAAGAACACGTGGATGAGTTGGATGATACGCTGAAGGAACATGTCGACGACTGGGAAGACAAGTTCGAGAAATTACAGCACGAACTCAATCAACTAAAAATAAATGGAACAGCCACATCAGTGATTAGAGATTCAAGTACAATCAAATTAAAGCCACCAACATTTGACAGAAGCATGGCATTCAACATCTTCAAGCTTCAATTCGAGACAACAGCTTCGAAGAATCAATGGGATGATAGCGACAAGACTGCTGCTTTAATAGTCGCATTAAAAGGTAATGTTTCCGAAGTGTTACAGATGATTCCAGAAAAAGATCTTGGTAGCTATCAGTCACTGATGGACACACTCCAGCGAAAATTTGGAAATGAATACAAGAGTCAATTACATCGAGTGGAATTGAGATCGCGAGTGCAACGGGGTAATGAGAGGCTTCAGGAATTCGCTTCTGACATTGAGCGCTTATGTCACCTTGCGTTCTCTGGTGATTCGGAAGAGTTCGTCGAAAAAATAAAAATAGAGGCATTCATAGATGGCATACGTGATGGAGAGACAAAGCGTGCCCTAGTCATGTCACCAAGGAATACTTATGCCGAAACAGTCAGTAGTGCCTTGACGTTTGAAGCCGCCAGTTTGATGTGTCGACCAATGCCACGGGTACACCAACTAGAAACAGAAACAGCAGATCTGGTTGAAGCAGTGTGTCAGGCATTCAAGTCCGTAGTGCAGCCTGAAGGAAGAACAACAGGTCGACGTGAAAACAAATTTAATGGTAAGTGCTTCATTTGCGACAAACGAGGGCATATAGCGCGTGATTGCAGTCAATCGAATATGAAGCCTAAAGGTAGAACAAGGAATCAACGCAAAAATAAATTTACTGGTAAGTGCTTTATTTGCGACAAGCCAGGACATATGGCGCGTGACTGCTGACTACGACGAAAGCTTACCAAACAGCAAAAAGAAAAGGCTTTACAAGTATTGGAGAAGTACAGTTCAATCTTTTCTTCCAATGGAAAAACTGGAGGACGAACAACCTTCGTGAAGCATCACATTGACACCGGTGATTCTAGACCAATTCGTCAAGAACCACGACGAGTTCCATTAGCCAAAAGAGATGAAGCCATTAAGCTGATTTCCGATATGCAGAAATAAGGTGTTATTGAACCATCACCAGTTGTGCTGGTAAAGAAGAAGGATGGAAGTACACGATTCTGTTTGGGTTACAGGAAGCTAAATGATATGACGAAAAAAGACAGCTATCCACTGCCAAGAATCGATGACACTCTGGACACGCTATATGGTGCGAAGTGGTTCTCAACTCTTGATCTGCAAAGTGTTTACTGGCAAGTGGAACTTGGTAAGAAGGACAAGGAGAAAACAGCTTTCAGTATTGGCGATGGTTTATGGCAATTTACAGTCATGCCATTTGGTTTATGCAATGCGCCAGCAAACAGCGCCAGCAGTCTGCATGAGTTAACAAGAAAGAACAAACTATTTGCGTGGGGCGAGGAACAACAGAAAGCATTCGAACAGCTGAAAAAAAGACTCTGTTCAGCACCAGTATTAGCGTATCCAGTACCTGGACAAAAGTTTGTGTTGGACACAGATGCGAGTGGCTATGGAATAGGTGGTGTGCTCTCTCAGATCATAGATGGGCAAGAAAAAGTAATAGCATACTACAGTAAAATCCTGTCGAAGTCAGAAAGAAATTACTGTGTCACTCGAAGAGAGTTACTGGCAATACTGGAATGTGTAAAGTATTTCCATAAATATTTGTACGGGCAGTCATTTCATCTACGAACTGACCACGCAGCGCTAAGGTGGTTATTACAATTTAAAAACTCAGAAGGACAATTGGCGCGCTGGATTGAAAGGCTGCAGAGTTATCATTTTACCATCGAACATCGTAAAGGAGGACATCACGGCAACGCAGATGCTCTATCTCGTCGTCCTTACAAAATGGAATGTAAACATTGTTCTCGAGTGGAGAGCAAGGAGCACATTGTCGACATACGACTTACGAATATATTGCCATAGAAGTCATGGACCACCGAACGAGTGCAAGAAGATCATCGAGACCCAGATCTCGTAAAGATTATGGAATACAAGGAGCAGGGCATACGTCCAGATTGGCAAGAAATGGCTAATGAGAGTCCAATAGCAAAGGCATACTGGGCGCAGTGGCAAAGCCTGCACTTACGAGACGGATGTTTATTCCGAGCATGGGAAAGTGAAGATGGAAAAATCACTAATGATCTTCTAGTGGTACCCAAGGCAAGAATAAATGAAGTGATAGCTGAGTATCACAATGCTTCCAGTGGAGGGCATTTGGGCATCACCAAAATCGTCGAGAACATAAAGAAACGATTTTATTGGGTTGGATGTCATGACCATGTCGCTGATTGGATTTAGAAGTGTAAGTAATGTGGAATGGCCAAAGGTCCCACTAAGAAAAGTCGAGGTAAGATGCACCAATACACCGTGGGTGCTCCATTTGAGCGAATTGCTATGGACATAGCTGGACCATTTCCAATAAGCAACGCAGGAAACAAGTATGTTCTGGTACTTATAAATTACTTCAGTAAATGGCCTGAAGTATACCCCATTCTAAATCGAGAAGCTAGTACAGTTGCGGATGTATTCGTCAACCAATGGATTACTCGTTTTGGTGTACCGATGGAATTACACTCAGACCAAGGTCGAAATTTCGAATCAGTTGTATTCCAAGAGATATGCCGCATGCTGGGTATATACAAAACTCGTACAACACCTTTATATCCACAATCTGATGGCATGGTAAAACGATTTAACCGTACCTTGGAGGAATATTTGAGAAAAGTCGTAGATAAATACCAAAGAGACTGGGATGTATATATACCAATGTTTCTCATGGCATATCGATGCGCACAACATGATATGACGGCTACTACACCGGCAATGGCAATTTTTGGAAACGAGTTAAGAGTGCCAGCTGATTTAAAATTTGGAGTTGTAACACCAACGAGATCAACCGAAGGTAATTATACTAGCGAAAAGCGGGAACAGTTGGATGAAGTACATCAGTTCATCAGAGAGCTGTCGCAGATGAGAAGCGATAAGATGAAGGCCAGGTATGACTTGAAAGCAAATTCAAAAGGGTTCTATGAAGGAGAGCTTGTAATGCTTCATAATCCACAACGAAAGAAAGGCCTGTCTCCTAAACTACAGACTCATTAGGAAGGACCATACGAGATTATAGCAAAGATAAATGACGTAGTGTATCGTATTCAAAGTGCCTGGAATAAAAGAGCAAAGTTTAAAATAGTGCACTTGGAGCGACTTGCTCCATATCAGGGGGAAGTATACCAACTTCTTCGGGACAAACAAGGTTAAGAGGAGGGCAGTGTAACGAGTATCAATAGTTGGTTACTCATCACTATTGCGACTGACACTATTGGCAGCATCGAAACGAATGTCAACAAAAAGAAATAAGCGATAACCAGAACAAGCCAACGAGAAAGTAAGAGAAGAATCTCGATAAAGGAAGATTGTGGGGTGTTGCCAACAGAGTATAAATAGAGCCATTGTTGAGAAGTGAAAATCAATCGAATTCCGAACGTGACTGCGCAAACATCTATACAGAGGCAAAAGTTGCTAGTGTTATTGTAAATAGTTGATTATAAACAAAGTTGATTGTAAATAGAGTTTATTAAATAAATTGTTGCTATATATAGTTGTATAAAATAAGTGTTGCAGTTATTATTAACAGAATCCAGTGATCGAACAAGGTAATTCGCGCAGTGTTATAGCTAGACCGTCTTCTGGGTCATAATGTAACGAAATAAGTGGCCGTGAACTAAGACCTGCTACAATCATAGTTAGTTAATAGAGTGCTGGCCTGTAATGCGCAGTAAGTGCTTCATGGCCGAGGGAACAGCAGCCTCCAAAATTCCCCCAAGGCGTGGTGCGGATGGTGTAATGAACGTCCATTGTGTTCCATTGACGTATGTGGATAACCATGCATGCAAATCCTCACGCATTTGACTGTTAGCTCCTATGAACTGTGTTCCGTTGTTGCTGAAAAGCTTAACACAAATATGACGGCGACTAACAAAACGATTGTAGACGTCTATGAATGACCTGGTAGTCAAATCCTCGGCAAAGCTCGTGACGCATTGCACACGAATATAGCTGCGTAAGTTTTTGTGGTTGTAATAGACCTTGTGCCACGCAATAATCCAGACCGCTATTTAAAAACGGTGGCGCCACGAGTGCTTGAGCTCGGAGTAATGTTGCCATTTGCTGGTGCTGAATATGTTTTCTTATGTTTTCAGACATATATTCTCACCTGTGAGCCCGCATGCATAACCCAAAATCTTCGGCGCATGTATTGCAACATTGCAACAGCGATGAGTAAGCTGGAGATGGCACCCCTAAGAATAATCATTTGGTGTCGCTGCTCTTTAGTGATTTCTTCATTCTGGAGGCGTACATGGACTCGAAATGTACCTTCAGCATCCACATATGGGTAAAAGGTAAAAGCTGGCTTCGACTGTCGAGCCTGAAATTCGATATGAGACCATTAATTCAATTCTGAATGACTTACCTTGCACCTGTTTAACGGTCGCAATCAGGGCCCATTCGTATTGTTCAGCTGTTATAATCTTATGACACCTGTAAGAGAGGAGAAAGCTTCTCAGTCGCGCCGTTGTGTTCAGTACACGAGATAGTGTACTGGAACTTCCATTACGACGGAATGAATTACACACTCTAGCAACTACGGTTCTCAGCGCGATTGGAGTCTCTGCTAGGTTACCTGGGAGATCAAGAAAGCTCTGTACTTGCGTATCTTCCAATAAACGGTGATTGTCTCAACGGTAGTTTCGACCACACCTCCTCAGAGCGATCAGTATACAATCCACCAATCATCGGAACACCCTCTTGGTCGACACATTGGCGAAGCTTGGTCAGTTCATAGGTTGGATCCAATTCTGATCGGTTGTGAACCATTGATTCGAATAGATTCTTAAAGGCCAACCAACTCGTAGGCTTTCCGTGAAATCGGGGAATTGATACCGGATCCAAGCGCATGTCAGCCCATTGGTTGATTATCGAAATCTTGACCTGAACTGTATCTCGGCGAGCCATACGGCATTCTAAGATGATGCATATTGTAGTGTACAACTTCTCTGTTGAAACAAGCAACACATCATGTGCGGTGACCTCAGCTCCTCAGCCTTACCGACCAGATCGAAATGATGATGTAAAAAACATTCAAAATGTTGACTTACACGGCTAAGTAAAATCTCCCACTCCACCTGATCTGGTTCGAAATCTAACTCCTGGATTCTTTTCCAGGCGCACAATTGAAGCATGTGTCGAGGTCCTAATTTCAATGAAGCCATTGATAAAAAAAAAACATGAATAAAATATAAGACATGCGGGAGTGTACATTCTTCAACCCTTTATTTAGGTTATAATCAATAAGGTATGGAGTCTTCCATCTAACTGATGGCCAATATTTGGGATTACCATTGGAAAAACCGTCAAGTCCAAACGCATTCACCTCTAGCAACAGGTTTCTTCCTTTAGGAGTTATTAAAGCTAAACCACAGTGGGTATGCTTTGCATTAAAATCTCTAGCAGCCAAAAATTTAGTACCGAAGGTACTAACAATTGTTGTATTGCTCCTCATCAATATTAGACCTGGTAGGACAGTAAATAGCTGAGTTTGTTAGGCCCTTGATATATTCTTCGAGCTGAAGAATCGTTGCTTGCAAATGATCGATATAGTTTCCTTGCACTGGGAAAGGCCTTATTCTATTTGGTGAATTGTAGAGCCTTTTCTACAATTAGAGATTCGGATAATTTTGTGGTTAAAAGAATCGAAAATGCATTGAATATTATTTAATATTAACGCGGTAACAAAAAATTTTACTTTATTTTACAGCTTGATAGCTTCACTAATTTTATTGTCCAACCAACTCGTAGCACTTTTAATTTTATATGGAATTTGTTCTATTTTAAATTTGTGTGATTAATTCTGTTTAGAAGAAAATAAACATCTTTTTCGTTGTAAAAAATGCAATGCAAAAAGAACGGTGCACAGCGGGAGAAATGGCTTATCTAGCGGAAGAAAATTAATATCTACTAAAATATTAATGTTAATTTTAGGTGTTTTGTATCTTTTTAATAATTATTAATGAAAAAATCATTTCAAACTGATTTTGTTAATTTTTTAAATCATTCTTTGAAGTAAGGTAACTTTATAATAAAAATTATAATAAAATCAAATAATTTAAAAAAAAATAATCTGATTCTGAGCTACACTCAGAACCAGAAAATTCAGACGGAGAAGAGGAGAAGAGTTTCACCTGTATATCTAAATGTATGTTCCTTTTTAAAAAACGGTAAGGATTTTTAAAAATCGAGCTGAGAACTTTGAACAAAAAAAAAAGAAAAATATAATTGGAAGGATATTTTTTTTATTTTAATCTGTTAGAACATTTCATGTCATTATTTTTTTAATATGATATCGGGCATATGTCCATCATGGACATGAGTTACATGTTCGATTCGATCATTCCAATTTTTCACCACTTTTTTTAATAAATCTGGCCGTATTTCTTCAATGATGGCTTGAATATTGGCTTCCAACGCTTCATGAATTGCTAGTTTTCAGTATAAACCAATGACTTAACATAGCCCCATAAAAAGTAGTAATGAGGCGTTAAATCGCACGAACGAGGAGGCCAGTTAACAGAATCGAATCGTAAGAGAAAATTGTTGCTAAATTGATTTTGCAATAACTCGATTGTTGCAAGCGCTGTATGGGATGTAGCCCCATCTGGATGAAACCAAATGTCGTTGATGTTTAGCTGATCAATTTGTGGAACAAAAAGTCAGCATGGCTCGATAACGCTAGCCATTCACCATAACGGCAGCTCCTTCCTCATTTCGAAAGAATTTCTTACTAATGATGCCGCCAGCGTGTAAACCACACCAAAGAGTCTATTTTAATGGATGTAATGGTGATTGAGCTTGCTCTGCTTACTATGTGATGGCGCTTTCATTATTATTAATGGGGGCCCTCCATGTGGCGACCACCGGGCAACGTCTTCCTGGCACCCGCTGGGAGGCGGCTGAAGTGAGTGGCGAAAATCTCCTCGGCTAGAGGTTGTGCGTTGGGTTTGGGAACCGCCACATAAAAACCCCCCAATGGAAAAAACAGATATACCTCGGATAAGGATTACCGCTTTTGTTGATGACCACCGCAAACGAAAAAAGGACAATGATTTACGGATATTCACCTGGAATGTCCGGTCCCTTTATAGGGAGGCTGCCTCTATCCAGCTGGTTGATGTCCTCGAAAAATACAGAGCTGACATCACCGCTCTCCAGGAAATGCGATGGACGGGACAGGGCTGCTCCAAAAGAACGTCCAGTGACATTTACTACAGTTGCCATGCTGAAAGGCACGAATTAGGATGTGGATTTTTGGTCAGCAAGAGACTACGACATCTTGTCTGACATTTCAAGCCTGTGAACGAGCGGCTGGCCACAATCCAAAAGGCAAAATTCTTCAACATTAGCCTTATATGTGTCCACGCTCTGACGGATGAGAAGGTCAATGTGACCAAGGAGAGCTTCTTTCAGCGCCTCGAAGAAGCTTATGACCGCTACCCCCGCCACGATATCAAAATCGTGTTTGGCGACTTTAATGCCAGGGTGGGCAAGGAAGGTACCTTTGGTCCAACTGTCGGAAAATTCAGCCTCCACCAGAACACCTCCGATAACGGAATGAGGCTGATCGACTTCGCCGCAGCACGAAACATGGTAATTGGTGGTACCACATTCCAGCATCTCGACATCCACAAAGCGACATGGCTGTCTCCAGATCAAAGAACAAGAAACCAAAATGATCATGTGGTGATTGACGGAAGGCATGCTTAAAGTGTGATGGACGTCAAATCGATCCGTGGTGCCAACATCGATTCGGAAGTCCCACACAGAGAAAGCTCGACGTCAGTAAGCTGCGATCACCAGAGACAGCAGATGCATTTTCCTATCAACTATCGGATCTGCTTATGCAGAACACTCCCCCACTTGGTGATACATGCGCACGGTGGACACATATATCCCACTCCATGACTACTGCTACCGAGGAGGCAATCGATTACTACCGGCCTCTGAGGAATGAGTGGTATGATCAGGAGTGTCGCGACGCTACCGCAGAGAAAGACGCCGCCTACAGAAAACCCTGCGTGCAGGCGCAACGCGAGCTTTTAAGGAGCGGTATAGAGAGAAAAGGAGTGCAGAGAGACGTCTTTTCAGGCGCAAGAAGAGGGAGTTGGAAAGACGCGAGTGTGAGGAGATAGAGATGTGTACCGAAAAGAATGAAAGAGATGTGACTCAAAAATTCTTTGAAAAGATCAAGGGCCTGAGTGGAGGTTTAAATCCCGGAGCCTCTTCTCGTCGTGATGGAAATGGGAATCTGGTTACAGATGTCCAGAGTGTACTGAGCCTATGGAGGGAACACTTCTCCACGTTACTGAATGGCGATGCTACGAACAATTCCGCCAGTGGAGGAGTTTGCCCGATAACCCCAATTACAGATGATGGTGTTGATATTCCACCACCCGACTATGACGAGGTTGAAACGGCCATTATAAGGCTGAAGAACAACAAAGCTGCAGGTGCTGATGGCCTGCCTGCCGAGTTGTTTAAGACCGGAGGCGACGAAATCGCCATCGACCAGATTTTCACACTGCGCCAAATCCTGGAGAAGACCCAAGAAAAACAGATCGACACACACCACCTATTTGTTGATTATAAAGCCGCTTTCGACAGTCCGGTAAGGGATTACCTCTACGCAACAATGTCTGAGTTCGGTATTCCTGCAAAGCTCATTCGACTTTGTAGAATGACACTGCATAACTCCCATTGTGCAGTGAAAATTGGGAAGGACCTCTCCGCACCGTTTAATACCGAACGGGGTTTCAGACAAGGTGATTCGTTATCGTGCGACTTCTTCAATCTTATTATGGAGAAAATAATACGAGCTGCTGATCTACGACATAATGGCACTATCTTTAACAAAAGTGTCATGCAGTTAGCGTATGCCGACGATATTGACATAATCGGCATGAACACGCGAGCAGTCAGTGCAGCATTCTCAGAATTGGAAAGAGAGTCGCGTCGGATAGGTCTCACGGTGAACGAGGGCAAGACGAAGTATCTAGTGTCAACAAACAAAGAGTCCCGGCGTCTTGGACAGCACGTCACTGTTGACAACTACGCTTTTGAAGTAGTATGGGACTTTGTCTATCTTGGAACCAGCATTAACATCAGTAATGACGTCAGCTTGGAGATCATGCGTAGGATAACTCTTGCTAACAGGTGTTACTTTGGGCTGAGTAAGCAATTGAGAAGTCGAGCCCTCTCTCTAAGAACGAAAACTACACTCTCTCTCATGTCTCTCATCATGCCTGTTCTAATATATCGCGCTGAAGCCTGGACAATTTCCACCTCGGATGAGCGACTGCTTGGGGTTTTCGAGAGAAGAGTCCTACGCAAGATCTTTAGACCTATTTGCGTTGGTGGCGAGTACCGAATAAGGTACAACCATGAGCCGTACGAGCTGTATGCCGATATTGACATAGTAAAGCGCATCAAAATCCAGCGGCTGCGCTGGCTAGGTCATGTCGAGAGAATGGAGGAACACGCTCCAGCTATGAAGGTGTTATATTCGGAACCCGCTGGAGGACGACGCAGAAGAGGAAGACCAAACCTCCGGTGGAAAGACCAAGTACTGGAGAACCTGACGGCGGTTGGAATTTCTAACTGGCGCCAGCTAGCGAAGAACAGAGATGGCTGGCGAAGCATGTTATTTTCGGCCTAAATCGATATTCGGTTGTTATGGCCACATAAGTAAGTAAGTAAGTAATGGTGATTCAATGACAGCTTGAGGATTGTCTTCGCTCCATATACGCCAATTTGAGTTATTAACGTAACCGTTGAACCACAAATAAGCTTCATCACTAAACACAATTTTTCTATGCACTTCGCAAACAGAATTATTAAAAAAATAAAATTCCACAATTTGGAAGCGTTGTTCTAGCGTTAAACAATTCATGATGAAATGGCAAATTTTACTGAACAGAAATGTCATTACAGTTTGACAATTCTCATCTGTCAAACCACAAATATCCTTATGGAAAAATTTCAAGCAGCAAAAAAAACACACGTTATAAAATAGCATTCATCGAAACTTGCATTTTGTTTTTGCGTGAATTTTTACGCGTAAGCTTCAGTCGGAAATTGCGAGTCTTTATTTCTTCCTTCCAACGCTTCTTCCAGCATCATTCCAATTTGCAACGACACATGGATTAAAATTTTGTGAAGCGAAGAAGGCATATAAAACTGCGGGTATTCCTGCATATGCATATGCACGCAATGCATACGTATTCACTTCACACCCAGAAGCCATAGCACGTAGGATTACACCAAGCCTGCGGATAAGGTCCTTACTTACGTCAGTTACTTGGTAAACGTTACTTGGTAACGGTAAAGATTTTACCACAAGTCATTGTCATTCGTAAATGATTCTCGACTCTAAAAGAACTAAGTTTTGTTGGTGTGATTTTAAAAATTTGCGGTTTTAATATTTTCCATCTCAGCACGAACCAAATCTGGTGCCTCTTTTTCAAGAAGTATTTTGATTGGCCTGCAATAGCGACTTCGACTAGCTTATTTTTCCAAAGAATTTAAGTTCATAGTTGTGCATGCAAAGGTAAAATGTGCAACACGCGTATTCGTGTAGAATAGAAAAATAAAAATAAAATAAAAATATAAAAATAATAATAATATATAAAACCGTAATAATAAATAAAAAAATCCATGTTGCGATTCGGTATCGAACTCGTATGTACAATACAAGCGAAAGAGCAACCCAAGAGCAGAGACGACGGAAGGAGACGACCCATATGAAAGACCATATATTAATGTGACAGCACTCACTGATACGGTCGTATCATTAACGTTTGTATGGAAAATGAAACGTATATGAAAGTGTCAAGAACCCATAACGCATGCCCAACAAATCGTGCTACTAACAAGGGCGAAGAAACTCATATAGGGGAGTGTTATATAGCAACGTTCCATATCTACGACCAGTCTATTCAACATCACGCATATTACTTGACTCGCACGAGCGAACCTTGCATACTCGGCGTGGACATACTCAAGTCGGTGGGCGGCAACAATTACAATCCGCCATCATCAAAGATCAACTCTTCTCTCCTTCAGATGTGGTAGAACAAAATCCACCTTTTCTCGTCGAAAAAAATAATATCAAATACAACAAGAGCAATAACAAATAAAACAGCAAAAAAAGCTTATCCACCAATAGACCCCTTCGAGGGAATAATTGTGCAACCATCTTGGCCGAAAAAGTATCACAAATTTTTCATACCAGCTGCACATGGAATAATTACGATCGCCACCAAAAACGGATGGGAACAGGTTCAACTAAGAGAATTACTGAAATTGCTAAAAACCAAGCCAGATGCGGAGGAGGCCCACCATTTTTAGTGAGGAAAAATAAATAAATACTTATATACTTATATATATATATATATATATATATATATATATATATATATATATATATATATATATATATATATATATATATATATATATATATATATATATACATATATATATATATATATATATATATATATATATATATATATATATATATATATATTACGATATGCTTATTATTATTATTATATTAAAGAAAAAAAATATTATTATAGAAAGAAAGAAAAGGAAAAAAATCAAAACAGTGGTGTATAAGTCGGTTTTTCCTCATCTTCTTTCTTTTTTTTTAGGTTAAGAGAATTCCGGTCCTCGCAAGTAAGAGGGGTACAATAGCTTTATTATAAATCAAGTTAAGGGTAGTTCCTATCTTCGCAGATAAGGGGGGTATTTGTCACACGCGTATTAGTATTACAAATATTAAATACAATATATTAGAATTATTAAACACAAATTTTTTTTAATAACAAAATGAAAATATAAAAATAATAATAATAAATAAAAAAAGGCGAGTGCTCTTTTGAAGGAGAACCATATATGGTGCGCGACTTAAGAGTTCTTGTCCTAAAGGGTCTGCGGGTGGTCGACTGTGAACCTTCTGCTCTGCCTAAATAGTTGTAACGATTCGCCTTGGTCTATGCGTTTAGCTGGTGTTTCGGTGGGCTCAATATCCAGCAGCTTGGGATGTACAATAGCCAAGAGCCTCACTTCAATAACCACTTTTTCTTCACAAGTCACATTTGCACATAGTTTTATTTCATTATCATTCCATGTTTAGTTTAAAAGAGGAATGGGGATTTGTATTACCAATAATAATATAATATTAGATACTAGTTACTCACAACTCATATACACCTACTCGGCAACACAGCGGTAGAGGCCTCCAACGTTGTTGTTGTCATTAGTGCTACTGTGGAATTAAAATTATTAATATCAATTAGAAATTAGATATAATTAAACTAAAAAATAAAACTTTCCCGTCATCTCAGTCTCGGACTATTTTATGTTTATTTAATTTCGGTGCCTGTGTTACAGATCTCCGCTCGTATTCCAGTTTGCACGTTTATTACTATTATTACAATATTTTTTTTTTCTTTTGGCTTTCTTTATTTTACGATCACATTCGGGTAAGTCATTTTTGCTTATTTAATTATTTGGTTAGATGAAATATACTACGCCTCTCGACATCTATCACTTTATTTTCTTATGACGCGTTCGTCCTTTTGGTTTTATTTATTTCATACACATAGAGTTTTTACAGTTTTCTATTATCTTCTTGTTCCTATCTTTCTATTGGTTTCAGCTTATCTCACACTTATTTCTTTCCTCTTTTGATTTTCTTTATTTTTTTGGTCACATTTGCGTAAGTCATTTTTGGCTATTTCGTTTCAGATTAATTTTATTTTCTTCTTTTTAGATTGTTATTGTATATATTAATTTTGTTTCAGTTTTTTTTATCACTCTTATTTTTTCACTTATGATTTTCTTTTTTTTTGCCACATTCCGGTAGGTCATTTTTTTTTTTTTTTGCTTCTTTGTTAAATAATCGTTGTTGGTATTTTCCAATTAAACAATACCGCTTCACGCCATTAGAATATCTCCTTTTTTTTCTAATGTCTCATAGATTCGACCTACAATTGACAACGCTCCTTTTCGCTGATCTGTTGTCGCGTGATTCTGTCAACGTGATTTCACTGGTGCTTTGTAATTTGTTCATGCAATACTGACAAAATGGAAGCATACACGGAAAGTATCTCCAGATAGGCAACTACTTTACGTTACCATTCGCGTCGCCTTAACAAGCCATCTTCGATATCCTCGTCAGTCCCTTTGGTTGTTTAAATTTCGGAAATTGTCACCACTTTATCGCTAACCTGCTTTTCTTCCAGTAACCAATTCCTAGCTCTCCGTGTACTCTATTTGCTCCTCGACTTTTAACCCGCACGTCTTACCTCAATATCATCCTTAACCAAAAAGTCACGCCAACCAGTAATTTATTGCCAATCCGTACATTTTGCAGTGTATACTGCCATCTGTAACATTGCACTTTAGTCAGCGTTCGTAAGATCTGAGTTGGTGTTTATTGGCAAATCAATTTTGACCTTCCGAAGTAATAGAAAATTGTTATTTATAAGTATTTAGAGCAGCAGCGGAGGAGCTCATAGATTGGCGTGTTTGTCTATTGAATCAATACTTTTCTAATAAGACCACAGTTTATTTAGTTTAGTTTAATTTAGAGTTTACATTGAGATGAATTTTGAGGTAAAAGAAATACTATTGCTAGTTTCTTTATAAAACGCTGTTATATTTAACAAAGCACAAACCAAATTACGATGGTATATTGCTACTCTTCCTGTTTCATCATCTTTAAGTTGGTACATACAATTCACTTGAGTTCCAACAACCTTGGACTTTATAAATGCTGGGGCGAATTTGGCACATTTGGTATTTAGTTGTGTAGGACCTTATATCGACAATCACGGATTGATTAGCTGTTTCGCTAGCGTTAGCTTGCGGGGTATACAGAGCTGTGTAAATGTGTTGGACACCACGTTACTTGACGAAATGGTTGAATTGGCTAAATTGAATTGAAATCCATATATACGACGGCGGATTGATAATGAAGCTACCTAAGTAGGACCAAAATATTTTTTTTTTCAAAAACCATTTATTTCTAAACATAGTCTCCTTTTACTTCGACACACTTAGTAAGCAGATATTCCAACTTTTTTATACCATCTGAATAATACAATTTCGGGAACCCCTCAAAATACGCGTTAGTTTCGGTAATCACTTCTTCGTTTGAGCTGAATCTTTTTCCTGCGAGCCATTTTTTCAAGTTTGGAAACATGAAAAAATCTCGAGGAGCTAAATCTGGACTATAAGGTGGATGATCAACCTATTCGAAATGTATTTCACGTAATTTTAGCATCGTATCTAATGCTGTGTGTACCGGTGCGTTGTTTTGAAGAAAGAGCACTTTTTTCTTCTTTAAATGTGGTCATTTTTTCTTGATTGCATCATTCAATTGATCCAATAATGCACGATAATACTTTCATGTGTTTGTGGATCCTTTTTCAAGATAATCGATAAGCAATATTCCGAGTTCATCCCAAAATACAGTGGCCATAACCTTGCCAGCCGATTTCACTGCCTTCGCCTTCTTCGGAGCACTTCCACAAGCTTCCACCCATTGTTTCGATTGATTTTTTGGTTTCAGGTGTGTAGTGGTGGACCCACGTTTCATCAACAGTTATTAATCGACGCCAAAAATCAACAGGATTACGCTTTATCATGTCCAACCACCGCTGTGAAGTGGTCTCTCGAACTCGTTTTTGTTCGACACTGAGCAAACGCGGCACCCATCTTGCCGATAGCTTTTTCATATGCAAATGTTCATGCAAAACGTTGAACAAACGTTCATATGAGATGTTAACCATATTAACAATCTCACGCAACTTGACTCGGCGATCATCCATAACGATATCGAGGATTTTCTTGATATTTTCTTCAGTAACCACCTCTTTTGGCCTTCCTGTTGATGGTATTGTTGCAGTGCTTGTTCGGCCGCGTTTAAATTCAGCAATCCAATATTTTACCATGTAATCTGACGGAGCAGATTCACTGTAATGTTTATCGAGCTTTTCTTTTGTCTCTTTCGCCGTTTTCCCTTTCAAATAATAGTATTTAATAACTGCACGAAATTCGCTTTTTTCCATTTTTCGAGAAACACAAAAGTTGGTTACTTCAAACGACTACAACATATAAACTAATCGATGAATTTGGGTGAAATTTTAACAGCTGACGTTTGACAGATCCCAATTTCAAAAAGTTTTTGTATTTGTGCTGCCTTTTTCGTACTTAGGTAGCTTCTTTATCAATCCGCCCTCGTATCTTTTGGAACGGACGAATGATATTAAATTGTAAGGACATTGGTGGGCGTAGGGTTGTGTTTGGAGCTTTGATTTGATGGTAAGTGTCACACTTCGATATCAAATTTTTAACGTCAAACATCATTGATGACCAAAAGAAATTCTCACGCAAATGTTCTAACGTTTTTGCGTTGCCACCGTGACATTTGTTCGATGGGAAATGATAGTTTTGGATAGCAGTTTCTATCAATTCTTTTCGAATCCAAAGATTACATATGAACGCTTTCTTCTATTGGCCACCATTAGCATATTCCGTACGCTTATACACTTTACACTCTAGAACTGGTAAATCCTGTCACCGACTATGACTGCTAAGAATATAGTCTTTCAAACGCAGGTATTCATGTAATTTGAATGCCTCGGAGTCAAAATGAATAGACGGACAATATGTGAGTTCAGTCAATTACTCAAAATTTTGCTTCGATAGAACGTCGGATACGACTATTTGTGAGCCCCTTCGGTGCTCAATCTTAGGTTAGGTTAGGTTATGCGCCCGCCATCAAAATTGCCAAAATTGGCCAATTGTGTTCCCGTGCATTTATGATGCTGTCTATCCTATTCCCTCTGTTAAACGGAGTAATTAGGATTTCCTATGAATAGAGCAGTGTCCCTGATATCCATGCGTGCTATCTCAGTATTTGTAAAATAGGCACTCCCTAATAGGGTACACCTTCTGCGTACCAAGGCGGGGCATCTACAGAGGAAGTGGTAAACAGTTTTCTCCTCTTCCTCGTCTTGGCAGCTGCGACAAAAATCGTTGGCAGGTAAACCAAGCCTGGTAGCATGCCTACCCACAAGCCTGGTAGCATGCCTACCCACAAGCCAGTGGCCCGTGAGTACTGCGACTAGAACACTAATAGTTTTCCTACTCAACAACAGTGAACGGGTTCTTCCATTATCGGAAGTTGTCCAGAATTTCCTAGTTATAACACAACTACTCTCATCCTACTATCTTCTGTTGGCTATAGTATAGAAATGTTGGAAAGATATTGCATTGTAAAGCAAAGCCACATTGTCGTCTCCTTTGTAGCCATAATATCAGCGTGAAAAACGCTGCAAAAGTCGGGTAATCAGAACTTAAGCTTAACGCGAAAGGAATCAGAAAAGACGCCACCGCTACCCTTTCCTCCAATTTGAAGCCGTCTGTGTACAATTGTACCGATTAAACTCCAATTTCATTCACAATACCTCTATTCCATTCTTGCCTTGAGGGAATATGGGTTGAGAATCTATTGTCAAGGCATGGTATGGGAATGGTACAGTCGATGACATCCGGAATTGTAGTACACTCCCCAGGATCATTGAATGTCCTTATCCTAGTTGAGCCAAGTGTGAAGCTTTGTTTAGCCTAATTGCTGACATAAGCACCCTCTGCTTGCCAAATAGATCCACAGGAAGTAGATGCAATAGCGAGTAGAGTGCTTTTGACGGGGTGGTTCTTAGATCGCCTGTTGTCAACACTGCAGACGTCCTTTGAACCTTTTCCAGCCGTCTGTGTACCTCCTTATTTAAGGATTTCCATTAGACTATCACTCCATAAAAAAGAATTGGTCTGACGATTGCGCAGTATAGCCATGGTTCGATTTTTTGACTCATCAAACATTTTTACCTATGTATTTCGTACAGGAATAGAGTGCTGCTGTTGTTTCACTCACCCTTTCCTCCGTATTTGGTTTCCAATTTAGTTTTTATCTAAAGTTACTCCCAAGTACTTCACCTATTCAGTAAGCTAGTTTCAACAAAGCACGTTTTCCATATAAAATTACTACCACCATAATCTAGGATTTTGTACAAATCTCGATAACTTTGTTAGATTTTCTTCTATGCAACTTTGTTTTTTATCGATTACTTCGTGAAGAAGGGAGTAAAATACAAGTTTGCGTTGATTTGGCGTTGGATTTTGACAGCACACAATCCCTTTAACTAAATCTCACTGTGTAAACGGCTAGATAGATTTTCGTAATCTGGTTGTGGTAATCTCTATGTGTAAACATACTACAGGGTGATTTTTTAAGAACCTTCGGATTTGATAACAAAAAACCTAAAATTTAGAGAAATGTATGAAATCTTTATTTAAGTCGGTAGAACGATCTATATAATTCAATCTTTCAAGATGATTTAATGTAAATGTTGACCGCGGCTGCACTTCAAATGGTTCATACGCTGGGTCCAATTTTGGCATACTCTCTCCAACATATCGGCCGGTATGTCACGAATATATTCTTCAATATTGGCTTCCAGTGCGGTCTTGTCACTATAGACATGAGCCCTAATATAGGCCAACAAAAAATAGTCTAAAGGCGTTAAATCGCTCAATCTAGGCGGCCAATTGACCGACCCCAAACGTGAAATAAACTGTTCACCGAACTCGACTCTCAATTGGTTTCGCGTGCTGTGTGGCATGTGGCCCCGTCGTGTTGAAAACACAGGTCAGCCAAGTCTAGCTCTACCATTTTGGCCAAAAATGTTTGTAATCATGTCACCGTAGCGCTCGCCATTCACAGTAACGTTCTTGCCTTCGTCGTCTTTGAAAAAGTACGGTCCAATGATGCCGCCAGCCCATAATCCACACCAAACAGTGCATTATTCGGGATGCATTGGCACTTCTTGCAAAGCTTCTGGTTGCTCTTCACATCAAATACGACACTTTCGACTGTTCAAGTATCCACCAGAACTGAGCTGACCATAAAATGGAAGAAGTGGACGTTGCACTTTTGATAATTTTGATAATAAATTCAATAACCTGCAAGCTTTGTTCGTTTGTAAGTCGATTCATGGTTAAATTATAGACCAAACTGAACATGTTTGACAATAACACGTTACACGAAAACAGCTGAGCTGCCAAAAACAACGTTGCCAAGAAATCACCCTATATTACTCTGTCTCCCATATTTTGCAATTTCCATGACACCAATCTACTTTGAATCCATTATCTCTTTCTTCAAATATAGAAAAGAACCAATGAATATACATTTCTTCAAACAAACTAATTAAAAATTGGTATGAATCTTTACACCCCATTTTCTCAAAATGAAGTTCGTGTAGGTTGTCACATTATTGCTTATCAGATTTTTTTTTATATATATAAAATGTTAGCAGTCACTTTGCAATGTAGTCAATATATAAAATTAGAATGAATTACTAATATAATATATATTGATAATTTATAATAAACAAATAGTTGCAACGAGACAACGTGTGTAGTGACAACGTAATATAGCGGACGAAATAATGTAAGAATTAATATAATAGAAACTTTCATCTGAGAGTGACTGAACGTGACACAGGAGTAAAAAGTGACTGCGTTTTATATAATACGGCCGTTACTTTTGTTCAAAATTCTATTAGATTTTTCATTTCGATCACCATAAGTTCGTGCGATTTCTCCAATATTGATACTACCTCATATTACGTTGCCTCCACTTCTGGTATCAATGACATATCAGCCATAAATGAATTTAGATCACATTTTAGTGTTGGTATTTTCCAATTATACAATACCGCTTCACATCACTGGAATATTTCCTTTTTTTATCTTTTTTTAAATGTTTCAAAGGTTCAACCAACAATTACAACACTCCTTTTTACTGATCCGTTGTTGCGAGTACGCATTGTTTTTGGTTTTTTTTTCCTTTTCTTTTTGCGTGGTTTAGTTTTCATTGATGTTTTGTAATTTTTTCATGCAATACCGACAAAATGGAAGCATACACGGAGAGTATCTCCAGACAGGCAGATATTTTACTTTGCCATTAGCGGCGCTTTCACAACCTATCTTCGGTAGCCTCGTCACTCCCTTTGGTTGTTTGCGCTCAAATTGCGGAAATTGTCACCACATAATGGTTAAAATAATTGATGAAATATTTCAACCATAGTACAAATACACAGGTAGTTTCACACGGTATTTTTGTCGACCTTATTAACTATTTGACGTTCAATAGAGGACATAACTTTTGTGTTGCCGCAGACTTAAGAAAAAGCAAATCCCTAAATTGAAGTTTCGGGTCAAATTTTGACCTTCCGAAGTAATAGAAAATTGTTATTTATAGGTATTTAGATCAGTTTCTAATTTAGAGTTTACCTTGAATTAAATTTTGAGGTAAAATAAATACTATTGCTAATTTCTTTATAAAACGCTGTTATATTTAACAGCACCCGTTTGCATAAGCTTGTAGGAGTTTTTCGTGTAGCCTCCATCAATGTACAGGTGTGTACTGGTGTGTACTGAATAGGAAATTGTGGGCCTGATTCAACGCATTTTAGTAGATGAACTCGGGTCAGTATCCAGCATCGACATAACTTGCGAAGCACTTCGTTTTCCAGCTTTATATAAGCTAGCGAGTGTCGCCACCATAAGCTCTTTACATGTATTCGTTTTGATTAATTCCGAAACATTCACGTGGCATCCTGTGAAAACCCCTACTAGTCGAGGGGTTTGTTCTCAAACTTCTCACTAAACCTATTAGACTCCTTCCATTTTTCAGCCAATTTGCCTCATAAGCCTCAATTACCAAAAATTTGCGGGCACAGTTTCAGCATGCCATACCACAAAAGGGTGCGTTTGCAAAACTATATAGTGCCTGAGTGCCTGAAAGTAATCGGCTATTAACAGGGGCAGTTTGGAGCAGACTAGTCAGAACATTTCACAAGGACAGCAAATCATGTTGACAAAAACAAGTAGAATTAGACCGAATACAGTCGAAAGAGTTTCAATCCACGAAAGTCCATAAAGACTTGTTAAAAGAGGTCAGTACAATTGCAAGATTCTACCATTATAACATACACGCACAGGTCATGCAACATGTTTTTTTTTATAAATACCAATAAAAACCAAATATTATAGCTGGGAATATAAACTCTTTCATTTTGCAAGATAAACCTGTGCGCATCAAAAAAACGCGGGAACATTTTTTGATGAAGCTACAACAACATATGTTATCATTGACAGCTTACAGCTGAGCGAATATAGATAACAAAACAAACCAAAAAGTATCGATAGACTCAATAGTGTATTGGTAATCGAATGTAAATCAAAAATTTGAGGATTTTCATATTTCAAAATTTGAATTTTCTGTCACTAGACCGATGACGATAGTGGTGACGATGATGATGACGTTAGCAGTGACTGCGGCTGCTGTAATATATTGAGAGCATGTTAAAGTCACTGTGCATAATGACCACGAAGCCAACGACGAGTCCGAGCTTCTTTTCCAGGTCTGTTGTGCGTGTTAAATTTTGAAAAGTATTAGAAAATACCTACTTATTTTAGCCGGTTCTGAATGGCAGGACCCTTGTGACATCAATTCTTCTGAGCTTTGTCACAGAGTTCTTTTAGAAGCCTTTCCATGGCTTTCCAGTTGCATTCCAGTGACAGATTTTTAAAGCACTCATGGTTTTGCTAGGAGCGATTGCATAAGCAGATTCTGGTCCCATATTATGTCTTGCATCATCTTTTGTATGAGTGATATCACATAAAAATTGTGTGATACTTGCTATAACCATTTGCATTGTTTCCTGAAGCGAGCTATTCTCTTCACTAGAAGGTATTATCAAAGGAGTTCCTTTGAGAATCTTTGCTTATGAGACTGTTTCAATGCATCACTCTTATTTCGCCAAGAAGGTTTTAAAGCCGAATGTGTGGGTGCCGTAGCTCAGTGGTTAGTGTGTGCGCCTTCTGATCTGTAGGTCGTGGTTCAATCCCCGGCTGATGCATAACAAATTTAATATCGATAAGATTTTTCTTTCGAATGGTACCCACCTGTCGGCAAGCAATTGGCAATTCTTCCGACAGTAACAACTTGCCATGAAAAAGCTTCCAAAAGAACTCTGTGTGTTCTGCCGTTCAGAACCGGCTAAAATAAGTAGGTCCCTTCTAATACTGTCCAAATTTAAGACGCACAACAGTAATGGAAGAGAAGCTTGGCCAATGAGCTCTTTGGGGCTTTAAGTGCCACATATTTATTTATTTTTTTTTGGTTTTAAAGCACGATCGGTACCATATATGAAGTTAATAACTGACAACGAATTTAAAAATATCAACATACATAATTTCTTAAGAAATGATGACATAGAACTACACGTAGCAAAACCAAACAATCACGCAGGTAGAACAACTTCAAAGTACATGAAAAATGAGCTTGAGCTTTTTCAAGATGAAATTACAAATTGGTAGAGTACGTATGTGAATGTTGTTTAATTACGGCGTACACATTGTGTTTTTTTTACATATATAAGTATGTTTGCTAAATGAATGTTCACTTGCGTATGGTTGATACCTTTTAAAGAACCGTCTATAAACTATATATTAAGTCTTTTAACAAATTATTTTATATTGTTAACATTCAATTGATTTTATTCACGTTATTTTAATACATTAGATTTGTATGTTCTATATTCACCAACTGACTATATATGACTAACCATGACTTCTAATTTCAATTTTTCACTTAGGTTATAATACTTAGGTTATAATACTAATACCTGTACATGTTTGTGTTGTGTTTATGTGGCCATAACAACCGAATATCGATTTAGGCCGAAAATAATATGCTTCGCCATCCATCTCTGTTCTTCGCTAGCTGGCGCCAGTTAGAAATTCCAAGCGCCGTCAGGTTCTCTAGTAATTGGTCTTTCCACCGGAGGTTTGGTCTTCCTCTTTTGCGTCGTCCTCCAGCGGGTTCCGAATATAACACCTTCTTAGCTGGAGCGTGTTCTTCCATTCGCTCGACATGACCTAGCCAGCGCAGCCGCTGGATTTTGATGCGCTTTACTATGTCAATATCGGCATACAGCTCGTACAGCTCATGGTTGTACCTTATTCGGTACTCGCCACCAACGCAAATAGGTCCAAAGATCTTGCGTAGGACTTTTCTCTCGAAAACCCCAAGCATTCGCTCATCCGAGGTGGAAATTGTCCAGGCTTCAGCGCCATATGTTAGGAAAGGCATGATGAGAGACTTGTAGAGTGTAGTTTTCGTTCTTCGAGAGAGGGCTCGACTTCTCAATTGCTTACCCAGCCCAAAGTAACACCTGTTAGCAAGAGTTATCCTACGCATGATCTCCAAGCTGACGTCATTACTGCTGTTAATGCTGGTTCCAAGATAGACAAAGTCCCTTACTACTTCAAAAGCGTAGTTGTCAACAGTGACGTGCTGTCCAAGACGCCGGGACTCTTTGTTTGTTGACACTAGATACTTCGTCTTGCCCTCGTTCACCGTGAGACCCATCCGACGCGACTCTCTTTCCAACTCTGAGAATGCTGCACTGACTGCTCGCGTGTTCATGCCGATTATGTCAATATCGTCGGCATACGCTAACAGCATGACACTTTTGTTGAAGATAGTGCCATTATGTCGTAGATCAGCAGCTCGTATTATTTTCTCCATAATAAGATTGAAGAAGTCGCACGATAACGAATCACCTTGTCTGAAACCCCGTTCGGTATTAAACGGTGCGGAGAGGTCCTTCCCAATTTTCACTGCACAACAGAAGTTATGCAGTGTCATTCTACAAAGTCGAATGAGCTTCGCAGGAATACCGAACTCAGACATTGTTGCGTAGAGGTAATCCCTTACCGGACTGTCGAAAGCGGCTTTATAATCAACAAATAGGTGGTATGTGTCGATCTGTTTTTCTTGGGTCTTCTCCAGGATTTGGCGCAGTGTGAAAATCTGGTCGATGGTGGATTTACCAGGTCTGAAGCCACACTGATAAGGTCCAATCAGGTTGCTGAGCATAGGCTTCAACCTTTCGCACAGTACGCTCGATAGAACCTTGTACGCGATGCTCAGGAGACTTATTCCACGGTAGTTGGCGCAAATTGTGGGGTCTCCTTTTTTATGTACAGGACAGAGAACACTGAGCCCCCAATCATCAGGCATGCTTTCATCCGACCATATTCTGCTTATGAGCTGGTGCATGCGGGTGAGCAGCTCATCGCCTCCGGTCTTAAACAACTCGGCAGGCAGGCCATCAGCACCTGCAGCTTTGTTGTTCTTCAGCCTTAAAATGGCCGTTTCAACCTCGTCATAGTCGGGTGGTGGAACATCAACACCATCATCTGTAATTGGGGTTATCGGGCATTCTCCTCCACTGGCGGAATTGTTCGTAGCATTGCTATTCAGTAACGTGGAGAAGTGTTCCCTCCATAGGCTCAGTACACTCTGGACATCCGTAACCAGATTCCCATTTCCATCACGACAAGAAGAGGCTCCGGGATTTAAACCTCCACTCAGGCGCTTGATCTTTTCAAAGAATGTTCGAGTCTCATTCTTGTCGGTACACATCTCTATCTCCTCACACTCGCGTCTTTCCAACTCCCTCTTCTTGCGCCTGAAAATACGTCTCTCTGCACTCCTTTTCTCTCTATACCGCTCCTTAACAGCTCGCGTTACGCCTGCACGCAGGGTTTTTCTGTAGGCGGCGTCTTTCTCTGCGATAGCGTCGCGACACTCCTGATCATACCATTCATTCCTCAGAGGCCGGTAGTAACCGATTACCTCCTCGGCAGCAGTAGTCATGGAGTGGGATATATGTGTCCACCGTGCGCATGTATCATCAAGTGGGGGAGTGTTCTGCATAAGCAGATCCGATAGTCGAGTGGAAAATGCATCTGCTGTCTCTGGTGATCGCAGCTTACTGACGTCGAGCTTTCTCTGTGTGGGACTTCTCTTGTTATTTGCGACACATAGGCGTGTGCGCACCTTAGCTGCAACAAGGTAGTGATCCGAGTCGATGTTGGCACCACGGATCGATTTCACGTCCATCACACTGGAAGCATGCCTTCCGTCAATCACCACATGATCATTTTGGTTTCTTGTTCTTTGATCTGGAGACAACCATGTCGCTTTGTGGATGTCGAGATGCTGGAATCTGGTACCACCAATTACCATGTTTCGTGCTGCGGCGAAGTCGATCAGCCTCATTCCGTTATCGGAGGTGTTCTGGTGGAGGCTGAATTTTCCGACAGTTGGACCAAAGGTACCTTCCTTGCCCACCCTGGCATTAAAGTCGCCAAGCACGATTTTGATATCGTGGCGGGGGCAGCGGTCATAAGCTTCTTCGAGGCGCTGAAAGAAGCTCTCCTTGGTCACATTGTCCTTCTCATCCGTCGGAGCGTGGACACATATAAGGCTGATGTTGAAAAATTTTGCCTTGATGCGGATTGTGGCCAGCCGTTCGTTCTCAGGCGTGAACTGTGAGACAAGATGTCGTAGTCTCTTGCTGACCAAAAATCCACATCCTAATTCGTGCCTTTCAGCATGGCAACTGTAGTAGATGTCACAGGACGCTCTTTTGGAGCAGCCCTGTCCTGTCCATCGCATTTCCTGGAGAGCGGTGATGTCAGCTCTGTATTTTTCGAGGACATCAACCAGCTGGATAGAGGCACCCTCCCTATAAAGGGATCGGACATTCCAGGTGCATATCCGTAAATCGTGGTCCTTTTTGCGTTTGCGGGGGTCATCAACAAAAGCGGTAGTCCTTATCCGAGGCATATTTGTTTTTTTCATTGGGGGGGGTTTTTTATGTGGCGGGTCCCAAACCCAACGCACAACCTCTAACCGAGGAGATTTTCGCCACTCACTTCAGCCGCCTCCCAGCGGGTGCCAGGAAGACGTTGCCCGGTGGTCGCCACATGGAGGGCCCCCATTAATAATAATGAAGGCGCCATCACAGAGTAAGCAGAGCAAGCTATATGACTACCCCTCATTAACAAATAAAGGTATCATCACATAGCGCTCAGATCAAACTACATGACAGCCAGTGAGTTGACTTGCGATGAGTTCAACAAGGATTGCGCTAGCCCCACCTGGTTGAGGCAGTTAGACACGTTACCTTGCGAAAACACCACCAGACCACCAATACTTGTACATACTTACCTCAAATAGAGATAAGTATGTACAAGAACCTCTGTATAAGGTAAGCAACTATATATTATATAAGGTAAGTAACTATGTAGGTACAGGTAAATAATATAAGTAATAATAATAGTAATATAATAATATACAGTATATAACATTAATATGTATGCAATATATAATATATATAATGCTGTTTGACGCAACAGTACAGTAAGAGAAAAGAATACTAGGAATCGAAAGACGAGATCTCATCATTAAAGACAAAATGAGTAAGGCTATCTAGGAGAAAACAAAAGACGTCAACGAGGGGAAATGCGATAAAAAAGTTTTATTTAATAATTTATCTATGAAAGAGAGAAAAGATTACACAAACGATAGAGAAGGAGAAGAGAAGAGCTAAAATTCAAAAAGTTAATCTCATCAAATGTCTACACATCACATACTAAAAGACAAAATAAATTTGCAGTAAATTTGATTCTCAAACTATTACTGATGACGATGATCTGGACTTTGGTGCTGGCACGTAACTAAAACTGTTTACATTTCACTTGACCGCCCAATTCTGGAGTATGCTTCCATTGTCTGGAACCTTCAATACAGGTGCTATATTGATCATTTAGAATCTGTTCAGAAGCAGTTCCTGTTATTTGCCTTGCGCTCTTTTAACTGGGACCCTTCAGTTAACCTTTCACCATAGGAACACCGTCTCAAACTTTTAGCATTGCCATCACTTAAAAGTAGAAGAACGATGTTAAATGCTTGTTTCGTTACAAAATTACTTAAAGGTGAAAACGAATCTCCGTTTTTGCTTTTTGAGCTAGATTTATTCGTGCCAATCCGTCCGTCGAGAAATTATAATGCAATAATGTTGTCAATGTGTAAAAGTAACTTTGGATTATTTAGTCCTTTGAGAAGCATGTGTAAAGACTACAATAACAGTTATTCATTTATTGATTACACACTAACCACTGAGCTACGGCACCACTCCATTCTAATACTTACCCACCAGATCTCCATGTCTAGAACATTAGATAAAAAAATTAAAGTAAAATCAAATTGAGGTTATTTCATAATGGAACTTTTAATCGATCAAATTTCGACGTGATTCAAGTTGGCTGTATTTCTGGCGGCTCTCGAGTTTAATCAAAATGTATCCCATGCGTTGTTCATCGGTAAACGCCATGGAAGATTCATGTACTACATGAATAAAACGGTCGGTGTTTTGAGTATGGCATGGATAAGCTGTGAAAATATTTAAGTTTAGCAAAGTTTGGGTGCCGTAGCTCAGTGGTTAGTGTGTTCGCCTTCTGATCTGTAGGTCGTGGTTCAATCCCCGGTTGATGCATAATAAATTTAATATCGATAAGATTTTTCTTTCGAACGGTACCCACCTGTCGGCAAGCAATTGGCAATTCTTCCGACAGTAACAACTTGCCATGAAAAAGCTTCTTAAAGAACTCTGTGACAAAGCTCAGAAAAAGTGATGTGACAAGTGTTCTGCCGTTCGGAACCGGCTAAAATAAGTAGGTCCCTTCTAATATTGTCCAAAATTTAAGACGCACAACAGTAATGGAAGAGAAGCTCGGCCAATGAGCCCTTTGGGGCTTTAAGTGCCATATATTTATTTATTTTTTTTTAAAAAAAACTATCAATTTAAGTTATTTTCCAAGTGTATACCTGGTAATTCGTTTATTCCTTGTGAATATTGTAATGCTTCCAATTGATCTTGTGTGTAAAACTGTAAGCAAGGCGGCTCAGTCAATTCGAATTTGGTCCAATAGATCATATTAAAATATGAGTCACTGTCGAAGTTTATGAATTGATCTACTTTCTTCAAATTCCTGCTCTTCCTCGCTGTCTGGTTCGTAACCAACGCTGGCGAAATCGCAATACACCGTATACGGCGATGTAATAATTGACGGCATTTGTACACTGCTACTTGTCATCGACATCGCGTCAACAAAATCGTCTAAAGTCATCAATTCTGGACCGCACTGATTAATGAAAAATTCTTTCGCAGCGTCTTGAATTTTATTAGAGGCTGCATGTAATATTTTTTTCAATACCGCACTTGCAAGACGAAATCAGGAACAACCTATTCCAATCACATTGAATCGCAATGGATGTTTAACAATTTTATAATATTCATTAACAAGCTTATCTAGATGTTTACGGACACTTGTTTCCGACATAAGTGGAATGCCTGCGCGTTGCCACAAAAGGCTAACGTTTCTCAATGCTATTTGTTTAAAAGCGCTCAACTTCCGACTTTGGTCACTGTTATGCGCAGATATAATACGAAATTAATAACGTTGCGCTCTGTTGGCAATTTACTTACTTATGTGGCCATAACAACCGAATATCGATTTAGGCCGAATATAATATGCTTCGCCAGCCATCTCTGTTCTTCGCTAGCTGGCGCCAGTTAGAAATTCCAAGCGCAGTCAGGTTCTCCAGTACTTGGTCTTTCCACTGGAGGTTAGGTCTTCCTCTTCTGAGTCGTCCTCCAGCGAGTTCCGAATATAACACCTTCTTAGCTGGAGCGTGTTGTTCCATTCGCTCGACATGACCTAGCCAGCGCAGCCGCTGGATTTTGATGCGCTTTACTATGTCAATATCGGCATACAGCTCATATAGCACATGGTTGTACCTTATTCGATACTCGCCACCAACGCAAATAGGTCCAAAGATCTGCAGAGGACTTTTGTCTTGAAAACTCCAAGCATTCCCTCATCCGAGGTGGAAATTGTCCAGGCTTCAGCGCCATATGTTAGGACCGGCATGATGAGAGACTTGTAGAGTGTAGTTTTAGTTCTTCGAGAGAGAGCTCGACTTCTCAATTGCTTGCTTAGCCCAAAGTAGCACCTGTTTGCAAGAGTGATCCTTCGCAATATCTCCATGCTGACGTCATTACTGCTGTTAATGCTGGTTCCAAGATAGACAAAGTCCCTTACTACTTCAAAAGCGTAGTTGTCAACAGTGACGTGCTGTCCAAGACGCCGGGACTCTTTGTTTGTTGACACTAGATACTTCGTCTTGCCCTCGTTCACCGTGAGACCCATCCGACGCGACTCTCTTTCCAACTCTGAGAATGCTGCACTGACTGCTCGCGTGTTCATGCCGATTATGTCAATATCGTCGGAAAACGCTAACAGCATGACACTTTTGTTGAAGATAGTGCCATTATGTCGTAGATCAGCAGCTGGTATTATTTTCTCCATAATAAGATTGAAGAAGTCGCACGATAACGAATCACCTTGTCTGAAACCCCGTTCGGTACTAAACATTGTTGCGTAGAGGTAATCCCTAACCGGACTGTCGAAAGCGGCTTTATAATCAACAAATAGGTGGTGTGTGTCGATCTGTTTTTCTTGGGTCTTCTCCAGGATTTGGCGCAGTGTGAAAATCTGGTCGATGGTGGATGTACCAGGTCTGAAGCCACACTGATAATGTCCAATCAGGTTTTTGAGCATGGGCTTCAATCTTTCACACAATACGCTCGATAGGACCTTGTACACTATACTCAGGAAACTTATTCCACAGTAGTTGGCGCAGATTGTGGGGTCTCCTTTTTATGTACAGGACAGAGGACACTGAGCCTCCAATCATCAGGCATGCTTTCATCCGAACATATTATGCTTATGAGCTGGTGCATGCAAGCGAGCAGCTCATCGCCTCCGGTCTTAAACATCTCGGCAGGCAGGCTATCAGCACCTGCAGCTTTATTGTTCTTCAGCCTTAAAATGGCCGTTTCAACCTCGTCATAGTCGGGACTCAGTACACTGTGGACATCTGTAACTAGATTCCAATTTCAATCACGACAAGAAGAGGCTCCGGGATTTAAACCGCCACTCAGGAGCTTGATCTTTTCGAAGAATTTTCGAGTCTCATTCTTGTCGGTACACATCTCTATCTCCTTACACTCGCGTCTTTCCAACTCCCTCTTCTTGCGCCTGAAAAGACGTATCTCTGCGCTCCTTTTCTCTCTGTACCGCTCCTTAACAGCTCGCGTTGCACCTGCACGCAGGGTTCTTCTGTAGGCGGCGTATTTCTTTCCGGTAGCGTCGCGACACTCCTGATCATACCACTCATTCCTCAGAGGCCGGTAGTAATCGATTACCTCCTCCGTAGCAGTAGTCATGGAGTGGGATATATGTGTCCACCGTTCGCATGTATCACCAAGTGGGGGAGTGTTCTGCATAAGCAGATCCGATAGTTGAGTTGAAAATGCATCTGCTGTCTCTGGTGATCGCAGCTTACTTACGTCGAGCTTTCTCTGTGTGGGACTTCTCTTGTTTTTTGCGACATATAAACGTGTGCGCACCTTAGCTGCAACAAGGTAGTGATCCGAGTCGATGTTGGCACCACGGATCGATTTCACGTCCATCACACTTTAAGCATGCCTTCCGTCAATCACCACATGATCATTTTGGTTTCTTGTTCTTTGATCTGGAGACAGCCATGTCGCTTTGTGGATGTCGAGATGCTGGAATGTGGTACCACCAATTACCATGTTTCGTGCTGCGGCGAAGTCGATCAGCCTCATTCCGTTATCGGAGGTGTTGTGTTGGCAATTTAGTGCTATTTAATTCACTCATAATGAAAGACATTCTTTTCGATTTAATTTAATTTAATCATTTGATAAGTGAAATGAACAAAACAGAATTAATTATTTTACGTTTTAATAAATAAATATAATATAGATACATTTCCAACTGTTTTTTCATGGGTAAAACGACTAGCAATAGCCAAGAAAAAAGGTAAAAGAGTAATAACGGTATAATTCTAGCTATTATACGATTATAGATTATTTTAGTATATTACAAAAAAACTGTTTTTCAAATAGTTCCACAAAAATACTTCCTGAGCCAAAGGGTAATAATTTTTCACGAGCTTTAATTCTCTGATATTAGAGTGTACATTCGGGTGGTAGAAACTGAGATCTGGTGGGTAAGTAAAGGGTTTTCCATTAGGGACATAACAATTTTATCTATTAATAAAACACAGAAATGTTTGGGATATTGAGTTCAAATTTATTGTGGATATATTGCAAGCATTACATTTTATGAATGAAATTCGATTTCGGTCTTATGACCACCACGAATCCGTTTACAGCGGTCGATTCCTTGGACCCAATTTTCCATCACTCTAGCACACATTTCGACCGGAACGTTGGCAATGTCGAGTTGGATGTTGTCTTTGAGCTCGTCTAAAGTTGCTGCCTTGTTGGCGTAGACCAGTGACTTGATAAAGCCCCATAAAAAGAAATCCAATGGTGTTAGATCGCATGAACGAGGCGGTCATTCGACCGGACCATTTCTCGAGATAACAAGTTCACCGAATTTGCCTTGCAATAAAACGATTGTGACGTGTGCTGTGTGGCTAGTGGCACCGTCTTGTTGAAACCACATATCACTGATGTCAAGTTCATCCAATTCTCCCAATCACACCTCCGGCATTAAAACCGCGCCAAACAGTAACTTTTTGCGGGTGCAACGGCGTCTCAAGAAGCACTTGTGGGAACTTTACCATGATAAAAATGTTGACTTTAACTAACGTTTTGACATTGACAGTTGATTAAAAAAGTTTAAGGGTGCGTTCATATAAAGATAAGAAATTGTTATATCCCTAATGGAAAACCCTTTACTAGAAGGGGGTACCTGAGGTCAATAACCGTTGGAGCAAAAATTTGGCCTCCTTGAGACAAAATTATCGCTATATGATTCTTTAAGATCGATATATAAATGCCGAAGATATGACGAAAAAATTAAAAAGGCGACCCCTACGTTCGGCAAAAAAATTAAAACATGTTTTTAAAAGAGTTCTACTAGAATAATCAAAATACTTCCCTAGCAAAAGTTTAATAATTTTTTACAAGCTTTAATTTTTTGCCAATAGAGTGGTACATTAGGGCGGTAGAAACTGATGTATAATGGGTAAATACTACAACGGGACACTTGATATTAATGATCTTTGGGGCAGAAATTGGTCTTCGTGAGACAAAAACATCGATATATTACACTATAAGATCCGATTGTAAACGCTGATGATATAACGAAAAATTTAAATAGACGACCTCTACGTTCTGCCAAAAAAAAAAAAATTTCGAAATAAGCTTGCAAAAATACTTCAGATTCGAACTGACCTTTTTTTTTTTCCTTTTCCGGTGTGGAAAATTTTTCAGTAGAGAAGAGATCTAGAAAGTGAAAGTATGTGAGTTAGATAATGTAAATTTTAAAATTTTATATATATATATATATATATATATATATATATATATATATATATATATATATATATATATATATATATATATATATATATATATATATATATATATATATATATATATATATATATATATATATATTAAATGCTTACCTCCTATTATGGTCACTTGACCAGATGAGCATTGTTGAGGCATTCTAGCTATACAGGAAGTATATATCCCCGAAGGGTTCCTCCCATAGGTTGGTATTAATTGTTACCGCTACGGCGTAATTCGTTGATCTAACCTTATCTGGAATACGCACAGTGCACGCATCACTAACGAAATTTTTGGAAACATGTCACGGGAAAAATATTTATACTAAGTGGCACACGCACGTAAGCCGTCTTAGACATTTTGAATATATGTTTTGAATTGGTATGGCTTTTTAATAAGTGGATGGTCACGATATTACATACCATGAGAATTGGATTCATGGGCCAAATATGAATTTGTATAGTGATTCGCAAAGGAGTTAACAAATTGGTTGTACTTACCATTTTGATGATCTACGAGAATTTTATATTGTTTATTTAATCCAAAATCAAAAGCAATCGTGGCGAAATGTAAACAAAAGCAGGGATTCTCCATCAGAACTTTTAACAACAAGCAAGTTGTGGAAAATTAAGCGGTGACCACAGTGTCTTTATTTTTATGTGTGCAGAACGTGGCATAAAGCTTGCTACGTTGTTGATTCAAGGAACTGCTGGTGAGGCTAAGGCAAGCCATGGAGGCTAAGGGTGTTAATATAGAAGAACATGAGTTCTATGAGGAAGCAGAGATACATGCAGCTGTGCACGCTGAGGAAGAGAGCAAGATAGATTCGAGTGGTCAAATCATGGATTTCATGAAAACCATGATGCAACAGCAGCAATAACAGCTACAAGAAAATGAGTCTCGCATTGACTCCAGGTTTCAAGGACATTCGGTTAGCCAAGAGGGCGTTATTAGTGAATTGCGTATGGAAATTCTGGAAGGTTCGGCTCGCCAAGGACTCGTCATCGAAAATCTAAAAAAAGGAATTGAACTCAGATTTCAAGAAATTTCTGGGGCTATTAATATATATATAGATGAAATTTATGGTGCCATTAATAAAAAAGACACGGATCTGAGGAGCATGTAGATTACCTGGAAATTAGAGTTCGAACTCAAAATAAACGGACCATCTACATCAGTGATTAAAAAAACGAAGTCTTGCAAATGATTCCAGAGAATGGTCGTGGTAGCTATCAATCACTGATGGTCACACTCCAGCGAAAATATGGAAATTAATATAAGAGTCAATTGCATCGAGTGGAATTAAGATTGCGAGTGCAACGGAGTAATGGGAGCCTTCAGGAATTTGCTTCCGACGTTGTGCGCTTATGTCATCTAGCGTTCTCCGGTAATTCGGATAAGCTCGTCGAAAAAATATAAATAGAGGCATTCATAGATGGTATACGTGATGGAGAGACTAAGCGTGCCCTAGTCATGTCACCAAAGAATACATATGCCGAAACAGTCAGTAGTACCATGACGTATGTAGCCGCCAGTTTGATGTGTCGACTAATGCCACGGTTACACCAACTAGAAACAGAAACATCAGATCTGGTTGAAGCAGTGTGTCAGGCAGTTTAGTCAGTAGTGCAACCTGAAGCAAGAACAAGAGGTCGACGTGAAAACAATTTTAATGGTAAGTGTTTTATTTGCGACAAACGAGGGCATATAGCGCGTGATTGCCATCAATCGAATATGAAGCCTAAAAGAAGAACAAGGAATCAACGTAAAAATAAATTTGGCGCTAAGTGCTTCATATGCGACAAAAGAGGGCACCTGACGCGTAACTGCCGAATTCACCAGGACAACGAAAGGAAGATCGTGATGTTAGTCATCGTAATAAGGCTGATACTCCACATTTCGTCATACTTGCACCGTCGATAGTTAGGATTGCTCTTCGGTAAAAAGCCAGAATCACATTGTCGACAGGAGTTATAAACCACCGAAAGAGTACAAGAACGTCAGCGGAACGACCCAGATCTCGTAAATATTCTGGAATACATGGAGCAATGCGTACGTCCAGATTAGCAAGAAATAGCTAATGAGAGTCCAATAGCAAAGGATACTGGGCACAGTGGCAAAGCGTGCACTTACGAGATGGATATTTATTCCGAGCATGGGAAAGTGAAGATGGAAATATCACTAATGATCTTCTAGTAGTACCCAAGGCAAGAATAAATGAAGTCATAGCTGAGTATCACAATGCTTCCAGTAGAGGGCATTTGGGAATCACCAAAACCGTCGAGAAAATAAAGAAACGGTTTTATTGGGTTGGATGCCACGCCCATGACGCTGATTGGATTCGGAAGTGCAGGCAATGTGCAATGGCCAAAGGTCCCACTAAGAAAAGTCGAGGTAAGATGCACCAATAAACCATAGGTATTCCATTTGAGCGAACTGCTATGGACATAGCTGGACCATTTCCAACAAGCAACGCTGGCAACAAGTATGTATACCCCATTCCAAATCGAGAAGCTAGTACAGTTGCGGATGTATTCGTCAATCAATGGATTACTCGTTACGGTGTACCGATGGAGTTACACTCAGAACAAGGTCTAAATTTCGAATTAGTTGTATTCCAAAAAATGTGCCGTATGTTGGGTATATACAAAACTCGTACAACACCTTTGCATCCACAATCTGATGGCATGGTAGAACGATTTAACAGTACCTTCGAGGAATATTTGAGAAAAGTCGTAGATAAATACCAAAGGGACTGCGATGTACATAAACCAATGTTCCTCATGGCATATCTATGCGCCAAACATGATACGACGGGTACTACACCTGCAATGGCAGTTTTTGGAAATGATTTAAGACTGCCAACTGATTTAAAGTATGGAGTCGCAACACCAACGAGATCAACCGAATGTAACTACACTAGCGAAAAGCGGGAACAGTTGGATGAAGTACATTAGTTCATCAAAGAGCGGTCGTAGATTATAAGCGATAAGATCAAGATCAGGTATGACCTGAAAGCAAATTCAAAAGGGTTCTATGAAGGAGAGCTTGTAATGCTTCATAATCCACAAGGAAAGAAAGGTCTGTCCCCTAAACTACAGGCTCATTGGGAAGGACCATACGAGACTATAGCAAAGATAAATGACGTTATGTATCGTATTCAATATGCCTGGAATAAAAGAGCAAAGTTCAAAGTGGTGCACTTGGAGAGACTTGCGCCATATCGGGGGGAAGTATAAAAACTTGTTCGGGACGAACAAGGTTAAGAGGAGGGCAGTGTAACGAGTATCGATATTTGGTTACTCATCGCTAATTCTGAATGACACGAATATTGGCAGCATCGAAACGAATGTCAACAAAAAGAAATAGGCGATAACCAGGACAAGCCAACGAGAAAGAAAGAGAAGAATCTCGACTACGATAAAGAAAGATTCTGGAGTGTTGCCACAGAGTATAAATAGGACCAGTTGTTGACAAATGGAATCAATTGAATCCCGAAAGTGATAGCGCAAACATTGATACAGTATCAGAGGCAAAAGTTGCAAGTACATTAAAGAGTTATTGTAAATAGTTAATTGTAAATCTTCTTCTTCTTGATTTGCCAATTCGTTTTCGAATATTGGTGATCACATAACATTAAATAATATAAATAACTATGTATACTCTTACATCAACTTATAAATTATGCCAATTGCAAACATTAATATGTTATGTATAATTATCCAATGTACATATAAATAAACTGCACAAAACCACAGGGTTTCGACTATTGCTGCATATTGTTCTCTATCTCTCTGTTTTCTGTATTCCAGTCCACTGTCTAATATTTCGAAGTCATGAGAATTGTTTCCAGGCAATTCCTCGTTTTCCCTCGATTTTTCCTCGGATTATTATTTGTAAAAGCCCGTACTTCGTTTTCCTCATTATATGTCCTAAGTAGGCTAAATAACTCTCTGCTACAGTACATTCTTCTCAAAACTTTATCGTTGGCGACATGATAAAATTCTTCTAAAAAGCCATAGCTCGAATGAAACTAGTTTGTTGATGTTTGCTATTTTCAGAGTCCAAGTTTCCATGGCATAGAAGAGTACTGACCAAGCATAGCATGTTAAAAAACGGATTTTGGTTTAATGTTGTTGTTGTACCAAAACTTGAATATATAACAAGGCCTCACGGGTTCCAAGTCCTTCTCTGAAGCCAAATTGCGTCTTGCTCATTGATTCTTCGTATTTTCTGTATTTTCTAGAGCGAATAATTTTAAGAAATATGTTGAGTGTATATGACATTAACTAAGTCTGCAAAGCACTGCAGCGAATACATTGTAAATGTAAATAAAAAAAATTGTAAATGGAAATGGAAATGGAAATAAATTGTTGCTGTATACAGTTGTAAAACAAAAAGTCTTGCAATTATTATTGACAGAATCCAGTGATCGAAAAAGGTTGATTCAAATAGAATTAAACGTTCACAAAATAAAAACGTAACAATACATTAATTTATACATATTTATTTGTTTATTCATACTTTCATTAATCATTTATTTATTTTTTATTTATAATTTTATATGGTGTATTTTACTTTTCGTTTTGGTCTGCTCTTTAATTTTATTTCCTATTCTTGTTAAAGATTTTCACCTAGTTTTCTTTCTTTTACTCTTTGCCAAGAGAGCAAAGGGAATAGGAAGGGATTAGAAGTGATTACAGATTAGATGGCTGTAGTAATCTGTATCTTGCGTTGTATAAGTGCGATAGGATTACGTTAGATGGCGTTAGAAAATCCTATCTTTCGTACAAAAAACTTTTTAGGTAGTTTTGTGATTGCTTGACTCAGTATTGTTTGAGAACGCGTCAAAGATGTGGTGGCTAAAGAGAAAATACGTTAAACATTGCACAAAAAAACGTTTGGAACCATTTTAATAAGGCTGGATACAAAAAGAAGATCGATGTATGGGTGCCACACGAGTTAACGCAAAAAAGACGATCGTGGTCGAATCGCAGCGAGCCGCCGCAAACGTTCTTATGCATCCACCTTATAGTCCGGACCTGGCACCAAGTGATTTCTACCTGTTCCTGTCTATGGTGAATGATTTTGCTGCTGAAAAATTCGCCTCAATATAAGCTTGTGAAAATTGTCTGTCCCAGTTTTTTACCAATAGGGACGAGGGTTTCCATGAGAGTGGAATTATGAAATTACCTTGAATTTTTTTGTTTTAAATACTAAGAATTTATTGAATCTTTCTAATATACTGAGAAACTCACAATAAGTATTCAAATCGTACAAACTAATTAAAATTATATGATATTCCCTAAGGCCCATCACAATTTGTTGAGTCGCGTGGTTTAGCTAATTTCACAGCATATTTAGTGTCTCTTTTCTTTTTAATCGTCGATGTCCCGTGCTCAGCAACAATTGCCTATTAAGGGGATTAGGATGGTTGTGTAATTTTTGAATGTAGCTTCTGCAGGACTTTGCAACTTCCACAGAAATTGTGGGTACATTCAAATCTCGGTGGATGTTGACGTTCCTCATAACCCAAGGCGCAGACACTTGGATTGTATTCCCTGCAATTTTTCGATATTTGAGGGAGATGCGGTGCCCCATAACTGAATACCATAAGTCCAGATTGGCTTCAGGATTGCTTTATATAATAGCACTTTGTATTAGAGATTCAACTTTGAGCTTTTGTGTAACAGCCCCCATAACTGATTAATTTTAAGCTTGATCTGACCTTCAAAATGACAAGAAGTTATCGATAGAACGGATCATTCTATGCCTATTACGTCTCGTTTAAAATTTATTATTTCGGATACATTATTAAAAATTTTTATACAATTCTTCTTAATTAAATATTTATTACAATTTTTAAGGTGTTACAACTTTGGCTTTCGTATTCGAAAGATTCGTTACCATATTAAACTACATTTTTTAGATCGAACATTAATTCAAAGTTGCTTTTTCTGCTAATGGCAATAATAGGGTTACTATGATCTATGATGTATTTTTTAATTAACTCATCCGTGAGGAAATTACTCTGAAGTAAACTTATCCCGCTTACTGCAATTTTGTCCTGAATGAGTTTTACATGATCTTGTAGTATTTTTAATTTTAAGACAATATCTATATATAAATTGTCATTTTGTAATTTGGTGTATGTGTTTTCAATGGAATTAAGTCTTGCTGTTATTAAATCATGACCATGTTTTATGAGTTTTTTTCAGTTTATAGAATATTTTATTGAAATTTGTAGTAATGTCAATTTGTTTATTTTGGTTTTCTATGGCATGGTTATTAGTATCTATCGTGTTTAGATGTTGCTCTATGCCCTGAATGCTCTGACGGTCATCGTTGTTCATTGTGCTGAAAACCATTTTTGTACTGTTCCTGCAAAAGTTGCTAAACCTTTTTTTATTGTGTATGTGGTTGGTGTAAGAGTTTTAATTTTATTTCTATTTTGTCAGTAGATTTGCTATTTTAAATAATTTAAGACATCATATTAACTATAGCATATACGACATGAATTAATTTAATAAAAAAATAAAATTATACCTAAATATTGTGAATAAAAAAGGAACATGAAACAATATATGTCTGAGACAATGGAAAATCGGAAAGGACCGAAATGGACTCTCGTATTTCGCGAGGCAATAAACCACCCACAGGTCGCTAACACTATTGAGCTCAATGGAGTAGGCTGTGTCCCTTGGCTTAAACGCCCATTAAAAAAACACTTCTAATCCCTTCCTATTCCCTTTGCTCTCTTGGCAAAGAGTAAAAGAAAGAAAACTAGGTGAAAATCTTTAACAAGAATAGGAAATAAAATTAAAGAGCAGACCAAAACGAAAAGTAAAATACACCATATAAAATTATAAATAAAAAATAAATAAATGATTAATGAAAGTATGAATAAACATATGGCGCTGAAGCCTGGACAATTTCCACCTCGGATGAGCGAATACGAATACGAATAAGGTACAACCATGAGCTGTACGAGCTGTATGCCGATATTGACATAGTAAAGCGCATCAAAATCCAGCGGCTGCGCTGGCTAGGTCATGTCGAGCGAATGGAAGAACACGCTCCAGCTAAGAAGGTGTTATATTCGGAACCCTCTGGAGGACGACGCAAAAGAGGAAGACCAAACCTCCGGTGGAAAGACCAAGTACTGGAGAACCTGACGGCGCTTGGAATTTCTAACTGGCGCCAGCTAGCGAAGAACAGAGATGGCTGGCGAAGCATGTTATTTTCGGCCTAAATTGATATTCGGTTGTTATGGCCACATAAGTAAGTAAGTAAGTAAGTATGAATAAACAAATAAATATGTATAAATTAATGTATTGTTACGTTTTTATTTTGTGAACGTTTAATTCTATTTGAATCAACCTTTTTCGATCACTGGATTCTGTCAATAATAATTGCAAGACTTTTTGTTTTACAACTGTATACAGCAACAATTTATTTCCATTTCCATTTCCATTTACAATTTTTTTTATTTACATTTACAATGTATTCGCTGCAGTGCTTTGCAGACTTAGTTAATGTCATATACACTCAACATATTTCTTAAAATTATTCGCTCTAGAAAATACAGAAAATACGAAGAATCAATGAGCAACACGCAATTTGGCTTCAGAGAAGGACTTTGAACCCGTGAGGTCTTGTTATATATTCAAGTTTTGGTACAACAACAACATTAAACCAAAATCCGTTTTTTAACATGCTATGCTTGGTCAGTACTCTGATTTAAATTTATTATGCATGAGCTGGGGATTGAACCACGACCTACAGATCAGAAGGCCAACACACTTATATATATATATATATATATATATATATATATATATATATATATATATATATATATGTATATATATATATATATATAAGTTAAGGCACGTAAACATTACGGTGAATCTGCTTCGTCAGATTACATGGTAAAATATTGGATTGCTGAATTTAAACGCGGCCGAACAAGCAGTGCAACAATACCATCAACAGGAAGGCCTAAAGAGGTGGTTACTGAAGAAAATATCAAGAAAATCCTCGATATCGTTGAAATGGTAAACATCTCATATGAACGTGTGTTCAACATTTTGCGTGAACATTTGCATATGAAAAAGCTATCGGCAAGATGGGTGCCGCGTTTGCTCAGTGTCGAACAAAAACGAGTTCGAGAGACCACTTCACAGCGGAGTTTGGACATGATAAAGCGTAATCCTGTTGATTTTTGGCGTCGATTAATAACTGCTGATGAAACATGGGTCTACCACTACACACCTGAAACCAAAAATCAATCGAAACAATGGGTGGAAGCTAGTGGAAGTGCTCCGAAAAAGGCGAAGGCAGTGAAATCGGCTGGCAAGGTTATGGCCACTGTATTTTGGGATGCACTCGGAATATTGCACAGGAAAATATTATCGTGCATTATTGGATCAATTGAATGATGCAATCAAGAAAAAACGACCACATTTAAAGAAGAAAAAAGTGCTCTTTCTTCAAAACAACGCACCCGTTCACACAGCATTAGATAAAAAAAATAAATATGTGGCATTTAAAGCCCCAAAGGGCTCATTGGCCGAGCTTCTCTTCCATTACTGTTGTGCGTCTTAAATTTTTGGACAATATTAGAAGGGACCTATTTATTTTAGCCGGTTCCGAACGGCAGAACACTTGTGATATCACTTTTTCTGAGCTTTATCACAGAGTTCTTTTAGAAGCTTTTTCATGGCAAGTTGTTACTGTCGGAAGAATTGCCAATTGCTTAACGACAGGTGGGTACCATTCGAAAGAAAAATCTTCTCGATATTAAATTTGTTATGCATCAGCCGGAGATTGAACCACGACCTACAGATCAGAAGGCGAACACACTAACCACTGAGCTACGGCACCCACAGCATTAGATACGATGCCAAAATTACGTGAAATACACTTCGAATTGGTTGATCATCCACCTTGTAATCCAGATTTAGCTCCTAGTGACTTTTTCCTGTTTGAAAAAAAGGCTTGCAGAAAAAAGATTCAGCTCAAACGAAGAAGTGATTACCGAAACAAAAGCGTATTTTAGGGGTTCCCGAAATCGTATTATTCAGATGGTATATCGTCTTACTAAGTGTGTCGAAGTAAAAGGATACTATGTTGAGAAATAAATGGTTTTGAAAAAAAAATGTTTTTCTGCTAGCTTCATTATCAATCCGCCCTCGTAGGTTAAGGAGATTTTTGAACAGCACAAAAGACGATATAGGAAAGGATAAACAGAACAATTTTGTTTACGAAATACCATGTAAGGGCAAAGATGCAGTAAAATGCTACAAAATATATACAGGGACTACAAAAAGGTTGTTTGGTATACGAATTGCTAAACACAATGCAGACGCAAAAAATAGTAAGACAACATCAGCACTAGCACAAGACCTACAAGAGATCAGACACATAACGGACAACGCAAAAATATTAGATATTGAACGTAAGGAAAGTAACCGATTACAATAGAAACCCTCAGAATAGAACAAAAACCGAACAAAACAATTAACCACAAAGAAGACACAGAAAACATGAAACTAACTTACGTGGCAAGTGCTCTTGTGCACTCGATGTTGCTTTTCTTTCTGCGTAATAACTACCAACATCTGCTGTTTCAACGCATGTGGTGGCTCCAAAACGTACACTAGGATTTCGAAGAGGTGGTACAGGTATTGGAAGCTCATCAGAAGCTGACACTGGTAGCAAAGCTGATGGTACTTCTTTCTACACAAAAGGGCTATGTCTATTCAGTTTAAATATGCCTTGGAATACATGGGTATACCGAACTGCATTGAATTTTCTGACGTATAAAAATTTGAAAGTTTTACTGTACTTAAGAATTAGATTAAGAATTAAATAACCTTTTGACCATAGCAGTAAGTCGTTGTAAGAAAAACGAAAGCGACACAAAACAACTAATTATTGTTAGGTGTTTTGCAGTGTTCCGTTTTGTTTTTAATTAATATTTATTTATACCTATGCTATATCTCTTCCAAAGAAAGAAATACATCGCTTACTGAGACGTTTAGATTTATAAAGAAAAAAGTTGCATTTAATGGGATGGAAATTGAGTTATTTGAACTAAGTAGGTTAAGGAGGCATTCTTGGGTTGAAGAATCTGAGAAAGATGCACAACACTTAAAATAATCCTTTCAATGATATAATATAAAAAAGTTATGAAGAAAACTCGATTTTGGCTGTTTTTAGGACTCGCCATGGACGAAAAATATTGTGACCCTAAAATCCTCACAAAGTAAATGAGTATATATTATATATATTATATATATATATATGTATATATATATATATATATATATATATATATATATATATATACATATATATATATGTATATATGTACATATATATATATATATATATATATATATATATATATATATATATATATATATATATATATATATATATATTAGGGTGGGTCAAATTGTAGGGGGCCGAAAAAATGTTAAGGAGCTCATCGAGATTCTTATTCTACGGGTCATTTGAAGATACTTTTCTAAAGAAACCATAGCTCTAAAATGATTTTCGAGCCCCCGGCTTTTTCAAAATAGGTTTTTTCCCCAAATACTCAAGAATAGATGTAAAAAAAATGCTATTTTCTCTAGCCAAATGTGTATGTGGGGGTTTTTGGATCGAGGAATCCATTTTTGAGATCTATTTTTATTTTTGAGCACCACCAGAGGGCGCTTTCGTTCATTTTTTAATTTTATCGTTTTTTTTTGGGTAAATTTACGAAATTTTTCGTGTAAATTGACGAATATTTGACTTTCTCATAAGACAACCCAAAACTTTAAATAGCCCAGAGTGTTTAGCGTTAAAAATGATGGGGGAAGGGGGAGGGGTTATTCATTCACGACCTATATCGAATTTAAGACAAAGAGTAAACAAAGCATATTTTACTTTATTTTTTCTTCTAAAATTCAACATAACAAATAATAAAAGCATATAAAATGTAATTAATAAAAAAAATTAATTGAATTCAGTAATTAAGAAACAAAACGAAGAGTTTTAGGAAATAAACGCGAAGGAGTTATTTTTGAAAGTCTTTCTTGCTGTCAAGTCTAGCGAATTTTTCACGACTTTCTAATGTCACCGCCATAACTCCTTCTCGATTATGTTCTAAAACTCTTTTGGATACACTAGCCAGCAATTGAACATGTCTTTCCGTTCCTTGTATGTGTACTGGAATTTTCGGATCAGGCAGCGGTGGATCAATGTCTTCTAAATATTGTTGTAGATATTCATAAGGAATATTTCGAGTGAATGGTGGTTCGAATAAGATTGAATTATCATTCATGTCAATCATATTCGTAAAATCTGTGCAATTGAAGTTTATGATAGGCTTTTTATAAACTCTCAGTAGCATCGGATCTTCCACATGGTTACGGTAGTGTAAAATTTTTTTTAGAGCTAAGTCGCGTATTTTTTTTTCATCGTCGAGCAACATTGCCAATAAAATGTTTTCTGAATGAGCATAATACGAGTTTTCTTTAACAACATTATTTACAATTTGGCTTAAATTCGAATCAAATATTGAGTCCAACGTATGAATTTATAAAATAATACACTACCGTGCACGACAGAGTTGTAATATTTAATATTGAAGTACATTGGCGTATATACTTTAATTATATAGTTTGCCAGAATTTTTAAATTTGTAGATGGCTTGTTGGTTGTCACATATAACCGTAATAATCTACTGGCCTTGGTGAGCCAACGAGAATGTGCTATTGGCCCTGGTTTAATGTTGGCCAAATCCGCCAAAACCTCACCAGAAGACATTGCAAGCGCCATTTTGTACAAGTACATTGCCTCGGTAGTTAATTCAACAGCACTTAAATCAGGTATATTTTCCAGACTTTAGACTTGTCCATAATGACAAGATTGCCATGACCATTTTTGACGCCAATGTCTTCCATAAGAGATGTTGCCAATGCTGATGCTATTCTATCTGACACACCAAATCTGTCACACATCATAGCAAACTTGAAAGCATCGTATCTGGGTGTATATGGTCCTCGTTTCGTTTGAGATGCATTTTGTGCTTCTACTAAATGTGTACTATGCTCATAATCACTTTCCTGGTCTTCTTCTGGCACGTATGTTAGACCCTGGCTCTCTTCAATTGTTTCTATTATTGTAGATGTAGGTGCTTGCTCTTCAATTTCTGTCTGGTATTCCGGTATCGTAGATCTTCTGTCATTATGTTGATCCATCATAAACTCTTTCAACTCTTCTGGAATCATTCCACATGAGCATAGAGTAGCTTTCAAGTCACATTTACATTTCCCAATGTAAAATAATTCTTTTATGGATCGTAAGAAAGATGTGAGACTGGAGCTTTTTGCTGTGCATTTATCTGCAGTGTAGTATTTGTCAAGCAAGGTATTCAATTTTCTAACAATATTTCGTTTGCATATAATTTCAATATTTAGTTTGCTCCAAATTCCAATCAATTTGTCTGTCACTTGAGGAGTAAATGTTTTATATGAAAACATTTTACTTTGCATTTTAGCACGTTCGGCCAAGAAAAAATAGCATCTTAAAATATCCTGTTTAGTTGGCAGATTCAGACCAGTCAAATCAGAAGACATACCAAAAGCAGGAACATCGTGAGAAGGCATATGTTTCAAACTACTTTCGGTACTTATTGATGTTGGTGCGGCTTGTGATGTTGACGGCAATAGATCCATGTTTAAAATTAAATATTAATTAATTAATTTATAAATATTAAGATTTTCCAGCTAGATTTTGAGGTTTTCTTCCTTCAAAAGCTGGTAAAAATGTGATTTAGGTCTTAGCTTGAAATCTATCGATTTTATTTTTAGAAAAGCTGGAAAAAGGAACAAAATGTATGGAATATGATTTAACAATTTATAATTCGAGTATGTATTTTGAATATATTCAATACAAAGTCAAAAATTCGTCTATTTCCACAACAGTATCGTATATTTTTCCAAAAAAATGTACGAAAGCGCCCTCTGGCGGCACTCAAAAATAAAAATTAATGTCAAAAATGGATTCCGCGACCCAAAAAACCCACACATACACATTTGGCTAAAGGAAATAGCATTTTTTTGCCTCTATTCTCGAATATTTCTAGAAAAAATACCTATTTTGAAAAATCCGGGGGCTCGAATCATCGAATCACGATGAGCCTTTGGGTCGAAAAAATTTGACCCACCCTAATATATATATATATGTATATATATATATATATATATATATGTATATATATACATATATATATATGCATATATATACATATATATATATATGTATATATGCATATATACATATATATATGTGTGTGCCGTAGCTCAGTGGTTAGTGTGTTCGCCTTCTGATCTGTAGGTCGTGGTTCAATACCCGGCTGATGCATAACAAATTTAATATCGAAAAGATTTTTCTTTCGAACGGTACCCACCTGTCGGCAAGCAATTGGCAATTCTTCCGACAGTAACAACTTGCCATGAAAAAGCTTCTAAAAAGAACTTTGTGACAAAGCTCAGAAAAAGTGATGTCACAAGTGTTCTGCCGTTCGGAACCGGCTAAAATAAGTAGGTCCATTCTAATACTGTCCAAAATTTAAGACGCACAACAGTAATGGAACAGAAGCTCGGCCCATGAGCCCTTTGGGGCTTTAAGTGCCATATATATATATATATATATATATATATATATATATATATATATATACATAATATATATATATATATATATATATATATATATACACATATATATATATATATATATATATATATATATATATATATATATATATATATATACATTATATATATACACTACCGGTCAAACAACAAATTGTTCGTCTTTGTCGGTATATTAAGTAGACTTACTTAATTTTATTTTATTTTTGTATTATATATACTTAATGTATATGTGCGCAATACCTGAGTGGCTCGAGCGTGGTGGAGAAAGTGCTTCGGTTTCTTGAAGGAACATTGCGAAATCCATTGCTTTAAGAGAAATGAAAAAGATTATGCAGAATCGGAATTAAAATATTAAAATACGGAATTCGCAACAGGAATACTAAAATATTTTTATTTAATATCTGCACGAGTAACTAATTCTACCTCTTCACTCACTATCATACCTACTAAAATACCTAAACCAGGCATCGATTCTACGGGTTCTATAGAAATAAATTAAATTAGATGTAAGGAGTGCCTTAAAATTGTTGGATCCCTGTTTTGATGCAACAACTTAATTGGGCCCCTTATTAGTATTAAAAAAATGTTATTTTCGTTTTTTAAATTGTAATAAGAAAAATTCTTTTTTAGATAATTTGTTGGAATCTGCAACAATATTCAATCCTTCAGAAATATTTAAATACATTTGCTGCAAAATTTTGATAGGCTTATTCATAATATTTTTAAATATGATATAAATTTATGCGGAGAAATTATCTAAAAGACCAAATTCTTTAACGCAATCACAAAGGTAAAATAATCCGTGAACATTATAACTAATTAAGTGTTCGCCATAAATATTTCCGAATAAATTTACAAATTATTTTAACATTTTATTAGCTGTATTTGATTCTATGTTATGAGATTTCTGACAAGAGAGAAATCGGGTGGAATGCAGTTTTTTAATACAATAGACCTGTGTATAATAGAAATTGCCGGAATTCTGTTGATTTCCAATTTCTTATCTGATCAAGGTCTCGGCTTAATCTGCAAAATTCGAAATTGTTGAGAAACAATAGTTTGTCATTCATTTTCATAACTTTCCTTTTCTTTATATGTAATTGAAGCAACTTTATAGTTACACCTAAATCTACATTGGCTCCATAGGGAACTGGGAAACTATGCCAAAAATTGCAGATTCTAACAAATTTTGTTTTGAAAGATGAGTCGGTTCTCATATTTCCAACGGTTTTTTACAACTAATTCTAGAACATAACCTAGAATGGCCAGAGACTCCTATTTGAACTTGTAAATAATTTTACACCATTGATTTTAACGTCGATATTAATTTCCTCACAACTTTCTAAAGAGTTGTACTCTTTACATTCTAAATAAAATATATAATATTTCACCCCCTGGAATTCATTTTATCTCTACTTTATGTCTGCTTGTATATAAAAGAGCTATAGCCGATAAACCGTTGTTTACACTAGCGTCAGGGTCTTATCGTCTGGCGTTATCAATGCGTGCGACGTGCGACCTGGTCGTGCGGTGTGGTTTGCATATTATGTGTTTTTCTTCGCCCCCCATTGACAGCGGTAGATGACAAGTACGATGGTATCCAGACTGCGTTCATCTCTCTCTCTCTCTCTCTCTCTCCCATCCGTTTCTTTCATTATCACTCATGTACCAGTGGCGCGTACTGACCTTAAAAGTCATTCAAAACATACTCATTTGATGCCTTTTATGATGCAGAAAGAGAGAGAGATGGATGATGCCATGCATTTTCGTTGTGAATTTTAAACTTTCCTTTACAAAGGAACAAAACGGTGCATGTACCACCGGTACTGTTAAACTTACGTTGATTTAAAATAAATTTTAGTTGGTCATTCGTTTTACATATTTCTTTTTTTTTTTTTTTCAAGCTTTATTTATTGGATCTTTCTAAAATTACTTAGAAACTAACAATAAGTGATCAAATCTTACAAACTAACTAAAATTATGTTATATTCCCAATGTTCCATCACAATTTGTTAAGTCGCGGGGTATAGCAATTTCACAGCATATTCAGTGTGTCTTTTCTTTTTAATCGACGATGCCCCGTGCTCAGCAACAATTGCCTAGCAAGGGGATTCGGATGATTGTGTAATTTTTGAATGTAGCTTCTGCAGGACATTGCAACTTCCTCAGAAATTGTGGGTACATTTAAATATCGATGGATGTTAACGTTCCTCATATACCAAGGCGCGTTTACAATAATTCGCAGACACTTGGATTGTATTCGCTGCAATTTTTCGATATTTGAGGGAGATGCGGTGCCCCAAAACTGAATACCATAAGTCCAGATTGGCTTCAGGATTGCTTTATATAATAGCACTTTGTATTCGAGATTCAACTTTGATCTTTTGTGTAACAGCCACCATAACTGATTAATTTTAAGCTTGATCTGAGTTTTCTTTGCCTCTATGTGATTTTTCCAGGTTAGCCTTCTGTCGAGGTGAATACCCAAGTACTTTGTTGAGGAACATTGTGGAACTGATTGGCCATTAATTTTAAGTGGGGGACATGTATCTGGCCTTAGCGTGAAGGTTACATGTACGCTCTTTGATTCATTGACTTTTATACGCCATTTTGCTAGCCAGATTTCGAGAGAATGGATATGATTCTGCAGGAGTTTAGTAGCTTCTATGGGGTTAGAGCGAGAGCACAATATTGCCGTATCATCTGCAAAGGTCGATATAAATGTATAGTTATTGCTGGGCATATCTGTAGTGTATAAGAGATACAATAAGGGGCCCAAAACGCTTCCTTGAGGAACGCCAGAGTGAATATCCAATGGATTTGTTGTGTAATCCTTGTGATGTATCAGAAATTGTCTTTTCGTGAGGTAGCTACTAAGCAACGAGGAGACATTTGCAGGCAGTAATAGTTTGAGTTTGTAAATAAGGCCATCGTGCCATACTTTATCGAAAGTTTGAGTGATATCAAGAAAGACAGCTGAGCAATACTTTTTTTCTTCAAAAGTGTTCCGTATCAGAGTTACAATACGGTGTACTTGTTCTATTGTGCTGTGCTGTTTTCTAAATCCACACTGATGTTGAGGAATAAGTTGGTTGAGATTAATAAATGGAGTTATATTCATGACAAGTAGCTTTTCGAATACTTTAGAGAGTAGAGGCAGGAGGCTGATAGGTCTGTACGATGCAACTTTTGTAGTTTCTTTTCCTGGTTTTGCTATCATAATAATTTTTGAAGTTTTCCAGCATTTGGGATAGTGTTTAATACGAAGGATAGCATTGAAAATGTGCATGAGATGAATTACTGAAGCCGGAGGTAGCTCTTTTATCATTTTACCGGTAATTTTTTCTGGACCATGTGATTTTTTTGGGTTTAAATCTTTATAAATTGCTTTGAATATGTCCTTTTTTTTAATTTTGAGCGTTATTGAGCAAGGTTGAGAAGTTAATTTTGGTAATGAAGACTGAGAAGAGGGTGGATTGGGTGTAAAAACACTTTTTAGGTGGTTTGCAAAAGCCAAACCCTTCTCACAGTTGCTTCTAGCCCAATTACCGTCACTCAAACGGATGGGGGAATCAGTGAGAATTGGCCGATTTGAGTTTTTTGCTGATTTCCACAAAGAGTAGTCTGACGCTTCACCAGGTGTTAATTTCGCTATGTGCTCTTCTAACTCTTTGTTGTTTTTATTTTTTAAGGCTTGCTTTAACTTTCGAGTGCAGTGCTGTAGCTGTGTTTTCAGATTCGGTGATCTGAATTCTTGCCATTGCCTTCGGAGTCTTCTATTCTGTCTTACTAGTAATTCAATGTCAGCTGGTGTGTATGGGCTATAATTTGATTGCTTGCATACCCTTCTGCAGGTGGCTGAGCTGAGAGCTAATGAGAGCAACTGGTTGAATTTCTCCGTCGGCCAATATGTCGGTTGACCATTTGAAATAACATCGTAGCCGTGGTTAGTGATGATTGAACATAGTCTTCCGCCTTTTGGAGTTATTAAGCGGGAGCCCCAGTGAGTGTGTTTGGCGTTGAAATCGCTAGCAACCAAGAAATTGCTACCATGAGTTGAGAAAAATTCTTTATATTGCTGTTCGGTAATACTGTATCTTGGGGGACAGTATATCGCAGATATTACTACCTTAGAGATGTATTCTTCCAGACATATAGATGTTGGTTGCAAGTAGACGCTACTGAAATCTTCGAGAACATGATGTTTTATTCTGCTTTTTAACAATATGGCAGTTCTTCCGCGTTCCTTACCATGCGGATGATTTGTGGTGTACAGTTTGTAATATGGTATTTGGTAGCAATTTTTGTCAGTGAAATGGGTCTCAGATATCAGATATTACATATACCGAAGTAGATGGACGCACTTTGAATAGAGTGTTATAAATATAATTATAAACGGTAGTACTTTTTGTTTGAACAAAATGAAAATGATTTATACCTGAAGACATACAAAGAAAATAGAAAGAAAATTGGCATACGTGAAGCAAAGAAGTTCATAATTTATTGTGCTAGTCTGACCATTTACCCATCACATCCAAGCCAACTACAAGCACAGCTATTGTCGCTACCAACATCAGATGCAAAACCAATCCAAGCAAACAAAACAAAAAAATGCTCAGATTTCAGTACAGTTGAATTTTCTTCATTTTCATTTCATTCGACTATCATCCCTTTTAGCCCTCGTCAAGCCGATTTCAATAGAAATTATTATCTATTAAATTCAGAGTTTAATTCTTCGAGCATAGAAGATAAAATATTAATCTTCATCGCATTAGATTGTTCCACACGTTCGTTTTCAAAAACAGCCAGAGTACTTCCTCAACAGCACTTGCATCTGCATTCAGCGTACTCACATATACCCACAGATACTGAACATTATCCTTGGAAAATTTAATTTTAAATTAGCGTTTTGCCAAATTGCTTAGTGTAGCCCGCCGACAGGAATTATATTTTATATTTTGCAATAATTAAACAACTGCAGCAAAACTAAACAAAATTTTCAAACACCAACCTGTATCAACAACAACACCAACAACAGTTATTGCAACAATCGCACAAGCAACAGCAGTTCTGGCAACAACCGCACCAACAGCAAGTCTTCAGCAGCAACAGCGACGGAATCGATCACCATATAGTGAGTACGACCTCACTCATACACCTACATATTATAATATAATGTATGTATATATAAATACATATATATACAAACATATATATAAATATATATATTTTTTATCAATATATATATATATATATATATATATATATATATATATATATATATATATATATATATGTATATATATATATATATATATATATATATATATATATATATATATATATATATATATATATATAAGTTAAGGCACGTTGCCTTTAACGTGAATATTTCCTATTCTACATTTTGCGATACCTAAACCTTCAGACGAAACTTAATTCCCTTTTCCCTTTATCTTTAAATTTTCGAGTCTCTTAGTATTTCTGCTGAAGTTGCATCCCACGCACGCTTCAGCTTTTGTTAATATTAAATGCATTGTTTATGTATTTGGCTTAGCGCAAGTGCATTTGAACGCAAATATGCCATGCGCAACCTACTTCTAATTATTTTGCTGAATCGACGTCTGGCCGATATTTTCAATTCACGAGCAGTGAACAGCGATGTTGGCTTCACTTCCAAATAATATAAAATTATGTTAGTTAGTCTAAAATTGGATTCAAGCCTGCATGGCAGGTTCGCGGTACTCGAGTTAAATAATAAAGTTAAGTTATAATACTTGTAGAGAAGGGTTAAGTAAAACCAAGTCTGTTCAAAAGAAATTAATATTATTTAAATAAAGGACGAATTATTTTCAAAAGATAAAAACAATATCTTATTTTATTTTCAAAAGATAAATAAAATATCTTAATTGGCGGCCAACGTTAAAAACCCGTTGTCCTGTGAAAAATATAAAAAAAATTAATTAAAGAACTTATAATCCAAAATAAAATTTTCAAAAGCTAAAATTTACGTTAAAAGTTCTTTTAATTAAAATTGTTTATGTGAAAAACTTTGTGAAAAATCTTTGAAAATCGAAAATTCTGCAATATTAAAAACCATATCAGAAAATTTTGTTTTCTATAAATAAGAAATTAAAAAAAAAATCATAACGCTAAAGCAAAATTTTTATGGGTAAAAAGAAAACCCGAAAAATACAGTAAGGCACAACTAAACTGTGAACTGTGAGCTGTTAAACCTGAACCTTGTTTTTTTTAAACACTTCAAAAATTCAAAAATTAACGCCATAAAACATTACCAACATACAAAAGGCAAAATCTGCACAAGAAGAAAGCTTGAAGAGCCTCAACCCAGCCCAATTTAAAGGTCAACCAAGCATCCGGGTACCATAGCAAATCCAAAAGAAGATCCTACACGAATCCTATTACTCGAAGTTCGACTCCGCAGCGGAACAACTATAACAACAACGGTGTGCAGTAATCATCATACTGGTCAACCAATATGTTAGCTCTAATGTAAGTGCGTAATCTCGTTCTCTATTGTCAATAAAATTACCGTGAGCCAAAATTTAAATTTTTGAGCCATAACTTTTATTTTATATTTTCCAAATTAAAATTTGTTAATTTTCAAGTCTCGCGAAAGTCACCAATAAGAGTGGACGTCTTTCTTTTGAGTTTTAGAAAAAAAAAAAAAAAACAAATAAAATAATAATATAATTTGCAAACATTTTGTTTATAGTATGAGTGTTCAGCGCTCTCCTCTCCGGCAACGGCAATCGCCTGTTAATGTGTGTGTAAACAATAATTTGCAATCACCCGCGCAAACCCCCCCGATAAGTGCATTATCAAATAAAACAGTTGATACACACTGCACAAGTGAAAGTAACAGTGCAAATCTTTTGCCTGCACATATTAAAAATTCATCAAATTTTGCAACAACAATAAATACAGACAAAAAAAATAATTTGTTCTATCGTGATATACTATCTCCCTCTATACCGTGGAGTGTACAATGTGCTTCTCCTGCTGTAACACCAACAGCTACAACATCAAAGCAATCAAATAACGGCACTTCTACTGAAGTGCATGACCCAGTAGTTAAAGCAACTAGTGCGATGACTAATAAAGAACCAGTTGCTGTTCAAACTGGTATTGATCGCTACATTACTGTAGTAAAGCGAAAGAGAAGTCCGCAAAATTCAAAACAAATGAATTCAACAAAAATTCAAAAACAGAACACTGTCCCTATTAGTTCGGAAAATAGATACGCTCTGCTTTCAGGTGATGAAAGTGACGAAAATATTATCTCCAAGAAAAATTTCAAACCCCACCCATTTTCTTAAGAGAACGCAACTCAGATAAGTTGATTTCTAGAATTACAAGTCTTATAGGACCAAAGAATTTCCATGTTGTTCCTATTCGCAAAGGCCAAATTGAGGAAACAAAAGTGCAAATCTACAGCGAAACTCATTATCGCAAAGTAATAGCGGAATTTGATGCTGTAAAAAAGAATTACTACACATATCAGCTAAAAAGTAGTAAGGGCTTAATCGTTGTACTCAAAGTCGTCGAACCCAACGTTGATATTAACGAAATCAAACTTGCCCTTCAGCAAGAAGGGTTTCAAGCCAAAACAGTATTCAACATTCTCAACAAGAGCAATATACCTCAACCGTTATATCGTATTGAGCTGCAGCCTGAAACAAAACCCCTAAAAAAAGGTGAAGTACACCCCATATATAAAATTCGATATTTATTGCATCGCAAAATCACAATCGAAGAACCCCATAAGAGAACTGGACCTCCTCAGTGCAGTAACTGCCAAGAATATGGACATACTAAGACATATTGTACCCTGCCAGCTGTTTGTGTGATTTGTGGAGATCTCCATAAATCAAACATATGCCCAAAATCTAAAGGCGATGCTAGCATGAAAAAATGCAGCAATTGTGGAGGTAATCACACCGCAAATTATAGAGGTTGCCCAGTATATACAACCCTAAAGCTAAATTTCTCCGCTAGCAATCAACCTCTAAAACCAGTTGAGCAAACTCAGATAGCCAACTCAAGTAAGAGACAAAATATTGATGCAACACAATTCTTCTCTGCAATCCCAAACAAGAATCAAACCAATTCATACGCTAGCGTGTTAAAACAAAACCCACACCAACAAAGCAATGTAAATAATGAGCAGAAACACTCACTGCCCACCCAACAGCCAAGTACCCTTGAACATTTGCTTCAAACATTGATTCAGAATATGAACCAATTCATGAACTCAATGCAAACAATGATGCAAGAAATGATGAAAAATCAATCGATGTTACTCCAAACATTGCTATCCAGACCATGAGTTGTCTCAAGATATGCCACTGGAACGCCAACGGCTTAAGCCAGCACCGTTTGGAACTAATTCAATTCCTTGAATCCAGCCAAATCGACATAACGATGATATCTGAGACCCATTTCACTGACAAAAATTGCTACCAAATACCATATTACAAACTGTACAGCACAAATCATCCGCATGGTAAGGCACGCGGAGGAACTGCCATATTGATAAAAAGCAGAATAAAACATCATGTTCTTGAAGATTTTAGTAGCGTCTACTTGCAAGCAACATCTATATGTCTGGAAGAATACATCTCTAAGCTAGTAATATCTGCGATATACTGTCCCCCAAGATACAGTATTACCGAACAGCAATATAAAGAATTTTTCTCAACTCTTGGTAGCAAATTCTTGGTTGCTGGCGATTTCAACGCCAAACACACTCACTGGGGCTCCCGATTAATAACTCCAAAAGGCAAAAGACTATGTTCAATCATCACTAACCACGGCTACGATGTTATTTCAAATGGTCAACCGACATATTGGCCGACGGACAAGAGGAAAATACCCGATCTCATAGACTTTGGAGTCGCCAAAGGTTTGCAGATGGAAAATATCTCCACAGAGTGTAATTATGATCTATCATCTGACCACTCACCCAGGGTAATATCTATAAAATCACCAAGCCCCCAAAGCAATTGCGTTAGAAAGAAAATAGACTGGTTAAAATTCAAGAAATATATAAATTCCCATCTTCCTCTGAGTACTGTATTAAGAAATGGACACGATGTAGACTCAGCACTCGAAAAATTCAACCAGCTGCTCGCATTAGCTCTCAGCTCAGCCACCTGCACAAAGGTATGCAAGCAATCAAACTATAGCCCATACACACCAGCCGATATTGAATTGCTAGTAAGACAGAAAAGAAGACTCCGAAGACAATGGCAAGAATTCAGATCACCGAATCTGAAAACACAGCTACAGCACTGCACTCGAAAGTTAAAGCAAGCCTTAAAAAATAAAAACAACAAAGAGTTAGAAGAGCACATAGCGAAATTAACACCTGGTGAAGCGTCAGACTACTCTTCTCACCAATTCTCACTGATTCCCCCATCCGTTTGAGTGACGGTAATTGGGCTAGAAGCAACTGTGAGAAGGGTTTGGCTTTTGCAAACCACCTAAAAAGTGTGTTTACACCCAATCCACCCTCTTCACAGTCCTCATTACCAATATTAACTTCTCAACCTTGCTCAATAACGCTCAAAATTAAAAAAAGGACATATTCAAAGCAATTTATAAAAATTTAAACCCAAAAAAATCACCTGGTCCAGATAAAATTACCGGTAAAATGATAAAAGAGCTACCTCCGACTTCAGTAATTCATCTGATGCACATTTTCAATGCTATCCTTCGTATTAAACACTATCCCAAATGCTGGAAAACTTCAAAAATTATTATGATAGCAAAACCAGGAAAAGACCCTACAAAAGTTGCATCGTACAGACCTATCAGCCTCCTGCCTCTACTTTCTAAAGTATTCGAAAAGCTACTTGTCATGAATATAACTCCATTTATTAATCTCAACCAACTGATTCCTCAACATCAGTTTGGATTTAGAAAACAGCACGGCACAATAGAACAAGTCCACCGCATTGTAACTCTGATAAGGAACACTTTTGAAGAAAAAAAGTATTGCTCAGCTGTCTTTCTTGATATCACTCAAGCTTTCGATAAAGTATGGCACGATGGCCTTATTTACAAACTCAAACTATTACTGCCTGCAAATGTCTCCTCATTGCTTAGTAGCTACCTCACGAAAAGACAATTTCTCGTACATCACAAGGATTACACAACAAATCCATTGGATATTCACGCTGGCGTTCCTCAAGGAAGCGTTTTGGGTCCCTTACTGTATCTCTTATACACTTCAGATATGCCCAACAATAACTATACATTTATATCGACCTTTGCTGATGATACGGCAATATTGTGCTCTCGCTCTAACCCCATAGAAGCTACTAAACTCCTTCAGACTCATGTCGATTCTCTCGAAATCTGGCTAGCAAAATGGCGTATAAAAGTCAATGAATCAAAGAGCGTACATGTAACCTTCACGCTAAGGCTAGATACATGTCCCCCACTTAAAATTAATGGCCAATCAGTTCCACAATGTTCCTCAACAAAGTACTTGGGTATTCACCTCGACAGAAAGCTGACATGGAAAAATCACATAGAGGCAAAGAAAACTCAGATCAAGCTTAAAATGAATCAGTTATGGTGGCTGTTACACAAAAGATCAAAGTTGAATCTTGAATACAAAGTGCTATTATATAAAGCAATCCTGAAACCAATCTGGACTTATGGTATTCAGTTTTGGGGCACCGCATCTCCCTCTAATATCGAAAAATTGCAGCGAATACAATCCAAGTGTCTGCGAATTATTGTAAACGCGCCTTGGTATATGAGGAACGTTAACATCCATCGAGATTTAAATGTATCCACAATTTCTGAGGAAGTTGCAATGTCCTGCAGAAGCTACATTCAAAAATTACACAATCATCCGAATCCCCTTGCTAGGCAATTGTTGCTGAGCAAGGGGCATCGTCGATTAAAAAGAAAAGACACACTGAATATGCTGTAAAATTGCTACATCTCGCGACTCACCAAATTGTGATGGAACGTAGGGGATATCACATAGTTTTATTTAGTTTGTAAGATTTGAATACTTATTGTTAGTTTCTTGTATTTAAGAAAGATTCAATAAAAAAAAAATAAGCTAACAAAAAAAAAAAAAAAAAAAACAAATTTTCAATAAATTTTTTTTTCCCAAAAATTATATAAAACAAACCTAAATGTATCTCTTATTTTTAAGCAAAAGTGAAAAAAAATGTAAAATTATAAAAATAGTGAATCAATCTAATAAGTAATTTTCAGTGATAAAATTAAATTGTGAAATTTAAATATCTTCTCTTTAAAATAAAGGTTAAAAGATTCACATTTAAAACAATAGGGAAGAACCAAAACTTGTTAACTTTTGAATAAAGCGTATATCTGAGTATAAGCTAAGAAAATTTGGGGCTGTGGATTGTCTTTGTTGCTTTTCCAAACCTAATTCAAAAACCAGAAGCTGTTGAAGAGGCTGAAGGACTTCTGGCTAGATTAGAATCATTAAGGATTTCTGACGAAGCAAAGGTTATGACAAACACAATGAATTCCGAAAACTTACAAATACTTATGACAAACACAATGAATTCCGAAAACTTACAGAAAACTAAACAGGACTTTCAAGCGACAATAAACGACTTGACTAGACGACTTGATTCTTTAAATCAATCTTCCACAGTAGAAGAATACAGGGACATACAGATTCTTCCAAACGTCCAGTGCGAAGAGACGATCGACATTGTTAAATCGGTGCCGGAATTTAAGGGCGATCCCAACAGATACGTTTCCTGGCGCACAAGCTGCTATCACAGCACACAAACTATTCAAACCGTATTTAGGAAGCTCAAAATATTATCAGGCTGTGGCGATACTGAGAAATAAAGTAGTAGGAAACGCGGATGCCGTGTTAAGCGCATCCGCGCACAGTGCTGAATTTTAAAGCAATTATAGCACGACTAGACTTCACGTATGCGGATAAAAAGTCTATATTTACATTGGAGCAAGAGCTCTCCACGCTTAGGCAAGCGCAGAAAACGATTACTCAATTTTATGATGAGGTGGAGCGCAAATTAACGGCCATTATTAATAAAGTCATAATGTCTAATGAGGGAGATCCTTCCTTAATTCAATCTTTGAGCCAGAAGTATCGTCAGGACGCACTGCGAGTCTTTGTTTCAGGCTTGAGAAGGCCGCTTTGTGACACACTCTTCTCCTGTAAGCCGTCGGACTTGCCAACAGCCTTGGCACTGGCTCAGGAACTTGAAACGAATCAGAATCGTTATCATTTTCCACTATTTATAACAGCGGATTAAATAAAATTACACCTAGCCAGCCAGGTCTTGGACAGAATATTCTCAATACGCCAGTCACACAAAGCTTTTGACAAACACGTAACAACGGGAACCCTGCCCAAGTTCGGGCTTTTGCAAACAATTTCGGTTTGCCTAACTCATCTCATCTTCAAAACCGACAACAGCAACCTTATAATCCATCCTACCGTAATTTTGTACCAAACAACAATTTCCAAACACGTCCGAATCTCAGTAATCCTATTCAAAACCCCACCTTTCAACCCCGATCAAACCTCCATAATCCCATACAAATACCACAACCTTCCACCCTGTCCCTTGATACAGACGTAAGTATGCGCACAGCCAGACCTAACAATTTTCATGACCTTCAAGCACAGAAGAGAACATCAAACTCGGACCGTTACAATCCCAGAAAAACCCAGAGGATTAATAACCTCGAGCACGACACTCAGCCAATAGATGGAGAAACAGAAAACAGTTGCTCTATAGAAAATGTGGAATTTTCAAATGACCAAATACAACAAGAACAGATAGCTCAGGACTTGACCTTTGAAGACGAAATTAATTTTTTAGAGGAAAGTCACTTCTCCCCTACATTGAACGAGCAATAGGTGGAGAAACCATAAAACTTTTAGTTGATACAGGAGCAAAAAAATTAAAAGGCATAAAAAAACTCACAACTCCATTTCTAGTAAAATCCATACATGGCGCAGATAAAATCGATCATAAAACACTCATAAATGTGCTCGGTAAAATGGAAACTTTCTTCATATTAAAAAATTTACCCTTATTTGACGGAATCTTGGGTTTTAGCCTCATAAAAAGCATTAATGGCACAATTGACACGGGAAAAGATACTATTTACTTTGAGGGAGGGGAAGAAAAGTTAAAATATTTGAACTTAGACTCGGTAAATAAGTTAACAACTGAGACTGTACCTGGTGATTTTGGTGATAAATTCTATGATGTTATTAATAAAAATGTGGGCGTGTTCGCAAACCCGAATGAAGCTTTACCTTTTAATACAACAATATTGGCTACCATTAGGACCAAGGACCAAGATCCTATATACTCCAAATACCAGTCCTATCCGGTTTCTATGATTGAATTTGTCAATAAAGAAGTAGAAAAATTGTTGCGTGACGGCATTATTAGACCTTCACGGTCACCCTACAACAGCCCGGTCTGGGTCGTCGACAAAAAAAGCTTTGACGAACATGGCAGGCCTAATAAGCGTCTCGTGTTTGATTTCACGAAATTAAATTCAAAAACCATGGCCGATAAGTATCCGATACCAGACCCATCTATAATTTTGTCAAATCTCGGTAGAGCCAAATTCTTTACGACCCTAGATTTGAAGAGCGGCTTTCACCAAGCCTCTCTGAACGGGAAAAAACAGCCTTTAGCATCAATAACGGAAAATTTGAATTTTGTCGTCTGCCATTTGGCTTGAAGAATGCACCGAGCATTTTTCAACGGGCCATTGATGACGTCTTGCGTGAGGAGTTTGGGAAATCTTGTCACTTCTATATCGACGATATCATAATATTCTCTGACTCTGAGCAGAGACATGTCGATGATATTGATAGTGGCTATAGCAAAGCCACTGACCAAATTTTTACGTGGTGAGAATGGTCACATAGGCACCAGGCAGTCTAAACTGGTAAAAATATCTCTCGATGATGAAGCTTTGGCCGCATTTGACAAATTGAAAAGACTTCTTGCTTCTGAAGATGTACTTCCTTTGTACCCAAATTTCAGTAAACCATTTGACCACACGACGGACGCATCTTCTCACGCTTTTGGAGCTGTCCTTTCTCAGAACGGACGCCCAATAGCGATGATTTCGAGGACCCTATCTCCCACAGAGGAGAACTATGCAACAAATGAGCGTGAGCTCTTGGATATTGTGTGGGCATTGAAGCATCTCAGGCACTATTTGTACGGTGTCAATAACATTAATATCTTCACAGACCACCAGCCATTGACGTTTACTGTGTCCGACAAGAACCCAAACTCAAAAATTAAGCGATGGAGGGCGTTTATTGAAGAGTACTCGCTACTTCTTTTATAAACCGGGTAAAGATAATGTGGTAGCTGACGCATTGCCGAGACAGTTTATTAATGTAATTACGGACTCCACGTCTACATGTTCACTACAGGCCTGTGGAAGCGAAATGTCGCTTACCGAAATAATTCCCCTGGTAGAAAACCCAATTAATTGTTTCAAAAACCAAATTTTTATCTCACACGCCGCCGAATCGAGGATCGAAACAAAAATCCTTTTCAGAGACCGTATCCGACACACAATAGTTTATAAAGAAATTGACGACCTTTTGCAGAAATTGAAGGATGCAATCAATCCTCAAATAGTTAACGCAATTTACTGCTATTTGCATACATTGGCACAAATACAGCATCTTCTTGTTACGGATTACCCTTCAGTCAAGTTTCGTTATATAAACAAATTTGTAACGGACGTCTTCAATCAAGACGACCAGATGGAAATTCTAGTCAATGAGCATAACAGAGCACACCGGTCAACGTCAGAAAACGTGAAACAGGTTCTTGATGACTATTTTTTTCCGGACATTCATAAGAGACTAAAGGCAATAACTTCACAATGTAAAATATGCCGAGAAGGGAAATACGAAAAACACCCAAAAATCAGCAAATTGGAGAGACTCCAATACCCTCTTTTCCAGGTGAAATTCTTCACGTGGACATTTATTTTACTGATAAAAAATTCTTTCTGATATGCCTGGACAAATTTTCTAAGTTTGCTGTTGTAAAACCAATAGCTTCGAGAGCCATTATTGACATTAAACCGGCCCTTGCACAAGTTTTGAATTTTTTTAAAGACACTAAAATAATAATATGCGACAATGAAAAATCATTGACCTCGCAAACTGTACAATCCTTTGTAAAAAATATTTTTGGATCTGACATGCTCATAACCGCACCGATGCATAGTACCACCAAGGGGCAAGTGGAACGTTTCCATAATACCCTCACAGAAATTGCCAGATTCCTTAGATTAGAAAACTTAACGGATGATTCTACAGACTTGATCCTTATGGCAACTGCAAAGTATAATAGGTCGATCCATTCAACAATAGGGGCTAGGCCAATCGATATCATACAATCAACGCCAGAGAACTTTAGAAAGGAAATCAGGAACAAAATCACTGCAAAACAAAAGACCGACCTAGCTTATAACAATAAAAAATCAACCATTAAGACTTATACACCTGGGGAGAAAGTTTATATTAAAGTTAACAAACGTTTGGGAAACAAATTCAGTAAAATTTATGTCGAGAAAATTATACAGCAGGATCTGGGATCCACCGTAAAAATTGACAATAAAATAGTACACAAAGATAATATTCGTTTCCTCTTTACAGGATACAGGATAATCTTCGTTTCCTGCCATTCCTAACCATTTAACCCGCTAACCATGCCACCGTTCTGGATTACACTTCTTCCTTTTATATTCCGGTATCGGACGGAAATGTGGCAATCTTTGACGATTACGGAACTTTAGCACATATTTCAAACCTAACAGATTACGTGAGAATAGCCGAAGAAACCAATAAATTGACCAAATTTTTTCCACAATCACATATGAAGAAATTATTGGAAGCAGATCTGGACCAAATATCGAAAACAATTGACTCACTGCGCTTGCACCATAGACATGCTCGCAGTATCAACTTTCTTGACACTGCTCTTAAATACGTAGCCGGCACTCCCGACTACGACGACTTCGCAGAAGTACACGGAAAACAAGACGAATTAGTTACAGCAAATAACAGACAAATAATTATAAATACGGAACCACAATCTCAGAATAACAATCTGACTAGGGCTCTTAACACATTATTAAATAATACAAAGACAACAGACATAGATTCTGGACACCTGTACGACCTACTCAGCGGTAGGAATAGGGCTATAATACGAGAGCTAGACAACATAGCTTTGTCTATTACTTTAGGAAAGCTACAAATGATCAATTCCGTCTTGTTAGACAATTCGGAAATCGATTTTATTTTAAAATCTGAAATGAATTTTAGTATAAGTGTAAATGAAATAATTATCAATTCCAAACTTAAGATCTTACAGAGTGAATACATACTTACCTTTTTGATTAAGTTCCCTAGAATTAAGCAATTTTATGAAAAAAAATTAATATATCCAGTGGTTCACCGCAATAAAATTTTATTATATGAAACTAATGATGTCGCAAAAGCGACAATAAATACTTGATGCTTAATAATTGTAAAAGGAAGTCCACAATTGCATTTTGCCAGCTGCTCGCCAGTACAGATAACTCAGCAGCATACTTAACAACTACACCGCTGCATGCAAGACAACTTCTGCAATCTTCGTGTCCCCTGTTTCGGTCATACATGACGGCATTGTCATCGTCAATGACCAACCTTCTAAAATTTTTTACGACAATGAAACAAAATCTCTTCAGAAAGGCACCTTTCTAATCACATTCAAAAACACACTAATTGTAAACTCTACGAAATTTATGAATTCTAGAAGAACTGCTTTCAGAAGTCCTGAGACCCCCATAGCCCACTCCGTAAATTTCGCGGACCACGTTTCTCTTTTGTCATTGTCATATCTAAACGAATTAAATATTAAAAATGTAGACCGCATCTCTCACTTGCACTCTAAAGTTAAGTGGACCCTATACACCTCTACATCTCTTGCGTTCCTAAATCTGATAACGATTTTGCGATACCTAAAACTTCAGACGAAACTTAATTCCCTTTTTCCTTTATCTTTAAATTTTCGAGTCTCTAAGTTTTTCTGCTGAAGTTGCATCCCACGCGCTCTTCAGCTTTTGTTAATATTAAATGCATTGTTTTTGTATTTGGCTTAGCGCAAGTGCATTTGAACGCAAATATGCCATGCGCGACCTACTTCTAATTATTTTGCTGAATCGACGTCTGGCCGATATTTTCAATTCACGAGCAGTGAACAGCGATGTTGGCTTCACTTCCAAAAAATATAAAATTATGTTAGTTAGTCTAAAATTGGATTCGTACCGCATGGAAGGTTCGCGGTACGCGAGTTGAGTAATAAAGTTAAGTTATAATACTTGTAGAGAAGGGTTAAGTAAAACCAAGTCTGTTCAAAAGGAATTAATTTTATTTAAATAAAGGACGAATTATTTTCAAAAGATAAAAACAATATCTTATTTTATTTTCAAAAGGTAACTAAAATATCTTAATTTATATATATATATATATATATATATATAAATATATATATATATATATATATAAATATATATAAAATAATTCCTGTGAAAAATAAAAAATTCATCAAAAACTATACTCCTGTAAAAATAAAAATTTGTTTGTTAGACAATTTTAAAAAGAAAAAAACGATATTCCTGTAAAGGGTAAAAAATGTTCTAATCGTCGGAAGTTTTAAGAAGAAACTTATATTCCTGTGAAAATCAAAAATTTTTTCTAAAATCATCAAAAACTACACTCCTGTGAGGAATAAATCATCACAAACTATACTCCTGTGAAGAATAAAGTTCAATCATCAGCAATCAACAAAGTACTCATGCTTGACGACTTAGAACTGGAATTAGCAAGGATAGTTGGACCAAACGGCGTGTCTCCAGAAACCAAACATCATAAGAATTCAACCTACACTGTGGAGGAACTTGAGCAGATACTCAGAAAACCCAAATTCGAATTTGTATCTACAGGAACCAACACTACAAGCGAGGATGAGGTTAAATACTACAACATTGCTTATAATTTTACTCTTTCCTTACATCCACACCACTATAGTGGATTACTCTTCCTCACACTACATTCCTATACTGGATGGTAAGGTGGCAATCTTGACCGACAACAGAATCCTATTACACAAAACTAATCTGACTGACTTCGAGGAAATAATAAATGAGACGCTCAACTTAATTGAATTCTTTCCTAAATCCCAAATGAAGAAACTTTTAGAAGCGGATATAGAACAAATAGAGAAACTAGTCGATTCCTTGAAAACCCACCATCGACATGCTCGCAGCATTAACTTTCTGGGATCAGCGCTTAAATACATTGCAGGTACACCTGACTATGACGATCTTGAAGAAATACATGGCAAAGAAAATGAACTCAGTTTAAATAACAATAGGCAGAGAATCATTAATTCCGAACTGCAAAACCAGATAAACAACCTAACCCGAACTGTTAACATATTAGTAAACGAAACGAAAACCTCGGACATCGAACTAGAACGATTATACGATCTCCTAAACAGTAGAAACAAAGCGATAATTACGGAACTAGACAGCATTGCATTATCAATAATGTTAGGAAAACTTAATGTCATAAATCCGTTACTATTAAATATAAGAGAAACGAAATACATTTTTAAGTCAGAAAAAAGTAATATAGATATAAGTGTAAGCGAAATCATCGCAAATTCAAAGTTAAAAATATTGCAAAATAAAGAAATTATTGTATTTATAATTAAGTTTCCCATTATCGAAGCATTATGCGAAAAATTATTAATTATACCTGTTATTCATGAGAATAAAATGCTTTTATTTGAAAGTAATGAATTTGCTAAATGTAACAATCATTATATAGCACTAAGTAATTGTAAGAAAAAAGTTACCACTTCCTTTTGCCAAAATTTATTGCATCTAAAAGACCTATGTCTTACCAACCTCTTAAATAACAATACAGCATCTTGCCAAACAATACCCGCCTATGATCTTCCAGTCTTTTCAATAATTGACGATGGAATTGTGGTTATAAATAACCAACCTTCTGAAATCACAGAGCAAGGAGTAAGGAAACTCCTCAAAAAGGGAACATTCCTACTTACGTTCGATGATGAACTAGCAATAAACGGAACCAAGTTACGAAACCAAAGGAAAATAGCCTACATGAGCCCTGAAACCCCTATGGCTCACTCCGTAAATTTCACAAACCATATCTCTCTCTTATCGCTTCCATATTTACATGAATTGCACACCAGAAACATTGATAGAATTGCCCTGTTGCATTCTAAAATAAAAGAAACATCTTATGCGGTCGTCTGCCTTGTAATAATAGCAGGGGTAATAGCTGTTTTTCTTCTTATGAAAAGAAGACAACAACGAATTAAGATTGTAAATGTCCTTAATAAACTTAAGCAGGCGAGGACGCCTGATCTTCAAGAGGGGGAGTAGTTAACAGAATAGTTAACAGTCTAACGTCCGTCTGTAAATTCTTTAACGTCTGTCTGTAAATTCTTATCAAAAGATTTAAATTTCCTTGCCCTAGTTTCAAACACACACGCGGACTTTTGCATCCGCTGCAATGCACACGCAAGCATAAAGCACGTTGCATCTCAACGTAACACTTTAAAATTCCGTTCCAAAAAATTCTTTCCCACACTCTGTTGGGTAACTCACGTTACACTTCAACGTGACAAAGTTCCCACACCTGCAAGGTGCGATCACGTAACTGCATTCACGTAACACTTTAAAATTCCGTTCCAAAAAATTCTTTCCCACACTCTGTTGGGTAACTCACGTTACACTTCAACGTGACAAAGTTCCCACACCTGCAAGGTACGATTACGTAACTGCATTCAGCAGACGATATTTGATCCTCGTCTTTTTATTCTTTTCTTTTTGGCTTTTTGGCAAGCTTGCGTTCCCATGCGCGGTACGATAATAAGCGCGAAGATTTTCGTATAAATAAAAGGGAAATGGTAGCTAAGTTAGTTAGTCTCTGACAGTAAGTCTTTGTAAAACTTTAAAAAGGTAATCTTGCAAAAAAGTTCCGCATAGCGGAAAGCAAGACATTCTCGTATAAGGAAGTGAAAAACCTGTAATTAAAGCAAAAGTTTTTAATAAAGAACATTGAAAAATTTTGAATGTTAACAATTCTTTTTAATTGGCGCCCAACGTGGGGCACGCCGAAAATTGAAAAATAAAAATTTCTAAATCATCAAAAACTATACTTCTGTAAAAATAAAAAAATTTTTTTCTTCATCGGAAAATTTTAAAATAAACTATATTCCTGTAAAGAGTAAAAAATTTCTAATCGTCGGAAGAAACTTATATTCCTGTGAAAAATAAAAAAATCATCAAAAACTATACCTCTGTAAAAATAAAAATTTTTTTTTCTTCATCGGAAAATTTTAAAATAAACTATATTCCTGTAAAGAGTAAAAAATTTCTAATCGTCGGAAGAAACTTATATTCCTGTGAAAAATAAAAAATTCATCAAAAACTATACTCCTGTAAAAATAAAAAATTTTTTTTTTTTCTTCATCGGAAAATTTTAAAATAAACTATATTCCTGTAAAGAGTAAAAAATTTCTAATCGTCGGAAGAAACTTATATTCCTGTGAAAAATAAAAAAATCATCAAAAACTATACCTCTGTAAAAATAAAAAATTTTTTTTCTTCATCGGAAAATTTTAAAATAAACCATATTCCTGTAAAGAGTAAAAAAAAAAAAATTTTTAATCGTCGGAAGAAACTTATATTCCTGTGAAAAATAAAAAATTCATCAAAAACTATACTCCTGTAAAAATAAAAATTTGTTTGTTAGACAATTTTAAAAAGAAAAAAACGATATTCCTGTAAAGGGTAAAAAATGTTCTAATCGTCGGAAGTTTTAAGAAGAAACTTATATTCCTGTGAAAATCAAAAATTTTTTCTAAAATCATCAAAAACTACACTCCTGTGAGGAATAAATCATCACAAACTATACTCCTGTGAAGAATAAAGTTCAATCATCAGCAATCAACAAAGTACTCATGCTTGACGACTTAGAACTGGAATTAGCAAGGATAGTTGGACCAAACGGCGTGTCTCCAGAAACCAAACATCATAAGAATTCAACCTACACTGTGGAGGAACTTGAGCAGATACTCAGAAAACCCAAATTCGAATTTGTATCTACAGGAACCAACACTACAAGCGAGGATGAGGTTAAATACTACAACATTGCTTATAATTTTACTCTTTCCTTACATCCACACCACTATAGTGGATTACTCTTCCTCACACTACATTCCTATACTGGATGGTAAGGTGGCAATCTTGACCGACAACAGAATCCTATTACACAAAACTAATCTGACTGACTTCGAGGAAATAATAAATGAGACGCTCAACTTAATTGAATTCTTTCCTAAATCCCAAATGAAGAAACTTTTAGAAGCGGATATAGAACAAATAGAGAAACTAGTCGATTCCTTGAAAACCCACCATCGACATGCTCGCAGCATTAACTTTCTGGGATCAGCGCTTAAATACATTGCAGGTACACCTGACTATGACGATCTTGAAGAAATACATGGCAAAGAAAATGAACTCAGTTTAAATAACAATAGGCAGAGAATCATTAATTCCGAACTGCAAAACCAGATAAACAACCTAACCCGAACTGTTAACATATTAGTAAACGAAACGAAAACCTCGGACATCGAACTAGAACGATTATACGATCTCCTAAACAGTAGAAACAAAGCGATAATTACGGAACTAGACAGCATTGCATTATCAATAATGTTAGGAAAACTTAATGTCATAAATCCGTTACTATTAAATATAAGAGAAACGAAATACATTTTTAAGTCAGAAAAAAGTAATATAGATATAAGTGTAAGCGAAATCATCGCAAATTCAAAGTTAAAAATATTGCAAAATAAAGAAATTATTGTATTTATAATTAAGTTTCCCATTATCGAAGCATTATGCGAAAAATTATTAATTATACCTGTTATTCATGAGAATAAAATGCTTTTATTTGAAAGTAATGAATTTGCTAAATGTAACAATCATTATATAGCACTAAGTAATTGTAAGAAAAAAGTTACCACTTCCTTTTGCCAAAATTTATTGCATCTAAAAGACCTATGTCTTACCAACCTCTTAAATAACAATACAGCATCTTGCCAAACAATACCCGCCTATGATCTTCCAGTCTTTTCAATAATTGACGATGGAATTGTGGTTATAAATAACCAACCTTCTGAAATCACAGAGCAAGGAGTAAGGAAACTCCTCAAAAAGGGAACATTCCTACTTACGTTCGATGATGAACTAGCAATAAACGGAACCAAGTTACGAAACCAAAGGAAAATAGCCTACATGAGCCCTGAAACCCCTATGGCTCACTCCGTAAATTTCACAAACCATATCTCTCTCTTATCGCTTCCATATTTACATGAATTGCACACCAGAAACATTGATAGAATTGCCCTGTTGCATTCTAAAATAAAAGAAACATCTTATGCGGTCGTCTGCCTTGTAATAATAGCAGGGGTAATAGCTGTTTTTCTTCTTATGAAAAGAAGACAACAACGAATTAAGATTGTAAATGTCCTTAATAAACTTAAGCAGGCGAGGACGCCTGATCTTCAAGAGGGGGAGTAGTTAACAGAATAGTTAACAGTCTAACGTCCGTCTGTAAATTCTTTAACGTCTGTCTGTAAATTCTTATCAAAAGATTTAAATTTCCTTGCCCTAGTTTCAAACACACACGCGGACTTTTGCATCCGCTGCAATGCACACGCAAGCATAAAGCACGTTGCATCTCAACGTAACACTTTAAAATTCCGTTCCAAAAAATTCTTTCCCACACTCTGTTGGGTAACTCACGTTACACTTCAACGTGACAAAGTTCCCACACCTGCAAGGTGCGATCACGTAACTGCATTCACGTAACACTTTAAAATTCCGTTCCAAAAAATTCTTTCCCACACTCTGTTGGGTAACTCACGTTACACTTCAACGTGACAAAGTTCCCACACCTGCAAGGTACGATTACGTAACTGCATTCAGCAGACGATATTTGATCCTCGTCTTTTTATTCTTTTCTTTTTGGCTTTTTGGCAAGCTTGCGTTCCCATGCGCGGTACGATAATAAGCGCGAAGATTTTCGTATAAATAAAAGGGAAATGGTAGCTAAGTTAGTTAGTCTCTGACAGTAAGTCTTTGTAAAACTTTAAAAAGGTAATCTTGCAAAAAAGTTCCGCATAGCGGAAAGCAAGACATTCTCGTATAAGGAAGTGAAAAACCTGTAATTAAAGCAAAAGTTTTTAATAAAGAACATTGAAAAATTTTGAATGTTAACAATTCTTTTTAATTTATATATATATACATATATATTTATATATATATATATATATATATATATATATATATATATATATATATATATATATATATATATATATATATAAATTAAGATATTTTATTTACCTTTTGAAAATAAAATAAGATATTGTTTTTATCTTTTGAAAATAATTCGTCCTTTATTTAAATAAAATTAATTCCTTTTGAACAGACTTGGTTTTACTTAACCCTTCTCTACAAGTATTATAACTTAACTTTATTACTCAACTCGCGTACCGCGAACCTTCCATGCGGTACGAATCCAATTTTAGACTAACTAACATAATTTTATATTTTTTGGAAGTGAAGCCAACATCGCTGTTCACTGCTCGTGAATTGAAAATATCGGCCAGACGTCGATTCAGCAAAATAATTAGAAGTAGGTCGCGCATGGCATATTTGCGTTCAAATGCACTTGCGCTAAGCCAAATACAAAAACAATGCATTTAATATTAACAAAAGCTGAAGAGCGCGTGGGATGCAACTTCAGCAGAAAAACTTAGAGACTCGAAAATTTAAAGATAAAGGAAAAAGGGAATTAAGTTTCGTCTGAAGTTTTAGGTATCGCAAAATCGTTATCAGATTTAGGAACGCAAGAGATGTAGAGGTGTATAGGGTCCACTTAACTTTAGAGTGCAAGTGAGAGATGCGGTCTACATTTTTAATATTTAATTCGTTTAGATATGACAATGACAAAAGAGAAACGTGGTCCGCGAAATTTACGGAGTGGGCTATGGGGGTCTCAGGACTTCTGAAAGCAGTTCTTCTAGAATTCATAAATTTCGTAGAGTTTACAATTAGTGTGTTTTTGAATGTGATTAGAAAGGTGCCTTTCTGAAGAGATTTTGTTTCATTGTCGTAAAAAATTTTAGAAGGTTGGTCATTGACGATGACAATGCCGTCATGTATGACCGAAACAGGGGACACGAAGATTGCAGAAGTTGTCTTGCATGCAGCGGTGTAGTTGTTAAGTATGCTGCTGAGTTATCTGTACTGGCGAGCAGCTGGCAAAATGCAATTGTGGACTTCCTTTTACAATTATTAAGCATCAAGTATTTATTGTCGCTTTTGCGACATCATTAGTTTCATATAATAAAATTTTATTGCGGTGAACCACTGGATATATTAATTTTTTTTCATAAAATTGCTTAATTCTAGGGAACTTAATCAAAAAGGTAAGTATGTATTCACTCTGTAAGATCTTAAGTTTGGAATTGATAATTATTTCATTTACACTTATACTAAAATTCATTTCAGATTTTAAAATAAAATCGATTTCCGAATTGTCTAACAAGACGGAATTGATCATTTGTAGCTTTCCCAAAGTAATAGACAAAGCTATGTTGTCTAGCTCTCGTATTATAGCCCTATTCCTACCGCTGAGTAGGTCGTACAGGTGTCCAGAATCTATGTCTGTTGTCTTTGTATTATTTAATAATGTGTTAAGAGCCCTAGTCAGATTGTTATTCTGAGATTGTGGTTCCGTATTTATAATTATTTGTCTGTTATTTGCTGTAACTAATTCGTCTTGTTTTCCGTGTACTTCTGCGAAGTCGTCGTAGTCGGGAGTGCCGGCTACGTATTTAAGAGCAGTGTCAAGAAAGTTGATACTGCGAGCATGTCTATGGTGCAAGCGCAGTGAGTCAATTGTTTTCGATATTTGGTCCAGATCTGCTTCCAATAATTTCTTCATATGTGATTGTGGAAAAAATTTGGTCAATTTATTGGTTTCTTCGGCTATTCTCACGTAATCTGTTAGGTTTGAAATATGTGCTAAAGTTCCGTAATCGTCAAAGATTGCCACATTTCCGTCCGATACCGGAATATAAAAGGAAGAAGTGTAATCCAGAACGGTGGCATGGTTAGCGGGTTAAATGGTTAGGAATGGCAGGAAACGAAGATTATCCTGTATCCTGTAAAGAGGAAACGAATATTATCTTTGTGTACTATTTTATTGTCAATTTTTACGGTGGATCCCAGATCCTGCTGTATAATTTTCTCGACATAAATTTTACTGAATTTGTTTCCCAAACGTTTGTTAACTTTAATATAAACTTTCTCCCCAGGTGTATAAGTCTTAATGGTTGATTTTTTATTGTTATAAGCTAGGTCGGTCTTTTGTTTTGCAGTGATTTTGTTCCTGATTTCCTTTCTAAAGTTCTCTGGCGTTGATTGTATGATATCGATTGGCCTAGCCCCTATTGTTGAATGGATCGACCTATTATACTTTGCAGTTGCCATAAGGATCAAGTCTGTAGAATCATCCGTTAAGTTTTCTAATCTAAGGAATCTGGCAATTTCTGTGAGGGTATTATGGAAACGTTCCACTTGCCCCTTGGTGGTACTATGCATCGGTGCGGTTATGAGCATGTCAGATCCAAAAATATTTTTTACAAAGGATTGTACAGTTTGCGAGGTCAATGATTTTTCATTGTCGCATATTATTATTTTAGTGTCTTTAAAAAAATTCAAAACTTTTGCAAGGGCCGGTTTAATGTCAATAATGGCTCTCGAAGCTATTGGTTTTACAACAGCAAACTTAGAAAATTTGTCCAGGCATATCAGAAAGAATTTTTTATCAGTAAAATAAATGTCCACGTGAAGAATTTCACCTGGAAAAGAGGGTATTGGAGTCTCTCCAATTTGCTGATTTTTGGGTGTCTTTCGTATTTCCCTTCTCGGCATATTTTACATTGTGAAGTTATTGCCTTTAGTCTCTTATGAATGTCCGGAAAAAAATAGTCATCAAGAACCTGTTTCACGTTTTCTGACGTTGACCGGTGTGCTCTGTTATGCTCATTGACTAGAATTTCCATCTGGTCGTCTTGATTGAAGACGTCCGTTACAAATTTGTTTATATAACGAAACTTGACCTGTAGTGAACATGTAGACGTGGAGTCCGTAATTACATTAATAAACTGTCTCGGCAATGCGTCAGCTACCACATTATCTTTACCCGGTTTATAAAAGAAGTAGGCGAGTACTCTTCAATAAACGCCCTCCATCGCTTAATTTTTGAGTTTGGGTTCTTGTCGGACACAGTAAACGTCAATGGCTGGTGGTCTGTGAAGATATTAATGTTATTGACACCGTACAAATAGTGCCTGAGATGCTTCAATGCCCACACAATATCCAAGAGCTCACGCTCATTTGTTGCATAGTTCTCCTCTGTGGGAGATAGGGTCCTCGAAATCATCGCTATTGGGCGTCCGTTCTGAGAAAGGACAGCTCCAAAAGCGTGAGAAGATGCGTCCGTCGTGTGGTCAAATGGTTTACTGAAATTTGGGTACAAAGGAAGTACATCTTCAGAAGCAAGAAGTCTTTTCAATTTGTCAAATGCGGCCAAAGCTTCATCATCGAGAGATATTTTTACCAGTTTAGACTGCCTGGTGCCTATGTGACCATTCTCACCACGTAAAAATTTGGTCAGTGGCTTTGCTATAGCCACTATCAATATCATCGACATGTCTCTGCTCAGAGTCAGAGAATATTATGATATCGTCGATATAGAAGTTATTGATGCTAAAGGCTGTTTTTTCCCTTTCAAATATCTTAATTTATATATATATATATATATATATATATATATATATATATATAAATATATATGTATATATATATATATATATATATATATAAATATATATATATATATATATATATATATATAATATATATATATAAATATATATATATATATATATATATATATATATATATATATATATATATATATATAAAATAAATATGTGGCACTTAAAGCCCCAAAGGGCTCATTGGCCGAGCTTCTCTTCCATTACTGTTGTGCGTCTTAAATTTGGACAGTATTAGAAGGGACCTACTTATTTTAACCGGTTCCAACGGCAGAACACTTGTGCCATCACTTTTTCTGAGCTTTGTCACAGAGTTCTTTTAGAAGCTTTTTCATGGCAAGTTGTTACTGTCGGAAGAATTGCCAATTGCTTGCCGACAGGTGGGTACCATTCGAAAGAAAAATCTTATCGATATTAAATTTGTTATGCATCAGCCGGGGATTGAACCGCGACCTACAGATCAGAAGGCGAACACACTAACCACTGAGCTACGGCACCCACTATATATATATATATATATATATATATATATATATATATATATATATATATATATATATATATATATATATATATATATATATATATATATATATTAGTTATGTAAACACGCCTTTACTTTGGTTTACAAATCTTTATTTCTCCTACTATGTAGGAGCAGCCGTAGAGATAGACTTAATCGCACTAGTGTCAACCAAAGAGTGAAACTAAAACTAATTTTTAACAATCAAGTCAGTCCTAATTAAGTTGAAAGTGTTCCTACAAACATACTCATTCTTATTGCTACCCTGTTCTAGCTTATTGTTACCCTATTATCTTCCCTATCATTCGTCGCCAAATTATTGCGCTGTCGTTGCAGCAGGTGTTGGCAGTATGGTGTGTAGTTGCTTTGCTTCTACTCGCTTTGCTGTTGTTGTTGTTGTCCGACAAATCGTAACAGACATATCGTCAGCATTTTCCGTGGGATTGGAATGTTTGAATAATTTTACGTGCAGCCGTTTAGCTCTTGTTACCATTGCAGTTGCGCTGCCATACGCGGTGCCCCCTTTCCCTGGGATATCGAAGGTAAAGCGGATGAGCACGTAGGTAATATGTATTAACTACTTCCCCTCTGAAAAGTGATCGTCCTCGACCGCCTTTTTGACACCGCTTGGGGTAGAAGTATCGGCGTTTCTTATCACCTCAATGATGGCTAGTTTGCGCTGCCTGTTGACCCAAAGATGAACTATTATGACCACCATAATAATAGTAACTACTATTCCCAGTAAGCTGATTGATACTAAATATTTTGAAATAATTTCTTGTTGTTTTGCAATGCGCTGAATTCTGGTTCAGTAGTTGTTGTACGCATGAGCTCGAGGTGAGTGTTTGAAAGAATGTGAGAGCTGTAGCATTCTTACAACTTCGTAGAGGTTGATAGTAGAGCCCGCAATGCGCTGCTACGTCCGTTTCTAACCTAACAATATTTTTGTTATGAATAACAGGTAGTAGTTTTACTTTGTTACAAATGCTGGTGATTTTGGCATACTTAATTATAAAGAATATACTGTCCCTATCCCTGTAATATTTTTAACGTAGAGGCAACTAAAATATCACCTATAGTAACGTTGGCAAAGTGCTCGGCAAACAACAATTCTTTGGCATCTTCACTATCCAGAATAAGTGGAACAATTATGTTATGCTTTCCCAAAGTTACCGACTGTATTATGTTTACAAAGTACGCCTGTACTGCCCTGTTCCTAGCTGCAGCCAACCCAAATAAACGGCCTGAGTCTACGACTGTCTCTTTCGTCATTTTCAATAATTCCGCGGAAACTGCTCGAGCAGTTCCTCCGTCTCTAATGCTATGGTTTTACAGTTTGTCAAGTTAGTCTTGTGTAATAAAATATTGTATTGATTGTGTATAGCAACTTCTCCTACCGAAATAATCATAGTGTATAAACAGTTTCGGGTGCGTCCAGTAAATAGTTGTCAAAAGTAAGAGTAGGAATAAAAACCGCGTTATCTCAAATTTGCCTTGTAAACCGTTTTTCCATTTATCCTGACCGCAGTTCCAAAATCTTGTTCATTAATACCCTCGACGTATAGTTTCGTAAATTTGTTACCAATTCTCTTGTTAGTTTTTACAAATACCTTTTCACAGGTTTGATATGTTTTTAACTTCCTGGACTTATTTAACCGTTACAAATCAAGTTCTTGTGCTTTGACAATTTTGTTCATGATGTCTTCTCATAATTGTTGAGAAATAGAGTGGATTACATATATAGATTTTTGCCCTATAACAGAGTGAACTGACTTATTATACTTAGATGTGCTGTGAAACCTCTCTACGTGACTATTAGTGGTAGTTAGTATGATGCGGAGGTGTTGTAAACATGATCACCGCAAAATGATCTCTCAACAAAGGCTTTATGGTTTGTGAATTACGTTGTCACGTTGGTTTTTGTATTTTTAAAGAAATTTAGAATTTGTATAATTGGCTATTTATGTCTACTATTGATTTTGAAGCCGTAGGGTGCCGTAGCTCAGTGGTTAGTGTGTTCGCCTTCTGATCTGTAGGTCGTGGGTTCAATCCCCGGCTGATGCATAACAAATTTAATATCGATAAGATTTTTCTTTCGAATGGTACCCACCTGTCGGCAAGCAATTGGCAATTCTTCTGACAGTAACAACTTGCTATGAAAAAGCTTCTTAAAGAACTCTGTGACAAAGCTCAGAAAAAGTGATGTCACAAGTGTTCTGCCGTTCGGAACCGGCTAAAATAAGTAGGTCCCTTCTAATACTGTCCAAATTTAAGACGCACAACAGTAATGGAAGAGAAGCTCGGCCAATGAGTCCTTTGGGGCTTTAAGTGCCACATATTTATTTTTTTTTTTTTTATTGATCTTGAAGTAATGGGCGAAACTATCGCAACTATCGTCTGTGGAGGATATATCGATATGTAGAATCTCTCCAGGGTAGAATAGGGAATAGGGGTTTTGCCTACCGTCGGATTTGGTGGTTGGCGTTGATATTTGGCCTCTCTGCAGATTTTATAGTTAAGTATCAACACCTTCAATTTTATTTGCATTTTAAGGAAGTAGTACTCCTTCGCAATCTGTTGAAGGTTTTCCTTCGCAGAACGATGGGCTCTATTGTGCTCCGTCTCTAATAGTTCCCTTTGATCGTCTTCATTGGTCACATCTATCACCTGTGTCATTGTGTGACGGAACTTTACAGAGCAAAGTCTTGTTAAAACCTCGTCCTGAAGTTGTGCTAGTATTGTTGGTTCACACAGTAGCCCATTTACAACATTGGGGTTTTGTTTTTGAAAACTATATCGTGTCTCATTTGTGTCCTGAAAATTATTTTCGAAGTCTTCGATGTTGAGTTCCCTTCTTCGAGAATTATTTGATTCACAAAACAGTTAATAGGGTTTGGTACCGAAGGAATAGATTTCGTGAGTGATTCCTCACTGTGTGCCGTGACATCCGTAGATGAGTCTAAACCTTCCAAACTATAGATGTGCTGTCGGTACAACGCATCCGTCATAATATTATCTTTCCCCGGTTTGTAACAAGTTTTTGGGGGAAAATTCTTCCACAAATACCCTCAATCGCTTCAATTTCGTGTTTGGGTTTTTATTTGATATTGCAAATGTAAGGGGTTGATGACCCGTGTAAATGCTAAGTTGTTTGACACCGTAATGGTAGTGTTTCAGCTTCTGAAGAAACCAGGCTATTTTGCGCTCATTTGTGACGTAATTTTCTTCAGTAGCAGACAATGTTCGGGAGATCATAGTTATTAGGCAACCCCCTGTGACAGAACCGCGCCTAATGCATGTGAGGATGCATCGGTTGTGAGCTCAAAAAGCTTTTCAAAATCAGGGTACAGTAAGAGGACATACTCAGCTAGGACTGTTTTTATTTTCTTAAGGGTGTTAAATGCCTCCCCGTCTAACTGGATATGGATGATTTTAGAGCGATTAGAACTAACGTTCCCGTTTTCACCGCGAAGATATATCGTCAATGGTTATGATTCACACATAATTTCTCACGAATCACCTATAGTACCCAGAGAGTCCAAGGAACGACCGTAATGCCCGAAGTGTTTTAAGAGTTTCATAGTTGACAATGTCCTCTACTTTATCCGGGCAGGTCCTTATCCCGTCGCCAGAAACGATAAAGCCGAGAAATTTTATATCATTCTTCATAAACTTCGTTTTTTCAATCGACACTCGAATGTTTGCCTCATAAAGCTTTTCAAGAACACGATTTACATCTTCAATGTGCTGATCTTCGGTACTAGAGAAGATAATAACGTCGTCGACGTAGACATGGCCTATTGCCTTGCCTATTTCGTGGCAGAAATCCAGACTTAAGATCCAAGGTGGTAAAAACGATGATTTCTCGAGATTGGCTAAGATTACTGAAGTGTCGGGAATTGGGTACTTGTCATTTATCGTTTTATCGTTAAGTTTCCTAAAATCAATAACCAAGCGCATCCTTTTCTCCCGATTCGGTACGTCCCTTATTTCCAACAACCCATATCGAATTATAAGGTGACCGTGAAAGTCTTATTATACCGTTATGAAGAAGATCACACATTTCCCCATTTACGAAGTCAGCTGAAGCCATTGGATAGGGGTATGCTTTTGAATAGACTGGGTTGTCGTCAAGTATTCTTATAGTCCCTACAATGTTTGTGTTGTACTGTAATGACTAATTTTCGCCGCAAAATCTCCTGAATATTTTTTTATAAGTGTCGCGATACGGTTCTCGCAATTTGAAGTTTGCAGAATAGTATTCACATCCCGACCGGGAAAATACCTAAGGACCTCCTTTTTCACATTATAGTGAATAATCCCACTCCCCATGTCCAATTCCGCACCTATTTCTTTAAGGAAATCAAATCCAACGATACCATCAAATGTTTGGAGGGTTGTAAAACTGTGCATTTCTATCGAAGAAGTTAATGGTGCACTTATGCTCGATTTTATCAGTTCCATGAATTGAATTAACAAGGAACGGCTTATCGACTTTCCTTATAACCTTGAGGAATTCGAAATTTTGAACATAATTTTTTGTGGCACCTGTATCAATTAAAAATTTTAATTCCCTTCCTGCAAACGATTGGCTGACGAAAGGCAGGAAGGACCCTGTTCTAAAAAATTAATTTCGTCAGAAGGTTGGTTCAAAAATTGATCTTCGTACGGTACGTCTTCATTGTTATTAACATATTGTCCATTACTGATGCTCTCACTATAGCTTTGCTCTTCGTTGTCACATCCCTGCACTTCTAGATGATTTATGCACTGTGCATTCTGAGCAGGTTGTCTATCGCTTTCGACCGTCGTCTTTTGGGCACCTTCTCTGTTATTTTGCGTCGCTTACACCCGATAGGGTGGTCTGGTGGTGTTTTCGCAAGGTAACGTGTCTAACTGCCTCAACCGAGTAGGGCTAGCGCAATCCTTGTTGAACTCATCGCAAGTCAACTCACTGGCTGTCATGTAGTTTGATCTGAGCGCTATGTGATGATACCTTTATTTGTTAATGAGGGGTAGTCATATAGCTTGCTCTACTTACTATGTTATGGCGCTTTCATTATTATTAATGGGGGCCCTCCATGTGGCGACCACCGGGCAACGCCTTCCTGGCACCCGCTGGGAGGCGGCTGAAGTGAGTGGCGAAAATCTCCTCGGTTAGAGGTTATGCGTTGGGTTTGGGACCCGCCACATAATAAACCCCCCCAATGAAAAAAAAAAAAAGATATGCCTCGGATAAGGACTACTGCTTTTGTTGATGACCCCCGCAAACGAAAAAAGGACAATGATTTACGGATATGCACCTGCAATATCCGGTCCCTTTATAGGGAGGGTACCTCTATCCAGCTGGTTGATGTGCTCGAAAAATACAGAGCTGACATCACCGCTCTCCAGGAAATGCGATGGACTTGACAGGGCTGCTCCAAAAGGGCGTCCTGTGACATCTACTACGGTTGCCATGCTGAAAGGCACGAATTAGGATGTGGATTTTTGGTCAGCAAGAGACTACGACATCTTGTCTCACAGTTCACGCCTGTGAACGAACGGCTGGCCACAATCCGCATCAAGGCAAAATTTTTCAACATCAGCCTTATATGTGCCCACGCTCCGACGGATGAGAAGGACAATGTGACCAAGGAGAGCTTCTTTCAGCGCCTCGGAGAAGCTTATGACCGCTACCCCCGCCACGATATCAAAATCGTGCTTGGCGACTTTAATGCCAGGGTGGGCAAGGAAGGTACCTTTGGTCCAACTGTCGGAAAATTCAGCCTCCACCAGAACACCTCCGATAACGGAATGAGGCTGATCGACTTCGCCGCAGCACGAAACATGGTAATTGGTAGTACCAGATTCCAACATCTCGACATCCACAAAGCGACATGGCTGTCTCCAGATCAACGTACAAGAAACCAAATTGATCATGTGGTGATTGACGGAAGGCATGCTTCCAGTGTGATGGACGTGAAATCGATCTCGGATCACTACCTTGTTGCAGCTAAGGTGCGCACACGTTTATGTGTCGCAAATAACAAAAGAAGTCCCACACAGAGAAAGCTCGACGTCAGTAAGCTGCGATCACCAGAGACAGCAGATGCATTTGCCACTCGACTATCGGATCTGCTTATGCAGAACACTCCCCCACTTGATGATACATGCGCACGGTGGACACATATATCCCATTCCATTACTACTGCTGCCGAGGAGGTAATCGGTTACTGATCAGGAGTGTTGCGAGTGTGCGAAGATAGATATGTGTACCGACAAGAATGAGACTCGAAAATTCTTCGAAAAGGTCAAGCGCCTAAGTGGAGGTTTAAATCCCGGAGCCTCTCCTTGTCGTGATGGAAATGGGAATCTAGTTATAGATGTCTAGAGTGTACTGAGCCTATGGAGGGAACACTTCTCCACGTTACTGAATGGCGATGCTACGTACAATTCCGCCAGTGGTGGAGAATGTTCGATAACCTCAATTACAGATGATGGTGTTGGTGTTCCACCACCCGACTATGACGAGATTGAAACGGCCATTTTAAGGCTGAAGAACAGCAAAGCTGCAGGTGATGATGGCCCACCTGCCGAGTCGTTTAAGACCGGAGGCGACGAAATCGCCATCGACCAGATTTTCACACTGCGCCAAATCCTGGAGAAGACCCAGGAGAAACAGATCGGCACACGCCACCTATTTGTTGATTATAAAGCCGCTTTCGACAGTTCGGTAAGGAATTACCTCTACGCAACAATGTCTGAGTTCGGTATTCCTGCAAAGCTCATTCGACTTTGGAGAATGACTCTGCATAACTCCCGTTGTGCAGTGAAAATTGGGAAGGACCTCTCCGCACCGTTTAATACCGAACGGGGTTTCAGACAAGGTGATTCGTTATCGTGCGACTTCTTCAATCTTATTATGGAGAAAATAATACGAGCTGCTGATCTACGACATAATGGCACTATCTTCAACAAAAGTGTCATGCAGTTAGCGTATGCCGACGATATTGACATAATCGGCATGAACACGCGAGCAGTCAGTGCAGCATTCTCCGAGTTGAAAAGAGAGTCGCGTCGGATGGGTCTCACGGTGAACGAGGGCAAGACGAAGTATCTAGTGTCAACAAACAAAGAGTCCCGGCGTCTTGGACAGCACGTCACTGTTGACAACTACTTTTTTGAAGTAGTAAGGGACTTTGTCTATCTTGGAACCAGCATTAACAGCAGTAATGACGTCAGCTTGGAGATCATGCGTAGGATAACTCTTGCTAACAGGTGTTACTTTGGGCTGAGTAAGCAATTGAGAAGTCGAGCCCTCTCTCGAAGAACGAAAACTACACTCTACAAGTCTCTCATCATGCCTTTCCTAACATATGGCTCTGAAGCCTGGACAATTTCCACCTCGGATGAGCGAATACTTGGAGTTTTCGAGAGAAAAGTCCTACGCAGGATCTTTGGACCTATTTGCGTTGGTGGCGAGTACCGAATAAGGTACAACCATGAGCTGTACGAGCTGTATGCCGATATTGACATAGTAAAGCGCATCAAAATCCAGCGGCTGCGCTGGCTAGGTCATGTAGAGCGAATGGAAGAACACGCTCCAGCTGAGAAGGTGTTATATTCGGAACCCACTGGAGGACGACGCAGAAGAGGAAGACCAAACCTCCGGTGGAAAGACCAAGTACTGGAGAACCTGACGGCGCTTGGAATTTCTAACTGGCGCCAGCTAGCGAAGAACAGAGATAGCTGGCGAAGCATGTTATTTTCGGCATAAATCGATATTCGGTTGTTATGGCCACATAAGTAAGTAAGTAAGTACACCCGATAGGCATTGAACGGGTTCCTCTGTTCTGATTAGTCGGAGGACGTGATGGCGGTATGCTTTATCCCTGGCGTGACAGACATGGACAAACCTTCATTGGTACCACATCTTGTCGTCTAACTTCCACTCTTCTGTATTGAGGAAGATTCTGAAAGCTGGGCTGAATTGTCTTGGATATGGATCCTATCGGTCGGTCACTCAGTCTATTAAGTCCGGAGTGAGTCTTAGCGGTATTTTTGATTGTGGGTACTCATCAATTCGGTATTTCCGTTATATGTCATCATGGCCTTTTTCACTAGTGAGATCAATTTTCGTTCTACCTCATCGTAAAACCGCAGAATGTTCTTGGAGCCCTGACGCAATGTCGACATTTCCTGTTCGATCATATGTATGGGCCTCTTGTCAGAATAGGTGAATAATAGCCTGGTGATAATAGCCTTGAAATTTAGTACGGTGTTAAATGAGGAAAGGACCGTATCAGCTGATCCGGTTACTTTGTTCTTGATAATCTCCACCGTTTGGTAATGACATATCGTTCCTGATTCCCACTGAATTCAGGAAGCGACTTTATAACGTCGAGTGACTCATCACACTGGACGTTTCCTGAAATCGCCATCGGTGCGTAGTCTGCAAGTGGAGTAGGGGTTTCTAAAGTTACTAGTCTGTTTGTCAATTCGTCGATGGTCCTCTGAATGTCCCTTCTCGTCTGCTCCGTGGCAATTCTAATGATTGTGGCCATTAAATTTTGTATCAACTGTGCGTCCATGATTAGTCACGAATTAATAAAAAAAGTAATAATAAAATCAAATGTCCGTTCTTGGCAGGATCGCTAGAACAGTAATGATTCTAATACAACAGGGTCAGATAGTCACTATTCACGTTTGATACTTACATATAAAAAATATGCGTACAATAAAAACTAAATGCCAGCACGTTTAACTCAGAAAGCATAACAGAATATAATTCACTGACACCTTTTTTATATCAATGCATAAAATTTACCAAGCACTTTACTTACATATTCATAATTTCCATCTCTAATTAGTAATCCAAGTTCTATTCTGAATCGAGATCCCTCAGTGGCTGTGCTCGGCGTGGCAAGCAATGCCTGTATTTTCAATATCTTAAATCAAACTCACGGACACTTCTTTGCCGATCACTAATCCTTACTTATGAGGATATATTCTTTAACGTGGCCCCACGTTGGCGCCAGTGAATTAAACACGACTTTATTTTGGTTTACAAATCTTTATTTCTCCTACAATGTAGGAGCAGCCGTAGAGATAGACTTAGTCGTACTAGTGTCAACCAAAGAGTGAAACTAAAACTAATTTTTAATAATCAAGTCAGTCCTAATTAAGTCGAAAGTGTTCCTACAAACATACTCATTCTTATTGCTACCCTGTTCTAGCTTATTGTTACCCTATTATCTTCCCTATCATTCGTCGCCAAATTATTGCGCTGTCGTTGCAGCAGCTGTTGGCAGTATGGTGTGTAGTTGCTTTGCTGTTGTTGTTGTTGTCTGACAAATCGTAACAGACATATCGTCAGCATATTCCGTGGGATTGGAATGTTTGAACAATTTTATGTGCAGCCGGTATAGCTCTTGTTACCATTGCCGTTGCGCTGCCATGTGCGGTGCCCCCTTTCCATGGGATATCGAAGTTAAAGCGGATGAACACGTAGGTGATGTGTGTTAACTTATATATATATATATATATATATATATATATATATATATATATATATATATATATATGTTATATATATATATATATATATATATATATATATATATATATATATATATATATATATGTTATATATATATATATATATATATATATATATATATATATATATATGTTATATATATATATATATACATATATATATATCGATATTTTCGACAATTGGCCTTCCAGAGCGTGGTGCATCTTTAACATCAAAATTACCGGAATGGAATCTACGAAACCAAAATTGCATGTAATAGGCTATTACAGTATCAGGATCATAAACTCTATTCTCATTTTCAGCTGATGGTTTGCGTTTTCGCCTTTATCGAAGAAAAACTGTAAAATATGGCGTGTTTTCTCATTGGACACCACATCTTTGACGCGTTCTCAAACAATACTGAGTCAAGCAATCACAAAACTGCCTAAAAAGTTTATGTAGTACGACATATAGGATTTTCTAACGCCATCTAGCGTAACCCGATCGCACTTATGCAACGCAAGATACAGATTACTAAAGCCATTTATTGGGAAAATAATTGATTTCTTTTTACTACACCTTAATTTGGCTTACTGCCAAATTTAGAATATTGTTGTTCATGTTGAATTAGAATTATATTAATTAAAGTCGAATGGATTAAAATCTAAAAAGTTTTAAAATAATGTCGAAAAATTGTTTTCAATGAAGTCGAAAATTTTTTAAAAGTAATATCTTTGCATTTCGATGAAAAAAAATGTGTATAATGTCGAAAAAAAGAAATCGATTCTTTTTTTCATGACTGTGGTGATATATGTATATTTCGTAAAGTATTGATTAAAGAAATTGAGACTTGAGCTCTTGGATCATATTTATTCTGTACTAAGAAGAATCCATTTTTTCTTTAATTCTTTATTGATTGATCGATTTAGTTGTGAGTTATTGAAAGTAAAATATGGAAAAGCAATTATGGTCAAAGCACAGTGAAGTCATATTAGAAACACTGTCCAAACGAGAAGTAATGGCAAGGAAGTTTTTGGTGAGCATTTGATGGGTCTAGAAATAAATCACATTTAGCCAAACTCTACATTGAAACCTATACCATCAACAATTGAATCGTTCTAACAGTGCGATTGACTAGAAGTGGGAAGGATTGACCAACAAAAGAGGGTGTTGTTGTCCACCAAAACAACTCCATGTATATTTAGAACTTCGCCAGAAACTCCAGGTGCTTAGTTGGAAAGCAAATTGGCAGATTAAAAAAAATTGCAAAAATAGTTCAGTTTATTTTTAATTAATCTACATATATAGCGACAACAATGTCGAAAAATATATTAATAATTTAAAGAATATCGAGTTATTGCATTCGAGCTCTGTCACACACCTTGTTCAGAAGATTATTTCTGAAAAATGTTTACCATTGGAAAAATACACAATTGCAAAATTGCAATATTTTCTTTTCCGTATAAATCCAACACTAAAAATACCTAATAACGTTGTAGTTATAATCCTAGTTCCGATAGCAAAGCACAGAAAGCTTGTGTGAGCCCAAGAGCATAAAATGTGGTTTATCACACACACACACACACATATATATATATATATATATATATATATATATATATATGTATATATATATATATATATATATATATATGTATATATATATATATGTATATATATATATATATGTATATATATATATATATATATATATATATATATGTATATATATATATATGTATATATATATATATATATATATGTATATATATATATATATACATATATATGTATATATATATATATATATATATATATATATATTCATATATATATATATATATATATATATATATATATATATATATATATATATATTCATATATATACTTCCATATTTTACTTGTAAAAAAAATGTACTTATTTTAAATTAATCTAAAACAATGAAAATCATACAAAACTCACACTGGACACTCTTTGGTACAAAATTTAAAACTCACGACATAAAGCAAGTGATATATTCATCGCATCACTTATCGCAATTTTTTTTGTGATAATAATGGAAAAGCGTTACATTTTGCTATAGAAAGTAAAGGGTTTTCCATTAAGGATATAACAATTTCGTATCTTTATATGAACGCACCCTTAAACTTTTTTAATCAACTGTCAATGTCAAAACGTTAGTTAAAGTCAACATTTTCATCATGGTAAAGTTCACGAACCAGCAACATTTGGAAATTATTAAAAATTACTGCCGAATTTCTGAGTCGGTGGTCGCAATTTTAAGAGCGAAAAATCGTCTTCAGCGATGAAGCTCATTTCTGGTTCAATGGCTTTGTCTATAAGCAAAATATGCGTTGCACCGTTGCACCCGTAAAAAGTTACTGTTTGGTGCGGTTTTCATGTGATTGGGTGGATGAAAACGACCGTCATGTTACCGTCAATGGAGAGCGGTTTTTATCGGGCTTTATCAGGTCACTGGTCTATGCCAACAAGTCAGCAACTTTAGACTAGCTCAAAGACAACATCCAACGTTCCGGTCGAAATGTGTGCTAGAGTGGTGGAAAATTGGGTCCAAAGAATCGACCGCTGTAAACGGGCTCGTGGTGGTCATGAGACCAAAATCGAATTTCATTCATAAAATGTAATGCTTGCAATATATCCCCAATAAATTTGAACTCAATATCTCAAACATTTCTGTGTTTTATTAATAGATAAAATTGTTATGTCCCTAATGGAAAACCCTTTATATCGCAAGGTTACAGAAGTGCACTAATGATGTGATATTCGTATGTGAATTTGTATTTTGGTTGTTGTACTCTGGTATTGAATTATGGTTATTTACTGTGCTATGATTTTCTTGAGTTTGGTATTGAGATCTATTGAAATAGTTCCTATGGTTTTGCCTATCACTTTGTATATTGTTTTCTTGCTATTATTTTCCATCAAGCCATTAGCAATTTCCAATATATTAAATGCTTTTCTAAAATCACATATATTTTTATTATCACATATATTATTATTTAGTATTATTATTGTTTAAGAATGTGTTAAGGACAATATATTTATCATTCAGCTTTAATAAAATTTTGTTTAAATATTTATATAATAATCACTTACATTTTTGTTTTTAACTGGAAACACCTTTTGGTGTTGGTTGTGGTATTACTGCTAAGACCCCAAAGTTTTGGATAAGCGCCGCTTTGATTTCGTATCACGGTGCCTTTGGTCCGAGATTCCTTACGGTGTCTAAAGCTGTTTCTTGAATTTTGTTTACCATGTCGACCTCACGCAAGAACGCTGATAATACATCATTTTTGTTTCCTCGATATTCATGTATTCTTTGAGCGTCTTTTATAACATCTTTTGTTGTTAGCGTGAACTCCATGTGCTTGTGCTTTGAAATTTCACTGTTAAAATTTCAATTTTTATATTTAGAAGAAGTTTCTTTGAGAATAGTCTGTAAGTCACTTGCTTTGAAAGTTTGTTTTTATTTTTGTTTTCGCTTTTGTGTGTGACTGTTCTTCCTTTTTTTGAATTTTAGTTTTTATATATATATATATATATATATATATATATATATATATATATATACATATATATATAAATATATATATATACATATATATATATATATATATATAAATATATATATATATATATATATATATATATATATATATATATATATATATATATATATATATATATATATATCGCTCATTTGCTGCAAGACCGGCATAAATCAAAAAAGGTGATTTTTGAGTTAATGCTGCAGAATTGTTCGTTATATCATACTTCATGTTGAGTGAAAAATTCATATGAATACCTCTTATATGCTTCGCTTGAGGAGAGAATTTTTTCCGTGTTTTCCGTGTACGGTTGGAGTCAGTTGAAAACTTCTAACGCGTTTTATGGAAAATCGATTTTTTTGACTTATGCCGGTCTTGCAGCAAATGAGCGATATATATATATATATATATATATATATATATATATATATATATATATATATATTTACTTTATGTATTTAATTTTAACAAAACATTCACTTTTTAATAGTTTTTTAAACCAAATATTCAAAAACGATCCCGAATATGCTTCTCAAAACTTAAATATTACAATATTCAAAAGCACATCCATTAGACATTTCACACTATCAAAAATCACCGCAGTGGCGGATAAAGCAATTGTACGAAGAATTTAGTGATTTAGAATCGCATTTTCTCCTAAACTCCAACAAATAATGGATCAATTATTTTAAGAGCTTTAGAGAATGAGTTGGAGCTTAAGCGAAAGGGTCAATTGGAATAGGGCTGCTGAAGTCCCTTGTACAAATATTATATATTGTGTTTTTCTTTTTCTTTTATTCTTCCCATTCCTAAATTAATATTGGAATATATCACGGTGTCTTTGAAAGATTATTGACTTAACTTATTCGTGAGTTATAAATCGTGAGGGTCGGTTGCGTAACTGACGTAACTCCTTCTATCTGAAAAAGGAGGCTCCCGAGCAGACGTGGTATTAAGTTTTATTATCCGATTCTTTACAAAAATTTTTTAAGAGGCTGCTTATAAAAAAATTATTACTGATATATATATATATATATATATATATATATATATATATATATATACATATACGAGTATATATACAATATATATATATATATATATATATATATATATATATATATATATATATATATATATATATATATATATATATATATATATATATATATATACAGTGGCTCACAGCTTATTTCGTACAGTGTATATATTTTTATGTACATGGCTGTAACATCGAAACTAAAAAACTTATCGATAAGTTTTGAATGTAGATGTCTGTGTATGTGTTTAGTAAACCTAATAAGAAAACGGGGAACCCCAAAAATTGTTCTTTTTGTCATGCAAGAGAGAAAAACTATTGATCAGCTGATTTTCAGCTCACATCTTATTTCGTACACAAACTTCAATGTAAGTAAGTTTCATTCTGCCGCGCAGTTCCAAAGTTTTTTTGAATTGTATGAGTTTTTGGACCTTTTTAACTATTATAACAATTTTTATTATTATTATTTTAAATAGTTAAAGTGCTGTAAATTAAACATTTAGCGTTATGGGCGTCGTACAACGATGGAACAGCGTAAACTGGTAATTAACCATTTTAGGAAAGGTCAGAGTGTGCGAAAAATTACTGAAATGACAAATTTAAGTGCCTCAACTGTCCAATACATCATTCCACGCTTCGTTCGCGAAAATCGGTTGGAGAACAAGGGCAGAGAAGCACCTAATAAGATTTTCAACGCATCAGACGAGCGTTATATTGTACGAAAAATTAAGAAAAATCCAAAGTTATCCGCTCCGAAGTTGGCTGCAGAGGTTCAGCGTGAAATAGGAAATCATCCAGTGCTGAAACTGTCCGACGTGTGCTGCGCAATCATGACTTGAACGGTCGAGTAGCCCGAAAGAAACCATTCATTTCAAAAATGAATATACAACGCCGACTTGACTCCGCCAAAGAGCATATTATTAAGACTCCTGCGTTCTGGAATACCGTTATTTTCGCGGATGAGTCTAAGTTTAATATTTTTGGTTCGGACGGAATGTCATATGTTTGGCGTAAAGCGAATACCGAGCTAAACAAGGAGAACCTTAAGCCCACAGTGAAGCATGGTGGCGGTAGCGTGATGGTTTGGGCCTGTATGTCAGCAGCCGGAGTAGGTGAATTGGTTTTTATTGAGGGAACAATGGACAAAATGAAGTACCTCGAGATTCTGAAAAACAATTTACTTCAAAGTGCAGACAAACTGGATTTGCGGGAAGAATTTCGGTACTACCAAGATAATGACCCAAAACATAAATCTGGAATTGTGCAATCTTGGCTTATTTGGAACTGCCCACACTTGATGTCTCCACCACCACAGTCACCTGACATGAATGTGATTGAAAATCTTTGGTCTATTTTGGACAATAAAATAAGAACACACAAGATTTCTAATAAGCAAGACCTAAAGAAGGTACTGATGGAGGAATGGAAAAAAATCACACCAGACATCACTCAAAAATTGGTGGATTCAATGCCAAATAGACTCCAGGCTATCATTAACGCTAAGGGATGTCAACTAAATATTAAAATCAACTTACTTTGTTTTTAGTTTGAACTTAAAGAGACTGTATACGAAATAAGCTGTGACATGAATTTTCCTATTTTTTTCTTATTTTATTTTTTTATAGTGTCAAACACTAAAATTTTGAAAAAGTAAATTTTGGAAAATAAAAAACAAACCTTCCTTTCAAAAATGGCATTTATATTTTGTTCAAATTTTTGCAATATTAGGAATTACGACTGCAGCAATTTTTAAACTGTCACTGTACGAAATAAGCTGGGAGCCACTGTATATATATATATATATATATATATATATATATATATATATATATATATATATAAATATATGCATATAATATGTATATATATACATATACATATATATATATATATATATATATATATATATATATATATATATAGCAGACGTGGTATTAAGTTTTATTATCCGATTCTTTACAAAAATTTTTTAAGAGGCTGCTTATAAAAAAATTATTACTGATATATATATATATATATATATATATATATATACATATACGAGTATATATACAATATATATATATATATATATATATATATATATATATATATATATATATATAAATATATGCATATAATATGTATATATATACATATACATATATATATATATATATACATATATATATATATATATATATATATATATATATATATATATAAAATAAATAAATAAATATGTGGCCACATAAAGCCCCAAAGGGCTCATTGGCCGTCTTAAATTTTGGACAATACTAGAAGGGACCTACTTATTTTAGCCGGTTCCGAACGGCAGAACACTTGTGACATCACTTTTTCTGAGCTTTGTCACAGAGTTCTTTTCGATATCAATAAAATAAAAATTAATTTATTTAGAGATTTTCTACACTTTTAAGTAATTCGTTTTTAAGTCAACTATAATATGTTGCTGGCTAGCGTATCTGGTACAGCGACGGTGATAGAATATACGATAGCAAAACACACCATATTTGGATACCCAGGTTCGAAACCGAGAAGAGAAAATACGTCAATTTGTACATTTAAATTTGAAATATATGAATCGGAAATTATAATGCAATGATTTAAAATAAATTGTTTGATCCATACTCTGTACCCGTAATAAAAAAAAAATATTTTTTTTTACATGAGAATTATAATACAATTCATGAAAATAAATTATTTCGTTTCGAAGAGCAAAAATGGATGAATTGTCAAATAATTGAATAGAAAATATAATTAAGAATTATAATGCATTGAATGAAAATTTCTAACCGTACGACTAATCTACATTTATACCCGTTGGGGTATAAAAGGGTACAATTAGTCTCTTCATAGGACATGCTCGAACAAAAGGGAACAGTTCACTCCATATAAAGAGATCAAAAGTGCGATTAGTCGCATATTCCTTTGCGACTGATCTCCGATATATCCCAGACCTGTCGCATTTTTTGCAGGGTATATATATATATATATATATATATATATATATATATATATATATATATATATATATATATATATATATATATATATATATATATATATATATATATATATATATATATATATATATATATATATATATATATATATATATATATATATATATATATATATACTTACTTATGTGGCCATAACAACCGAATATCCATTTAGGCCGAAAATAACATGCTTCGCCAGCTATCTCTGTTCTTCGCTAGCTGGCGCCAGTTAGAAATTCCAAGCGCCGTCAGGTTCTCCAGTACTTGGTCTTTCCACCGGAGGTTTGGTCTTCCTCTTTTGCGTCGTCCTCCAGCGGGTTCCGAATATAACACCTTCTTAGCTGGAGCGTGTTCTTCCATTCGCTCGACATGACCTAGCCAGCGCAGCCGCTGGATTTTGATGCGCTTTACTATGTCAATATCGGCATACAGCTCGTACAGCTCATGGTTGTACCTTATTCGGTACTCGCCACCAACGCAAATAGGTCCAAAGATCTTGCGTAGGACTCCTCTCTCGAAAACTCCAAGCATTCGATCATCCGAGGTGGAAATTATCCAGGCTTCAGCGCCATATGTTAGGACAGGCATGATGAGAGACTTGTAGAGTGTAGTTTTCGTTCTTCGAGAGAGGGCTCGACTTCTCAATTGCTTACTCAGCCCAAAGTAACACCTGTTAGCAAGAGTTATCCTACGCATGATCTCCAAGCTGACGTCATTACTGCTGTTAATGCTGGTTCCAAGATAGACAAAGTCCCTTACTACTTCAAAAGCGCAGTTTTCAACAGTGACGTGCTGTCCAAGACGCCGGGACTCTTTGTTTGTTGACACTAGATACTTCGTCTTGCCCTCGATCACCGTGAGACCCATCCGACGCGACTCTCTTTCCAACTCTGAGAATGCTGCACTGACTGCTCGCGTGTTCATGCCGATTATGTCAATATCGTCGGCATACGCTAACAGCATGACACTTTTGTTGAAGATAGTGCCATTATGTCGTAGATCAGCAGCTCGTATTATTTTCTCCATAATAAAATTGAAGAAGTCGCACGATAACGAATCACCTTGTCTGAAACCCCGTTCGGTATTAAACGGTGCGGAGAGGTCCATCCCAATTTTCACTGCACAACGGGAGTTATGCAGTGTCATTCTACAAAGTCGAATGAGCTTTGCAGGAATACCGAACTCAGACATTGTTGCGTAGAGGTAATCCCTTACCGGACTGTCGAAAGCGGCTTTATAATCAACAAATAGGTGGTGTGTGTCGATCTGTTTTTCTTTGGTCTTCTCCAGGAATTGGCGTAGTGTGAAAATCTGGTCGATGGTGGATGTACCAGGTCTGAAGCCACACTGATAAGGTCCAATCAGGTTGCTGAGCATAGGCTTCAACCTTTCAGACAGTACGCTCGATAGAACCTTGTACGCGATGCTCAGGAGACTTATGCCACGGTAGTTGGCGCAAATTGTGGGGTCTCCTTTTTTATGTACAGGACAGAGAACACTGAGCCTCCAATCATCAGGCATGCTTTCATCCGACCATATTCTGCTTATGAGCTGGTGCATGCGGGTGAGCAGCTCATCGCCTCCGGTCTTAAACAACTCGGCAGGCAGGCCATCAGCACCTGCAGCTTTGTTGTTCTTCAGCCTTAAAATGGCCGTTTCAACCTCGTCATAGTCGGGTGGTGGAACATCAACACCATCATCTGTAATTGGGGTTATCGGGCATTCTCCTCCACTGGCGGAATTCTTCGTAGCATCGCCATTCAGTAACGTGCAGAAGTGTTCCCTCCATAGGCTCAGTACACTCTGGACATCCGTAACCAGATTCCCATTTCCATCACGACAAGAAGAGGCTCCGGGATTTAACCCTCCACTCAGGCGCTTGATCTTTTGAAAGAATTTTCGAGTCTCATTCTTGTCGGTACACATCTCTATCTCCTCACACTCGCGTCTTTCCAACTCCCTCTTCTTGCACCTGAAAAGACGTCTCTCTGCACTCCTTTTCTCTCTATACCGCTCCTTAACAGCTCGCGTTACGCCTGCACGCAGGGTTTTTCTGTAGACGGCGTCTTTCTCTGTGGTAGCGTCGCGACACTCCTGATCATACCACTCATTCCTCAGAGGCCGGTAGTAACCGATTACCTCCTCGGCAGCAGTAGTCATGGAGTGGGATATATGTGTCCACCGTGCGCATGTATCATCAAGTGGGGGAGTGTTCTGCATAAGCAGATCCGATAGTCGAGTGGAAAATGCATCTGCTGTCTCTGGTGATCGCAGCTTACTGACGTCGAGCTTTCTCTGTGTGGGACTCCTCTTGTTATTTGCGACACATAGGCGTGTGCGCACCTTAGCTGCAACAAGGTAGTGATCCGAGTCGATGTTGGCACCACGGATCGATTTCACGTCCATCACACTGGAAGCATGCCTTCCGTCAATCACCACATGATCAATTTGGTTTCTTGTACGTTGATCTGGAGACAGCCATGTCGCTTTGTGGATGTCGAGATGCTGGAATCTGGTACCACCAATTACCATGTTTCGTGCTGCGGCGAAGTCGATCAGCCTCATTCCGTTATCGGAGGTGTTCTGGTGGAGGCTGAATTTTCCGACAGTTGGACCAAAGGTACCTTCCTTGCCCACCCTGGCATTAAAGTCGCCAAGCACGATTTTGATATCGTGGCGGGGGCAGCGGTCATAAGCTTCTTCGAGGCGCTGAAAGAAGCTCTCCTTGGTCATATTGTCCTTCTCATCCGTCGGAGCGTGGGCACATATAAGGCTGATGTTGAAAAATTTTGCCTCGATGCGGATTGTGGCCAGCCGTTCGTTCACAGGCGTGAACTGTGAGACAAGATGTCGTAGTCTCTTGCTGACCAAAAATCCACATCCTAATTCGTGCCTTTCAGCATGCCAACTGTAGTAGATGTCACAGGACGCTCTTTTGGAGCAGCCCTGTCCTGTCCATCGCATTTCCTGGAGAGCGGTGATGTCAGCTCTGTATTTTTCGAGGACATCAACCAGCTGGATAGAGGCACACTCCCTATAAAGGGATCGGACATTCCAGGTGCATATCCGTAAATCGTGGTCCTTTTTTCGTTTGCGGGGGTCATCAACAAAAGCGGTAGTCCTTATCCGAGGCATATTTGTTTTTTTCATTGGGGGGTTTTTTATGTGGCGGGTCCCAAACCCAACGCACAACCTCTAACCGAGGAGATTTTCGCCACTCACTTCAGCCGCCTCCCAGCGGGTGCCAGGAAGACGTTGCCCGGTGGTCGCCACATGGAGGGCCCCCATTAATAATAATGAAAGCGCCATCACAGAGTAAGCAGAGCAAGCTATATGACTACCCCTCATTAACAAATAAAGGTATCATCACATAGCGCTCAGATCAAACTACATGACAGCCAGTGAGTTGACTTGCGATGAGTTCAACAAGGATTGCGCTAGCCCCACCTGGTTGAGGCAGTTAGACAACACTATAGTATATATATATATATATATATATAGAGGGTAATCCATTTCGCGGTTTCAAAAGTATAGGGCTAGAATTCGACATCTGTCAAACTGAGTTGTTAAAACAATTTCTTTCTTTTTCAGTTCAAAGTCTGACATTTGCGAAAATGGGTCGCTTAACTATCGCACAATGCATTAAAATTGTAAAAACCTACTACAAAAATGGTGATTCTGCCACAGCCACATATCGTGCTTTAAGAGGAGATTATGGTTTACATAATCGTCCAACTACGCAAGCAATTGGCAAAATTGTGAAGAAATATGAAGAGACTGGATCGGTTACAGATATTGTAAGGCCTGTGCATCATCGTTTCGCTCGTACCACCGAAAATATCGCTACTGTAAGTGAAAGTGTTGCCGAAGACCCGAATGTGTCGATTCCTCGTCGTTCTCAGGAATTAGGACTGTCTTACGGCACATTATGGCGTATTTTGCATTTGGATCTACACCTACATCCATATAAAATCCAGCTCACACAACAACTGAAGCCAGCTGACCATTCACAACGTCGTAGATACGTCGAATGGGTGCTTGAACAACAGGCGGTGGACAGCGATTTTTCGAACAAAATTTTCTTCAGCGACGAAGCACATTTCTCACTCGGTGAGTATGTTAACAAACCAAATTGTCGTATTTGGGGTTCTGAGAATCCTCAAGTAATTGAGGAGAGGCCACTACATCCACAAAAAGTCACTGCTTGGTGCGCTCTTTGGTCCGGAGGCGTGATTGGACCTTACTTCTTCGAAAACGACGATGGAACGACTGTCACCGTCAATTCGGAGCATTATGGTCATATGATAACCGTATTCATATGAATACGACTTAGAGAATATGTGGTTTCAACAAGACGGTGCCACATGCCACACAACTCGAGCGAATATGGCTTTATTGCAAGAGAAATTTTCTGGCCGCGTAATTTCTCGTCGTGGCGATATCAAGTGGCCACCAAGATCATGCGATTTGACACCGCTTGACTTTTTTTTGTGGGGCTACGCGAAAGACCGTGTTTATGCAGATAAACCTTTAACTCTTGAGCACCTAAAAACCAACATTCGTCACGTTATGGCTGAGATACCGCCCAATATGTGTCAAAAAGTGGTCGAAAATTACCTCAAAAGAATCGATGCTTGCAACAATTCGCGTGGTGGTCATTTAAATGATGTAGTATTTCACACATAACGTTCAAACTTTATAATAAAAAAGAAATATCATGATAAAATATATTTTATATGTGTTTTATTTACATTTACTTTTGAAACCGCAAAATGGATAACCCTTTATATATATATATTTATTTATATATATATATATATATATATATATATGTATATATATGTATGTATATATATATATATATATATATATATATATAAATATATATATATATATATATATATATATATAAATATATATATATATATATATATATATATAAATATATATATATATATATATATATATATATATATATATATATATATATATATATATATATCAGTAATAATTTTGTATATACCCTGCAAAAAATGCGACTGGTCTGGGATGTATCGGAGATCAGTCGCAAAGGAATATGCGACTAATCGCACTTTTGATCTCTTTATATGGAGTGAACTGTTCCCTTTTGTTCGAGCATGTCCTATAAGAGACTAATTGTACCCTTTTATACCCGAACGGGTATAAATGTAGATTAGTCGTACGGTTAGAAATTTTCATTCAATGCATTATAATTCTTAATTATATTTTCTATTCAATTATTTGACAATTCATCCATTTTTGCTCTTCGAAACGAAATAATTTATTTTCATGAATTGTATTATAATTCTCATGTAAAAAAAAATTTTTTTTATTTTTTTATTACGGGTACAGAGTATGGATCAAACAATTTATTTTAAATCATTGCATTATAATTTCCGATTCATATATTTCAAATTTAAATGTACAAATAAAATTGACGTATTTTCTATTCTCGGTTTCGAACCTGGGTATCCAAATATGGTGTGTTTTGCTATCGTATATTCTATCACCGTCGCTCTACCAGATACGCTAGCCAGCAACATATTATTGTTGACTTAAAAGCGAATTAATTAAAAGTGTAGAAAATCTCTAAATAAATTAATTTTTATTTTATTGATATCGAAAAGAACTCTGTGACAAAGCTCAGAAAAAGTGATGTCACAAGTGTTCTGCCGTTCGGAACCGGCTAAAATAAGTAGGTCCCTTCTAATATTGTCCAAAATTTAAGACGCACAACAGTAATGGAAGAGAAGCTCGGCCAATGAGCCACATATTTATTTATTTATTTTATATATATATATATATATATATATATATATATATATATATATATATATGTATATATACATATATATATATATATATATATATATATATATATATGTATATATGTATATGTATATATATACATATTATATGCATATATTTATATATATATATATATATATATATATATATATATATATATATATATATATATATATATATATATATATATATATATATATTGTATATATACTCGTATATGTACAGTGGCTCACAGCTTATTTCGTACAGTGTATATATTTTTATGTAAATGGCTGTAACATCGAAACTAAAAAACTTATCGATAAGTTTTGAATGTAGATGTCTGTGTATGTGTTTAGTAAACCTAATAAGAAAACGGGGAACCCCAAAAATTGTTCTTTTTGTCATGCAAGAGAGAAAAACTATTGATCAGCTGATTTTCAGCTCACATCTTATTTCGTACACAAACTTCAATGTAAGTAAGTTTCATTCTGCCGCGCAGTTACAAAGTTTTTTTGAATTGTATGAGTTTTTGGACCTTTTTAACTATTATAACAATTTTTATTATTCTTATTTTAAATAGTTAAAGTGCTGTAAATTAAACATTTAGCGTTATGGGTCGTCGTACAACGATGGAACAGCGTAAACTGGTAATTAACCATTTTAGGAAAGGTCAGAGTGTGCGAAAAATTGCTGAAATGACAAATTTAAGTGCCTCAACTGTCCAATACATCATTCAACGATTTCACCTAATAAGATTTTCAACGCATCAGACGAGCGTTATATTGTACGAAAAATTAAGAAAAATCCAAAGTTATCCACTCCGAAGTTGGCTGCAGAGGTTCAGCGTGAAATAGGAAAATCATCCAGTGCTGAAACTGTCCGACGTGTGCTGCGCAATCATGACTTGAACGGTCGAGTAGCCCGAAAGAAACCATTCATTTCAAAAATGAATATACAACGCCGACTTGACTACGCCAAAGAGCATATTATTAAGACTCCTGCGTTCTGGAATACCGTTATTTTCGCGGATGAGTCTAAGTTTAATATTTTTGGCTCGGACGGAATGTCATATGTTTGGCGTAAAGCGAATACCGAGCTAAACAAGGAGAACCTTAAGCCCACAGTGAAGCATGGTGGCGGTAGCGTGATGGTTTGGGCCTGTATGTCAGCAGCCGGAGTAGGTGAATTGGTTTTTATTGAGGGAACAATGGACAAAATGAAGTACCTCGAGATTCTGAAAAACAATTTACTTCAAAGTGCAGACAAACTGGGTTTGCGGGAAGAATTTCGGTACTACCAAGATAATGACCCAAAACATAAATCTGGGATTTGCAATCTTGGCTTATTTGGAACTGCCCACACTTGATGTCTCCACCACCACAGTCATCTGACATGAATGTGATTGAAAATCTTTGGTCTATTTTGGACAATAAAATAAGAACACACAAGATTTCTAATAAGCAAGACCTAAAGAAGGTACTAATGGAGGAATGGAAAAAAATCACACCAGACATCACTCAAAAATTGGTGGATTCAATGCCAAATAGACTCCAGGCTGTCATTAACGCTAAGGGATGTCAACTAAATATTAAAATCAACATACTTTGTTTTTAGTTTGAACTTAAAGAGACTGTACGAAATAAGCTGTGACATGAATTTTCCTATTTTTTTCTTATTTTATTTTTTTATAGTGTCAAACACTAAAATTTTGAAAAAGTAAATTTTGGAAAATAAAAAACAAACCTTCCTTTCAAAAATGGCATTTATATTTTGTTCAAATTTTTGCTATATTAGGAATTACGACTGCAGCAATTTTTAAACTGTCACTGTACGAAATAAGCTGGGAGCCACTGTATATATATATATATATATATATCAGTAATAATTTTTTTATAAGCAGCCTCTTAAAAAATTTTTGTAAAGGATCGGATAATAAAACTTAATATCACGTCTGCTCGGGAGCCTCCTTTTTCAGATAGAAGGAGTTACGTCAGTTACGCAACCGACCCTCACAAGCACTATGTTCTCATACAGAGCTTAATAGATTTAAAACTCACGAATAAGTTAAGTCAATAATATTTCAAAGACACCGTGATATATTCCAATATTAATTTAGGAATGGGAAGAATAAAAGAAAAAGAAAAACACAATATATAATATTTGTACAAGGGACTTCAGCAGCCCTATTCCAATTGACCCTTTCGCTTAAGCTCCAACTCATTCTCTAAAGCTCTTAAAATAATTGATCCATTATTTGTTGGAGTTTAGGAGAAAATGCGATTCTAAATCACTAAATTCTTCGTACAATTGCTTTATCCGCCACTGCGGTGATTTTTGATAGTGTGAAATGTCTAATGGATGTGCTTTTGAATATTGTAATATTTAAGTTTTGAGAAGCATATTCGGGATCGTTTTTGAATATTTGGTTTAAAAAACTATTAAAAAGTGAATGTTTTGTTAAAATTAAATACATAAAGTAAATATATATATATATATATATATATATATATATATATATATATATATATATATATATATATATATATATATAATATATATATATATATATATATATATATATATATATATATATATATATATATATATATATATATATATATATATATATATATATCGCTCATTTGCTGCAAGACCGGCATAAGTCAAAAAAATCGATTTTCCATAAAACGCGTTAGAAGTTTTCAACTGACTCCAACCGTACACGGAAAACACGGAAAAAATTCTCTTCTCAAGCGGAGCATATAAGAGGTATTCATATGAATTTTTCACTCAACATGAAGTATGATATAACGAACAATTCTGCAGCATTAACTCAAAAATCACGTTTTTTGATTTATGCCGGTCTTGCAGCAAATGAGCGATATATATATATATATATATATATATATATATATATATATATATATATATATATATATATATATATATATATATATTTATATATATATGTATATATATATATATATATATATATATATATATATATATATATATATATATATATATATAAGTACTAAAATTCAAAAAAAGGAAGAACAGTCACACACAAAAGCGAAAACAAAAATAAAAACAAACTTTCAAAGCAAGTGACTTACAGACTATTCTCAAAGAAACTTCTTCTAAATATAAAAATTGAAATTTTAACAGTGAAATTTCAAAGCACAAGCACATGGAGTTCACGCTAACAACAAAAGATGTTATAAAAGACGCTCAAAGAATACATGAATATCGAGGAAACAAAAATGATGTATTATCAGCGTTCTTGCGTGAGGTCGACATGGTAAACAAAATTCAAGAAACAGCTTTAGACACCGTAAGGAATCTCGGACCAAAGGCACCGTGATACGAAATCAAAGCGGCGCTTATCCAAAACTTTGGGGTCTTAGCAGTAATACCACAACCAACACCAAAAGGTGTTTCCAGTTAAAAACAAAAATGTAAGTGATTATTATATAAATATTTAAACAAAATTTTATTAAAGCTGAATGATAAATATATTGTCCTTAACACATTCTTAAACAATAATAATACTAAATAATAATATATGTGATAATAAAAATATATGTGATTTTAGAAAAGCATTTAATATATTGGAAATTGCTAATGGCTTGATGGAAAATAATAGCAAGAAAACAATATACAAAGTGATAGGCAAAACCATAGGAACTATTTCAATAGATCTCAATACCAAACTCAAGAAAATCATAGCACAGTAAATAACCATAATTCAATACCAGAGTACAACAACCAAAATACAAATTCACATACGAATATCACATCATTAGTGCACTTCTGTAACCTTGCGATATAAAGGGTTTTCCATTAGGGACATAACAATTTTATCTATTAATAAAACACAGAAATGTTTGAGATATTGAGTTCAAATTTATTGGGGATATATTGCAAGCATTACATTTTATGAATGAAATTCGATTTTGGTCTCATGACCACCACGAGCCCGTTTACAGCGGTCGATTCTTTGGACCCAATTTTCCACCACTCTAGCACACATTTCGACCGGAACGTTGGATGTTGTCTTTGAGCTAGTCTAAAGTTGCTGACTTGTTGGCATAGACCAGTGACCTGATAAAGCCCGATAAAAACCGCTCTCCATTGACGGTAACATGACGGTCGTTTTCATCCACCCAATCACATGAAAACCGCACCAAACAGTAACTTTTTACGGGTGCAACGGTGCAACGCATATTTTGCTTATAGACAAAGCCATTGAACCAGAAATGAGCTTCATCGCTGAAGACGATTTTTCGCTCTTAAAATTGCGACCACCGACTCAGAAATTCGGCAGTAATTTTTAATAATTTCCAAATGTTGCTGGTTCGTGAACTTTACCATGATGAAAATGTTGACTTTAACTAACGTTTTGACATTGACAGTTGATTAAAAAAGTTTAAGGGTGCGTTCATATAAAGATACGAAATTGTTATATCCCTAATGGAAAACCCTTTACTTTCTATAGCAAAATGTAACGCTTTTCCATTATTATCACAAAAAAAATTGCGATAAGTGATGCGATGAATATATCACTTGCTTTATGTCGTGAGTTTTAAATTTTGTACCAAAGAGTGTCCAGTGTGAGTTTTGTATGATTTTCATTGTTTTAGATTAATTTAAAATAAGTACATTTTTTTTACAAGTAAAATATGGAAGTATATATATGAATATATATATATATATATATATATATATATATATATATATATATATATATATATATATATATGAATATATATATATATATATATATATATATATATATATACATATATATATATATATATATATATACATATATATATATATATATATATATACATATATATATATATATATATATACATATATATATATATATATATATATATATACATATATATATATATATACATATATATATATATACATATATATATATATATATATATATATATATATAAAAAAAAAAAATAAATATGTGGCACTTAAAGCCCCAAAGGGCTCATTGGCCGAGCTTCTCTTCTATTACTGTTGTGCGTCTTAAATTTTGGACAGTATTAGAATGGACCTACTTATTTTAGCCGGTTCCGAACGGCAGAACACTTGTGACATCACTTTTTCTGAGCTTTGTCACAGAGTTCTTTTTAGAAGCTTTTTCATGGCAAGTTGTTACTGTCGGAAGAATTGCCAATTGCTTGCCGACAGGTGGGTACCATTCGAAAGAAAAATCTTTTCGATATAAAATTTGTTATGCATCAGCCGGGTATTGAACCACGACCTACAGATCAGAAGGCGAACACACTAACCACTGAGCTACGGCTACGGCTACGGCATATATATACATATATATATATATATATATATATATATATATATATATATATATATATATATATATATATATATATATATATATATGTGTGTGTGTGTGTGCATATAGATAAACCACATTTTATGCTCTTGGGCTCACACAAGCTTTCTGTGCTTTGCTATCGGAACTAGGATTATAACTACAACGTTATTAGGTATTTTTAGTGTTGGATTTATACGGAAAAGAAAATATTGCAATTTTGCAATTGTGTATTTTTCCAATGGTAAACATTTTTCAGAAATAATCTTCTGAACAAGGTGTGTGACAGAGCTCGAATGCAATAACTCGATATTCTTTAAATTATTAATATATTTTTCGACATTGTTGTCGCTATATATGTAGATTAATTAAAAATAAACTGAACTATTTTTGCAATTTTTTTTTAATCTGCCAATTTGCTTTCCAACTAAGCACCTGGAGTTTCTGGCGAAGTTCTAAATATACATGGAGTTGTTTTGGTGGACAACAACACCCTCTTTTGTTGGTCAATCCTTCCCACTTCTAGTCAATCGCACTGTTAGAACGATTCAATTGTTGATGGTATAGGTTTCAATGTAGAGTTTGGCTAAATGTGATTTATTTCTAGACCCATCAAATGCTCACCAAAAACTTCCTTGCCATTACTTCTCGTTTGGACAGTGTTTCTAATATGACTTCACTGTGCTTTGACCATAATTGCTTTTCCATATTTTACTTTCAATAACTCACAACTAAATCGATCAATCAATAAAGAATTAAAGAAAAAATGAATTCTTCTTAGTACAGAATAAATATGATCCAAGAGCTCAAGTCTCAATTTCTTTAATCAATACTTTACGAAATATACATATATCACCACAGTCATGAAAAAAAGAATCGATTTCTTTTTTTCGACATTATACACATTTTTTTTCATCGAAATGCAAAGATATTACTTTTAAAAAATTTTCGACTTCATTGAAAACAATTTTTCGACATTATTTTAAAACTTTTTAGATTTTAATCCATTCGACTTTAATTAATATAATTCTAATTCAACATGAACAACAATATTCTAAATTTGGCAGTAAGCCAAATTAAGGTGTAGTAAAAAGAAGTGCGATCGGGTTACGCTAGATGGCGTTAGAAAATCCTATATTTCGTACTAAATAAACTTTTTAGCAGTTTTGTGATTGCTTGACTCAGTATTGTTTGAGAACGCGTCAAAGATGTGGTGTCCAATGAGAAAACACGCCATATTTTACAGTTTTTCTTCGATAAAGGCGAAAACGCAAACCATCAGCTGAAAATGAGAATAGAGTTTATGATCCTGATACTGTAATAGCCTATTACATGCAATTTTGGTTTCGTAGATTCCATTCCGGTAATTTTGATGTCGAGTCTGACCGTCATGTACCCCTGTTTCTAATGCCCAGGAGTTAAACATTGCACAAATACCGTTTGGAACAATTTAAATAAGGCTGGATACAAAAAGAAGCTCAATGTATGGGTGCCACACGAGTTAACGCAAAAAAACCTCATAGACGGAATTTCCATCTGCGAATCGCTGCTGAATCGCAACAAAATCGATCCATTTTTAAATCGGATGGTTACTGGTGATGAAAAGTGGGTCACTTATGACAACGTCAAGAGAAAACGATCGTGGTCGAATCGCAGCGAGCCGGCGCAAACGGTGGCCAAGCCAGGATTGACGGTCAGGAAGGTTTTGCTATGTGTTTGGTGGGATGGGCAGGAAATCATCCACTATGAGCTGCACCCTGCGGCCAAACTCTTACTCTCAATAATTGGACCGTCAGAAGGAAGCACTCGCTCAGAAGCGGCCAGCTTTGGCCAATAGGAGAGGAATTGTGAACCATCAGGCCAACGCCAGGCCGCACACATCGATAGTGACTCGCCAGAAGCTCCGGGAGCTTGGTTGGGAGGTTCTTATGCATCCACCTTATAGTCCGCACCTGGCACCAAGTGATTTCTACCTGTTCCTGTCTATGGCGAATGATTTTGCTGGTGAAAAATTCGCCCCAATAGAAGCTTGTGAAAATCGTCTGTCCCAGTTTTTTGCCAATAGGGACAAGGGTTTCCATGAGAGTGTCATTATGAAATTACCTTCAAAATGGCAACAAGTTATCGAATAAAATGGTGCATATTTAACTTAAATCGGGTCATTCTAACTATACTAAATAAAACCTTCAATTTAATGCAAAAATAATGGTTTTCTTTTTAGTAGACTTATAAAGGGTTATCCATTTTGCGGTTTCAAAAGTAAATGTAAATAAAACACATATAAAATATATTTTATCATGATATTTCTTTTTTATTATAAAGTTTGAACGTTATGTGTGAAATACTACATCATTTAAATGACCACCACGCGAATTGTTGCAAGCATCGATTCTTTTGAGGTAATTTTCGACCACTTTTTGACACATATTGGGCGGTATCTCAGCCATAACGTGACGAATGTTGGTTTTTAGGTGCTCAAGAGTTAAAGGTTTATCTGCATAAACACGGTCTTTCGCGTAGCCCCACAAAAAAAAGTCAAGCGGTGTCAAATCGCATGATCTTGGTGGCCACTTGATATCGCCACGACGAGAAATTACGCGGCCAGAAAATTTCTCTTGCAATAAAGCCATATTCGCTCGAGTTGTGTGGCATGTGGCACCGTCTTGTTGAAACCACATATTCTCTAAGTCGTATTCTTCAATAGCAGGCAAAAAAAAGTCGGTTATCATATGACCATAACGCTCCGAATTGACGGTGACAGTCGTTCCATCGTCGTTTTCGAAGAAGTAAGGTCCAATCACACCTCCGAACCAAAGAGCGCACCAAGAAGTGACTTTTTGTAGATGTAGTGGCCTCTCTTCAATTACTTGAGGATTCTCAGAACCCCAAATACGACAATTTTGTTTGTTAACATACCCACCGAGTGAGAAATGTGCTTCGTCGCTGAAGAAAATTTTGTTCGAAAAATCGCCGTCCACCGCCTGTTGTTCAAGCACCCATTCGACGTATCTACGACGTTGTGAATGGTCAGCTGGCTTCAGTTGTTGTGTGAGATGGATTTTATATGGATGTAGGTATAGATCCAAATGCAAAATACGCCATAATGTTCCGTAAGACAGTCCTAATTCCTGAGAACGACGAGGAATCGACACATTCGGGTCTTCGGCAACACTTTCACTTACAGCAGCGATATTTTCGGTGGTACGAGCGAAACGATGATGCACAGGCCTTACAATATCTGTAACCGATCCAGTCTCTTCATATTTCTTCACAATTTTGCCAATTGCTTGCGTAGTTGGACGATTATGTAAACCATAATCTCCTCTTAAAGCACGTTATGTGGCTGTGGCAGAATCACCATTTTGTAGTAGGTTTTTACAATTTTAATGCGTTGTGCGATAGTTAAGCGATCCATTTTCGCAAATGTCAGACTTTGAACTGAAAAAGAAAGAAATTGTTTTAACAACTCAGTTTGACAGATGTCGAATTCTAGCCCTATACTTTTGAAACCGCGAAATGGATAACCATATATATATATATATATATATATATATATATATATATATATATATATATATATATATATATATATATATAAATATATATATATATATATATATATATATATATATATATAAATATATATATATATATATATATATATATATATATATAAATATATATATATATATATATATATAATATATATATATATATAAATATATATATATATATGTATATATATATATATATATATATATATATATATATATATATATTGTACAGATGAGGGGGGATGACCGGTGGGCCATAAGTTGGCTTAAACCGTACCACTGTTGATGTTGTTGTGTTCGGGTGACTGGTTGGTGAGTGTGTTTCGCACAATAACACTCTAATAATATTATTTAATGTTTGAGATAGAGAGAATGAGATCGAAAAATAGCGGTACGAAATAGAACAGGGTTGCAAGCTTTATGCGGCAGTGCGCGACACACGATTTCTAGCGTAGACAGTCCGCCACCCTTGCAGGCATACTGCAAAAGAAACGGAACCTCCACCCGAGCGGAAGGAAATGAGGGAAAAAATAAAAAATTGAATGAAAAATTAAAAGTAAATAAAAATAAATATACAATATTTTATATACCGGATAGAGCTTCGTTTTGTGAATATAAAAAATAAAAAATTTGTCTTCGCAAATGCCCATACAAGGAGTGGTTCACGGTCAAATTTCAAAATTGAGGTCGAGATTACTCGAGAGACAAGCAAATTTTTTCTACAATATGGGTATCAAAACACAGATAATTTTAATATATGCACAGAGGAATAGTGAGACAGTTATACTCATAGCGGTAGAGATAGACAAATGAATTAAGGAAAAATAGGATGAAATAGGATAATTAACTAATTCTTTTATTAATCTAATAAAGACCACATCGTTAGAGCCCTATGTTGTAGATTATCCTGATGGTGAATACAATATTGAAACAAATGAATAAAATTTCAATACTAAAAATTACAAAGAGATTTCAATGCTAAAACTTACTGTTGATCGCGAAGCCGGCGTCGGGCCTATAAGAGTTATTTTTTTTTATCCCGGCCGAACGAAGGCCGGCTATCACAAAAGCTTTTGTCATGAAATACTGTTGGTCGCGAAGCCGGCGTCGGGCCTATAAGGGTTATTTTTTTGCGCCCGGCCAAAGGCCGTCAATAAAAAAAGCTTTTGTCCTGAAATACTGTTGGTTGCGATACTGAATTTGAAGACATGCAGATAATTGTATCGAAAGTCGTCCATATTGGAAACACTTGATGAAGTATCAGCTTGAAAACAATTTTTGAAATGCATACAAATTCTTGAGAAATATGTTTTATACGCCGTTGTAAAGGTAATTGTATAGGCTTTAGTATGGTGCTAAATTTTCGGTAGGTAAATAAGGCTTATTTTCAAAAAAAAAATTGGTTTTTGAAAAAAATTCAAATTTATAGTTTTGATAATAACTTTTAAAATGTGAAAAATAGTTATTAAATTATATATATCAGTAGAAAGGTATTTAAAAAACCTTTCTTATGATACCCATATTGTAGAAAAAAATTGCGTGTCTCTCGAATAATCTCGACCTCAATTTTGAACTTTGACCTTGAGCCACGCCTTGTGTGGGTATTTGCGGAGACAAATTTGTTATTTTTTATATTCACAAAACGAAGCTCTATCCGAGACAATTTTTTATTTTTTTTCCCCTTCTGAGTCCGTATTCTGCACTTGTTCCCAATTCGGATTCAGTTGATCAGCATCAGCAGTGAGGGAGTTCAAGCCGGGATTCGAGATTTTGACTCTTGTAATAGTGAATACGCCGTTAAGGAGATATGACAAATGTTGATTGCTGAGTATGTTGATTGATGACTGTTGATTGCAGTATTTTGATTGGTGTATTGGTGTATCACTCCACCTCAGGTGGGTAGATTCTATAAGCGCTGCTCGTAGACTACATAAAAGGTTTAGAAAAGTAGAGCACTTGCAGCATTAATAATTCCAAATTGTCGGGATTGTCAGAATATTAACACTCATGACAAGTTCTAAACTCAAAATTTTTTGGGTTCATGATATGACTCAGCTCATGAATATATAGCAAATAATGTTAAAATAACACATGGGATTATTCATACGCATGTAGACTATGCCCGTGCATAGTTTCATTGAAGTTTCGTAGAAGTTCGATAATTAAATCGGGCAGTTACAGTGAACAACAATGTGAGAGAGGGATGAGTATGAGGGTCAGTATCGCATAACTTGACAAAACGTTGCTACATAATACGGGTGTGGCATCAGAGACTTATATATTACTCAGACCACAATCTTCAAATCACCTTTTAATTGACAACAATTTTGGAGGGCCAGTATTAGGCGGGATCGAATGCATTGTCAGTATAAGTCCTCTCGTTGATTGAACGAGCCTTTTGTGGGAAGTGATACGCAGAATTCGATATTCCGTTGGATATTGCTGTATGGGAAGTATTACGTCTGGTAAATACTTTTGACGGGAGTTGTCTTCTTGTAGACGATCTGTAAGACCGATCATTTCTATCTGGGGGGAGAACTGTATAGCGGTGAAAATTCTGCTTTGCTCTCAGGTCATGCAGTTCTCTGTGAAGCTGGGAATGGTGTTGCTTTCTACAAAGACGGCATGAAAACTCACTATGACTCCTGTCAAGGGTATGCTATGTGGCCAAGCAGTTTATGCAAATCTGATATTGACTGGGGGTGCATGCCTTTACTTAGCGGGCAGCGTGTCTTAGGGAGAGTATTAAACGAACTATCAGTCTTTGTTGTAAGGCATTTGTGACCATTAGATCCTCTTAGATGGTGGTTTTCTATGTGAGGGTTATGGTGTAGCAGAAAGCACACGGGAACTTTCTAGGAGCTGGATATAGGAAGAAGAACACTTTGCATCTAACTGCGATTTCGAAATACGACCGGTGACTATCCAACCAAAAACTCAATTTTGGACAATCAAAGTTCCGAGAATGCCTTTTCTAATGTCCTCCAAGATTAGTAACGGGTAGATGTTATAATGCTCTCTGCTGGTCAAACTCGTCGGTGCCAGGGTTCAGATCGAATTTATTTATTTTGTTATATTATTCCCTTTAGTTATTAGATTATTTCATTTATTTATTATATTATTTCATTTATTTGTTATATTGTTTAATTTAGCTATTATATTACTTATGAGTATACTGCAAGCAAATCACAAAAGAAATGGTTGATTCCCCCAGGTTTGCGCTCCACACTACTGGTACTTCGAACCGCTAGACCCTCTCTGCCCAATTCTTCTTCTCCTGACTCTCACATAACCTCAGCTCGTGAGTTTTATGGAAGATGATGGTGTTAGTGGTTAATTAGTATTAGTACTAATGCCTGGGTCCTATGGCGGTTACCAACCAGTAGGTACCCTGTGCACTACGACACATGCCTTGTCGACTGCGCCGATTGGTACCGAATCGACACTCTACGACACAGTAATGTGTGTGGAGTTGGTTTCTTTCTGTCCCAGTATGGAGATATGTCCCCACACCACGGCAGCCAGAGGCCAACTGTCGATTTAAGTCGTCGTAAGTCCCTTGATAGTGATCGTTGGTTGTGGAACATATTTACGACTGTGTAGGTGTTATTCCTTCTCTCTTTCTCTCTCTCCTAGTTGATGTGTATTGTAAGTAAACGGTGAGAGTGTA